>JANJGK010000240.1:5000-605000 GCA_039081455.1 Macrobrachium rosenbergii | reverse complement strand
GCCGGAGGTGGCCATCATTACATGAATGACTATGCTCTAGTTTGAGAAAATGATAGTCTTCGTATTGGCACCAAAATCTTCACCGAAGAATTCCTGAAGACTCCTTGAAGATTCTTTCTTCAGCTGAACTGGACCCCTGGGCCCCACGAAAAAAAAAGGACTCCCTACCAAAGATTTCCTCCGGAATCGCCGGAGGTGGCCATCATTACATGAATGACTATGCTCTAGTTTGAGAAAATGATAGTCTTCGTATTGGCGCCAAAATCTTCACCGAAGAATCCCTGAAGACTCCTTGAAGATTCTTTCTTCAGCTGAATTGGACCCCTGGGCCCCACAAAAAAAAAAAAGGAGCCCTTACCAAAGATTTCCTCCGGAATCGCTGGAGGTGGCCATCATTACATGAATAACTATGCTCTAGTTTGAGAAAATGATAATCTTCGTATTGGCGCCAAAATCTTCACCGAAGAATCCCTGAAGACTCCTTGAAGATTCTTTCTTCAGCTGAACTGGACCCCTGGGCCCCACAAAAAAAAAAAAAAAAAAAAAAAGGACCCCTTACCAAAGATTTCCTCCGGAATTGCCGGAGGTGGTCATCATTACATGAATGACTATGCTCTAGTTTGAGAAAATGATAATCTTCGTATTGGCTCCAAAATCTTCACCGAAGAATCCCTGAAGACTCTTTGAAGATTCTTTCTTCAGCTGAATTGGACCCCTGGGCCCCCCCCAAAAAAAACAAAAAGGACCCCTTACCAAAGATTTCCTCCGGAATCGCCGGAGGTGGCCATCATTACATGAATGACTATCCTCTAGTTTTAGAAAATGATAGTCTTCATATTGGCTCCAGAATCCTCACCCAAGATTCCCTGAAGACTCCTTGAAGGCTCTTTCTTCAGCAGTATAACAGGTGTCATTTTTCAATTTCAAGGGTAATTTCTACCATTTATATAGCTGGTAGCCTTTATGGCTATGCTCTAGTTTGAGAAAATGATAGTCTTAGTATTGGCGCCAAAATCTTCACCGAAGAATCCCTGAAGACTCCTTGAAGATTCTTTCTTCAGCTGAATTGGACCCCTGGGCCCCACAAAAAAAAAACAAAAAAGGACCCCTTACCAAAGATTTCCTCCGGAATTGCAGGAGGTAGCCATCATTACATGAATGACTATGCTCTAGTTTGAGAAAATGATAGTCTTCGTATTGGTGCCAAAATCTTCACTGAAGAATCCCTGAAGACTCCTTGAAGATTCGCTCTTCAGCTGAACTGGACCCCTGGGCCCCACAAAAAAAAAAAAAAAAAAAAAGGACCCCTTACCAAAGATTTCCTCCGGAATCGCCGGAGGTGGCCATCATTACATGAATGACTATGCTCTAGTTTGAGAAAATGATAGTCTTCGTATTGGCGCCAAAATCTTCAACGAAGAATTCCTGAAGACTCCTTGAAGATTCTTTCTTCAGCTGAACTGGACCCCTGGGCCCCACGAAAAAAAAAAAAAAGACCCCTTACCAAAGATTTCCTCCGGAATCGCTGGAGGTGGCCATCATTACATGAATGACTATGATCTAGTTTGAGAAAATGATAGACTTCGTAATGGCGCCAAAATCTTCACCGAAGAATCCCTGAAGACTCCTTGAAGATTCTTTCTTCAGCTGAATTGAACCCCTGGGCCCCACAAAAAAAAACAAAAAAAGACCCCTTACCAAAGATTTCCTCCGGAATCGCCGGAGGTGGCCATTATTACATGAATGACTAAGCTCTAGTTTGAGAAAATGGTAGTCTTCGTATTGGCGCCAAAATCTTCACCGAAGAATCCCTGAAGAATCCTTGAAGATTCTTTCTTCAGATGAATTGAACCCCTGGGCCCCACAAACAAAAACAAAAAAGGACCCCTTACCAAAGATTTCCTCCGGAATCGCCGGAGGTGGCCATCATTACATGAAAGACTATGCTCTAGTTTGAGAAAATGATAGTCTTCGTATTGGCTCCAAAATCTTCACCGAAGAATCCCTGAATACTCCTTGAAGATTCTTTCTTCAGCTGAACTGGACCCCTGGGCCCCACAAAAAAAAAAAAAAAAAAAAGGACCCCTTACCAAAGATTTCCTCCGGAATCGCCGGAGGTGGCCATCATCACATGAATGACTATGCTCTAGTTTGAGAAAATGATAGTCTTCGTATTGGCTCCAAAATCTTCACCGAAGAATCCCTGAAGACTCCTTGAAGATTCTTTCTTCAGCTGAATTGGACCCCTGGGACCCCCCCCAAAAAAAACAAAAAAGGACCCCTTACCAAAGATTTCCTCCGGAATTGCAGGAGGTACCCATCATTACATGAATGACAATGCTCTAGTTTGAGAAAATGATAGTCTTCGTATTGGTGCCAAAATCTTCACTGAAGAATCCCTGAGGACTCCTTGAAGATTCGCTCTTCAGCTGAACTGGACCCCTGGGCCCCACAAAAAAAAAAAAAAAAAAAAAGGACCCCTTACCAAAGATTTCCTCCGGAATCGCCGGAGGTGGCCATCATTACATGAATGACTATGCTCTAGTTTGAGAAAATGATAGTCTTCGTATTGGTGCCAAAATCTTCAACGAAGAATTCCTGAAGACTCCTTGAAGATTCTTTCTTCAGCTGAACTGGACCCCTGGGCCCCACGAAAAAAAAAAAAGGACCCCTTACCAAAGATTTCCTCCGGAATCGCTGGAGGTGGCCATCATTACATGAATGACTATGATCTAGTTTGAGAAAATGATAGACTTCGTAATGGCGCCAAAATCTTCACCGAAGAATCCCTGAAGACTCCTTGAAGATTCTTTCTTCAGCTGAATTGAACCCCTGGGCCCCACAAAAAAAAAACAAAAAAAGGACCCCTTACCAAAGATTTCCTCCGGAATCGCTGGAGGTGGCCATCATTACATGAATGACTATGATCTAGTTTGAGAAAATGGTAGTCTTCGTATTGGCGCCAAAATCTTCACCGAAGAATCCCTGAAGAATCCTTGAAGATTCTTTCTTCAGATAAATTGGACCCCTGGGCCCCACAAACAAAAACAAAAAAGGACCCCTTACCAAAGATTTCCTCCGGAATCGCCGGAGGTGGCCATCATTACATGAATGACTATGCTCTAGTTTGAGAAAATGATAGTCTTCGTATTGTCTCCAAAATCTTCACCGAAGAATCCCTGAATACTCCTTGAAGATTCTTTCTTCAGCTGAACTGGACCCCTGGGCCCCACAAAAAAAAAAAAAAAAAAAAAAAAAGGACCCCTTACCAAAGATTTCCTCCGGAATCGCCGGAGGTGGCCATCATCACATGAATGACTATGCTCTAGTTTGAGAAAATGATAGTCTTCGTATTGGCTCCAAAATCTTCACCGAAGAATCCCTGAAGACTCCTTGAAGATTCTTTCTTCAGCTGAATTGGACCCCTGGCCCCCCCCCCAAAAAAAAACAAAAAAGGACCCCTTACCAAATATTTCCTCCGGAATCGCCGGAGGTGGCCATCATTACATGAATGACTATGCTCTAGTTTGAGAAAATGATAGTATTCGTATTGGCGCAAAATCTTCACCGAAGAATCCCTGAAGACTCCTTGAAGATTCGCTCTTCAGCTGAACTGGACCCCTGGGCCCCACAAAAAAAAAAAAAAAAAAGGACCCCTTACCAAAGATTTCCTCCGGAATCGCTGGAGGTGGCCATCATTACATGAATGGCTATGATCTAGTTTGAGAAAATGATAGACTTCGTAATGGCGCCAAAATCTTCACCGAAGAATCCCTGAAGACTCCTTCAAGATTCTTTCTTCAGCTGAATTGGACCTCTGGGCCCCACAAAAAACAAAAAAACAAAAAAGGACCCCTTACCAAAGATTTCCTCCGGAATCGCCGGAGGTGGCCATCATTACATGAATGACTATGCTCTAGTTTGAGAAAATTATAGTTTTCGTATTGGTGCCAAAATCTTCAACGAAGAATTCCTGAAGACTCCTTGAAGATTCTTTCTTCAGCTGAACTGGACCCCTGGGCCCCACGAAAAAAAAAGGACCCCTTACCAAAGATTTCCTCCGGAATCGCTGGAGGTGGCCATCATTACATGAATGACTAAGCTCTAGTTTGAGAAAATGATAGTCTTCGTATTGGCGCCAAAATCTTCACCGAAGAATCCCTGAAGAATCCTTGAAAATACTTTCTTCAGATGAATTGGACCCCTGGGCCCCACAAACAATAACAAAAAAGGACCCCTTACCAAAGATTTCCTCCGGAATCGCCGGAGGTGGCCATCATTACATGAATGACTATGCTCTAGTTTGAGAAAATGATAGTCTTTGTATTGGCTCCAAAATCTTCACCGAAGAATCCCTGAATACTCCTTGAAGATTCTTTCTTCAGCTGAACTGGACCCCTGGGCCCCACAAAAAAAAAAAAAAAAAAAAAAGGACCCCTTACCAAAGATTTCCTCCGGAATCGCCGGATTTGGCCATCATTACATGAATGACTATGCTCTAGTTTGAAAAAATGATAGTCTTCGTATTGGCTCCAAAATCTTCACCGAAGAATCCCTGAAGACTCCTTGAAGATTCTTTCTTCAGCTGAATTGGACCCCTGGGCCCCCCAAAAAAAAAACAAAAAAGGACCCCTTACCAGATATTTCCTCCGGAATCGCCGGAGGTGGCCATCATTACATGAATGACTATGCTCTAGTTTGAGAAAATGATAGTCTTCGTATTGGCGCAAAATCTACACCGAAGAATCCCTGAAGACTCCTTGAAGATTCTTTCTTCAGCTGAACTGGACCCCAGGGCCCCACAAAAAAAAAAACTCAAAAAAGGACCCCTTACCAAAGATTTCCTCCGGAATCGCCGGAGGTGGCCATCATTACATGAATGACTATGCTCTATTTTGAGAAAATGATAGTCTTCGTATTGGCGCCAAAATCTTCACCGAAGAATCCCTGAAGACTCTTTGAAGATTCTTTCTTCAGCTGAATTGGACCCCTGGGCCCCACAAAAAAAAACAAAAAAGTACCCCTTACCAAAGATTTCCTCCGGAATCGCCGGAGGTGGCCATCATTACATGAATGACTATGCTCTAGTTTGAGAAAATGACAGTCTTCATATTGGCTCCAGAATCCTCACCCAAGATTCCCTGAAGACTCCTTGGAGACTCTTTCTTCAGCAGTATAACAGGTGTCATTTTTCAATATCAAGGGTAATTTCTACCATTTATATAGCTGGTAGCCTTTATGACTATGCTCTAGTTTGAGAAAATGATAGTCTTCGTATTGGCGCCGAAATCTTCACCGAAGAATCCCTGAAGACTTCTTGAAGATTCTTTCTTCAGCTGAATTGGACCCCTGGGCCCCACAAAAAAAAACAAAAAAGGACCCCTTACCAAAGATTTCCTCTGGAATCGCCGGAGGTGGCCATCATTACATGAATGACTATGCTCTAGTTTGAGAAAATGATAGTCTTCGTATTGGCGCCAAAATCTTCACCGAAGAATCCCTGAAGACTCCTTGAATATTCTTTCTTCAGCTGAACTGGACCCCTGGGCCCCACAAAAAAAAACAAAAGAAAAAAGGACCCCTTACCAAAGATTTCCTCCGGAATCGCCGGAGGTGGCCATCATTACATGAATGACTATGCTCTAGTTTGAGGAAATGATAGCCTTCGTATTGGCGCCAAAATATTCACCGAAGAATCCCTGAAGACTCCTTCAATATTCTTTCTTCAGCTGAATTGGACTCCTGGGCCCCACAAAAAAAAAAAAAACAAAAAACTACCCCTTACCAAAGATTTCCTCCGGAATCGCCGGAGGTAGCCATCATTACATGAATGACTATGCTCTAGTTTGAGAAAATGATAGTCTTCGTATTGGCGCCAAAATCTTCACAGAAGAATCCCTGAAAACTCCTTGAAGATTCTTTCTTCAGCTGAACTGGACCCCTGGGCCCCACAAAAAAAAAAAAAAAAAAAAAGGACCCCTTACCAAAGATTTCCTCCGGAATCGCCGGAGGTTGCCATCATTGCATGAATGACTATGCTCTAGTTTGAGAAAATGATAGTCTTCGTATTGGCTCCAAAATATTCACCGAAGAATCCCTGAAGACTCCTTGAAGATTCTTTCTTCAGCTGAATTGGACCACTGGGCCCCACAAAAAAAAAAAAAAAAAAAGGACCCCTTACCAAAGATTTCCTCCGGAATCGCCGGAGGTAGCCATCATTACATGAATGACTGTGCTCTAGTTTGAGAAAATGATAGTCTTCGTATTGGCGCCAAAATCTTCACCGAAGAATTCCTGAAGACTCCTTGAAGATTCTTCCTTCAGCTGAACTGGACCCCTGGGCCCCACGAAAAAAAAAAGGACCCCCTACCAAAGATTTCCTCCGGAATCGCCGGAGGTGGCCATCATTACATGAATGACTATGCTCTAGTTTTTGAAAATGATAGTCTTCATATTGGCTCCAAAATCCTCACCCAAGATTCCCTGAAGACTCCTTGAAGACTATTTCTTCAGCAGTATAACAGGTGTCATTTTTCAATTTCAAGGGTAATTTCTACCATTTATATAGCTGGTAGCCTTTATGACTATGCTCTAGTTTGAGAAAATGATAGTCTTAGTATTGGCGCCAAAATCTTCACCGAAGAATCCCTGAAGACTTCTTGAAGATTCTTTCTTCAGCTGAATTGGACCCCTGGCCCCACAAAAAAAAAAACTTAAAAGGACCCTTACCAAAGATTTCCTCTGGAATCGCCGGAGGTGGCCATCATTACATGAATGACTATGCTCTAGTTTGAGAAAATGATAGTCTTCGTATTGGCGCCAAAATCTTCACAGAAGAATCCCTGAAGACTCCTTGAAGATTCTTTCTTCAGCTGAACTGGACCCCTGGGCCCCACAAAAAAAAAAAAAAAAAAAAGACCCCTTACCAAAGATTTCCTCCGGAATCGCCGGAGGTTGCCATCATTGCATGAATGACTATGTTCTAGTTTGAGAAAATGATAGTCTTCGTATTGGCTCCAAAATATTCACCGAAGAATCCCTGAAGACTCCTTGAAGATTCTTTCTTCAGCTGAATTGGACCACTGGGCCCCACAAAAAAAAAAAACAAAAAAGGACCCCTTACCAAAGATTTCCTCCGGAACGCCGGAGGTGGCCATCATTACATGAATGACTATGCTCTAGTTTGAGAAAATGATAGTCTTCGTATTGGCGCCAAAATCTTCACAGAAGAATCCCTGAAGACTCCTTGAAGATTCTTTCTTCAGCTGAACTGGACCCCTGGGACCCACAAAAAAAAAAAAAAAAAAAAAGGACCCCTTACCAAAGATTTCCTCCAGAATCGCCGGAGGTTGCCATCATTGCATGAATGACTATGCTCTAGTTTGAGAAAATGATAGTCTTCGTATTGGCTCCAAAATATTCACCGAAGAATCCCTGAAGACTCCTTGAAGATTCTTTCTTCAGCTGAATTGGACCACTGGGCCCCACAAAAAAAAAAAACAAAAAAGGACCCCTTACCAAAGATTTCCTCCGGAATCGCCGGAGGTGGCCATCATTACATGAATGACTATGCTCTAGTTTGAGAAAATGATAGTCTTCGTATTGGCGCCAAAATCTTCACCGAAGAATTCCTGAAGACTCCTTGAAGATTCTTTCTTCAGCTGAACTGGACCCCTGGGCCCCACAAAAAAAAACAAAAAAGGACCCCTTACCAAAGATTTCCTCCGGAATCGCCGGAGGTGGCCATCATTACATGAATGACTATGCTCTAGTTTGAGATAATGATAATCTTCGTATTGGCGCCAAAATCTTCACCGAAGAATCCCTGAAGACTCCTTGAAGATTCTTTCTTCAGCTGAACTGGACCCCTGGGCCCCACAAAAAAAAAAAAAGAACCCCTTTCCAAAGATTTCCTCCGAAATCGCCGGAGGTGGCCATCATTACATGAATGACTATGGTCTAGTTTGAGAAAATGATAGTCTTCGTATTGGCTTCTAAATATTCACCGAAGAATCCCTGAAGACTCCTTGAAGATTCTTTCTTCAGCTGAATTGGACCCCTGGGCCCCACAAAAAAAAACAAAAAAGGACCCCTTAGCAAAGATTTGTCCGGAATCGCCGGAGTTGGCCATCATTACATGAATGACTATGCTCTAGTTTGAGAAAATGATAGTCTTCGTATTGGCGCCAAAATCTTCACCGAAGAATCCCTGAAGACTCCTTGAAGATTCTTTCTTCAGCTGAATTGGACCCCTGGGCCCCACAAAAAAAAAAAAAAAAAAAAAGGACCCCTTACCAAAGATTTCCTCCGGAATTGCAGGAGGTATCCATCATTACATGAATGACTATGCTCTAGTTTGAGAAAATGATAGTCTTCGTATTGGCTCCAAAATCTTCACCGAAGAATCCCTGAAGACTCTTTGAAGATTCTTTCTTCAGCTGAATTGGACCTCTGGGCCCCACAAAAAAAAAACAAAAAAGGACCCCTTACCAAAGATTTCCTCCGGAATCGCTGGAGGTGGCCATCATTACATGAATGACTATGCTCTAGTTTGAGAAAATGATAGTCTTCATATTGGTGCCAAAATCTTCACCGAAGAATCCCTGAAGACTCCTTGAAGATTCTTTTTTCAGCTGAACTGGACCCCTGGGCCCCACGAATAAAAAAAAAGGACCCCTTACCAAAGATTTCCTCCGGAATCGCTGGAGGTGGCCATCATTACATGAATGACTATGCTCTAGTTTGAGAAAATGATAGACATCTTATTGGCGCCGAAATCTTCACCGAAGAATCCCTGAAGACTCCTTGAAGATTCTTTCTTCAGATGAATTGAACCCCTGGGCCCCAGAAAAAAAAAAAAAAAGACCCCTTACCAAAGATTTCCTCCGGAATCGCCGGAGGTGGCCATTATTACATGAATGACTAAGCTCTAGTTTGAGAAAATGATAGTCTTCGTATTGGCGCCAAAATCTTCACCGAAGAATCCCTGAAGAATCCTTGAAGATTCTTTCTTCAGATGAATTGGACCCCTGGGCCCCACAAAAAAAAACAAAAAAGGACCCCTTACCAAAGATTTCCTCCGGAATCGCCGGAGGTGGCCATCATTACATGAATGACTATGCTCTAGTTTGAGAAAATGATAGTCTTCGTATTGGCGCCAAAATCTTCACAGAAGAATCCCTGAAGACTCCTTGAAGATTCTTTCTTCAGCTGAACTGGACCCCTGGGCCCCACAAAAAAAAAAACAAAAAAAACAAAAAAGGACCCCTTACCAAAGATTTCCTCCGGAATTGCCGGAGGTAGCCATCATTAAATGAATGACTATGCTCTAGTTTGAGAAAATGATAGTCTTCGTATTGGCGCCAAAATCTTCACAGAAGAATCCCTGAAGACTCCTTGAAGATTCTTTCTTCAGCTCAACTGGACCCCTGGGCCCCACAAAAAAAAAAAAAAAAAAAAAAGGACCTCTTACCAAAGATTTTCTCCGGAATCGCCGGAGGTTGCCATCATTGCATGAATGACTATGCTCTAGTTTAAGAAAATGATAGTCTTCGTATTGGCTCCAAAATATTCACCGAAGAATTCCTGAAGACTCCTTGAAGATTCTTTCTTCAGCTGAATTGGACCACTGGGCCCCACAAAAAAAAAAAACAAAAAAGGACCCCTTACCAAAGATTTCCTCCTGAATCGCCGGAGGTGGCCATCATTACATGAATGACTGTGCTCTAGTTTGAGAAAATGATAGTCTTCGTATTGGCGCCAAAATCTTCACCGAAGAATTCCTGAAGACTCCTTGAAGATTCTTTCTTCAGCTGAACTGGACCCCTGGGCCCCACGAAAAAAAAAGGACCCCCTACCAATGATTTCCTCCGGAATCGCCGGAGGTGGCCATCATTACATGAATGACTATGCTCTAGTTTGAGAAAATGATAGTCTTCATATTGGCGCCAAAATCTTCACCGAAGAATCCCTGAAGACTCCTTCAAGATTCTTTCTTCAGCTGAACTGGACCACTGGGCCCCACAAAAAAAACCAAAAAAGGACCCCTTACCAAAGATTTCCTCCAGAATCGCTGGAGGTGGCCATCATTACATGAATGACTATGCTCTAGTTTGAGAAAATGATAATCTTCGTATTGGCGCCAAAATCTTCACCGAAGAATCCCTGAAGACTCTTTGAAGATTCTTTCTTCAGCTGAACTGGACCCCTGGGCCGCACAAAAAAAAAAAAAAAAAAAAAAGGACCCCTTACCAAAGATTTCCTCCGGAATTGCCGGAGATGGCCATCATTACATGAATGACTATGCTCTAGTTTGAGAAAATGATAGTCTTCGTATTGGCGCCAAAATCTTCACAGAAGAATCCCTGAAGACTCCTTGAAGATTCTTTCTTCAGCTGAACTGGACCCCTGGGCCCCACAAAAAAAAAAAAAAAAAAAAGGACCCCTTACCAAAGATTTCCTCCGGAATCGCCGGAGGTTGCCATCATTGCATGAATGACTATGCTCTAGTTTGAGAAAATGATAGTCTTCGTATTGGCTCCAAAATATTCACCGAAGAATCCCTGAAGACTCCTTGAAGATTCTTTCTTCAGCTGAATTGGACCACTGGGCCTCACAAAAAAAAAAAAAAAAAAAAGGACCCCTTACCAAAGATTTCCTCCGGAATCGCCGGAGGTAGCCATCATTACATGAATGACTGTGCTCTAGTTTGAGAAAATGATAGTCTTCGTATTGGCGCCAAAATCTTCACCGAAGAATTCCTGAAGACTCCTTGAAGATTCTTCCTTCAGCTGAACTGGACCCCTGGGCCCCACGAAAAAAAAAAAGGACCCCCTACCAAAGATTTCCTCCGGAATCGCCGGAGGTGGCTATCATTACATGAATGACTATGCTCTAGTTTTTGAAAATGATAGTCTTCATATTGGCTCCAAAATCCTCACCCAAGATTCCCTGAAGACTCCTTGAAGACTCTTTCTTCAGCAGTATAACAGGTGTCATTTTTCAATTTCAAGGGTAATTTCTACCATTTATATAGCTGGTAGCCTTTATGACTATGCTCTAGTTTGAGAAAATGATAGTCTTAGTATTGGCGCCAAAATCTTCACCGAAGAATCCCTGAAGACTTCTTGAAGATTCTTTCTTCAGCTGAATTGGACCCCTGGCCCCACAAAAAAAAAAACTTAAAAGGACTCTTACCAAAGATTTCCTCTGGAATCGCCGGAGGTGGCCATCATTACATGAATGACTATGCTCTAGTTTGAGAAAATGATAGTCTTCGTATTGGCGCCAAAATCTTCACAGAAGAATCCCTGAAGACTCCTTGAAGATTCTTTCTTCAGCTGAACTGGACCCCTGGGCCCCACAAAAAAAAAAAAAAAAAAAAGACCCCTTACCAAAGATTTCCTCCGGAATCGCCGGAGGTTGCCATCATTGCATGAATGACTATGCTCTAGTTTGAGAAAATGATAGTCTTCGTATTGGCGCCAAAATCTTCACAGAAGAATCCCTGAAGACTCCTTGAAGATTCTTTCTTCAGCTGAACTGGACCCCTGGGACCCACAAAAAAAAAAAAAAAAAAAAAAGGACCCCTTACCAAAGATATCCTCCAGAATCGCCGGAGGTTGCCATCATTGCATGAATGACTATGCTCTAGTTTGAGAAAATGATAGTCTTCGTATTGGCTCCAAAATATTCACCGAAGAATCCCTGAAGACTCCTTGAAGATTCTTTCTTCAGCTGAATTGGACCACTGGGCCCCACAAAAAAAAAAAAAACAAAAAAAGGACCCCTTACCAAAGATTTCCTCCGGAATCGCCGGAGGTGGCCATCATTACATGAATGACTATGCTCTAGTTTGAGAAAATGATAGTCTTCGTATTGGCGCCAAAATCTTCACCGAAGAATTCCTGAAGACTCCTTGAAGATTCTTTCTTCAGCTGAACTGGACCCCTGGGCCCCACAAAAAAAAACAAAAAAGGACCCCTTACCAAAGATTTCCTCCGGAATCGCCGGAGGTGGCCATCATTACATGAATGAGTATGCTCTAGTTTGAGATAATGATAGTCTTCGTATTGGCGCCAAAATCTTCACCGAAGAATCCCTGAAGACTCCTTGAAGATTCTTTCTTCAGCTGAACTGGACCCCTGGGCCCCACAAAAAAAAAAAAAGAACCCCTTTCCAAAGATTTCCTCCGAAATCGCCGGAGGTGGCCATCATTACATGAATGACTATGGTCTAGGTTGAGAAAATGATAGTCTTCGTATTGGCTTCTAAATATTCACCGAAGAATCCCTGAAGACTCCTTGAAGATTCTTTCTTCAGCTGAATTGGACCCCTGGGCCCCACAAAAAAAAACAAAAAAGGACCCCTTAGCAAAGATTTGTCCGGAATCGCCTGAGGTGGCCATCATTACATGAATGACTATGCTCTAGTTTGAGAAAATGATAGTCTTCGTATTGGCGCAAAATCTTCACCGAAGAATCCCTGAAGACTCCTTGAAGATTCTTTCTTCAGCTGAATTGGACCCCTGGGCCCCACAAAAAAAAAAAAAAACAAAAAAGGACCCCTTACCAAAGATTTCCTCCGGAATTGCAGGAGGTATCCATCATTACATGAATGACTATGCTCTAGTTTGAGAAAATGATAGTCTTCGTATTGGCTCCAAAATCTTCACCGAAGAATCCCTGAAGACTCTTTGAAGATTCTTTCTTCAGCTGAATTGGACCTCTGGGCCCCACAAAAAAAAAAAACAAAAAAGGACCCCTTACCAAACATTTCCTCCGGAATCGCCGGAGGTGGCCATCATTACATGAATGACTATGCTCTAGTTTGAGAAAATGAGTCTTCATATTGGTGCCAAAATCTTCACCGAAGAATCCCTGAAGACTCCTTGAAGATTCTTTCTTCAGCTGAACTGGACCCCTGGGCCCCACGAATAAAAAAAAAAGGACCCCTTACCAAAGATTTCCTCCGGAATCGCTGGAGGTGGCCATCATTACATGAATGACTATGCTCTAGTTTGAGAAAATGATAGACTTCTTATTGGCGCCGAAATCTTCACCGAAGAATCCCTGAAGACTCCTTGAAGATTCTTTCTTCAGATGAATTGAACCCCTGGGCCCCAGAAAAAAAAAAAAAAGACCCCTTACCAAAGATTTCCTCCGGAATCGCCGGAGGTGGCCATTATTACATGAATGACTATGCTCTAGTTTGAGAAAATGATAGTCTTCGTATTGGCGCCAAAATCTTCACCGAAGAATCCCTGAAGAATCCTTGAAGATTCTTTCTTCAGATGAATTGGACCCCTGGGCCCCACAAAAAAAAAAACAAAAAAGGACCCCTTACCAAAGATTTCCTCCGGAATCGCCGGAGGTGGCCATCATTACATGAATGACTATGCTCTAGTTTGAGAAAATGATAGTCTTCGTATTGGCGCCAAAATCTTCACAGAAGAATCCCTGAAGACTCCTTGAAGATTCTTTCTTCAGCTGAACTGGACCCCTGGGCCCCACAAAAAAAAAAACAAAAAAAACAAAAAAAGGACCCCTTACCAAAGATTTCCTCCGGAATTGCCGGAGGTAGCCATCATTAAATGAATGACTATGCTCTAGTTTGAGAAAATGATAGTCTTCGTATTGGCGCCAAAATCTTCACAGAAGAATCCCTGAAGACTCCTTGAAGATTCTTTCTTCAGCTCAACTGGACCCCTGGGCCCCACAAAAAAAAAAAAAAAAAAAAAAAGGACCCCTTACCAAAGATTTCCTCCGGAATCGCCGGAGGTTGCCATCATTGCATGAATGACTATGCTCTAGTTTAAGAAAATGATAGTCTTCGTATTGGCTCCAAAATATTCACCGAAGAATCCCTGAAGACTCCTTGAAGATTCTTTCTTCAGCTGAATTGGACCACTGGGCCCCACAAAAAAAAAAAAACAAAAAAGGACCCCTTACCAAAGATTTCCTCCTGAATCGCCGGAGGTGGCCATCATTACATGAATGACTGTGCTCTAGTTTGAGAAAATGATAGTCTTCGTATTGGCGCCAAAATCTTCACCGAAGAATTCCTGAAGACTCCTTGAAGATTCTTTCTTCAGCTGAACTGGACCCCTGGGCCCCACGAAAAAAAAAAAGGACCCCCTACCAATGATTTCCTCCGGAATCGCCGGAGGTGGCCATCATTACATGAATGACTATGCTCTAGTTTGAGAAAATGATAGTCTTCATATTGGCGCCAAAATCTTCACCGAAGAATCCCTGAAGACTCCTTCAAGATTCTTTCTTCAGCTGAACTGGACCACTGGGCCCCACAAAAAAAACCAAAAAAGGACCCCTTACCAAAGATTTCCTCCGGAATCGCTGGAGGTGGCCATCATTACATGAATGACTATGCTCTAGTTTGAGAAAATGATAATCTTCGTATTGGCGCCAAAATCTTCACCGAAGAATCCCTGAAGACTCTTTGAAGATTCTTTCTTCAGCTCAACTGGACCCCTGGGCCCCACAAAAAAAAAAAAAAAAAAAAAAGGACCCCTTACCAAAGATTTCCTCCGGAATTGCCGGAGATGGCCATCATTACATGAATGACTATGCTCTAGTTTGAGAAAATGATAGTCTTCGTATTGGCTCCAAAATCTTCACCGAAGAATCCCTGAAGACTCTTTGAAGATTCTTTCTTCAGCTAAATTGGACCCCTGGGCCCCACAAAAAAACAAAACAAAAAAGGACCCCTTACCAAAGATTTCCTCCGGAATCGTCGGAGGTGGCCATCATTACATGAATGACTATGCTCTAGTTTGAGAAAATAATAGTCTTCGTATTGGTGCCAAAATCTTCACCAAAGAATCCCTGAAGACTCCTTGAAGATTCTTTCTTCAGCTGAACTGGACCCCTGGGCCCCACAAAAAAAAAAAAAAAAAAAAAGGACCCCTTACCAAAGATTTCCTCCGGAATCGCCGGAGGTGGCCGTCATTACATGAATGACTATGGTCTAGTTTGAGAAAATGATAGTCTTCGTATTGGCATCTAAATATTCACCGAAGAATCCCTGAAGACTCCTTGAAGATTCTTTCTTCAGCTGAATTGGACCCCTGGGCCCCACAAAAAAAAAAACAAAATAGGACCCCTTACCAAAGATTTCCTCCGGAATCGCCGGAGGTGGCCATCATTACATGAATGACTATGCTCTAGTTTGAGAAAATGATAGTCTTCGTATTGGCTCCAAAATCTTCACCGAAGAATCCCTGAAGACTCCTTGAAGATTCTTTCTTCAGCTGAACTGGACCCCTGGGCCCTACGAAAAAAAAAAAAAGGACCCCCTACCAAAGATTTCCTCCGGAATCGCCGGAGGTGGCCATCATTACATGAATGACTATGCTCTAGTTTGAGGAAATGATAGTCTTCGTATTGGCGCCAAAATCTTCACCGAAGAATCCCTGAAGACTCCTTGAAGATTCTTTCTTCAGCTGAATTGGACCCCTGGGCCAAACAAGAAAAAACAAAAAAGGACCCCTTACCAAAGATTTCCTCCGGAATCGCCGGAGGTGGCCATTATTACTTGAATGACTATGCTCTAGTTTGAGAAAATGATAGTCTTCGTATTGGCGCCAAAATCTTCACCGAAGAATCCCTGAAGACTCCTTGAAGATTCTTTCTTCAGCTGAATTGGACCCCTGGGCCCCACAAAAAAAACAAAAAAGGACCCCTTACCAAAGATTTCCTCCGGAATCGCCGGAGGTGGCCATCATTACATGAATGACTATGCTCTAGTTTGAGATAATGATAGTCTTCGTATTGGCGCTAAAATCTTCACCGAAGAATCCCTGAAGACTCCTTGAAGATTCTTTCTTCAGCTGAACTGGAACCCTGGGCCCCACAAAAAAAAAAAAAAAAAAAAGGACCCCTTACCAAAGATTTCCTCCGGAATCGCCGGAGGTGGCCATCATTACATGAATGACTATGCTCTAGTTTGAGAAAATGATAGTCTTCGTATTGGTGCCAAAATCTTCGCCAAAGAATCCCTGAAGACTCCTTGAAGATTCTTTCTTCAGCTGAACTGGACCCCTGGGCCCCACGAAAAAAAAAAGGACCCCCTACCAAAGATTTCCTCCGGAATCGCCAGAGGTTGCCATCATTACATGAATGGCTATGCTCTAGTTTGAGAAAATGATAGTCTTCGTATTGGCGCCAAAATCTTCACCGAAGAATCCCTGAAGACTCCTTGAAGATTCTTTCTTCAGCTGAATTGGACCCCTGGGCCCCACAAAAAAAAAACAAAAAAGGACCCCTTACCAAAGATTTCCTCCGGAATTGCTGGAGGTGGCCATCATTACATGAATGACTATGCTCTAGTTTGAGAAAATGATAATCTTCGTTTTGGCGCCAAAATCTTCACCGAAGAATCCCTGAAGACTCCTTGAAGATTCTTTCTTCAGCTGAACTGGACCCCTGGGCCCCACAAAAAAAACAAAAAAAACAAAAAAGGACCCCTTACCAAAGATTTCCTCCGGAATTGCCGGAGGTGGCCATCATTACATGAATGACTATGCTCTAGTTTGAGAAAATGATAGTCTTCGTATTGGCGCCAAAATCTTCACAGAAGAATCCCTGAAGACTCCTTGAAGATTCTTTCTTCAGCTGAACTGGACCCCTGGGCCCCACAAAAAAAAAAAAAAAAAAAAGGACCCCTTACCAAAGATTTCCTCCGGAATCGCCGGAGGTTGCCATCATTGCATGAATGACTATGCTCTAGTTTGAGAAAATGATAGTCTTCGTATTGGCTCCAAAATATTCACCGAAGAATCCCTGAAGACTCCTTGAAGATTCTTTCTTCAGCTGAATTGGACCACTGGGCCCCACAAAAAAAAAAAAACAAAAAAGGACCCCTTACCAAAGATTTCCTCCGGAATCGCCGGAGGTGGCCATCATTACATGAATGACTGTGCTCTAGTTTGAGAAAATGATAGTCTTCGTATTGGCGCCAAAATCTTCACCGAAGAATTCCTGACGACTCCTTGAAGATTCTTTCTTCAGCTGAACTGGACCCCTGGGCCCCACGAAAAAAAAAAGGACCCCCTACCAAAGATTTCCTCCGGAATCGCCGGAGGTGGCCATCATTACATGAATGACTATGCTCTAGTTTGAGAAAACGATAGTCTTCATATTGGCGCCAATATCTTCACCGAAGAATCCCTGAAGACTCCTTCAAGATTCTTTCTTCAGCTGAACTGGACCCCTGGGCCCCACAAAAAAAAACAAAAAAGGACCCCTTACCAAAGATTTCCTCCGGAATCGCTGGAGGTGGCCATCATTACATGAATGACTATGCTCTAGTTTGAGAAAATGATAATCTTCGTATTGGCGCCAAAATCTTCACCGAAGAATCCCTGAAGACTCTTTGAAGATTCTTTCTTCAGCTGAACTGGACCCCTGAGCCCCACAAAAAAAAAAAAAAAAAGGACCCCTTACCAAAGATTTCCTCCGGAATTGCCGGAGGTGGCCATCATTACATGAATGACTATGCTCTAGTTTGAGAAAATGATAGTCTTCGTATTGGCTCCAAAATCTTCGCCGAAGAATCCATGAAGACTCTTTGAAGATTCTTTCTTCAGCTAAATTGGACCCCTGGGCCCCACAAAAAAAAAAAAAAACAAAAAGGACCCCTTACCAAAGATTTCCTCCGGAATCATCGGAGGTGGCCATCATTACATGAATGACTATGCTCTAGTTTGAGAAAATAATAGTCTTCGTATTGGTGCCAAAATCTTCACCAAAGAATCCCTGAAGACTCCTTGAAGATTCTTTCTTCAGCTGAACTGGACCCCTGGGCCCCACAAAAAAAAAAAAAAAAGGACCCCTTACCAAAGATTTCCTCCGGAATCGCCGGAGGTGGCCATCATTACATGAATGACTATGGTCTAGTTTGAGAAAATGATAGTCTTCGTATTGGCTTCTAAATATTCACCGAAGAATTCCTGAAGACTCCTTGAAGATTCTTTCTTCAGCTGAATTGGACCCCTGGGCCCCACAAAAAAAACAAAAAGGACCCCTTAGCAAAGATTTGTCCGGAATCGCCGGAGGTGGCCATCATTACATGAATGACTATGCTCTAGTTTGAGAAAATGATAGTCTTCGTATTGGCGCAAAATCTTCACCGAAGAATCCCTGAAGACTCCTTGGAGATTCTTTCTTCAGCTGAACTAGACCCCTGGGCCCGACAAAAAAAAAACAAAAAAGGACCCCTTACCAAAGATTTCCTCCGGAATCGACGGAGGTGGCCATCATTACATGAATGACTATGCTCTAGTTTGAGAAAATGATAGTCTTCGTATTGGCTCCAAAATATTCACAGAAGAATCCCTGAAGACTTCTTGAAGATTCTTTCTTCAGCTGAATTGGACCACTGGGCCCCACAAAAAAAAAAACAAAATAGGACCCCTTACCAAAGATTTCCTCCGGAATCGCCGGAGGTGGCCATTATTACATGAATGACTATGCTCTAGTTTGAGAAAATGATAGTCTTTGTATTGGCTCCAAAATCTTCACCGAAGAATCCCTGAAGACTCCTTGAAGATTCTTTCTTCAGCTGAACTGGACCCCTGGGCCCTACGAAAAAAAAAAAAAGGACCCCCTACCAAAGATTTCCTCCGGAATCGCCGGAGGTGGCCATGATTACATGAATGACTATGCTCTAGTTTGAGGAAATGATAGTCTTTGTATTGGCGCCAAAATCTTCACCGAAGAATCCCTGAAGACTCCTTGAAGATTCTTTCTTCAGCTGAATTGGACCCCTGGGCCAAACAAAAAAAAAAAAAAAAAGGACCCCTTACCAAAGATTTCCTCCGGAATCGCCGGAGGTGGCCATTATTACTTGAATGACTAAGCTCTAGTTTGAGAAAATGATAGTCTTCGTATTGGCGCCAAAATCTTCACCGAAGAATCCCTGAAGACTCCTTAAAGATTCTTTCTTCAGCTGAATTGGACCCCTGGGCCCCACAAAAAAAACAAAAAAGGACCCCTTACCAAAGATTTCCTCCGGAATCGCCGGAGGTGGCCATCATTACATGAATGACTATGCTCTAGTTTGAGATAATGATAGTCTTCGTATTGGCGCTAAAATCTTCACCGAAGAATCCCTGAAGACTCCTTGAAGATTCTTTCTTCAGCTGAACTGGAACCCTGGGCCCCACAAAAAAAAAAAAAAAAAAAGTACCCCTTACCAAAGATTTCCTCCGGAATCGCCGGAGGTGGCCATCATTACATGAATGACTATGCTCTAGTTTGAGAAAATGATAGTCTTCGTATTGGTGCCAAAATCTTCGCCAAAGAATCCCTGAAGACTCCTTGAAGATTCTTTCTTCAGCTGAACTGGACCCCTGGGCCCCACGAAAAAAAAAAGGACCCCCTACCAAAGATTTCCTCCGGAATCGCCAGAGGTTGCCATCATTACATGAATGGCTATGCTCTAGATTGAGAAAATGATAGTCTTCGTATTGGCGCCAAAATCTTCACCGAAGAATCCCTGAAGACTCCACGAAGATTCTTTCTTCAGCTGAATTGGACCCCTGGGCCCCACAAAAAAAAAAAACAAAAAAGGACCCCTTACCAAAGATTTCCTCCGGAATCGCTGGAGGTGGCCATCATTACATGAATGACTATGCTCTAGTTTGAGAAAATGATAATCTTCGTTTTGGCTCCAAAATCCTCACCCAAGATTCCCTGAAGACTCCTTGAAGATTCTTTCTTCAGCTGAACTGGACCCCTGGGCCCCACAAAAAAAAAACAAAAAAAACAAAAAAGGACCCCTTACCAAAGATTTCCTCCGGAATTGTCGGAGGTGGCCATCATTACATGAATGACTATGCTCTAGTTTGAGAAAATGATAGTCTTCGTATTGGCTCCAAAATCTTCACCGAAGAATCCCTGAAGACTCTTTGAAGATTCTTTCTTCAGCTGAATTGGACCCCTGGGCCCCCCCCCCACAAAAAAAAGGACCCCTTATCAAAGATTTCCTCCGGAATCGCCGGAGGTGGCCATCATTACATGAATGACTATGCTCTAGTTTTTGAAAATGATAGTCTTCATATTGGCTCCAAAATCCTCACCCAGGATTCCCTGAAGACTCCTTGAAGACTCTTTCTTCAGCAGTATAACAGGTGTCATTTTTCAATTTCAAGGGTAATTTCTACCATTTATATAGCTGGTAGCCTTTATGACTATGCTCTAGTTTGAGAAAATGATAGTCTTAGTATTGGCGCCAAAATCTTCACCGAAGAATCCCTGAAGACTCCTTGAAGATTCTTTCTTCAGCTGAACTGGACCCCTGGGCCCCACAAAAAAAAAAAAAAAAAGACCCCTTACCAGAGATTTCCTCCGGAATCGCCGGAGGTTGCCATCATTGCATGAATGACTATGCTCTAGTTTGAGAAAATGATAGTCTTCGTATTGGCTCCAAAATATTCACCGAAGAATCCCTCAAGACTCCTTGAAGATTCTTTCTTCAGCTGAATTGGACCACTGGGCCCCACAAAAAAAAAAAAACAAAAAAGGACCCCTTACCAAAGATTTCCTCCGGAATCGCCGGAGGTGGCCATCATTACATGAATGACTGTGCTCTAGTTTGAGAAAATGATAGTCTTCGTATTGGCGCCAAAATCTTCACCGAAGAATTCCTGAAGACTCCTTGAAGATTCTTTCTTCAGCTGAACTGGACCCCTGGGCCCCACGAAAAAAAAAAAGGACCCCCTACCAAAGATTTCCTCCGGAATCGCCGGAGGTGGCCATCATTACATGAATGACTATGCTCTAGTTTGAGAAAATGATAGTCTTCATATTGGCGCCAAAATCTTCACCGAAGAATCCCTGAAGACTCCTTCAAGATTCTTTCATCAGCTGAACTGGACCCCTGGGCCTCACAAAAAAAAAACAAAAAAGGACCCCTTACCAAAGATTTCCTCCGTAATCGCTGGAGGTGGCCATCATTACATGAATGACTATGCTCTAGTTTGAGAAAATGATAATCTTCGTATTGGCGCCAAAATCTTCACCGAAGAATCCCTGAAGACTCTTTGAAGATTCTTTCTTCAGCTGAACTGGACCCCTGGGCCCCACAAAAAAAAAAAAAAAAAAAGGACCCCTTACCAAAGATTTCCTCCGGAATTGCCGGAGGTGGCCATCATTACATGAATGACTATGCTCTAGTTTGAGAAAATGATAGTCTTCGTATTGGCTCCAAAATCTTCACCGAAGAATCCCTGAAGACTCTTTGAAGATTCTTTCTTCAGCTAAATTGGACCCCTGGGCCCCACAAAAAAAAAAACAAAAAAGGACCCCTTACCAAAGATTTCCTCCGGAATCGTCGGAGGTGGCCATCATTACATGAATGACTATGCTCTAGTTTGAGAAAATAATAGTCTTCGTATTGGTGCCAAAATCTTCACCAAAGAATCCCTGAAGACTCCTTGAAGATTCTTTCTTCAGCCGAACTGGACTCCTGGGCCCCACAAAAAAAAAAAAAAACCAAAGGACCCCTTACCCAAGATTTCCTCCGGAATCGCCGGAGGTGGCCATCATTACATGAATGACTATGCTCTAGTTTGAGAAAATGATAGTCTTCGTATTGGCTCCAAAATCTTCACCGAAGAATCCATGAAGACTCTTTGAAGATTCTTTCTTCAGCTAAATTGGACCCCTGGGCCCCACAAAAAAAAAAAAAAACAAAAAAGGACCCCTTACCAAAGATTTCCTCCGGAATCGTCGGAGGTGGCCATCATTACATGAATGACTATGCTCTAGTTTGAGAAAATAATAGTCTTCGTATTGGTGCCAAAATCTTCACCGAAGAATCCCTGAAGACTCCTTGAAGATTCTTTCTTCAGCTGAACTGGACCCCTGGGCCCCACAAAAAAAAAAAAAGGACCCCTTACCAAAGATTTCTTCTGGAATCGCCGGAGGTGGCCATCATTACATGAATGACTATGCTCTAGTTTGAGAAAATGATAGTCTTCGTATTGGCTCCAAAATCTTCACCGAAGAATCCCTGAAGACTCTTTGAAGATTCTTTCTTCAGGTGAATTGGACCCCTGGGCCCCAGAAAAAAAAAAAAAAAAGGACCCCTTACCAAAGATTTCCTCCGGAATCGCCGGAGGTGGCCATCATTACATGAATGACTATGCACTAGTTTTAGAAAATGATAGTCTTCATATTGGCTCCAGAATCCTCACCCAAGATTCCCTGAAGACTCTTTGAAGACTCTTTCTTCAGCAGTATAACAGGTGTCATTTTTCAATTTCAAGGGTAATTTCTACCATTTATATAGTTGGTAGCCTTTATGACTATGCTCTAGTTTGAGAAAATGATAGTCTTAGTATTGGCGCCAAAATCTTCACCGAAGAATCCCTGAAGACTCCTTGAAGATTCTTTCTTCAGCTGAATTGGACCCCTGGGCCCCACAAAAAAAAAAAAAGGACCCCTTACCAAAGATTTCCTCCGGAATCGCCGGAGGTGGCCATCATTACATGAATGACTATGCTCTAGTTTGAGAAAATGATAGTCTTCGTATTGGTGCCAAAATCTTCACCGAAGAATCCCTGAAGACTCCTTGAAGATTCTTTCTTCAGCTGAACTGGACCCCTGGGCCCCACGAAAAAAAAAAGGACCCCCTACCAAAGATTTCCTCCAGAATCGCCGGAGGTGGCCATCATTACATGAATGACTATGCTCTAGTTTGAGAAAATGATAGTCTTCGTATTGGCGCCAAAATCTTCACCAAAGAATCCCTGAAGACTCCTTGAAGATTCTTTCTTCAGCTGAACTGGACCCCTGGGCCCCACAAAAAAAAAAAAAAAAAAAAAGGACCCCTTCCCAAAGATTTCCTTCGGAATCGCCGGAGGTGGCCATCATTACATGAATGACTATGCTCTAGTTTGAGAAAATGATAGTCTTCGTATTGGCGCCAAAATCTTCACCGAAGAATCCCTGAAGACTCCTTGAAAATTCTTTCTTCAGCTGAACTGGACCCCTGGGCCTCACATAAAAAAAAAAAAGGACCCCTTACCAAAGATTTCCTCCCGAATCGCCGGAGGTGGCCATCATTACATGAATGACTATGCTCTAGTTTGAGAAAATGATAGTCTTCGTATTGGCTCCAAAATATTCACCGAAGAATCCCTGAAGACTCCTTGAAGATTCTTTCTTCAGCTGAATTGGACCACTGGGCCCCACAAAAAAAAAAAGGTCCCCTTACCAAAGATTTCCTCCGGAATCGCAGGAGGTGGCCATCATTACATGAATGACTATGCTCTAGCTTGAGAAAATGATAGTCTTCGTATTGGCGACAAAATCTTCACCGAAGAATCCCTGAAGACTCCTTGAAGATCCTTTCTTCAACTGAATTGGACTCCTGGCCCCACAAAAAAAAAAAAAAAAAAAAAAAGGACCCCTTACCAAAGATTTCCTCTGGAATCGCCGGAGGTGGCCATCATTACATGAATGACTATGCTCTAGTTTGAGAAAATGATAGTCTTCGTATTGGCTCCAAAATCTTCACCGAAGAATCCCTGAAGACTCCTTGAAGATTCTTTCTTCAGCTGAACTGGACCCCTGGGCCCCACAAAAAAAAAAAAAAAAAAAGGACCCCTTACCAAAGATTTCCTCCGGAATCGCCGGAGGTGGCCATCATTACATGAATGACTATGCTCTAGTTTGAGAAAATGATAGTCTTCTTATTGGCTCCAAAATCTTCACCGAAGAATCCCTGAAGACTCTTTGAAGATTCTTTCTTCAGCTGAATTGGACCCCTGGGCCCCACAAAAAAAAAAAAAAAATTACCCCTTACCAAAGATTTCCTCCGGAATCACCGAAGGTGGCCATCATTACATGAATGACTATGCTCTAGTTTTAGAAAATGATAGTCTTGATATTGGCTCCATAATTCTCACCCAAGATTCCCTGAAGACTCCTTGAAGATTCTTTCTTCAGCTGAACTGGACCCCTGGGCCCCACGGAAAAAAAACAAAAAAGGACCCCTTACCAAAGATTTCCTCCGAAATCGCCGGAGGTGGCCATCATTACATGAATGACTAAGCTCTAGTTTGAGAAAATGATAGTCTTCGTATTGGCGCCAAAATCTTCACCGAAGAATCCCTGAAGACTCCTTGAAGATTCTTTCTTCAGCTGAATTGGACCCCTGGGCCCCACAAAAAAAAAAACAAAAAAGGACCCCTTACCAAAGATTTCCTACGGAATCGCCGGAGGTGGCCATCATTACATGAATGACTATGCTCTAGTTTGAGAAAATGATAGTCTTCGGATTGGCACCAAAATCTTCACCGAAGAATCCCTGAAGACTCCTTGAAGATTCTTTCTTCAGCTGAACTGGACCCCTGGGCCCCACAAAAAAAAAAACAAAAAAGGACCCCTTACCAAAGATTTCCTCCGGAATCGCCGGAGGTGGCCATCATTACATGAATGACTATGCTCTAGTTTGAGAAAATGATAGTCTTCGTATTGGCTCCAAAATCTTCACCAAAGAATCCCTGAAGACTCCTTGAAGATTCTTTATTCAGCTGAATTGGACCCCTGGGACCCACAAAAAAAAACAAAAAAAGGACCCCTTACCAAAGATTTCCTCCAGAATCGCCGGAGGTGGCCATCATTACATGAATGACTATGCTCTAGTTTGAGAAAATGATAGTCTTCGTATTGGCGCAAAACCTTCACCGAAGAATCCCTGAAGACTCCTTGAAGATTCTTTCTTCAGCTGAACTGGACCCCTGGGCCCCACAAAAAAAAAAAAAAAAAAAAGGACCCCTTACCAAAGATTTCCTCCGGAATCGCTGGAGGTGGCCATCATTACATGAATGACTATGCTCTAGTTTGAGAAAATGATAGTCTTCTTATTGGCTCCAAAATCCTCACCCAAGATTCCCTGAAGACTCCTTGAAGACTCTTTCTTCAGCAGTATAACAGGTGTCATTTTTCAATTTCAAGGTAATTTCTACCATTTATATAGCTGGTAGTCTTTATGACTATGCTCTAGTTTGAGAAAATGATAGTCTTAGTATTGGCGCCAAAATCTTCACAGAATAATCCCTGAAGACTCCTTGAAGATTCTTTCTTCAGCTGAATTGGACCCCTGGGCCCCACAAAAAAAAAAAAAAAAAAGGACCCCTTACCAAAGATTTCCTCCGGAATCGCCGGAGATGGCCATCATTACATGAATGACTATGCTCTAGTTTGAGAAAATGATAGTCTTCGTATTGGCGCCAAAATTTTCACCGAAGAATCCCTGAAGACTCCTTGAAGATTCTTTCTTCAGCTGAACTGGAACCCTAGGCCCCCCCCCAAAAAAAAAACAAAAAAGGACCCCTTACCAAAGATTTCCTCCGGAATCGCCGGAGGTGGCCATCATTACATCAATGACTATGCTCTAGTTTGAGAAAATGATAGTCTTCGTATTGGCTCCAAAATATTCACCGAAGATTCCCTGAAGACTCTTTGAAGATTCTTTCTTCAGCTGAATTGGACCCCTGGGCCCCACAAAAAAAAAAAAAAAAAGGACCCCTTACCAAAGATTTCCTCCAGAATCGCCGGAGGTGGCCATTATTACATGAATGACTATGCTCTAGTTTGAGAAAATGATAGTCTTTGTATTGGCGCCAAAATCTTCACCGAAGAATCTCTGAAGACTCCTTGAAGATTTTTTCTTCAGCTGAATTGGACTCCTGGGCCCCACAAAAAAAAAAAAAAAAACTCCCCCTTACCAAAGATTTCCTCCGGAATCACCGGAGGTAGCCATCATTACTTGAATGACTATGCTCTAGTTTGAGAAAATGATAGTCTTCGTATTGGCTCCAAAATCTTCACTGAAGAATCCCTGAAGACTCCTTGAAGATTCTTTCTTCAGCTGAATTGGACACCTGGGCCCCACAAAAAAAAACAAAAAAGGACCCCTTACCAAAGATTTCCTCCGGAATCGCCGGAGGTTGCCATCATTACATGAATGACTATGCTCTAGTTTGAGAAAATGATAGTCTTCGTATTGGCTCCAAAATCTTCACCAAAGAATCCCTGAAGACTCCTTGAAGATTCTTTCTTCAGCTGAATTGGACCCCTGGGCCCCACAAAAAAAAAAAAAACAAAAAAGGACCCCTTACCAAAGATTTCCTCCGGAATCGGCGGAGGTGGCCATCATTGCATGAATGACTATGCTCTAGTTTGAGAAAATGATAGTCTTCGTATTGGCGCAAAACCTTCACCGAAGAATCCCTGAAGACTCCTTGAAGATTCTTTCTTCAGCTGAACTGGACCCCTGTGCCCCACAAAAAAAAAAAAAGGACCCCTTACCAAAGATTTCCTCCGGAATCGCCGGAGGTGGCCATCATTACATGAATGACTATGCTCTAGTTTGAGAAAATGATAGTCTTCTTATTGGCTCCAAAATCTTCACCGAAGAATACCTGAAGACTCTTTGAAGATTCTTTCTTCAGCTGAATTGGACCCCTGGGCCCCACAAAAAAAAAAAAAAAAAAAAGGACCCCTTACCAAAGATTTCCTCCGGAATCGCCGGAGGAGGCCATCATTACATGAATGACTATGCTCTAGTTTGAAAAAATGATAGTCTTCGTACTGGCGCCAAAATCTTCACCGAAGAATCCCTGAAGACTCCTTGAAGATTCTTTCTTCAGCTGAACTGGACCCCTGGGCCCCACAAAAAAAAAAAAAGGACCCCTTACCAAAGATTTCCTCCGGAATCGCCGGAGGTGGCCATCATTACATGAATGACTATGCTCTAGTTTGAGAAAATGATAGTCTTCTTATTGGCTCCAAAATCTTCACCGAAGAATCCCTGAAGACTCTTTGAAGATTCTTTCTTCAGCTGAATTGGACCCCTGGGCCCCACAAAAAAAAAAAAAAAAAAAAAAAAGGACCCCTTACCAAAGATTTCCTCCGGAATCGCCGGAGGTGGCCATCATTACATGAATGACTATGCTCTAGTTTTAGAAAATGATAGTCTTCATATTGGCTCCATAATTCTCACCCAAGATTCCCTGAAGACTCCTTGAAGATTCTTTCTTCAGCTGAACTGGACCCCTGGGCCCCACAAAAAAAAAAAAAGGACCCGTTACCAAAGATTTCCTCCGGAATCGCAGGAGGTAGCCATCATTACATGAATGACTATGCTCTAGTTTGAGAAAATGATAGTCTTCGTATTGGCGCCAAAATCTTCACCGAATAAATCCCTGAAGACTCCTTGAAGATTCTTTCTTCAGCTGAACTGGACCCCTGGGCCCCACAAAAAAAAAAAAAAAAAAGGACCCCTTACCAAAGATTTCCTCCGGAATCGCCGGAGGTGGCCATCATTACATGAATGACTATGCTCTAGTTTGAGAAAATGATAGTCTTCGTATTGGCTCCAAAATCTTCACCGAAGAATTACTGAAGACTTTTTGAAGATTCTTTCTTCAGCTGAATTGGACCCCTGGGCCCCACAAAAAAAAAAAAAACTAAAAAGGACCCCTTACCAAAGATTTCCTCCGGAATCGCCGGAGGTGGCCATCATTACATGAATGACTATGCTCTAGTTTTAGAAAATGATAGTCTTCATATTGGCTCCAAAATCCTCACCCAAGATTCCCTGAAGACTCCTTGAAGACTCTTTCTTCAGCAGTTTAAGAGGTGTCATTTTTCAATTTCAAGGGTAATTTCTACCATTTATATAGCTGGTAGCCTTTATGACTATGCTCTAGTTTGAGAAAATGATAGTCTTAGTATTGGCGCCAAAATCTTCACCAAAGAATCCCTGAAGACTCCTTGAAGATTCTTTCTTCAGCTGAATTGGACCCCTGGGCCCCACAAAAATGAAACAAAAAGGGACCCCTTACCAAAGATTTCCTCCGGAATCGCCGGAGGTGGCCATCATTACATGAATGACTATGCTCTAGTTTGAGAAAATGATAGTCTTCATATTGGCTCCAAAATCTTCACTGAAGAATCCCTGAAGACTCCTTGAAGATTCTTTCTTCAGCTGAATTGGACCCCTGGGCCCAACAAAAAAAAACAAAAAAGGACCCCTTACCAAAGATTTCCTCCGGAATCGCCGGAGGTGGCCATCATTACATGAATGACTAAGCTCTAGTTTGAGAAAATGATAGTCCTCGTATTGGCGCAAAATCTTCACCGAAGAATCCCTGAAGACTCCTTGAAGATTCTTTCTTCAGCTGAACTGGACCCCTGGCCCCCACAAAAAAAACAAAAAAAACAAAAAACGACCCCTTACCAAAGATTTCCTCCGGAATCGCCGGAGGTGGCCATCATTACATGAATGACTATGCTCTAGTTTGAGAAAATGATAGTCTTCGTATTGGCTCCAAAATCTTCACCGAAGAATCCCTGAAGACTCTTTGAAGATTCTTTCTTCAGCTGAATTGGACC
Organism: Macrobrachium rosenbergii; assembly: GCA_039081455.1. Taxonomy (NCBI): domain Eukaryota; kingdom Metazoa; phylum Arthropoda; class Malacostraca; order Decapoda; family Palaemonidae; genus Macrobrachium; species Macrobrachium rosenbergii. The sequence continues at coordinate 576,573 of JANJGK010000240.1, read as the reverse complement.
CCTGGGCCCAACAAAAAAAAAAAAAACAAAAAAGGACCCCTTACCAAAGATTTAGTCCGGAATCGCCGGAGGTGGCCATCATTACATGAATGATTATGCTCTAGTTTTAGAAAATGATTGTCTTCATATTGGCTCCAAAATCCTCAACCAAGATTCCCTGAAGACTCCTTGAAGACTCTTTCTTCAGCAGTATAACAGTTGTCATTTTTCAATTTCAAGGGTAATTTCTACCAATTGTATAGCTGGTAGCCTTTATGACTATGCTCTAGTTTGAGAAAATGATAGTCTTAGTATTGGCGCCAAAATCTTCACCGAAGAATCCTTGAAGACTCCTTGAAGATTCTTTCTTCAGCTGAACTGGACCCCTGGGCCCCACAAAAAAAACAAAAAACAAAAAAGGACCCCTTACCAAAGATTTCCTCCGGAATCGCCGGAGGTGGCCATCATTACATGAATGACTATGCTCTAGTTTGAGAAAATGATAGTCTTCGTATTGGCGCCAAAATCTTCACCGAAGAATCCCTGAAGACTCCTTGAAGATTCTTTCTTCAGCTGAACTGGACCCCTGGGCCCCTCAAAAAAAAAAAAAAAAAAAAGGACCCCTTACCAAAGATATCCTCCGGAATCGCCGGAGGTGGCCATCATTACATGAATGACTATGCTCTAGTTTGAGAAAATGATGGTCTTTGTATTGGCTCCAAAATATTCACCGAAGAATCCCTGAAGACTCCTTGAAGATTCTTTCTTCAGCTGAATTGGACCCCTGGGCCCCACAAAAAAAAAAAACAAAAAAGGACCCCTTACCAAAGATTTCCTCCGGAATCGCCGGAGGTAGCCTTCATTACATAAATGACTATGCTCTAGTTTGAGAAAATGATAGTCTTCGTATTGGCTCCAAAATCTTCACCGAAGAATCCCTGAAGACTCTTTGAAGATTCTTTCTTCAGCTGAATTGGACCCCTGGGCCCCACAAAAAAAAAACAAAAAAGGACCCCTTACCAAAGATTTCCTCCGGAATCGCCGGAGCTGGCCATCATTACATGAATGACTATGCTCTAGTTTTAGAAAATGATAGTCTTCATATTGGCTCCAAAATCCTCACCCAAGATTCCCTGAAGACTCCTTGAAGACTCTTGCTTCAGCAGTATAACAGGTGTCATTTTTCAATTTCAAGGGTAATTTCTACCATTTATATAGCTGGTAGCCTTTATGACTATGCTCTAGTTTGAGAAAATGATAGTCTTAGTATTGGCGCCAAAATCTTCACCAAAGAATCCCTGAAGACTCCTTGAAGATTCTTTCTTCAGCTGAATTGGACCCCTGGGCCCCAAAAAAAACAAAACAAAAAAGGACCCCTTACCAAAGATTTCCTACGGAATCGCCGGAGGTGGCCATCATTACATGAATGACTATGCTCTAGTTTGAGAAAATGATAGTCTTCGGATTGGCACCAAAATCTTCACGGAAGAATCCCTGAAGACTCCTTGAAGATTCTTTCTTCAGCTGAACTGGACCCCTGGGCCTCACAAAAAAAAAAAAAAAGGACCCCTTACCAAAGATTTCCTCCGGAATCGCCGGAGGTGGCCATCATTACATGAATGACTATGCTCTAGTTTGAGAAAATGATAGTCTTCGTATTGGCGCAAAACCTTCACCGAAGAATCCCTGAAGACTCCTTGAAGATTCTTTCTTCAGCTGAACTGGACCCCTGGGCCCCACAAAAAAAAAAAAAAAAAAAAAAATGACACTTTACCAAAGATTTCCTCCGGAATCGCCGGAGGTGGCCATCATTACATGAATGGCTATGCTCTAGTTTGAGAAAATGATAGTCTTCGTATTGGCTCCAAAATCTTCACCGAAGAATCCCTGAAGACTCTTTGAAGATTTTTTCTTCAGCTGAATTGGACCCCTGGGCCCCCCCCAAAAAAAACAAAAAAGGACCCCTTACCAAAGATTTCCTCCGGAATCGCCGGAGGTGGCCATCATTACATGAATGACTATGCTCTAGTTTTAGAAAATGATAGTCTTCATATTGGCTCCAAAATTTTCACCCAAGATTCCCTGAAGACTCCTTGAAGACTCTTTCTTCAGCAGTATAACAGGTGTCATTTTTCAATTTCAAGGGTAATTTCTACCATTTATATAGCTGGTAGTCTTTATGACTATGCTCTAGTTTGAGAAAATGATAGTCTTAGTATTGGCGCCAAAATCTTCACCGAAGAATCCCTGAAGACTCCTTGAAGATTCTTTCTTCAGCTGAATTGGACCCCTGGGCCCGACAAAAAAAAAAAAAAAAGGACCCCTTACCAAAGATTTCCTCCGGAATCGCCGGAGATGGCCATCATTACATGAATGACTATGCTCTAGTTTGAGAAAATGATAGTCTTCGTATTGGCGCCAAAATTTTCACCGAAGAATCCCTGAAGACTCCTTGAAGATTCTTTCTTCAGCTGAACTGGAACACTGGGCCCCCCCCCAAAAAAAAACAAAAAAGGACCCCTTACCAAAGATTTCCTCCGGAATCGCCGGAGGTGGCCATCATTACATGAATGACTATGCTCTAGTTTGAGAAAATGATAGTCTTCGTATTGGCGCCAAAATTTTCACCGAAGAATCCCTGAAGACTCCTTGAAGATTCTTTCTTCAGCTGAACTGGAACCCTAGGCCCCCCCCCCAAAAAAAAAAAAAAAAACGACCCCTTACCAAAGATTTCCTCCGGAATCGCCGGAGGTGGCCATTATTACATGAATGACTATGCTCTAGTTTGAGAAAATGATAGTCTTTGTATTGGCGCCAAAATCTTCACCGAAGAATCCCTGAAGACTCCTTGAAGATTTTTTCTTCAGCTGAATTGGACTCCTGGGCCCCACAAAAAAAAAAAAACTACCCCTTACCAAAGATTTCCTCCGGAATCGCCGGAGGTAGCCATCATTACATGAATGACTATGCTCTAGTTTGAGAAAATGATAGTCTTCGTATTGGCGCCAAAATCTTTACCGAATAAATCCCTGAAGACTCCTTGAAGATTCTTTCTTCAGCTGAACTGGACCCCTGGGCCCCACAAAAAAAAAAAAAAAAAGGACCCCTTACCAAAGATTTCCTCCGGAATCGCCGGAGGTGGCCATCATTACATGAATGACTATCCTCTAGTTTGAGAAAATGATAGTCTTCGTATTGGCTCCAAAGTCTTCACCGAAGAATCCCTGAAGACTCTTTGAAGATTCTTTCTTCAGCTGAATTGCACCCCTGTGCCCCACAAAAAAAAAAAAAAAAAAGGACCCCTTACCAAAGATTTCCTCCGGAATCGCCGGAGGTGGCCATCATTACATGAATGACTATCCTCTAGTTTGAGAAAATGATAGTCATCGTATTGGCGCCAAAATCTTCACCGAAGAATCCCTGAAGACTCCTTGAAGATTCTTTCTTCAGCTGAATTGGACCCCTGGGCCCCACAAAAAAAAAAAAAAAAAAAGAACTCCTTACAAAAGATTTCCTCCGGAATCGCCGGAGGTGGCCATCATTACATGAATGACTATCCTCTAGTTTGAGAAAATGATAGTCTTCGTATTGGCTCCAAAGTCTTCACCGAAGAATCCCTGAAGACTCTTTGAAGATTCTTTCTTCAGCTGAATTGCACCCCTGGGCCCCACAAAAAAAAAAACAAAAAAGGACCCCTTACCAAAGATTTCCTCCGGAATCGCCGGAGGTGGCCATCATTACATGAATGACAATGCTCTAGTTTTAGAAAATGATAGTCTTCATATTGGCTCCAAAATCCTCACCCAAGATTCCCTGAAACCTCCATGAAGACTCTTTCTTCAGCAGTATAACAGGTGTCATTTTTCAATTTCAAGGGTAATTTCTACCATTTATATAGCTGGTAGTCTTTATGACTATGCTCTAGTTTGAGAAAATGATAGTCTTAGTATTGGCGCCAAAATCTTCACCGAAGAATCTCTGAAGACTCCTTGAATATTCTTTCTTCAGCTGAATTGGACCCCTGGGCCCCACAAAAAGAAAACAAAAAAGGACCCCTTACCAAAGATTTCCTCCGGAATCGCCGGAGGTGGCCATCATTACATGAATGACTATGCTCTAGTTTGAGAAAATGATAGTCTTCGTATTGGCTCCAAAATCTTCACTGAAGAATCCCTGAAGACTCCTTGAAGATTCTTTCTTCAGCTGAATTGGACCCCTAGGCCCAACAAAAAAAAAAACAAAAAAGGACCCCTTACCAAAGATTTCCTCCTGAATCGCCGGAGGTGGCCATCATTACATGAATGACAAAGCTCTAGTTTGAGAAAATGATAGTCTTCGTATTGGCACAAAATCTTCACCGAAGAATCCCTGAAGACTCCTTGAAGATTCTTTCTTCAGCAGAACTGGACCCCTGGCCCCCACAAAAAAAAACAAAAAAGGACCCCTTACCAAAGATTTCCTCCGGAATCGCCGGAGGTGGCCATCATTACATGAATGACTATGCTCTAGTTTGAGAAAATGATAGTCTTCGTATTGGCTCCAAAATCTTCACCAAAGAATCCCTGAAGACTCCTTGAATATTCTTTCTTCAGCTGAACTGGACCCCTGGGCCCCACAAAAAAAAAAAAAAGGACCCCTTACCAAAGATTTCCTCCGGAATCGCCGGAGGTGGCCATCATTACATGAATGACTGTGCTCTAGTTTTAGAAAATGATAGTCTTCATATTGGCTCCAAAATCCTCACCCAAGATTCCCTGAAGACTCCTTGAAGACTCTTGCTTCAGCAGTATAACAGGTGTCATTTTTCAATTTCAAGGGTAATTTCTACCATTTATATAGCTGGTAGCCTTTATGACTATGCTCTAGTTTGAGAAAATGATAGTCTTAGTATTGGCGCCAAAATCTTCACCAAAGAATCCCTGAAGACTCCTTGAAGATTCTTTCTTCAGCTGAATTGGACCCCTGGGCCCCACAAAAAAACAAAACAAAAAAGGACCCCTTACCAAAGATTTCCTACGGAATCGCCGGAGGTGGCCATCATTACATGAATGACTATGCTCTAGTTTGAGAAAATGATAGTCTTCGGATTGGCACCAAAATCTTCACCGAAGAATCCCTGAAGACTCCTTGAAGATTCTTTCTTCAGCTGAACTGGACCCCTGGGCCTCAAAAAAAAAAAAAAAAAGGAACCCTTACCAAAGATTTCCTCCGGAATCGCCGGAGGTGGCCATCATTACATGAATGACTATGCTCTAGTTTGAGAAAATGATAGTCTTCGTATTGGCGCAAAACCTTCACCGAAGAATCCCTGAAGACTCCTTGAAGATTCTTTCTTCAGCTGAACTGGACCCCTGGGCCCCACAAAAAAAAAAACAAAAACAAAAAAGGACCCCTTACCAAAGATTTCCTCCGGAATCGCCGGAGGTGGCCATCATTACATGAATGACTATGCTCTAGTTTGAGAAAATGATAGTCTTCGTATTGGCTCCAAAATCTTCATCGAAGAATCCCTGAAGACTCTTTGAAGATTTTTTCTTCAGCTGAATTGGACCCCTGGGCCCCCCCAAAAAAAAAACAAAAAAGGACCCCTTACCAAAGATTTCCTCCGGAATCGCCGGAGGTGGCCATCATTACATGAATGACTATGCTCTAGTTTTAGAAAATGATAGTCTTCAAATTGGCTCCAAAATCCTCACCCAAGATTCCCTGAAGATTCCTTGAAGACTCTTTCTTCAGCAGTATAACAGGTGTCATTTTTCAATTTCAAGGGTAATTTCTACCATTTATATAGCTGGTAGTCTTTATGACTATGCTCTAGTTTGAGAAAATGATAGTCTTAGTATTGACGCCAAAATCTTCACCGAAGAATCCCTGAAGACTCCTTGAAGATTCTTTCTTCAGCTGAATTGGACCCCTGGGCCCCACAAAAAAAAAAAAAAAAAGGACCCCTTACCAAAGATTTCCTCCGGAATCGACGGAGATGGCCATCATTACATGAATGACTATGCTCTAGTTTGAGAAAATGATAGTCTTCGTATTGGCGCCAAAATTTTCACCGAAGAATCCCTGAAGACTCCTTGAAGATTCTTTCTTCAGCTGAACTGGAACACTGGGCCCCCCCCAAAAAAAAACAAAAAAGGACCCCTTACCAAAGATTTCCTCCGGAATCGCCGGAGGTGGCCATCATTACATGAATGACTATGCTCTAGTTTGAAAAAATGATAGTCTTCGTATTGGCTCCAAAATATTCACCGAAGATTCCCTGATACTCCTTGAAGATTCTTTCTTCAGCTGAATTGAACCCCTGGGCCCCACAAAAAAAAAAAACAAAAAACGACCCCTTACCAAAGATTTCCTCCGGAATCGCCGGAGGTGGCCATTATTACATGAATGACTATGCTCTAGTTTGAGAAAATGATAGTCTTCGTATTGGCGCCAAAATCTTCACCGAAGAATCCCTGAAGACTCCTTGAAGATTTTTTCTTCAGCTGAATTGGACTCCTGGGCCCCACAAAAAAAAAAAAAACTACCCCTTACCAAAGATTTCCTCCGGAATCGCCGGAGGTAGCCATCATTACATGAATGACTATGCTCTAGTTTGAGAAAATGATAGTCTTCGTATTGGCGCCAAAATCTTCACCGAATAAATCCCTGAAGACTCCTTGAAGATTCTTTCTTCAGCTGAACTGGACCCCTGGGCCCCACAAAAAAAAAAAACAAAAAAGGACCCCTTACCAAAGATTTCCTCCGGAATCGCCGGAGGTGGCCATCATTACATGAATGACTATCCTCTAGTTTGAGAAAATGATAGTCTTCGTATTGGCTCCAAAGTCTTCACCGAAGAATCCATGAAGACTCTTTGAAGATTCTTTCTTCAGCTGAATTGCACCCCTGTGCCCCACAAAAAAAAAACAAAAAAGGACCCCTTACCAAAGATTTCCTCCGGAATCGCCGGAGGTGGCCATCATTACATGAATGACTATGCTCTAGTTTTAGAAAATGATAGTCTTCATATTGGCTCCAAAATCCTCACCCAAGATTTCCTGAAACCTCCTTGAAGACTCTTTCTTCAGCAGTATAACAGGTGTCATTTTTCAATTTCAAGGGTAATTTCTACCATTTATATAGCTGGTAGCCTTTATGACTATGCTCTAGTTTGAGAAAATGATAGTCTTAGTATTGGCGCCAAAATCTTCACCGAAGAATCCCTGAAGACTCCTTGAAGATTCTTTCTTCAGCTGAATTGGACCCCTGGGCCCCACAAAAAAAAAAAAAAAAAAGGACCCCTTACCAAAGATTTCCTCAGGAATCGCCGAAGGTGACCATCATTACATGAATGACTATGCTCTAGTTTGAGAAAATGATAGTCATCGTATTGGCGCCAAAATCTTCACCGAAGAATCCCTGAAGACTCCTTGAAGATTCTTTCTTCAGCTGAATTGGACCCCTGGGCCCCACAAAAAAAAAAAAAAAAAAAAAGAACCCCTTACCAAAGATTTCCTCCGGAATCGCCGGAGGTGGCCATCATTACATGAATGACTATCCTCTAGTTTGAGAAAATGATAGTCTTCGTATTGGCTCCAAAGTCTTCACCGAAGAATCCCTGAAGACTCTTTGAAGATTCTTTCTTCAGCTGAATTGCACCCCTGGGCCCCACAAAAAAAAAACAAAAAAGGACCCCTTACCAAAGATTTCCTCCGGAATCGACGGAGGTGGCCATCATTACATGAATGACTATGCTCTAGTTTTAGAAAATGATAGTCTTCATATTGGCTCCAAAATCCTCACCCAAGATTCCCTGAAACCTCCATGAAGACTCTTTCTTCAGCAGTATAACAGGTGTCATTTTTCAATTTCAAGGGTAATTTCTACCATTTATATAGCTGGTAGTCTTTATGGCTATGCTCTAGTTTGAGAAAATGATAGTCTTAGTTTTGGCGCCAAAATCTTCACCGAAGAATCCCTGAAGACTCCTTGAAGATTCTTTCTTCAGCTGAACTGGACCCCTGGGCCCCACAAAAAGAAAACAAAAAAGGACCCTTTACCAAAGATTTCCTCCGGAATCGCCGGAGGTGGCCATCATTACATGAATGACTATGCTCTAGTTTGAGAAAATGATAGTCTTCGTATTGGCTCCAAAATCTTCACTGAAGAATCCCTGAAGACTCCTTGAAGATTCTTTCTTCAGCTGAATTGGACCCCTAGGCCCAACAAAAAAAAAAAAACAAAAAAGGACCCCTTACCAAAGATTTCCTCCTGAATCGCCGGAGGTGGCCATCATTACATGAATGACAAAGCTCTAGTTTGAGAAAATGATAGTCTTCGTATTGGCACAAAATCTTCACCGAAGAATCCCTGAAGACTCCTTGAAGATTCTTTCTTCAGCAGAACTGGACGCCTGGCCCCCACAAAAAAAAAACAAAAAAGGACCCCTTACCAAAGATTTCCTCCGGAATCGCCGGAGGTGGCCATCATTACATGAATGACTATGCTCTAGTTTTAGAAAATGATAGTCTTCATATTGGCTCCAAAATCCTCACCCAAGATTCCCTGAAACCTCCTTGAAGACTCTTTCTTCAGCAGTATAACAGGTGTCATTTTTCAATTTCAAGGGTAATTTCTACCATTTATATAGCTGGTAGCCTTTATGACTATGCTCTAGTTTGAGAAAATGATAGTCTTAGTATTGGCGCCAAAATCTTCACCGAAGAATCCCTGAAGACTCCTTGAAGATTCTTTCTTCAGCTGAATTGGACCCCTGGGCCCCACAAAAAAAAAAAAAAAAAGCCTGGTGTGGTCCAGTAAAGGTTTTCACACACAGAGGAAGAGATGTTTACATTTGGGCGAATGGCGATTTAAAGAAAGTAGCCAGTTGCAAAGTACAACTTTGCTCTCAAAGAAATATTCCTTTGGAAATTTCAAGAGAAGTAAACAACGAAGCAAAAGCAGTGGATTCTACTCCAAAAATGGCAGGAGAAGAGAAAGTATCAGTGGATCCTCCAGCCAGTAATCTAAGAATGAAGACAAGATCTCAAGATAATAAAGAGGAGACAGAGAAGGATTTCATTGGAGCATTCTGGTTGACTTCAGAAAAAACCGAGTGTTTTTGTGAGGAAATAACAAGTTATGTAGTGGAATTACCTGTTAAATATCACAAGATGCCAGAAGTGTTAGAAGCAAAGAAGAAAGAATATGAAAATTTGTTACATTTTGACACTTTTGAAGAAGTGGAAGATGTAGGGCAAGAAAAGATAGGCAGCAGATGGGTGATCACGAAAAAGGAGAAGCATGACGGACAAAAAACTGATTACAAAGGGAGAATTGTCGCCAAGGGATTTCATGAAAAAGAAAAACCCCAAGCTGATTCACCAACAGCTATGCGTGAAAGCATGAAAGTCTTCTTGTCCTTGGCTGCAAATGAGAATTTTGAGCTTCAGTCTATTGACATCAGAGCAGCATTTTTACAGTCAAACATACTTAACAGGAATGTATTTGTAGAACCTCCAAAGGATTTAAAAAAAGAAAACATTATTTGGAAACTCAGAAAACCATTATATGGATTGGATGATGCCAGTAGAAAATTTTGGCTGAAAGTTCAGCAGATTTTCAAGGAAGAAGGTCTGAAGACCGTGAGTGGAGATGAGGCATACTACTATCAGCAGAATGAAGGAAATCTGATTGGTATGATACTTACTCATGTAGATGATTTTTCGATAGCTGGTACAAAAGGATTTGTAAAGAAAGTAACAGACTTGTGTAAAGAAAAATTACAAGTTTCAAAAATAGAAAAGAATAAATTTCGGTTCACAGGGATAGATATCATCAAAACAGAAACTGGAATAACAATCTCAATGGATGATTATGCGAGGAGTCTTGAGAAAGTGGAAGATATCAGGAAAGGAAAAGCTAGTGAACTTTTGACTAGTCAGGAACTGAAAGTATTTCGCAAGTATGTAGGAAAGTTTAGCTGGTTAGCAGCCAATACAAGACCTGAACTTTCTATCACAGCATTGCAGATGTCCAAGAAAAATAGTAGTGCTACGTTGAAAGATCTTAAAAAGGTAAATTTTGTGATTGATAAGATAAATGAGAGACCAAATAAAGTAGAATTTACAAGAATTGATAAAAAAGAATACTTGAAGATATATGGATTTACAGATGCTTCCTTTAATACACATGAGAGAAGCATAAGTGGCAATCTGATTTTACTAGGAAGTAAGAGAAATGGACGTGTGGTCCCTATTTACTGGAAGTCAAAGACTATCCAGAAGGTATGTCATTCTGCAAAGGCGGCTGAAACCAGAAGTATGACTAAGATTATTGATAACAGTCAGTTTTTTGCGAGTCAGATTGAACAGTTATTATTTGGTCAGTATGGAAAGAAAATTCCAATCAAATTGTTCACAGATTCAATACCAATGCTAGAATCTGCTGGGAGTACCAAGCAGGTTGAGGAACGGCTTCTCAGGAACAGCATACAGGAGATGAAGGACATGTTGACTGAGGGCTGTATTGAGTCTTACAGTTGGCTGGATGGAGAGAAAGACATGATTGCAGATGTTCTAACAAAAGAATGCAAATGGAATGAAGATCTTGAAATGATAATGCAAGAAAATAAATTTAAGTTTGCAAGTAACGAGGATAATCTTGTGAAATACAAAGATGGAGAGATCATGTTAATTAACAAGACTGAAAAGCAGGGAAAGAAGTAGTAACACTTTTACTGCTTAGATCATACCTGCATTAGCTATTCAGAATTGGTTTTGCCTGATGTCTGGTGCAGTACAAAATTATGTAATAATGTCATAACATGTCTTTGTGAAGTATCTTATGTTATGCCTGTTTGAGTACCAGACTTTGCTTTTAAATATTAATTTGTAATACTCTTTAGTAAGTTTTTATATAGAGGGAAAATAGTTTTTTTTTTCTTAAATAGAGCACTATTCAGATTTTGGATAGAATGTAAATACATACCTATGTTGTCTGATACAAGAGTATTTGTTAAAAACTATTGATTTTTTTTTCTAGTGTATGATTTAAAAAAAAAAAAAAAAAAAAAAAAAAAAAAAAAAAAAAAAAAAAATTCCCCCCCGGAAATATGATATACCTTACATTTATATTTATTTATGTTAGAACGAGAGAGTATAACTGGTTGTTATTAGTAATATAACAAGGTGCTTGTTTAAAGTACAGCAGTTTTATAAATATGTTGTTATATTGGGTTGGTCATCATTTACCAAAGAGCAGTTAACATTTACCTCTGGCTTCGTAAATACTTTTCTCGAGAGTCTGTATATAGCTATTGGAATAACAGGATTATTGTAACTTCGGCTGAAGACAAATAAAGAAGGATTAAGGACATCGGTATTATCTCTGATTATTCCACCAAGTACAATTGGGATATAACACCCCTTACCAAAGATTTCCTCAGGAATCGCCGAAGGTGACCATCATTACATGAATGACTATGCTCTAGTTTGAGAAAATGATAGTCATCGTATTGGCGCCAAAATCTTCACCGAAGAATCCCTGAAGACTCCTTGAAGATTCTTTCTTCAGCTGAATTGGACCCCTGGGCCCCACAAAAAAAAAAAAAAAAAAAAAGAACCCCTTACCAAAGATTTCCTCCGGAATCGCCGGAGGTGGCCATCATTACATGAATGACTATCCTCTAGTTTGAGAAAATGATAGTCTTCGTATTGGCTCCAAAGTCTTCACCGAAGAATCCCTGAAGACTCTTTGAAGATTCTTTCTTCAGCTGAATTGCACCCCTGGGCCCCACAAAAAAAAAAAACAAAAAAGGACCCCTTACCAAAGATTTCCTCCGGAATCGACGGAGGTGGCCATCATTACATGAATGACTATGCTCTAGTTTTAGAAAATGATAGTCTTCATATTGGCTCCAAAATCCTCACCCAAGATTCCCTGAAACCTCCATGAAGACTCTTTCTTCAGCAGTATAACAGGTGTCATTTTTCAATTTCAAGGGTAATTTCTACCATTTATATAGCTGGTAGTCTTTATGGCTATGCTCTAGTTTGAGAAAATGATAGTCTTAGTTTTGGCGCCAAAATCTTCACCGAAGAATCCCTGAAGACTCCTTGAAGATTCTTTCTTCAGCTGAACTGGACCCCTGGGCCCCACAAAAAGAAAACAAAAAAGGACCCTTTACCAAAGATTTCCTCCGGAATCGCCGGAGGTGGCCATCATTACATGAATGACTATGCTCTAGTTTGAGAAAATGATAGTCTTCGTATTGGCTCCAAAATCTTCACTGAAGAATCCCTGAAGACTCCTTGAAGATTCTTTCTTCAGCTGAATTGGACCCCTAGGCCCAACAAAAAAAAAAAACAAAAAAGGACCCCTTACCAAAGATTTCCTCCTGAATCGCCGGAGGTGGCCATCATTACATGAATGACAAAGCTCTAGTTTGAGAAAATGATAGTCTTCGTATTGGCACAAAATCTTCACCGAAGAATCCCTGAAGACTCCTTGAAGATTCTTTCTTCAGCAGAACTGGACGCCTGGCCCCCACAAAAAAAAACAAAAAAGGACCCCTTACCAAAGATTTCCTCCGGAATCGCCGGAGGTGGCCATCATTACATGAATGACTATGCTCTAGTTTGAGAAAATGATAGTCTTCGTATTGGCTCCAAAATCTTCACCAAAGAATCCCTGAAGAGTCCTTGAATATTCTTTCTTCAGCTGAACTGGACCCCTGGGCCCCACAAAAAAAAAAAAAAAAAAAAAAAAGGACCCCTTACCAAAGATTTCCTCCGGAATCGCCGGAGGTAGCCATCATTACATGAATGACTATGCTCTAGTTTGAGAAAATGATAGTCTTCGTATTGGCTCCAAAATCTTCACCGAAGAATCCCTGAAGACTCTTTGAAGATTCTTTCTTCAGCTGAATTGGACCCCTGGGCCCCACAAAAAAAAAAAAAGGACCCCTTACCAAAGATTTCCTCCGGAATCGCCGGAGGTGGCCATCATTACATGAATGACTATGCTCTAGTTTGAGAAAATGATAGTCTTCGTATTGGCTCCAAAATCTTCACCAAAGAATCCCTGAAGACTCCTTGAATATTCTTTCTTCAGCTGAATTGGACCCCTGGGCCCACAAAAAAAAACAAAAAAGGACCCCTTACCAAAGATTTCCTCCGGAATCGCCGAAGGTGACCATCATTACATGAATGACTATGCTCTAGTTTGAGAAAATGATAGTCATCGTATTGGCGCCAAAATCTTCACGGAAGAATCCCTGAAGACTCCTTGAAGATTCTTTCTTCAGCTGAATTGGGCCCCTGGGCCCCACAAAAAAAAAACAAAAAAGGACCCTTTACCAAAGATTTCCTCCGGAATCGCCGGAGGCGGCCATCATTACATGAATGACTATGCTCTAGTTTGAGAAAATGATAGTCTTCGTACTGGCGCCAAAATCTTCACCGAAGAATCCCTGAAGACTCCTTGAAGGTTCTTTCTTCAGCTGAATTGGACCCCTGGGCCCCACAAAAAAAAAAAAAACTACCCCTTACCAAAGATTTCCTCCGGAATCGCCGGAGGTAGCCATCATTACATGAATGACTATGCTCTAGTTTGAGAAAATGATAGTCTTCGTATTGGCGCCAAAATCTTCACCGAAGAATCCCTGAAGACTCCTTAAAGATTCTTTCTTCAGCTGAACTGGACCCCTGGGACCCACAAAAAAAAAAAAGGACCCCTTACCAAAGATTTCCTCCGGAATCGCCGGAGGTGTCCATCATTACATGAATGACTATGCTCTAGTTTGAGAAAATGATAGTCTTTGTATTGGCGCCAAAATCTTCACCGAAGAATCCCTGAAGACTCTTTGAAGATTCTTTCTTCAGCTGAAATGGACCCCTGGGTCCCACAAAAAAAAAAAAAAAAGGACCCCTTACCAAAGATTTCCTCCGGAATCGCCGGAGGTGGCCATCATTACATGAATGACTATGCTCTAGTTTTAGAAAATGATAGTCTTCATATTGGCTCCAAAATCATCACCCAAGATTCCCTGAAGACTCCTTCAAGACTCTTTCTTCAGCAGTATAACAGGTGTCATTTTTCAATTTCAAGGGTAATTTCTACCATTTATATAGTTGGTAGCCTTTATGACTATGCTCTAGTTTGAGAAAATGATAGTCTTAGTATTGGCACCAAAATCTTCATCAAAGAATCCCTGAAGACTCCTTGAAGATTCTTTCTTCAGCTGAATTGGACCCCTGGGCCCCACAAAAAAAAAAAAAAAAAAAAGGACCCCTTACCAAAGATTTCCTCCGGAATCGCCGGAGGTAGCCATCATTACATGAATGACTATGCTCTAGTTTTAGAAAATGATAGTCTTCATATTGGCTCCAAAATCCTCACCCAAGATTCCCTGAAGACTCCTTGAAGACTCTTTCTTCAGCAGTATAACAGGTGTCATTTTTCAATTTCAAGGGTAATTTCTACCATTTATATAGCTGGTAGTCTTTATGACTATGCTCTAGTTTGAGAAAATGATAGTCTTAGTATTGGCGCCAAAATCTTCACCGAAGAATCCCTGAAGACTCCTTGAAGATTCCTTCTTCAGCTGAATTGGACCCCTGGGCCCCACAAAAAAAAAAAAAAAGGACCCCTTACCAAAGATTTCCTCAGGAATCGCCGGAGGTAGCCATCATTACATGAATGACTATCCTCTAGTTTGAGAAAATGATAGTCTTCGTATTGGCTCCAAAGTCTTCACCGAGGAATCCCTGAAGACTCTTTGAAGATTCTTTCTTCAACTGAATTGCACCCCTGTGCCCCACAAAAAAAAAAAACAAAAAAGGACCCCTTACCAAAGATTTCCTCCGGAATCGCCGGAGGTGGCCATCATTACATGAATGACTATGCTCTAGTTTGAGAAAATGATAGTCTTCATATTGGCGCCAAAATCTTCACCGAAGAATCCCTGAAGACTCCTTGAATATTCTTTCTTCAGCTGAATTGGACCCCTGGGCCCCACAAAAAAAAAAAAAAAAAAGGACCCCTTACCAAAGATTTCCTCAGGAATCGCCGAAGGTGACCACCATTACATGAATGACTATGCTCTAGTTTGAGAAAATGATAGTCATCGTATTGGCGCCAAAATCTTCACCGAAGAATCCCTGAAGACTCCTTGAAGATTCTTTCTTCAGCTGAATTGGACCCCTGGGCCCCACAAAAAAAAAAAAAAAAAGGACCCCTTACCAAAGATTTCCTCCGGAATCGCCGGAGGTGGCCATCATTACATGAATGACTATCCTCTAGTTTGAGAAAATGATAGTCTTCGTATTGGCTCCAAAGTCTTCACCGAAGAATCCCTGAAGACTCTTTGAAGATTCTTTCTTCAGCTGAATTGCACCCCTGGGCCCCACAAAAAAAAAAACAAAAAAGGACCCCTTACTAAAGATTTCCTCCGGAATCGCCGGAGGTGGCCATCATTACATGAATGACTAAGCTATAGTTTTAGAAAATGATAGTCTTCATATTGGCTCCAAAATCCTCACCCAAGATTCCCTGAAACCTCCATGAAGACTCTTTCTTCAGCAGTATAACAGGTGTCATTTTTCAATTTCAAGGGTAATTTTTACCATTTATATAGCTGGTAGCCTTTATAACTATGCTCTAGTTTGAGAAAATGATAGTCTTAGTATTGGCGCCAAAATCTTCACCGAAGAATCCCTGAAGACTCCTTGAAGATTCTTTCTTCAGCTGAATTGGACCCCTGGGCCCCACAAAAAGAAAACAAAAAAGGACCCCTTACCAAAGATTTCCTCCGGAATCGCCGGAGGTGGCCATCATTACATGAATGACTATGCTCTAGTTTGAGAAAATGATAGTCTTCGTATTGGCTCCAAAATCTTCACTGAAGAATCCCTGAAGACTCCTTGAAGATTCTTTCTTCAGCTGAATTGGACCCCTAGGCCCAACAAAAAAAACACAAAAAAGAACCCCTTACCAAAGATTTCCTCCTGAATCGCCGGAGGTGGCCATCATTACATGAATGACAAAGCTCTAGTTTGAGAAAATGATAGTCTTCGTATTGGCACAAAATCTTCAGCGAAGAATCCCTGAAGACTCCTTGAAGATTCTTTCTTCAGCAGAACTGGACCCCTGGCCCCCACAAAAAAAAACAAAAAAGGACCCCTTACCAAAGATTTCCTCCGGAATCGCCGGAGGTGGCCATCATTACATGAATGACTATGCTCTAGTTTGAGAAAATGATAGTCTTCGTATTGGCTCCAAAATCTTCACCAAAGAATCCCTGAAGACTCCTTGAAGATTCTTTCTTCAGCTGAATTGGACCCCTGGGCCCAACAAAAAAAAAAAACAAAAAAAGGACCCCTTACCAAAGATTTCTTCCGGAATCTGCGGAGGTGGCCATCATTACATGAATGACTATGCTCTAGTTTGAGAAAATGATAGTCTTCGTATTGGCGCAAAACCTTCACCGAAGAATCCCTGAAGACTCCTTGAATATTCTTTCTTCAGCTGAACTGGACCCCTGGGCCCCACAAAAAAAAAAAAAAAAAAAAAAAGGACCCCTTACCAAAGATTTCCTCCGGAATCGCCGGAGGTGGCCATCATTACATGAATGACTATGCTCTAGTTTGAGAAAATGATAGTCTTCGTATTGGCTCCAAAATCTTCACCGAAGAATCCCTGAAGACTCTTTGAAGATTCTTTCTTCAGCTGAATTGGACCCCTGGGCCCCACAAAAAAAAAAACAAAAAAGGACCCCTTACCAAAGATTTCCTCCGGAATCGCCGGAGGTGGCCATCATTACATGAATGACTATGCTCTAGTTTGAAAAAATGATAGTCTTCGTATTGGCTCCAAAATATTCACCGAAGAATCCCTGAAGACTCCTTGAAGATTCTTTCTTCAGCTGAATTGGACCCCTGGGCCCCACAAAAAAAAAACAAAAAAGGACCCCTTACCAAAGATTTCCTCCGGAATCGCCGAAGGTGACCATCATTACATGAATGACTATGCTCTAGTTTGAGAAAATGATAGTCATCGTATTGGCGCCAAAATCTTCACCAAAGAATCCCTGAAGACTCCTTGAAGATTCTTTCTTCAGCTGAATTGGGCCCCTGGGCCCCACAAAAAAAAAACAAAAAAGGACCCTTTACCAAAGATTTCCTCCGGAATCGCCGGAGGTGGCCATCATTACATGAATGACTATGCTCTAGTTTGAGAAAATGATAGTCTTCGTACTGGCGCCAAAATCTTCACCGAAGAATCCCTGAAGACTCCTTGAAGATTCTTTCTTCAGCTGAACTGGACCCCTGGGCCCCACAAAAAAAAAAAAAAAAAAAAACTACCCCTTAACAAAGATTTCCTCCGGAATCGCCGGAGGTGGCCATCATTACATGAATGACTATGCTCTAGTTTGAGAAAATGATATCTTCGTATTGGCTCCAAAATCCTCACCCAAGATTCCCTGAAGACTCCTTCAAGAGTCTTTCTTCAGCAGTATAACAGGTGTCATTTTTCAATTTCAAGGGTAATTTCTACCATTTATATAGCTGGTAGCCTTTATGACTATGCTCTAGTTTGAGAAAATGATAGTCTTAGTATTGGCACCAAAATCTTCATCGAAGAATCCCTGAAGACTCCTTGAAGATTCTTTCTTCAGCTAAATTGGACACCTTGGCCCCACAAAAAAAAAAAAAAAAAAAAAGGACCCCTTACCAAAGATTTCCTCCGGAATCGCCGGAGGTGGCCATCATTACATGAATGACTATACTCTAGTTTGAGAAAATGATAGTCTTCGAATTGACGCCAAAATCTTCACCAAAGAATCCCTGAAGACTCCTTGAAGATTCTTTCTTCAGCTGAACTGGACCCCTGGGCCCCACAAAAAAAACAAAAACAAAAAAGGACCCCCTACCAAAGGTTTCCCCTGGAATCACCGGAGGTGGCCATCATTACATGAATGACTATGCTCTAGTTTGAGAAAATGATATCTTCATATTGGCTCCAAAATATTCACCGAAGAATCCCTGAAGACTCCTTGAAGATTCTTTCTTCAGCTGAATTGGACCCCTGGGCCCCACAAAAAAAACAAAAAAGGACCCCTTACCAAAGATTTCCTCCGGTATCGCCGGAGGTAGCCATCATTACATGAATGACTATGCTCTAGTTTGAGAAAATGATAGTCTTCGTATTGGCGCCAAAATCTTCACCGAAGACTCCCTGAAGACTCCTTGAAGATTCTTTCTTCAGCTGAACTGGACCCCTGGGCCCCACAAATAAAAAAAAAAAAAGGACCCCTTACCAAAGATTTCCTCCGGAATCGCCGGAGGTGGCAATCATTACATGAATGACTAGGCTCTAGTTTGAGAAAATGATAGTCTTCGTATTGGCGCCAAAATCTTCACCGAAGAATCCCTGAAGACTCCTTGAAGATTCTTTCTTCAGCTGAATTGGACTCCTGGGCCCCACAAAAAAAATAAAAAAAAACTACCCCTTAACAAAGATTTCCTCCGGAATCGCCGGAGGTAGCCATCATTACATGAATGACTATGCTCTAGTTTGAGAAAATGATAGTCTTCGTATTGGCGCCAAATCTTCACCGAAGAATCCCTGAAGACTCCTTGAAGATTCTTTCTTTAGCTGAACTGTACCCCTGGGCCCCACAAAAAAAAAAAAAAAAAAGGGACCCCTTTCCAAAGATTTCCTCCGGAATCGCCGGAGGTGGCCATCATTACATGAATGACTATGCTCTAGTTTGAGAAAATGATAGTCTTCCTATTGGCGCCAAAATCTTCACCGAAGAATCCCTGAAGACTCCTTGAAGATTCTTTCTTCAGCTGAACTGGACCCCTGGGCCCCACAAAAACAAAAAAGGACCCCTTACCAAAGATTTCCTCCGGAATCGCCGGAGGTGTCCATCATTACATGAATGACTATGCTCTAGTTTGAGAAAATGATAGTCTTTGTATTGGCGCCAAAATCTTCACCGAAGAATCCCTGAAGACTCTTTGAAGATTCTTTCTTCAGCTGAATTGGACCCCTGGGTCCCACAAAAAAAAAAAAAAGGACCCCTTACCAAAGATTTCCTCCGGAATCGCCGGAGGTGGCCATCATTACATGAATGATTATGCTCTAGTTTGAGAAAATGATAGTCTTCGTATTGGTGCCAAAATCTTCACTGAAGAATCCCTGAAGACTCCTTGAAGATTCTTTATTCAGCTGAACTGGACCCCTGGGCCCCACGAAAAAAAAAAAGGACCCCCTACCAAAGATTTCCTCCGGAATCGCCGGAGGTGGCCATCATTATATGAATGACTATGCTCTAGTTTGAGAAAATGATTGTCTTCGTATTGGCGCCAAAATCTTCACCGAAGAATCCCTGAAGACTCCTTGAAGATTCTTTCTTCAGCTGAATTGGACCCCTGGGCCCCACAAAAAAAAACAAAAAAGGACCCCTTACCAAAGATTTCCTCCGGATTCGCCGGAGGTGGCCATTATTACATGAATGACTAAGCTCTAGTTTGAGAAAATAATAGTCTTCGTATTGGCGCCAAAATCTTCACCGAAGAATCCCTGAAGACTCCTTGAAGATTCTTTCTTCAGCTAAATTGGACCCCTGGGCCCCACAAAAAAAAACAAAAAAGGACCCCTTACCAAAGATTTCCTCCGGAATCGCCGTAGGTGGCCATCATTACATGAATGACTATGCTCTAGTTTAAGAAAATGATAGTCTTCGTATTGGTGCCAAAATCTTCACTGAAGAATCCCTGAAGACTCCTTGAAGATTCTTTCTTCAGCTGAACTGGACCCCTGGGCCCCACAAAAAAAAAAAAAAAAAAAAGGACCCCTTACCAAAGATTTCCTCCGGAATCGCTGGAGGTGGCCATCATTACATGAATGACTATGCTCTAGTTTGAGAAAATGATAGTCTTCGTA
Organism: Macrobrachium rosenbergii; assembly: GCA_039081455.1. Classification (NCBI taxonomy): domain Eukaryota; kingdom Metazoa; phylum Arthropoda; class Malacostraca; order Decapoda; family Palaemonidae; genus Macrobrachium; species Macrobrachium rosenbergii. The sequence continues at coordinate 556,656 of JANJGK010000240.1, read as the reverse complement.
TTGGCTCCAAAATCTTCACCGAAGAATTCCTGAAGACTCCTTGAAGATTCTTTCTTCAGCTGAACTGGACCCCTGGGCCCCACGAAAAAAAAAAAAGGACCCCCTACCAAAGATTTCCTCCGGAATCGCCGGAGGTGGCCATCATTATATGAATGACTATGCTCTAGTTTGAGAAAATGATTGTCTTCGTATTGGCGCCAAAATCTTCACCGAAGAATCCCTGAAGACTCCTTGAAGATTCTTTCTTCAGCTGAATTGGACCCCTGGGCCCCACAAAAAAAAAAACAAAAAAGGGCCCCTTACCAAAGATTTCCTCCGGATTCGCCGGAGGTGGCCATTATTACATGAATGACTAAGCTCTAGTTTGAGAAAATGATAGTCTTCGTATTGGCGCCAAAATCTTCACCGAAGAATCCCTGAAGACTCCTTGAAGATTCTTTCTTCAGCTAAATTGGACCCCTGGGCCCCACAAAAAAAAACAAAAAAGGACCCCTTACCAAAGATTTCCTCCGGAATCGCCGTAGGTGGCCATCATTACATGAATGACTATGCTCTAGTTTAAGAAAATGATAGTCTTCGTATTGGTGCCAAAATCTTCACTGAAGAATCCCTGAAGACTCCTTGAAGATTCTTTCTTCAGCTGAACTGGACCCCTGGGCCCCACAAAAAAAAAAAAAAAAAAAAAGGACCCCTTACCAAAGATTTCCTCTGGAATCGCTGGAGGTGGCCATCATTACATGAATGACTATGCTCTAGTTTGAGAAAATGATAGTCTTCGTATTGGCTCCAAAATCTTCACCGAAGAATTCCTGAAGACTCCTTGAAGATTCTTTCTTCAGCTGAACTGGACCCCTGCGCCCCACGAAAAAAAAAAAGGACCCCCTACCAAAGATTTCCTCCGGAATCGCCGGAGGTGGCCATCATTACATGAATGACTATGCTCTAGTTTGAGAAAATGATAGTCTTCATATTGGCTCCAAAATCCTCACCCAAGATTCCCTGAAGACTCCTTGAAGACTCTTTCTTCAGCAATATAACAGGTGTCATTTTTCAATTTCAAGGGTAATTTCTACCATTTATATAGCTGGTAGCCTTTATGACTATGCTCTAGTTTGAGAAAATGATAGTCTTAGTATTGGCGCCAAAATCTTCACCCATGAATCCCTGAAGACTCCTTGAAGATTCTTTCTTCAGCTGAATTGGACCCCTGGGCCCCACAAAAAAAAAAAAAAAGGACCCCTTACCAAAGATTTCCTCCGGAATCGCCGGAGGTGGCCATCATTACATGAATGACTATGCTCTAGTTTGAGAAAATGATAGTCTTCGTATTGGCTCCAAAATATTCACCGAAGAATCCCTGAAGACTCCTTGAAGATTCTTTCTTCAGCTGAATTGGACTCCTGGGCCCCACAAAAAAAAACAAAAAAGGACCCCTTACCAAAGATTTCCTCCGGAATCGCCGGAGGTGGCCATCATTACATGAATGACTATGCTCTAGTTTGAGAAAATGATAGTCTTCGTATTGGCGCCAAAATCTTCACCGAGGAATCCCTGAAGACTCCTTGAAGATTCTTTCTTCAGCTAAATTGGACCCCTGGGCCCCACAAAAAAAAAAAACAAAAAAGGACCCCTTACCAAAGATTTCCTCCGGAATCGCCGTAGCTGGCCATCATTACATGAATGACTATGCTCTAGTTTGAGAAAATGATAGTCTTCGTATTGGTGCCAAAATCTTCACTGAAGAATCCCTGAAGACTCCTTGAAGATTCTTTCTTCTGCTGAACTGGACCCCTGGGCCCCACAAAAAAAAAAAGGACCCCTTACCAAAGATTTCCTCCGGAATCGCCGGAGGTGTCCATCATTACATGAATGACTATGCTCTAGTTTGAGAAAATGATAGTCTTTGTATTGGCGCCAAAATCTTCACCGAAGAATCCCTGAAGACTCTTTGAAGATTCTTTCTTCAGCTGAATTGGACCCCTGGGTCCCACAAAAAAAAAAAAGGACCCCTTACCAAAGATTTCCTCCGGAATCGCCGGAGGTGGCCATCATTACATGAATGACTATGCTCTAGTTTTAGAAAATGATAGTCTTCATATTGGCTCCAAAATCATCACCCAAGATTCCCTGAAGACTCCTTCAAGACTCTTTCTTCAGCAGTATAACAGGTGTCATTTTTCAATTTCAAGGGTAATTTCTACCATTTATATAGTTGGTAGCCTTTATGACTATACTCTAGTTTGAGAAAATGATAGTCTTAGTATTGGCGCCAAAATCTTCACCCAAGAATCCCTGAAGACTCCTTGAAGATTCTTTCTTCAGCTGAGTTGGACCCCTGAGCCCCACAAAACAAAAACAAAAAAAAAAAAGGACCCCTTACCAAAGATTCCCTCCGGAATCGCCGGAGGTGCCCATCATTACATGAATGACTATGCTCTAGTTTGAGAAAATGATAGTCTTCGTATTGGCTCCAAAATATTCACCGAAGAATCCCTGAAGACTCCTTGAAGATTCTTTCTTCAGCTGAATTGGACCACTGGGCCCCACAAAAAAAAACAAAAAAGGACCCCTTACCAAAGATTTCCTCCGGAATCGCCGGAGGTGGCCATCATTACATGAATGATTATGCTCTAGTTTGAGAAAATGATAGTCTTCGTATTGGTGCCAAAATCTTCACTGAAGAATCCCTGAAGACTCCTTGAAGATTCTTTCTTCAGCTGAACTGGACCCCTGGGCCCCACGAAAAAAAAAAGGACCCCCTACCAAAGATTTCCTCCGGAATCGCCGGAGGGGGCCATCATTATATGAATGACTATGCTCTAGTTTGAGAAAATGATTGTCTTCGTATTGGCGCCAAAATCTTCACCGAAGAATCCCTGAAGACTCCTTGAAGATTCTTTCTTCAGCTGAATTGGACCCCTGGGCCCCACAAAAAAAAAACAAAAAAGGACCCCTTACCAAAGATTTCCTCCGGAATCGCCGGAGGTGGCCATTATTACATGAATGACTAAGCTCTAGTTTGAGAAAATGATAGTCTTCGTATTGGCGCCAAAATCTTCACCGAAGAATCCCTGAAGACTCCTTGAAGATTCTTTCTTCAGCTAAATTGGACCCCTGGGCCCCACAAAAAAAACAAAAAAGGACCCCTTACCAAAGATTTCCTCCGGAATCGCCGTAGGTGGCCATCATTACATGAATGACTATGCTCTAGTTTGAGAAAATGATAGTCTTCGTATCGGTGCCAAAATCTTCACTGAAGAATCCCTGAAGACTCCTTGAAGATTCTTTCTTCAGTTGAACTGGACCCCTGGGCCCCACAAAAAAAAAAAAAAAAATGACCCCTTACCAAAGATTTCCTCCGGAATCGCTGGAGGTGGCCATCATTACATGAATGACTATGCTCTAGTTTGAGAAAATGATAGTCTTCGTATTGGCTCCAAAATCTTCACCGAAGAATTCCTGAAGACTCCTTGAAGATTCTTTCTTCAGCTGAACTGGACCCCTGCGCCCGACGAAAAATAAAAAAAAGGACCCCCTACCAAAGATTTCCTCCGGAATCGCCGGAGGTGGCCATCATTACATGAATGACTATGCTCTAGTTTGAGAAAATGATAGTCTTCATATTGGCTCCAAAATCCTCACCCAAGATTCAGTGAAGACTCCTTGAAGACTCTTTCTTCAGCAGTATAACAGGTGTCATTTTTCAATTTCAAGGATAATTTCTACCATTTATATAGCTGGTAGCCTTTATGACTATGCTCTAGTTTGAGAAAATGATAGTCTTAGTATTGGCGCCAAAATCTTCATCGAAGAATCCCTGAAGACTCCTTGAAGATTCTTTCTTCAGCTAAATTGGACACCTTGGCCCCACAAAAAAAAAAAAAACAAAAAAGGACCCCTTACCAAAGATTTCCTCCGGAATCGCCGGAGGTGGCCATCATTACATGAATGACTATACTCTAGTTTGAGAAAATGATAGTCTTCGTATTGGCGCCAAAATCTTCACCGAAGAATCCCTGAAGACTCCTTGAATATTCTTTCTTCAGCTGAACTGGACCCCTGGGCCCCACGAAAAAAAAAAGGACCCCCTACCAAAGATTTCCTCCGGCATCGCCGGAGGTGGCCATCATTACATGAATAACTATGCTCTAGTTTGAGAAAATGATAGTCTTCTTATTGGCGCCAAAATCTTCACCGAAGAATCCCTGAAGACTCCTTGAAGATTCTTTCTTCAGCTGAACTGGACCCCTGGGCCCGACAAAAAAAAAAAAAACTAAAAAGGACCCCTTACCAAAGATTTCCTCCGGAATCACCTGAGATCACCATCATTACATGAATGACTAAGCTCTAGTTTGAGAAAATGATAGTCTTCGTATTGGCGCCAAAATCTTCACCGAAGAATCCCTTAAGACTCCTTGAAGATTCTTTCTTCAGCTGAATTGGACTCCTGGGCCCCACAAAAAAAAACAAAAAAGGACCCCTTACCAAAGATTTCCTCCGGAATCGCCGGAGGTGGCCATCATTACATGAATGACTATGCTCTATTTTGAGAAAATTATAGTCTTCGTATTGGCGCCAAAATCTTCACCGAAGAATCCCTGAAGACTCCTTGAAGATTCTTTCTTCAGCTGAACTGGACCCCTGGGCCCCACAAAAAAAAAAACAAAAAACAAAAGAGGACCCCTTACCAAAGATTTCATCCGGAATCACTGGAGGTGGCCATCATTACATGAATGACTATGCTCTAGTTTGAGAAAATGATAGTCTTAGTATTGGCGCCAAAATCTTCACCGAAGAATCCCTGAAGACTCCTTGAAGATTCTTTCTTCAGCTGAATTGGACTCCTGGGCCCCACAAAAAAAAAAAAGGACCCCTTACCAAAGATTTCCTCCGGGATCGCCAGAGGTGGCCATCATTACATGAATGACTATGCTCTAGTTTGAGAAAATGATAGTCTTCGAATTGACGCCAAAATCTTCACCAAAGAATCCCTGAAGACTCCTTGAAGATTCTTTCTTCAGCTGAACTGGACCCCTGGGCCCCACAAAAAAAACAAAAAACAAAAAAGGACCCCCTACCAAAGGTTTCCCCCGAAATCACCGGAGGTGGCCATCACTACATGAATGACTATGCTCTAGTTTGAGAAAATGATATCTTCGTATTGGCTCCAAAATATTCACCGAAGAATCCCTGAAGACTCCTTGAAGATTCTTTCTTCAGCTGAATTGGACCCCTGGGCCCCACAAAAAAAACAAAAAAGGACCCCTTACCAAAGATTTCCTCCGGAATCGCCGGAGGTAGCCATCATTACATGAATAACTATGCTCTAGTTTGAGAAAATGATAGTCTTCGTATTGGCGCCAAAATCTTCACCGAAGAATCCCTGAAGACTCCTTGAAGATTCTTTCTTCAGCTGAACTGGACCCCTGGGCCCCACAAAAAAAAAAAAGGACCCCTTACCAAAGATTTCCTCCGGAATCGCCGGAGGTGGCCATCATTACATGAATGACTATGCTCTAGTTTGAGAAAATGATAGTCTTCCTATTGGCTTCAAAATCTTCACCGAAGAATCCCTGAAGACTCTTTGAAGATTGTTTCTTCAGCTGAATTGGAACCCTGAGCCCCACAAAAAAAAAAAACAAAAAAGGACCCCTTACCAAAGATTTCCTCCGGAATCGCCGGAGGTGGCCATCATTACATGAATGACTATGCTCTAGTTTTAGAAAATGATAGTCTTCATATTGGCTCCAAAATCCTCACCCAAGATTCCCTGAAGACTCCTTGAAGACTCTTTCTTCAGCAGTATAACAGGTGTCATTTTTCAATTTCATGGGTAATTTCTACCATTTATATAGCTGGTAGCCTTTATGACTATGCTCTAGTTTGAGAAAATGATAGTCTTAGTATTGGCGCCAAAATCTTCACCGAAGAATCCCGGAAGACTACTTGAAGATTCTTTCTTCAGCTAAATTGGACCCCTCGGCCCCACAAAAAAAAAAAAAAAAAAAAGGACCCCTTACCAAAGATTTCCTCCGGAATCGCCGGAGGTGGCCATCATTACATGAATGACTATGCTCTAGTTTGAGAAAATGATAGTCTTCATATTGGCGCCAAAATCTTCACCAAAAAATCCCTGAAGACTCTATGAAGATTCTTTCTTCAGCTGAACTGGACCCCTGGGCCCCACGAAAAAAAAAAAGGACCCCCTACCAAAGATTTCCTCCGGAATCGCCGGAGGTGGCCATCATTACATGAATGACTAAGCTCTAGTTTGAAAAAATGATAGTCTTCGTATTGGCGCCAAAATCTTCACCGAAGAATCCCTGAAGACTCCTTGAAGATTCTTTCTTCAGCTGAATTCGACCCCTGGGCCCCACAAAAAAAAACAAAAAAGGACCCCTTACCAAAGATTTCCTCCGGGATCGCCGGAGGTGGCCATCATTACATGAATGACTATGCTCTAGTTTGAGAAAATGATAGTCTTCGTGTTGGCGCAAAATCTTCACCGAAGAATCCCTGAAGACTCCTTGAAGATTCTTTCTTCAGCTGAACTGGACCCCTGGGCCCCACAAAAAAAAAAAAAAAGGACCCCTTACCAAAGATTTCCTCCGGAATCGCCGGAGGTGGCCATCATTACATGAATGACTATGCTCTAGTTTGAGAAAATGATAGTCTTCGTATTGGCGCCAAAATCTTCACCGAAGAATGTCTGAAGACTCCTTGAAGATTCTTTCTTCAGCTGAATTGGACCCCTGGGCCCCACAAAAAAAAAACAAAAAAGGACCCCTCACCAAAGATTTCCTCCGGAATCGCCGGAGGTGGCCATCATTACATGAATGGCTATGCTCTAGTTTGAGAAAATGATAGTCTTCGTATTGGCGCCAAAATCTTCACCGAAGATTCCCTGAAGACTCCTTGAAGATTCTTTCTTCAGCTGAACTGGACCCCTGAGCCCCACAAAAAAAAAAAAAAAAAAAAAAAAACCTTTACCAAAGATTTCCTCCGGAATCTCCGCAGGTGGCCATCATTACATGAATGACTATGCTCTAGTTTGAGAAAATGATAGTCTTCCTATTGGCTCCAAAATCTTCGCCAAAGAATCCCTGAAGACTCTTTGAAGATTCTTTCTTCAGCGGAATTGGAACCCTGGGCCCCACAAAAAAAAAAAAAGGACCCCTTACCAAAGATTTCCTCCGGAATCGCCGGAGGTGGCCATCATTACATGAATGACTATGCTCTAGTTTTAGAAAATGATAGTCTTCATATTGGCTCCAAAATCCTCACCCAAGATTCCCTGAAGACTCCTTGAAGACTCTTTCTTCAGCAATATAACAGGTGTCATTTTTCAATTTCAAGGGTAATTTCTACCATTTATATAGCTGGTAGCCTTTATGACTATGCTCTAGTTTGAGAAAATGATAGTCTTAGTATTGGCGCCAAAATCTTCACCCAAGAATCCCTGAAGACTCCTTGAAGATTCTTTCTTCAGCTGAATTGGACCCCTGGGCCCCACAAAAAAAAAAAAAAAAAAGGACCCCTTACCAAAGATTTCCTCCGGAATCGCCGGAGGTGGCCATCATTACATGAATGACTATGCTCTAGTTTGAGAAAATGATAGTCTTCGTATTGGCTCCAAAATATTCACCGAAGAATCCCTGAAGACTCCTTGAAGATTCTTTCTTCAGCTGAATTGGACTCCTGGGCCCCACAAAAAAAAAACAAAAAAGGACCCCTTACCAAAGATTTCCTCCGGAATCGCCGGAGGTGGCCATCATTATATGAATGACTATGCTCTAGTTTGAGAAAATGATAGTCTTCGTATTGGTGCCAAAATCTTCACCGAGGAATCCCTGAAGACTCCTTGAAGATTCTTTCTTCAGCTGAACTGGACCCCTGGGCCCCACAAAAAAAAAAAAAAAAAAAAAAAGGACCTCTCACCAAAGATTTCCTCCGTAATCGCAGGAGGTAGCCATCATTACATGAATGACTATGATATAGTTTGAGAAAATGATAGTCTTCGTATTTGTGCCAAAATCTTCACTGAAGAATCCCTGAAGACTCCTTGAAGATTCTTTCTTCAGCTGAACTGGACCCCTGTGCCCCACAAAAAAAAAAAAAAAAAAGGACCCCTTACCAAAGATATCCTCCGGAATCGCCGGAGGTGGCCATCATTAAATGAATGACTATGCTCTAGTTTGAGAAAATGATAGTCTTAGTATTGGCGCCAAAATCTTCACCGAAGAATCTCTGAAGACTCCTTGAAGATTCTTTCTTCAGCTGAATTGGACCCCTGGGCCCTACAAAAAAAAAAAAAAAAAGGACCCCTTACCAAAGATATCCTCCGGAATCGCCGGAGGTGGCCATCATTAAATGAATGACTATGCTCTAGTTTGAGAAAATGATAGTCTTCGTATTGGTGCCAAAATCTTCACCGAAGAATCCCTGAAGACTCCTTGAAGATTCTTTCTTCAGCTGAACTGGACCCCTGGGCCCCACAAAAAAAACAAAAACCAAAGAGGACCCCTTACCAAAGATTTCATCCGGAATCACCGGAGGTGGCCATCATTACATGAATGACTATGCTCTATTTTGAGAAAATGATAGTCTTCGTATTGGCTCCAAAATCTTCACCGAAGAATCCCTGAAGACTCCTTGAGGATTCTTTCTTCAGTTGAATTGGACCCCTGGGCCCCACAAAAAAAAAACAAAAAAGGACCCCTTACCAAAGATTTCCTCCGGAATCGCCGGAGGTAGCCATCATTACATGAATGACTATGCTCTAGTTTGAGAAAATGATAGTCTTCGTATTGGCTCCAAAATCTTCACCGAAGAATCCCTGAAGACTCTTTGAAGATTCTTTCTTCAGTTGAATTGGAACCCTGGGCCCCACAAAAAAAAAAAAAAGGACCCCTTACCAAAGATTTCCTCCGGAATCGCCGGAGGTGGCCATCATTACATGAATGACTATGCTCTAGTTTTAGAAAATGATAGTCTTCATATTGGCTCCAAAATCCTCACCCAAGATTCCCTGAAGACTACTTGAAGACTCTTTCTTCAGCAATATAACAGGTGTCATTTTTCAATTTCAAGGGTAATTTCTACCATTTATATAGCTGGTAGCCTTTATGACTATGCTCTAGTTTGAGAAAATGATAATCTTAGTATTGGCGCCAAAATCTTCACCCAAGAATCCCTGAAGACTCCTTGAAGATTCTTTCTTCAGCTGAGTTGGACCCCTGGGCCCCACAAAAAAAAAAAAAAAAAAAAAAGGACCCCTTACCAAAGATTTCCTCCGGAATCGCCGGAGGTGCCCATCATTACATGAATGACTATGCTCTAGTTTGAGAAAATGATAGTCTTCGTATTGGCTCCAAAATATTCACCGAAGAATCCCTGAAGACTCCTTGAAGATTCTTTCTTCAGCTGAATTGGACCACTGGGCCCCACAAAAAAAAACAAAAAAGGACCCCTTACCAAAGATTTCCTCTGGAATCGCCGGAGGTGGCCATCATTACATGAATGATTATGCTCTAGTTTGAGAAAATGATAGTCTTCGTATTGGTGCCAAAATCTTCACCGAAGAATCCCTGAAGACTCCTTGAAGATTCTTTCTTCAGCTGAACTGGACCCCTGGGCCCCACGAAAAAAAAAAAAGGACCCCCTACCAAAGATTTCCTCCGGAATCGCCGGAGGTGGCCATCATTATATGAATGACTATGCTCTAGTTTGAGAAAATGATTGTCTTCGTATTGGCGCCAAAATCTTCACCGAAGAATCCCTGAAGACTCCTTGAAGATTCTTTCTTCAGCTGAATTGGACCCCTGGGCCCCACGAAAAAAAAACAAAAAAGGACCCCTTACCAAAGATTTCCTCCGGAATCGCCGGAGGTGGCCATTATTACATGAATGACTAAGCTCTAGTTTGAGAAAATGATAGTCTTCGTATTGGCGCCAAAATCTTCACCGAAGAATCCCTGAAGACTCCTTGAAGATTCTTTCTTCAGCTAAATTGGACCCCTGTTTCCCACAAAAAAAAACAAAAAAGGACCCCTTACCAAAGATTTCCACCGGAATCGCCGTAGGTGGCCATCATTACATGAATGACTATGCTCTAGTTTGAGAAAATTATAGTCTTCGTATTGGTGCCAAAATCTTCACTGAAGAATCCCTGAAGACTCCTTGAAGATTCTTTCTTCAGCTGAACTGGACCCCTGGGCCCCCCCCCAAAAAAAAACAAAAAAGGACCCCTTACCAAAGATTTCCTCCGGAATCGCTGGAGGTGGCCATCATTACATGAATGACTATGCTGTAGTTTGAGAAAATGATAGTCTTCGTATTGGCTCCAAAATCTTCACCGAAGAATCCCAGAAGACTCCTTGAAGATTCTTTCTTCAGCTGAATTGGACCCCTTGGCCCCCCCCAAAAAAACAAAAAAGGACCCCTTACCAAAGATTTCCTCCAGAATCGCCGGAGGTGGCCATCATTACATGAATGACTATGCTCTAGTTTGAGAAAATGATAGTCTTCGTATTGGCGCCAAAATCTTCACCGAAGAATCCCTGAAGACTCCTTGAAGATTCTTTCTTCAGCTGAACTGGACCCCTGGCCCCCACAAAAAAAAAAAAAAAAAAAAGGACCCCTTACCAAAGATTTCCTCCGGAATCGCCGGAGGTGGCCATCATTACATGAATGACTATGCTCTAGTTTGAGAAAATGATAGTCTTCGTATTGGCGCAAAATCTTCACCGAAGAATCCCTGAAGACTCTTTGAATATTCTTTCTTCAGCTGAATTGGACCCCTGGCCCCCCCCCCCCAAAAAAACCAAAAAGGACCCCTTACCAAAGATTTCCTCCGGAATCGCCGGAGGTGGCCATCATTACATGAATGACTATACTCTAGTTTTAGAAAATGATAGTCTTCATATTGGCTCCAGAATCCTCAAGCAAGATTCCCTGAAGACTCCTTGAAGACTCTTTCTTCAGCAGTATAACAGGTGTCATTTTTCAATTTCAAGGGTAATTTCTACCATTTATATAGCTGGTAGCCTTTATGACTATGCTCTAGTTTGAGAAAATGATAGTCTTAGTATTGGCGCCAAAATCTTCATCGAAGAATCCCAGAAGACTCCTTGAAGATTCTTTCTTCAGCTAAATTGGACACCTTGGCCCCACAAAAGAAAAAAAAAAAAAAGGACCCCTTACCAAAGATTTCCTCCGGAATCGCCGGAGATGGCCATCATTACTTGAATGACTATGCTCTAGTTTGAGAAAATGATAGTCTTCGTATTGGTGCCAAAATCTTCACTGAAGAATCCCTGAAGACTCCTTGAAGATTCTTTCTTCAGCTGAACTGGACCCCTGGGCCCCACAAAAATAAAAAAAAAAGGACCCCTTACCAAAGATTTCCTCCGGAATCGCTGGAGGTGGCCATCATTACATGAATGACTATGCTCTAGTTTGAGAAAATTATAGTCTTCGTATTGGCTCCAAAATCTTCACCGAAGAATTCCTGAAGACTCCTTGAAGATTCTTTCTTCAGCTGAACTGGACCCCTGCGCCACACGAAAAAAAAAAAGGACCCCCTACCAAAGATTTCCTCCGGAATCGCCGGAGGTGGCCATCATTACATGAATGACTATGCTCTAGTTTGAGAAAATGATAGTCTTCATATTGGCTCCAAAATCCTCACCCAAGATTCCCTGAAGACTCCTTGAAGACTCTTTCTTCAGCAGTATAACAGGTGTCATTTTTTAATTTCAAGGATAATTTCTACCATTTATATAGCTGGTAGCCTTTATGACTATGCTCTAGTTTAAGAAAATGATAGTCTTAGTATTGGTGCCAAAATCTTCATCGAAGAATCCCTGAAGACTCCTTCAATATTCTTTCTTCAGCTGAACTGGACCCCTGGGCCCCACGAAAAAAAAAAAAGGACCCCCTACCAAAGATTTCCTCCGGCATCGCCGGAGGTGGCCATCATTACATGAATGACTATGCTCTAGTTTGAGAAAATGATAGTCTTCGTATTGGCGCCAAAATCTTCACCGAAGAATCCCTGAAGACTCCTTGAGGATTCTTTCTTCAGCTGAACTGGACCCCTGGGCCCCACAAAAAAAAAAACTAAAAAGGACCCCTTACCAAAGATTTCCTCCGGAATCACCGGAGATCACCATCATTACATGAATGACTATGCTCTAGTTTGAGAAAATGATAGTCTTCGTATTGGCGCCAAAATCTTCACCGAAGAATCCCTGAAGACTCCTTGAAGATTCTTTCTTCAGCTGAATTCGACTCCTGGGCCCCACAAAAAAAAACAAAAAAGGACCCCTTACCAAAGATTTCCTCCGGAATCGCCGGAGGTGGCCATCATTACATGAATGACTATGCTCTAGTTTGAGAAAATTATAGTCTTCGTATTGGCGCCAAAGTCTTCACCGAAGAATCCCTGAAGACTCCTTGAAGATTCTTTCTTCAGCTGAACTGGACCCCTGGGCCCCACAAAAAAAAAAAAAAACAAAAAACAAAAGAGGACCCCTTACCAAAGATTTCATCCGGAATCACTGGAGGTGGCCATCATTACATGAATGACTATGCTCTAGTTTGAGAAAATGATAGTCTTAGTATTGGCGCCAAAATCTTCACCGAAGAATCCCTGAAGACTCCTTGAAGATTCTTTCTTCAGCTGAATTGGACTCCTGGGCCTCACAAAAAAAAAAAAAGGACCCCTTACCAAAGATTTCCTCCGGGATCGCAAGAGGTGGCCACCATTACATGAATGACTATGCTCTAGTTTGAGAAAATGATAGTCTTCGAATTGACGCCAAAATCTTCACCAAAGAATCCCTGAAGACTCCTTGAAGATTCTTTCTTCAGCTGAACTGGACCCCTGGGCCCCACAAAAAAAACAAAAAACAAAAAAGGACCCCCTACCAAAGGTTTCCCCCGGAATCACCGGAGGTGGCCATCATTACATGAATGACTATGCTCTAGTTTGAGAAAATGATATCTTCGTATTGGCTCCAAAATATTCACCGAAGAATCCCTGAAGACTCCTTGAAGATTCTTTCTTCAGCTGAATTGGACCCCTGGGCCCCACAAAAAAATCAAAAAAGGACCCCTTACCAAAGATTTCCTCCGGAATCGCCGGAGGTAGCCATCATTACATGAATGACTATGCTCTAGTTTGAGAAAATGATAGTCTTCGTATTGGCGCCAAAATCTTCACCGAAGAATCCCTGAAGACTCCTTGAAGATTCTTTCTTCAGCTGAACTGGACCCCTGGGCCCCACAAAAAAAAAAAAAAGGACCCCTTACCAAAGATTTCCTCCGGAATCGCCGGAGGTGGCCATCATTACATGAATGACTATGCTCTAGTTTGAGAAAATGATAGTCTTCCTATTGGCTCCAAAATCTTCACCGAAGAATCCCTGAAGACTCTTTGAAGATTGTTTCTTCAGCTAAATTGGAACCCTGAGCCCCACAAAAAAAAACAAAAAAGGACCCCTTACCAAAGATTTCCTCCGGAATCGCCGGAGGTGGCCATCATTACATGAATGACTATGCTCTAGTTTTAGAAAATGATAGTCTTCATATTGGCTCCAAAATCCTCACCCAAGATTCCCTGAAGACTCCTTGAAGACTCTTTCTTCAGCAGTATAACAGGTGTCATTTTTCAATTTCATGGGTAATTTCTACCATTTATATAGCTGGTAGCCTTTATGACTATGCTCTAGTTTGAGAAAATGATAGTCTTAGTATTGGCGCCAAAATTTTCACCGCAGAATCCCTGAAGACTACTTGAAGATTCTTTCTTCAGCTGAATTGGACCCCTCAGCCCCACAAAAAAAAAAAAAAAAAAAGGACCCCTTACCAAAGATTTCCTCCGGAATCGCCGGAGGTGGCCATCATTACATGAATGACTATGCTCTAGTTTGAGAAAATGATAGTCTTCATATTGGCGCCAAAATCTTCACCAAAAAATCCCTGAAGACTCTATGAAGATTCTTTCTTCAGCTGAACTGGACCCCTGGGCCCCACAAAAAAAAAAAAGGACCCCCTACCAAAGATTTCCTCCGGAATCGCCGGAGGTGGCCATCATTACATGAATGACTAAGCTCTAGTTTGAGAAAATGATAGTCTTCGTATTGGCGCCAAAATCTTCACCGAAGAATCCCTGAAGACTCCTTGAAGATTCTTTCTTCAGCTGAATTGGACCCCTGGGCCCCACAAAAAAAAACAAAAAAGGACCCCTTACCAAAGATTTCCTCCGGGATCGCCGGAGGTGGCCATCATTACATGAATGACTATGCTCTAGTTTGAGAAAATGATAGTCTTCGTGTTGGCGCAAAATCTTCACCGAAGAATCCCTGAAGACTTCTTGAAGATTCTTTCTTCAGCTGAACTGGACCCCTGGGCCCCACAAAAAAAAAAAAAAAAAGGACCCCTTACCAAAGATTTCCTCCGGAATCGCCGGAGGTGGCCATCATTACATGAATGACTATGCTCTAGTTTGAGAAAATGATAGTCTTCGTATTGGCGCCAAAATCTTCACCGAAGAATCTCTGAAGACTCCTTGAAGATTCTTTCTTCAGCTGAATTGGACCCCTGGGCCCCACAAAAAAAAACAAAAAAGGACCCCTCACCAAAGATTTCCTCCGGAATCGCCGGAGGTGGCCATCATTACATGAATGACTATGCTCTAGTTTGAGAAAATGATAGTCTTCGTATTGGCTCCAAAATCTTCACCGAAGATTCCCTGAAGACTCCTTGAAGATTCTTTCTTCAGCTGAACTGGACCCCTGAGCCCCACAAAAAAAAAAAAAAAAAAAAAAAAGAACCCTTTACCAAAGATTTCCTCCGGAATCTCCGCAGGTGGCCATCATTACATGAATGACTATGCTCTAGTTTGAGAAAATGATAGTCTTCGTATTGGCTCCAAAATCTTCGCCAAAGAATCCCTGAAGACTCTTTGAAGATTCTTTCTTCAGCGGAATTGGAACCCTGGGCCCCACAAAAAAAAAAAGGACCCCTTACCAAAGATTTCCTCCGGAATCGCCGGAGGTGGCCATCATTACATGAATGACTATGCTCTAGTTTTAGAAAATGATAGTCTTCATATTGGCTCCAAAATCCTCACCCAAGATTCCCTGAAGACTCCTTGAAGACTCTTTCTTCAGCAATATAACAGGTGACATTTTTCAATTTCAAGGGTAATTTCTACCATTTATATAGCTGGTAGCCTTTATGACTATGCTCTAGTTTGTGAAAATGATAGTCTTAGTATTGGCGCCAAAATCTTCACCCAAGAATCCCTGAAGACTCCTTGAAGATTCTTTCTTCAGCTGAATTGGACCCCTGGGCCCACAAAAAAAAAGAAAAAAAAAGGACCCCTTACCAAAGATTTCCTCCGGAATCGCCGGAGGTGGCCATCATTACATGAATGACTATGCTCTAGTTTGAGAAAATGATAGTCTTCGTATTGGCTCCAAAATATTCACCGAAGAATCCCTGAAGACTCCTTGAAGATTCTTTCTTCAGCTGAATTGGACTCCTGGGCCCCACAAAAAAAAAACAAAAAAGGACCCCTTACCAAAGATTTCCTCCGGAATCGCCGGAGGTGGCCATCATTACATGAATGACGATGCTCTAGTTTGAGAAAATGATAGTCTTCGTATTGGCGCCAAAATCTTCACCGAGGAATCCCTGAAGACTCCTTGAAGATTCTTTCTTCAGCTGAACTGGACCCCTGGGCCCCACAAAAAAAAAAAAAAAAAAAAAGGACCCCTCACCAAAGATTTCCTCCGTAATCGCAGGAGGTAGCCATCATTACATGAATGACTATGCTCTAGTTTGAGAAAATGATAGTCTTCGTATTTGTGCCAAAATCTTCACTGAAGAATCCCTGAAGACTCCTTGAAGATTCTTTCTTCAGCTGAACTGGACCCCTGGGCCCCACAAAAAAAAAAAAGGACCCCTTCCCAAAGATTTCCTCCGGAATCGCCGGAGGTGGCCATCATTACATGAATGACTATGCTCTAGTTTGAGAAAATGATAGTCTTAGTATTGGCGCCAAAATCTTCACCGAAGAATCTCTGAAGACTCCTTGAAGATTCTTTCTTCAGCTGAATTGGACCCCTGGGCCCCACAAAAAAAAAAAAAAAAAAAGGACCCCTTACCAAAGATATCCTCCGGAATCGCCGGAGGTGGCCATCATTAAATGAATGACTATGCTCTAGTTTGAGAAAATGATAGTCTTCGTATTGGTGCCAAAATCTTCACCGAAGAATCCCTGAAGACTCCTTGAAGATTCTTTCTTCAGCTGAACTGGACCCCTGGGTCCCACAAAAAAAAACAAAAACCAAAGAGGACCCCTTACCAAAGATTTCATCCGGAATCACCGGAGATAGCCATCATTACATGAATGACTATGCTCTAGTTTGAGAAAATGATATTCTTCGTATTGGCTCCAAAATCTTCACCGAAGAATCCCTGAAGACTCCTTGAGGATTCTTTCTTCAGTTGAATTGGACCCCTGGGCCCCACAAAAAAAAACAAAAAAGGACCCCTTACCAAAGATTTCCTCCGGAATCGCCGGAGGTAGCCATCATTACATGAATGACTATGCTCTAGTTTGAGAAAATGATAGTCTTCGTATTGGCTCCAAAATCTTCACCGAAGAATCCCTGAAGACTCTTTGAAGATTCTTTCTTCAGTTGAATTGGAACCCTGGGCCCCACAAAAAAACAAAAAAGGACCCCTTACCAAAGATTTCCTCCGGAATCGCCGGAGGTGGCCATCATTACATGAATGACTATGCTCTAGTTTTAGAAAATGATAGTCTTCATATTGGCTCCAAAATCCTCACCCAAGATTCCCTGAAGACTACTTGGAGACTCTTTCTTCAGCAATATAACAGGTGTCATTTTTCAATTTCAAGGATAATTTCTACCATTTATATAGCTGGTAGCCTTTATGACTATGCTCTAGTTTGAGAAAATGATAATCTTAGTATTGGCGCCAAAATCTTCACCCAAGAATCCCTGAAGACTCCTTGAAGATTCTTTCTTCAGCTGAGTTGGACCCCTGGGCCCCACAAAAAAAAAAAAAAAAAAAAAAAAAGGACCCCTTACCAAAGATTTCCTCCGGAATCGCCGGAGGTGCCCATCATTACATGAATGACTATGCTCTAGTTTGAGAAAATGATAGTCTTCGTATTGGCTCCCAAATATTCACCGAAGAATCCCTGAAGACTCCTTGAAGATTCTTTCTTCAGCTGAATTGGACCACTGGGCCCCACAAAAAAAAACAAAAAAGGACCCTTTACCAAAGATTTCCTCCGGAATCGCCGGAGGTGGCCATCATTACATGAATGATTATGCTCTAGTTTGAGAAAATGATTGTCTTCGTATTGGCGCCAAAATCTTCACCGAAGAATCCCTGAAGACTCCTTGAAGATTCTTTCTTCAGCTGAATTGGACCCCTGGGCCCCACAAAAAAAAAAAAAAGGACGCCTTACCAAAGATTTCCTCCGGAATCGCCGGAGGTGGCCATTATTACATGAATGACTAAGCTCTAGTTTGAGAAAATGATAGTCTTCGTATTGGCGCCAAAATCTTCACCGAAGAATCCCTGAAGAGTCCTTGACGATTCTTTCTTCAGCTAAATTAGACCCCTGGGCCCCACAAAAAAAAACAAAAAAGGACCCCTTACCAAAGATTTCCACCGGAATCGCCGTAGGTGGCCATCATTACATGAATGACTATGCTCTAGTTTGAGAAAATTATAGTCTTCGTATTGGTGCCAAAATCTTCACTGAAGAATCCCTGAAGACTCCTTGAAGATTCTTTCTTCAGCTGAACTGGACCCCTGGGCCCCACAAAAAAAAAAAAAAAGGACCCCTTACCAAAGATTTCCTCCGGAATCGCTGGAGGTGGCCATCATTACATGAATGACTATGCTGTAGTTTGAGAAAATGATAGTCTTCGTATTGGCTCCAAAATCTTCACCGAAGAATCCCAGAAGACACCTTGAAGATTCTTTCTTCAGCTGAATTGGACCCCTTGGCCCCACAAAAAAAAAACAAAAAAGGACCCCTTACCAAAGATTTCCTCCAGAATCGCCGGAGGTGGCCATCATTACATGAATGACTATGCTCTAGTTTGAGAAAATGATAGTCTTCGTATTGGCGCCAAAATCTTCAGCGAAGAATCCCTGAAGACTCCTTGAAGATTCTTTCTTCAGCTGAACTGGACCCCTGGCCCCCACAAAAAAAAAAAAAAAAAAAGGACCCCTTACCAAAGATTTCCTCCGGAATCGCCGGAGGTGGCCATCATTACATGAATGACTATGCTCTAGTTTGAGAAAATGATAGTCTTCGTATTGGCGCAAAATCTTCACCGAAGAATCCCTGAAGACTCTTTGAATATTCTTTCTTCAGCTGAATTGGACCCCTGGGCCCCCCCCAAAAAAACAAAAAAGGACCCCTTACCAAAGATTTCCTCCGGAATCGCCGGAGGTGGCCATCATTACATGAATGACTATACTCTAGTTTTAGAAAATGATAGTCTTCATATTGGCTCCAGAATCCTCAAGCAAGATTCCCTGAAGACTCCTTGAAGACTCTTTCTTCAGCAGTATAACAGGTGTCATTTTTCAATTTCAAGGGTAATTTCTACCATTTATATAGCTGGTAGCCTTTATGACTATGCTCTAGTTTGAGAAAATGATAGTCTTAGTATTGGCGCCAAAATCTTCATCAAAGAATCCCTGAAGACTCCTTGAAGATTCTTTCTTCAGCTAAATTGGACACCTTGGCCCCACAAAAGAAAAAAAAAAAAAAAGGACCCCTTACCAAAGATTTCCTCTGGAATCGCCGGAGGTGGCCATCATTACATGAATGACTATGCTCTAGTTTGAGAAAATGATAGTCTTCGTATTGGTGCCAAAATCTTCACTGAAGAATCCCTGAAGGCTCCTTGAAGATTCTTTCTTCAGCTGAACTGGACCCCTGGGCCCCACAAAAAAAAAAAAAAAGGACCCCTTACCAAAGATTTCCTCTGGAATCGCTGGAGGTGGCCATCATTACATGAATGACTATGCTCTAGTTTGAGAAAATGATAGTCTTCGTATTGGCTCCAAAATCTTCACCGAAGAATTCCTGAAGACTCCTTGAAGATTCTTTCTTCAGCTGAACTGGACCCCTGCGCCCCACGAAAAAAAAAAAAGACACCCTACCAAAGATTTCCTCCGGAATCGCCGGAGGTGGCCATCATTACATGAATGACTATGCTCTAGTTTGAGAAAATGATAGTCTTCATATTGGCTCCAAAATCCTCACCCAAGATTCCCTGAAGACTCCTTGAAGACTCTTTCTTCAGCAGTATAACAGGTGTCATTTTTCAATTTCAAGGATAATTTCAACCATTTATATAGCTGGTAGCCTTTATGACTATGCTCTAGTTTGAGAAAATGATAGTCTTAGTATTGGCGCCAAAATCTTCATCGAAGAATCCCTGAAGACTCCTTGAAGATTCTTTCTTCAGCTAAATTAGACACCTTGGCCCCACAAAAAAAAAAAAAAAAAAAGGACCCCTTACCAAAGATTTCCTCCGGAATCGCCGGAGGTGGCCATCATTACATGAATGACTAAGCTCTAGTTTGAGAAAATGATAGTCTTCGTATTGGCGCCAAAATCTTCACCGAAGAATCCCTGAAGACTCCTTGAAGATTCTTTCTTCAGCTGAATTGGACTCCTGGGCCCCACAAAAAAAAAAAAACAAAAAAGGACCCCTTACCAAAGATTTCCTCCGGAATCGCCGGAGGTGGCCATCATTACATGAATGACTATGCTCTAGTTTGAGAAAATTATAGTCTTCGTATTGGCGCCAAAATCTTCACCGAAAGAATCCCTGAAGACTCCTTGAAGATTCTTTCTTCAGCTGAACTGGACCACTGGGCCCCACAAAAAAAAAAAACAAAAAACAAAAGAGGACCCCTTACCAAAGATTTCATCCGGAATCACTGGAGGTGGCCATCATTACATGAATGACTATGCTCTAGTTTGAGAAAATGATAGTCTTAGTATTGGCGCCAAAATCTTCACCGAAGAATCCCTGAAGACTCCTTGAAGATTCTTTCTTCAGCTGAATTGGACTCCTGGGCCCCACAAAAAAAAAAAAAAAAAGGACCCCTTACCAAAGATTTTCTCATGGATCGCCAGAGGTGGCCATCATTACATGAATGACTATGCTCTAGTTTGAGAAAATGATAGTCTTCGAATTGACGCCAAAATCTTCACCAAAGAATCCCTGAAGACTCCTTGAAGATTCTTTCTTCAGCTGAACTGGACCCCTGGGCCCCACAAAAAAAAAAAAAAAAAAAAAGGACCCCCTACCAAAGGTTTCCCCCGGAATCACCGGAGGTGGCCATCATTACATGAATGACTATGCTCTAGTTTGAGAAAATGATATCTTCCTATTGGCTCCAAAATATTCACCGAAGAATCCCTGAAGACTCCTTGAAGATTCTTTCTTCAGCTGAATTGGACCCCTGGGCCCCACAAAAAAAACAAAAAAGGACCCCTTACCAAAGATTTCCTCCGGAATCGCCGGAGGTACCCATCATTACATGAATGACTATGCTCTAGTTTGAGAAAATGATAGTCTTCGTATTTGCGCCAAAATCTTCACCGAAGAATCCCTGAAGACTCCTTGAAGATTCTTTCTTCAGCTGAACTGGACCCCTGGGCCCCACAAAAAAAAAAAAAAAAGGAAACCTTACCAAAGATTTCCTCCGGAATCGCCGGAGGTGGTCATCATTACATGAATGACTATGCTCTAGTTTGAGAAAATGATAGTCTTCCTATTGGCTCCAAAATCTTCACCGAAGAATCCCTGAAGACTCTTTGAAGATTGTTTCTTCAGCTGAATTGGAACCCTGAGCCCCACAAAAAAAAACAAAAAAGGACCCCTTACCAAAGATTTCCTCCGGAATCGCCGGAGGTGGCCATCATTACATGAATGACTATGCTCTAGTTTTAGAAAATGATAGTCTTCATATTGGCTCCAAAATCCTCACCCAAGATTCCCTGAAGACTCCTTGAAGACTCTTTCTTCAGCAGTATAACATGTGTCATTTTTCAATTTCATGGGTAATTTCTACTATTTATATAGCTGGTAGCCTTTATGACTATGCTCTAGTTTGAGAAAATGATAGTCTTAGTATTGGCGCCAAAATCTTCACCGAAGAATCCCTGAAGACTACTTGAAGATTCTTTCTTCAGCTGAATTGGACCCCTCGGCCCCACAAAAAAAAAAAAAAAAAAAAAAAAAAGGACCCCTTACCAAAGATTTCCTCCGGAATCGCCGGAGGTGGCCATCATTACATGAATGACTATGCTCTAGTTTGAGAAAATGATAGTCTTCATATTGGCGCCAAAATCTTCACCAAAAAATCCCTGAAGACTCTATGAAGATTCTTTCTTCAGCTGAACTGGACCCCTGGGCCCCACGAAAAAAAAAAAAGGACCCCCTACCAAAGATTTCCTCCGGAATCGCCGGAGGTGGCCATCATTACATGAATGACTAAGCTCTAGTTTGAGAAAATGATAGTCTTCGTATTGGCGCCAAAATCATCACCGAAGAATCCCTGAAGACTCCTTGAAGATTCTTTCTTCAGCTGAATTGGACCCCTGGGCCCCACAAAAAAAAACAAAAAAGGACCCCTTACCAAAGATTTCCTCCGGGATCGCCGGAGGTGGCCATCATTACATGAATGACTATGCTCTAGTTTGAGAAAATGATAGTCTTCGTGTTGGCGCAAAATCTTCACCGAAGAATCCCTGAAGACTCCTTGAAGATTCTTTCTTCAGCTGAACTGGACCCCTGGGCCCCACAAAAAAAAACCAAAAAGGACTCCTTACCAAAGATTTCCTCCGGAATCGCCGGAGGTAGCCATCATTACATGAATGACTATGCTCTAGTTTGAGAAAATGATAGTCTTCGTATTGGCTCCAAAATCTTCACCGAAGAATCCCTGAAGACTCTGAAGATTCTTTCTTCAGCTGAATTGGAACCCTGGGCCCCACAAAAAAAAAAAAAAAGGACCCCTTACCAAAGATTTCCTCCGGAATCGCCGGAGGTGGCCATCATTACATGAATGACTATGCTCTAGTTTGAAAAATGATAGTCTTCATATTGGCTCCAAAATCCTCACCCAAGATTCCCTGAAGACTCCTTGAAGACTCTTGCTTCAGCAGTATAACAGATGTCATTTTTGAATTTCAAGGGTAATTTCTACCATTTATATAGCTGGTAGCCTTTATGACTATGCTCTAGTTTGAGAAAATGATAGTCTTAGTATTGGCGCCAAAATCTTCACCCAAGAATCCCTGAAGACTCCTTGAAGATTCTTTCTTCAGCTGAATTGGACCCCTGGGCCCCACAAAAAAAAAACAAAAAACAAAAAAGGACCCCTTACCAAAGATTTCCTCCGGAATCGCCGGAGGTGGCCATCATTACATGAATGACTATGCTCTAGTTTGAGAAAATGATAGTCTTCGTATTGGCTCCAAAATATTCACCGAAGAATCCCTGAAGACTCTTTGAAGATTCTTTCTTCAGCTGAATTGGACCACTGGGCCCCACAAAAAAAAACAAAAAAGGACCCCTTATCAAAGATTTCCTCCGGAATCGCCGGAGGTGGCTATCATTACATGAATGACTATGCTCTAGTTTGAGAAAATGATAGCCTTCGTATTGGCGCCAAAATCTTCACCGAGGAATCCCTGAAGACTCCTTGAAGATTCTTTCTTCAGCTGAACTGGACCCCTGGGCCCCACAAAAAAAAAAAAAAAAAAAAGGACCCCTCACCAAAGATTTCCTCCGTAATCGCAGGAGGTAGCCATCATTACATAAATGACTATGCTCTAGTTTGAAAAATGATAGTCTTCGTATTGGCTCCAAAATCTTCACCGAAGAATCCCTGAAGACTCTTTGAAGATTCTTTCTTCAGCTGAATTGGACCCCTGGGCCCCACAAAAAAAAACAAAAAAGGACCCCGTACCAAAGATTTCCTCCGGAATCGCCGGAGGTGGCCATTATTACATGAATGACTAAGCTCTAGTTTGAAAAATGATAGTCTTCGTATTGGCGCCAAAATCTTCACCGAAGAATCCCTGAAGACTCCTTGAAGATTCTTTCTTCAGCTAAATTGGACCCCTGGGACCCACAAAAAAAAACAAAAAAGGATCCCTTACCAAAGATTTCCTCCGGAATCGCCGGAGGTGGCCATCATTACATGAATGACTATGCTCTAGTTTGAGAAAATGATAGTCTTCTTATTGGCGCCAAAATCTTCACCGAAGAATCCTTGAAGACTCCTTGAAGATTCTTTCTTCAGCTGAATTGGACCCCTGGGCCCCACAAAAAAAACAAAAACCAAAGAGGACCCCTTACCAAAGATTTCATCCGGAATCACCGGAGGTGGCCATCATTACATGAATGACTATGCTCTAGTTTGAGAAAATGATAGTCTTCGTATTGGCTCCAAAATCTTCACCGAAGAATCCCTGAAGACTCCTTGAGGATTATTTCTTCAGTTGAATTGGACCCCTGGGCCCCACAAAAAAAACTAAAAAGGACCCCTTACCAAAGATTTCCTCCAGAATCATCGGAGGTAGCCATCATTACATGAATGACTATGCTCTAGTTTGAGAAAATGATAGTCTTCGTATTGGCTCCAAAATCTTCACCGAAGAATCCCTGAAGACTCTTTGAAGATTCTTTCTTCAGCTGAATTCGACCCCTGGGCCCCACAAAAAAAAACAAAAAAGGACCCCTTACCAGAGATTTCCTCCGGAATCGCCGGAGGTGGCCATCATTACATGAATGACTACGCTCTAGTTTTAGAAAATGATAGTCCTCATATTGGCTCCAAAATCCTCACCCAAGATTCCCTGAAGACTCCTTGAAGACATTTTCTTCAGCAGTATAACAGGTGTCATTTCTCAATTTCAAGGGTAATTTCTACCATTTATATAGCTGGTAGCCTTTATGACTATGCTCTAGTTTGAGAAAATGATAGTCTTAGTATTGGCGCCAAAATCTTCACCGAAGAATCCCTGAAGACTACTTGAAGATTCTTTCTTCAGCTGAATTGGACCCCTGGGCCCCACAAAAAAAAAAAAAAAAAAAAGGACCCCTTACCAAAGATTTCCTCCGGGATCGCCAGAGGTGGCCATCATTACATGAATGACTATGCTCTAGTTTGAGAAAATGATAGTCTTCGTATTGATGCCAAAATCTTCACCGAAGAATCCCTGAAGACTCCTTGAAGATTCTTTCTTCAGCTGAACTGGACCCCTGGGCCCCACAAAAAAAAAAAAAAAAAGACCCCCTACCAAAGGTATCCTCCGGAATCACCAGAGGTGGCCATCATTACATGAATGACTAATGCTCTAGTTTGAGAAAATATCTTCGTATTGGCTCCAAAATATTCACCGAAGAATCCCTGAAGACTCCTTGAAGATTCTTTCTTCAGCTGAATTGGACCCCTGGGCCCCGAAAAAAAAAAACAAAAAAGGACCCCTTACCAAAGATTTCCTCCGGAATCGCCGGAGGTAGCCATCATTACATGAATGACTATGCTCTAGTTTGAGAAAATGATAGTCTTCGTATTGGCGCCAAAATCTTCACCGAAGAATCCCTGAAGACTCCTCGAAGGTTCTTTCTTCAGCTGAACTGGACCCCTGGGCCCCACAAAAAAAAAAAAAAAAAAAAAAAGGACCTCTTACCAAAGATTTCCTCCGGAATCGCCGGAGGTGGCCATCATTACATGAATGACTATGCTCTAGTTTTAGAAAATGATAGTCTTCATATTGGCGCCAAAATCTTCACCGAAGAATCTCTGAAGACTCCTTGAAGATTCTTTCTTCAGCTGAATTGGACCCCTGGGCCCCACAAAAAAAAAAAAAAAAAAAAAGGACCCCTTACCAAAGATTTCCTCCGGAATCGCCGGAGGTGGCCATCATTACATGAATGACTATGCTCTAGTTTGAGAAAATGATAGTCTTCGTATTGGCGCCAAAATCTTCACCAAAAAATCCCTGAAGACTCCTTGAAGATTCTTTCTTCAGCTGAACTAGACCCCTGTGCCCCACAAAAAAAAAAAAGGACCCGCTACCAAAGATTTCCTCCAGAATCGCCGGAGGTGGCCATCATTACATGAATGACTAAGCTCTAGTTTGAGAAAATGATAGTCTTCGTATTGACGCCAAAATCTTCACTGAAGAATCCCTGAAGACTCCTTGAAGATTCTTTCTTCAGCTGAATTGGACCCCTGGGCCCCACAAAAAAAAAAAGGACCCCTTACCAAAGATTTCCTCCGGAATCGCCGGAGGTGTCCATCATTACATGAATGACTATGCTCTAGTTTGAGAAAATGATAGTCTTCATATTGGCGCCAAAATCTTCACCGAAGAATCTCTGAAGACTCCTTGAAGATTCTTTCTTCAGCTGAACTAGACCCCTGTGCCCCACAAAAAAAAAAAAGGACCCGCTACCAAAGATTTCCTCCAGAATCGCCGGAGGTGGCCATCATTACATGAATGACTAAGCTCTAGTTTGAGAAAATGATAGTCTTCGTATTGACGCCAAAATCTTCACTGAAGAATCCCTGAAGACTCCTTGAAGATTCTTTCTTCAGCTGAACTGGACCCCTGGGCCCCACAAAAAAAAAAAGGACCCCTTACCAAAGATTTCCTCCGGAATCGCCGGAGGTGTCCATCATTACATGAATGACTATGCTCTAGTTTGAGAAAATGATAGTCTTTGTATTGGCGCCAAAATCTTCACCGAAGAATCCCTGAAGACTCTTTGAAGATTCTTTCTTCAGCTGAATTGGACCCCTGGGTCCCACAAAAAAAAAAAAGGACCCCTTACCAAAGATTTCCTCCGGAATCGCCGGAGGTGGCCATCATTACATGAATGACTATGCTCTAGTTTTAGAAAATGATAGTCTTCATATTGGCGCCAAAATCTTCACCGAAGAATCCCTGAAGACTCCTTGAAGATTCTTTCTTCAGCTGAATTCGACCCCTGGGCCCCACAAAAAAAAACAAAAAAGGACCCCTTACCAAAGATTTCCTCCGGAATCGCCGGAGGTGGCCATCATTACATGAATGACTATGCTCTAGTTTGAGAAAATGATAGTCTTCGTATTGGCGCCAAAATCTTCACCAAAAAATCCCTGAAGACTCCTTGAAGATTCTTTCTTCAGCTGAACTAGACCCCTGTGCCCCACAAAAAAAAAAAGGACCCGCTACCAAAGATTTCCTCCAGAATCGCCGGAGGTGGCCATCATTACATGAATGACTAAGCTCTAGTTTGAGAAAATGATAGTCTTCGTATTGACGCCAAAATCTTCACTGAAGAATCCCTGAAGACTCCTTGAAGATTCTTTCTTCAGCTGAACTGGACCCCTGGGCCCCACAAAAAAAAAAAGGACCCCTTACCAAAGATTTCCTCCGGAATCGCCGGAGGTGTCCATCATTACATGAATGACTATGCTCTAGTTTGAGAAAATGATAGTCTTTGTATTGGCGCCAAAATCTTCACCGAAGAATCCCTGAAGACTCTTTGAAGATTCTTTCTTCAGCTGAATTGGACCCCTGGGTCCCACAAAAAAAAAAAAGGACCCCTTACCAAAGATTTCCTCCGGAATCGCCGGAGGTGGCCATCATTACATGAATGACTATGCTCTAGTTTTAGAAAATGATAGTCTTCATATTGGCGCCAAAATCTTCACCGAAGAATCTCTGAAGACTCCTTGAAGATTCTTTCTTCAGCTGAATTGGACCCCTGGGCCCCACAAAAAAAAAAAAAAAAAAAAAAGGACCCCTTACCAAAGATTTCCTCCGGAATCGCCGGAGGTGGCCATCATTACATGAATGACTATGCTCTAGTTTGAGAAAATGATAGTCTTCGTATTGGCGCCAAAATCTTCACCAAAAAATCCCTGAAGACTCCTTGAAGATTCTTTCTTCAGCTGAACTAGACCCCTGTGCCCCACAAAAAAAAAAAAGGACCCGCTACCAAAGATTTCCTCCAGAATCGCCGGAGGTGGCCATCATTACATGAATGACTAAGCTCTAGTTTGAGAAAATGATAGTCTTCGTATTGACGCCAAAATCTTCACTGAAGAATCCCTGAAGACTCCTTGAAGATTCTTTCTTCAGCTGAATTGGACCCCTGGGCCCCACAAAAAAAAACAAAAAAGGACCCTTTACCAAAGATTTCCTCCGGAATCGCCGGAGGTGGCCATCATTACATGAATGACTACGCTCTAGTTTGAGAAAATGATAGTCTTCATATTGGCGCAAAATCTTCACCGAAGAATCCCTGAAGACTCCATGAAGATTCTTTCTTCAGCTGAACTGTACCCCTGGGCCCCACAAAAAAAAAAAAAAAAAAAAAAAAAGGACCCCTTACCAAAGATTTCCTCCGGAATCGCCGGAGTTGGCCATCATTACATGAATGACTATGCTCTAGTTTGAGAAAATGATAGTCTTCGTATTGGCTCCAAAATCTTCACCGAAGAATCCCTGAAGACTCTTTGAAGCTTCTTTCTTCAGCTGAATTGGAACCCTGGGCCCCACAAAAAAAAAAAAAAAAAGGGACCCCTTACCAAAGATTTCCTCCGGAATCGCCGGAGGTAGCCATCATTACATGAATGACTATGCTCTAGTTTTAGAAAAGGATAGTCTTCATAATGGCTCCAAAATCCTCACCCAAGATTCCCTGAAGACTCCTTGAAGACTCTTTCTTCAGCAATATAACAGGTGTCATTTTTCAATTTCAAGGGTAATTTCTACCATTTGTATAGCTGGTAGCCTTTATGACTATGCTCTAGTTTGAGAAAATGATAGTCTTCATATTGGCTCCAAAATCTTCACCGAAGAATCCCTGAAGACTCCTGGAGGATTCTTTCTTCAGCTGAATTGGACCCCTGGGCCCCACAAAAAAAACAAAAAAGGCCCCTTTACCAAAGATTTCCTCCGGAATCGCCGGAGGTAGCCATCATTACATGAATGACTATGCTCTAGTTTGAGAAAATTATAGCCTTCGTATTGGCTCCAAAATCTAAACCGAAGAATCCCTGAAGACTCTTTGAAGATTCTTTCTCCAGCTGAATTGGAACCCTGGGCCCCACAAAAAAAAAAAAAGGACCCCTTACCAAAGATTTCCTCCGGAATCGCCGGAGGTGGCCATCATTACATGAATGACTATGCTCTAGTTTGAGAATATTATAGTCTTCGTATTGGCGCCAGAATCTTCATCGAAGAATCTCTGAAGACTCCTTGAAGATTCTTTCTTCAGCTGAATTGGACCCCTGGGCCCCACAAAAAAAAAAAAAAAAAAAAGGACCCCTCACCAAAGATTTCCTCCGTAATCGCAGGAGGTAGCCATCATTACATGAATGACTATGCTCTAGTTTGAGAAAATGATAGTCTTCGTATTTGTGCCAAAATCTTCACTGAAGAATCCCTGAGGACTCCTTGAAGATTCTTTCTTCAGCTGAACTGGACCCCTGGGCCCCACAAAAAAAAAAAACGGACCCCTTACCAAAGATTTCCTCCGGAATCGCCGGAGGTGGCCATCATTACATGAATGACTATGCTCTAGTTTGAGAAAATTATAGTCTTAGTATTGGCGCCAAAATCTTCACCGAAGAATCTCTGAAGACTCCTTGAAGATTCTTTCTTCAGCTGAATTGGACCCCTGGGCCCCACAAAAAAAAAAAAGGACCCCTTACCAAAGATTTCCTCCGGAATCGCCGGAGGTGGCCATCATTACATGAATGACTATGCTCTAGTTTGAGAAAATGATAGTCTTCGTATTGGTGCCAAAATCTTCACCGAAGAATCCCAGAAGACTCCTTGAAGATTCTTTCTTCAGCTGAACTGGACCCCTGGGCCCCACGAAAAAAAAAAAAGGACCCCCTACCAAAGATTTCCTCCGGAATCGCCGGAGGTGGCCATCATTACATGAATGACTATTCTCTAGTTTGAGAAAATGATAGTCTTCGTATTGGCGCCAGAATCTTCATCGAAGAATCCCTGAAGACTCCTTGAAGATTCTTTCTTCAGCTGAATTGGACCCCTGGGCCCCACAAAAAAAAACAAAAAAGGACGCTTTACCAAAGATTTCCTCCGGAATCGCCGGAGGTGGCCATCATTACATGAATGACTACGCTCTAGTTTGAGAAAATGATAGTCTTCATATTGGCGCAAAATCTTCACCGAAGAATCCCTGAAGACTCCTTGAAGATTCTTTCTTCAGCTGAACTGTACCCCTGGGCCCCACAAAAAAAAAAAAAAAAACAAAAAAGGACCCCTTACCAAAGATTTCCTCCGGAATCGCCGGAGTTGGCCATCATTACATGAATGACTATGCTCTAGTTTGAGAAAATGATAGTCTTCGTATTGGCTCCAAAATCTTCACCGAAGAATCCCTGAAGACTCTTTGAAGCTTCTTTCTTCAGCTGAATTGGAACCCTGGGCCCCACAAAAAAAAAAAAAAAAAAAGGACCCCTTACCAAAGATTTCCTCCGGAATCGCCGGAGGTAGCCATCATTACATGAATGACTATGCTCTAGTTTTAGAAAAGGATAGTCTTCATATTGGCTCCAAAATCCTTACCCAAGATTCCCTGAAGACTCCTTGAAGACTCTTTCTTCAGCAATATAACAGGTGTCATTTTTCAATTTCAAGGGTAATTTCTACCATTTATATAGCTGGTAGCCTTTATGACTATGCTCTAGTTTGAGAAAATGATAGTCTTCGTATTGGCTCCAAAATCTTCACCGAAGAATCCCTGAAGACTCCTTGAGGATTCTTTCTTCAGCTGAATTGGACCCCTGGGCCCCACAAAAAAAAACAAAAAAGGACCCCTTACCAAAGATTTCCTCCGGAATCGCCGGAGGTAGCCATCATTACATGAATGACTAGCTCTAGTTTGAGAAAATGATAGTCTTCGTATTGGCTCCAAAATCTAAACCGAAGAATCCCTGAAGACTCTTTGAAGATTCTTTCTCCAGCTGAATTGGAACCCTGGGCCCCACAAAAAAAAAAAAAGGACCCCTTACCAAAGATTTCCTCCGGAATCGCCGGAGGTGGCCATCATTACATGAATGACTATGCTCTAGTTTGAGAAAATTATAGTCTTAGTATTGGCGCCAGAATCTTCATCGAAGAATCTCTGAAGACTCCTTGAAGATTCTTTCTTCAGCTGAATTGGACCCCTGGGCCCCACAAAAAAAAAAAAAAAAAAAAGGACCCCTCACCAAAGATTTCCTCCGTAATCGCAGGAGGTAGCCATCATTACATGAATGACTATGCTCTAGTTTGAGAAAATGATAGTCTTCGTATTTGTGCCAAAATCTTCACTGAAGAATCCCTGAGGACTCCTTGAAGATTCTTTCTTCAGCTGAACTGGACCCCTGGGCCCCACAAAAAAAAAAAGGACCCCTTACCAAAGATTTCCTCCGGAATCGCCGGAGGTGGCCATCATTACATGAATGACTATGCTCTAGTTTGAGAAAATTATAGTCTTAGTATTGGCGCCAAAATCTTCACCGAAGAATCTCTGAAGACTCCTTGAAGATTCTTTCTTCAGCTGAATTGGACCCCTGGGCCCCACAAAAAAAAAAAAAGGACCCCTTACCAAAGATTTCCTCCGGAATCGCCGGAGGTGGCCATCATTACATGAATGACTATGCTCTAGTTTGAGAAAATGATAGTCTTCGTATTGGTGCCAAAATCTTCACCGAAGAATCCCTGAAGACTCCTTGAAGATTCTTTCTTCAGCTGAACTGGACCCCTGGGCCCCACGAAAAAAAAAAAAAGGACCCCCTACCAAAGATTTCCTCCGGAATCGCCGGAGGTGGCCATCATTACATGAATGACTATTCTCTAGTTTGAGAAAATGATAGTCTTCGTATTGGCGCCAGAATCTTCATCGAAGAATCCCTGAAGACTCCTTGAAGATTCTTTCTTCAGCTGAATTGGACCCCTGGGCCCCACAAAAAAAAACAAAAAAGGACCCCTTACCAAAGATTTCCTCCGGAATTGCCGGAGGTGGCCATTATTACATGAATGACTAAGCTCTAGTTTGAGAAAATGATAGTCTTCGTATTGGCGCCAAAATCTTCACCGAAGAATCCCTGAAGACTCCTTGAAGATTCTTTCTTCAGCTAAATTGGACCCCTGGGACCCACAAAAAAAAAACAAAAAAAGACCCGTTACCAAAGATTTCCTCCGGACTCGCCGGAGGTGGCCATCATTACATGAATGACTATGCTCTAGTTTGAGAAAATGATAGTCTTCGTATTGGCGCCAAAATCTTCACCGAAGAATCCCTGAAGACTCCTTGATGATTCTTTCTTCAGCAGAACTGGACCCCTGGGCCCCACAAAAAAAACAAAAACCAAAGAGGACCCCTTACCAAAGATTTCATCCGGAATCACCGGAGGTGGCCATCTTTACATGAATGACTATGCTCTAGTTTGAGAAAATGATAGTCTTCGTATTGGCTCCAAAATCTTCACCGAAGAATCCCTGAAGACTCCTTGAGGTTTCTTTCTTCAGCTGAATTGGACCCCTGGGCCCCACAAAAAAAAACAAAAAAGGACCCCTTACCAAAGATTTCCTCCGGAATTGCCGGAGGTAGCCATCATTACATGAATGACTATGCTCTAGTTTGAGAAAATTATAGTCTTCGTATTGGCTCCAAAATCTTCACCGAAGAATCCGTGAAGACTCTTTGAAGATTCTTTCTTCAGCTGAATTCGACCCCTGGGCCCCATGAAAAAAAAAAAAAAGGTTCCCTTACCAGAGATTTCCTCCGGAATTGCCGGAGGTGGCCATCATTACATGAATGACTACGCTCTAGTTTTAGAAAATGATAGTCCTCATATTGGCTCCAAAATCCTCACCCAAGATTTCCTGAAGACTTCTTGAAGACTCTTTCTTCAGCAGTATAACAGGTGTCATTTTTAAAATTTCAAGGGTAATTTCTACCATTTATATAGCTGGTAGGCTTTATGACTATGCTCTAGTTTGAGAAAATGATAGTCTTAGTATTGGAGCAAAATCTTCACCGAAGAATCCCTAAAGACTCCTTGAAGATTTTTTCTTCAGCTGAATTGGACCCCTGGGCCCCACAAAAAAAAAAAAAAAAAAAAAGGACCCCTTACCAAAGATTTCCTCCGGGATCGCCAGAGGTGGCCATCATTACATGAATGACTATGCTCTAGTTTGAGAAAATGATAGTCTTCGTATTGACGCCAAAATCTTCACCGAAGAATCTCTGAAGACTCCTTGAAGATTCTTTCTTCAACTGAACTGGACCCCTGGGCCCCACAAAAAAAAAAAAAAAAAAAAAGGACCCCCTACCAAAGGTTTCCTCGGGAATCACCGGAGATGGCCATCATTACATGAATGACTATGCTCTAGTTTGAGAAAATGATATCTTCGTATTGGCTCCAAAATATTCACCGAAGAATCCCTGAAGACTCCTTGAAGATTCTTTCTTCAGCTGAATTGGACCCCTGAGCCCCACAAAAAAAAAAAAAACAAAAAAGGACCCCTTACCAAAGATTTCCTCCGGAATCGCCGGAGGTAGCCATCATTACATGAATGACTATGCTCTAGTTTGAGAAAATGATAGTCTTCGTATTGGCGCCAAAATCTTCACCGAAGAATCCCTGAAGACTCCTTGAAGATTCTTTCTTCAGCTGAACTGGACCCTGGGCCCCACAAAAAAAAAAAAAAAAAAAAAGGACCCCTTACCAAAGATTTCCTCCGGAATCGCCGGAGGTGGCCATCATTACATGAATGACTATGCTCTAGTTTTAGAAAATGATAGTCTTCATATTGGCGCCAAAATCTTCACCGAAGAATCTCTGAAGACTCCTTGAAGATTCTTTCTTCAGCTGAATTGGACCCCTGGGCCCCACAAAAAACAAAAAAAAAACAAAAAAGGACCCCTTATCAAAGATTTCCTCCGGAATCGCCGGAGGTGGCCATCATTACATGAATGACTATGCTCTAGTTTCAGAAAATGATAGTCTTCGTATTGGCGCCAAAATCTTCACCAAAAAATCCCTGAAGACTCCTTGAAGATTCTTTCTTCAGCTGAACTGGACCCCTGGGCCCCACAAAAAAAAAAAAAAAGGACCCCCTCCCAAAGGTTTCCTCCAGAATCGCCGGAGGTGGCCATCATTACATGAATGACTAAGCTCTAGTTTGAGAAAATGATAGTCTTCGTATTGGCGCCAAAATCTTCACCGAAGAATTCCTGAAGACTCCTTGAAGATTCTTTCTTCAGCTCAATTGGACCCCCGGGCCCCACAAAAAAAAACAAAAAAGGACCCCTTACCAAAGATTTCCTCCGGAATCGACGGAGGTGGCCATCATTACATGA
The DNA here is from genome assembly GCA_039081455.1 of Macrobrachium rosenbergii. Taxonomy (NCBI): domain Eukaryota; kingdom Metazoa; phylum Arthropoda; class Malacostraca; order Decapoda; family Palaemonidae; genus Macrobrachium; species Macrobrachium rosenbergii. The sequence continues at coordinate 523,178 of JANJGK010000240.1, read as the reverse complement.
ATGACTACGCTCTAGTTTGAGAAAATGATAGTCTTCATATTGGCGCAAAATCTTCACCGAGGAATCCCTGAAGACTCCTTGAAGATTCTTTCTTCAGCTGAACTGTACCCCTGGGCCCCACAAAAAAAAAAAAAAAAAAAAAGGACCCCTTACCAAAGATTTCCTCCGGAATCGCCGGAGGTGGCCATCATTACATGAATGACTATGCTCTAGTTTGAGAAAATGACAGTCTTCGTATTGGCTCGAAAATCTTCACCGAAGAATCCCTGAAGACTCTTTGAAGATTCTTTCTTCAGCTGAATTGGAACCCTGGCCCCCCCCCCAAAAAAAAAAACAAAAAAGGACCCCTTACCAAAGATTTCCTCCGGAATCGCCGGAGGTGGCCATCATTACATGAATGACTATGCTCTAGTTTTAGAAAATGATAGTCTTCATATTGGCTCCAAAATCCTCACCCAAGATTCCCTGAAGACTCCTTGAAGACTCTTTCTTCAGCAATATAACAGGTGTCATTTTTCAATTTCAAGGGTAATTTCTACCATTTATATAGCTGGTAGCCTTTATGACTATGCTCTAGTTTCAGAAAATGATAGTCTTAGTATTGGCGCCAAAATCTTCACCCAAGAATCCCTGAAGACTCCTTGAAGATTCTTTCTTCAGCTGAACTAGACCCCTGGGCCCCACAAAAAAAAAAAAAAAAAAGGACCCCTTACCAAAGATTTCCTCCGGAATCGCCGGAGGTAGCCATCATTACATGAATGACTATGCTCTAGTTTGAGAAAATGATAGTCTTCGTATTGGCGCCAAAATCTTCACCGAAGAATCCCTGAAGACTACTTGAAGATTCTTTCTTCAGCTGAACTGGACCCCTGGGCCCCACAAAAAAAAAAAAAGGACCCCTTACCAAAGATTTCCTCCGGAATCGCCGGAGGTGGCCATCATTACATGAATGACAATGCTCTAGTTTTAGAAAATGATAGTCTTCATATTGGCGCCAAAATCTTCACCGAAGAATCTCTGAAGACTCCTTGAAGATTCTTTCTTCAGCTGAATTGGACCCCTGGGCCCCACAAAAAAAAACAAAAAAAAACAAAAAAGGATCCCTTACCAAAGATTTCCTCCGTAATCGCCGGAGGTGGCCATCATTACATGAATGACTATGCTCTAGTTTGAGAAAATTATAGTCTTAGTATTGGCGCCAAAATCTTCACCGAAGAATCTCTGAAGACTCCTTAAAGATTCTTTCTTCAGCTGAATTGGACCCCTGGGCCCCACAAAAAAAAAAAAAAAGGACCCCTTACCAAAGATTTCCTCCGGAATCGCCGGAGGTGGCCATCATTACATGAATGACTATGCTCTAGTTTGAGAAAATGATAGTCTTCGTATTGGTGCCAAAATCTTCACTGAAGAATCCCTGAAGACTCCTTGAATATTCTTTCTTCAGCTGAATTGGACTCCTGGGCCCCACAAAAAAAAAAAAAAAAAAACTACCCCTTACCAAACATTTCCTACGGAATCGCCGGAGGTAGCCATCATTACATGAAAGACTATGCTCTAGTTTGAGAAAATGATAGACTTCGTATTGGCGCCAAAATCTTCACCGAAGAATCCCTGAAGACTACTTGAAGATTCTTTCTTCAGCTGAACTGGACCCCTGGGCCCCACAAAAAAAAAAAAAGGACCCCTTACCAAAGATTTCCTCCGGAATCACCGGAGGTGGCCATCATTACATGAATGACTATGCTCTAGTTTTAGAAAATGATAGTCTTCATATTGGCTCCAAAATCCTCACCCAAGATTCCCTGAAGACTCCTTGAAGACTCTTTCTTCAGCAGTATAACAGGTGCCATTTTTCAATTTCAAGGGTAATTTCTACCATTTATATAGCTGGTAGCCTTTATGACTATACTTTAGTTTGAGAAAATGATAGTCTTCGTATTGGTGCCAAAATCTTCACTGAAGAATCCCTGAAGACTCCTTGAATATTCTTTCTTCAGCTGAATTGGACTCCTGGGCCCCACAAAAAAAAAAAAAAAAACTATCCCTTACCAAACATTTCCTCCGGAATCGCCGGAGGTAGCCATCATTACATGAAAGACTATGCTCTAGTTTGAGAAAATGATAGACTTCGTATTGGCGCCAAAATCTTCACCGAAGAATCCCTGAAGACTACTTGAAGATTCTTTCTTCAGCTGAACTGGACCCCTGGGCCCCACAAAAAAAAAAAAAAGGACCCCTTACCAAAGATTTCCTCCGGAATCACCGGAGGTGGCCATCATTACATGAATGACTATGCTCTAGTTTTAGAAAATGATAGTCTTCATATTGGCTCCAAAATCCTCACCCAAGATTCCCTGAAGACTCCTTGAAGACTCTTTCTTCAGCAGTATAACAGGTGCCATTTTTCAATTTCAAGGGTAATTTCTACCATTTATATAGCTGGTAGCCTTTATGACTATACTCTAGTTTGAGAAAATGATAGTCTTAGTATTGGCGCCAAAATCTTCACCGAAGAATCCCTGAAGACTCCTTGAAGATTCTTTCTTCAGCTGAATTGGACCCCTGGGCCCCACAAAAAAAAAAAAAAAAAAAAAGGACCCCTTACCAAAGATTTCCTCCGGAATCGTCGGAGGTGGCCATCATTACATGAATGACTATGCTCTAGTTTGAGAAAATGATAGTCTTCGTATTGGCTTCAAAATATTCACCGAAGAATCCCTGAAGACTCCTTGAAGATTCTTTCTTCAGCTGAATTGGACCCCTGGGCCCCACAAAAAAAAAACAAAAAAGGGCCCCTTACCAAAGATTTCCTCCGTAATTGCAGGAGGTAGCCATCATTACATGAATGACTATGCTCTAGTTTGAGAAAATGATAGTCTTCATATTGGTGCCAAAATCTTCACTGAAGAATCCCTGAAGACTCCTTGAAGATTCTTTCTTCAGCTGAACTGGACCCCTGGGCCCCACAAAAAAAAAAAAAAAGGACCCCTTACCAAAGATTTCCTCCGGAATCGCCGGAGGTGGCCATCATTACATGAATGACTATGCTCTAGTTTGAGAAAATTATAGTCTTCGTATTGGCGCCAAAATCTTCACCGAAGAATCCCTGAAGACTCTTTGAAGATTCTTTCTTCAGCTGAATTGGACCCCTGGGCCCCACCAAAAAAACAAAAAAGGACCCCTTACCAAAGATTTCCTCCGGAATCGCCGGAGGTGGCCATCATTACATGAATGACTATGCTCTAGTTTGAGAAAATGATAGTCTTCGTATTGGTGCCAAAATCTTCACCGAAGAATCCCTGAAGACTCCTTGAAGATTCTTTCTTCAGCTGAACTGGACCCCTGGGCCCCACGAAAAAAAAAAAAGGACCCCCTACTAAAGATTTCCTACGGAATCGCTGGAGGTGGCCATCATTACATGAATGACTATGCTCTAGTTTGAGAAAATGATAGACTTCGTATTGGCTCCAAAATCTTCACCGAAGAATCCCTGAAGACTCCTTGAAGATTCTTTCTTCAGCTGAATTGAACCCCTGGGCCCCACAAAAAAAAAAAACAAAAAAAGACCCCTTACCAAAGATTTCCTCCGGAATCGCCGGAGGTGGCCATCATTACATGAATGACTATGCTCTAGTTTGAGAAAATGATAGTCTTCGTATTGGTGCCAAAATCTTCACCGAAGAATCCCTGAAGATTCCTTGAAGATTCTTTCTTCAGCTGAATTGGACCCCTGGGCCCCACAAAAAAAAAAAACAAAAAAGGACCCCCTATCAAAGATTTCCTCCGGAATCGCCGGAGGTGGCCATCATTACATGAATGACTATGCTCTAGTTTGAGAAAATGATAGTCTTCGTATTGGCGCCAAAATCTTCACCGAAGAATCCCTGAAGACTCCTTGAAGATTCTTTCTTCAGCTGAATTGGACCCCTGGGAACCACAAAAAAAAAAAAACAAAAAAGGACCCCTTACCAAATATTTCCTCCGGAATCGCCGGAGGTGGCCATCATTACATGAATGACTATGCTCTAGTTTGAGATAATGATAGTCTTCGTATTGGCGCCAAAATCTTCGCCGAAGAATCCCTGAAGACTCCTTGAAGATTCTTTCTTCAGCTGAACTGGACCCCTGGGCCCCACAAAAAAAAAAAAAAAAAAAAGGACCCCTTACCAAAGATTTCCTCCGGAATCGCCGGAGGTGGCCATCATTACATGAATGACTATGCTCTAGTTTGAGAAAATGATAGTCTTCGTATTGGTGCCAAAATCTTCTCCAAAGAATCCCTGAAGACTCCTTGAAGATTCTTTCTTCAGCTGAACTGGACCCCTGGGCCCCACGAAAAAAAAAAAGGACCCCCTACCAAAGATTTCCTCCGGAATCGCGGGAGGTGGCCATCATTACATGAATGACTATGCTCTAGTTTGAGAAAATGATAGTCTTCGTATTGGCGCCAAAATCTTCACCGAAGAATCCCTGAAGACTCATTGAAGATTCTTTCTTCAGCTGAATTGGACCCCTGTGCCCCACAAAAAAAAAACAAAAAAGGACCCCTTACCAAAGATTTCCTCCGGAATCGCCGTAGGTGGCCATCATTACATGAATGACTATGCTCTAGTTTGAGAAAATGATAATCTTCGTTTTGGCGCCAAAATCTTCACCAAAGAATCCCTGAAGACTCCTTGAAGATTCTTTCTTCAGCTGAATTGGACCCCTGGGCCCCACAAAAAAAAAAACAAAAAAACAAAAAAGGACCCCTTACCAAAGATTTCCTCCGGAATTGTCGGAGATGGCCATCATTACATGAGTGACTATGCTCTAGTTTGAGAAAATGATAGTCTTCGTATTGGCTCCAAAATCTTCACCGAAGAATCCCTGAAGACTCTTTGAAGATTCTTTCTTCAGCAGAATTGGACCCCTGGACCCCACAAAAAAAAAACAAAAAAGAACCCATTACCAAAGATTTCCTCCGGAATCACCGGAGGTGGCCATCATTACATGAATGACTATGCTCTAGTTTTAGAAAATGATAGTCTTCATATTGGCTCCAAAATCCTCACCCAAGATTCCCTGAAGACTCCTTGAAGACTCTTTCTTCAGCAGTATAACAGGTGCCATTTTTCAATTTCAAGGGTAATTTCTACCATTTATATAGCTGGTAGCCTTTATGACTATACTCTAGTTTGAGAAAATGATAGTCTTAGTATTGGCGCCAAAATCTTCACCGAAGAATCCCTGAAGACTCCTTGAAGATTCTTTCTTCAGCTGAATTGGACCCCTGGGCCCCACAAAAAAAAAAAAAAAAGGACCCCTTACCAAAGATTTCCTCCGGAATCGCCGGAGGTGGCCATCATTACATGAATGACTATGCTCTAGTTTGAGAAAATGATAGTCTTCGTATTGGCTTCAAAATCTTCACCGAAGAATCCCTGAAGACTCCTTGAAGATTCTTTCTTCAGCTGAATTGGACCCCTGGGCCCCACAAAAAAAAAACAAAAAAGGACCCCTTACCAAAGATTTCCTCCGTAATTGCAGGAGGTAGCCATCATTACATGAATGACTATGCTCTAGTTTGAGAAAATGATAGTCATCATATTGGTGCCAAAATCTTCACTGAAGAATCCCTGAAGACTCCTTGAAGATTCTTTCTTCAGCTGAACTGGACCCCTGGGCCCCACAAAAAAAAAAAAAAAAAAGGACCCCTTACCAAAGATTTCCTCCGGAATCGCCGGAGGTGGCCATCATTACATGAATGACTATGCTCTAGTTTGAGAAAATGATAGTCTTCGTATTGGCGCCAAAATCTTCACCGAAGAATCCCTGAAGACTCTTTGAAGGTTCTTTCTTCAGCTGAATTGGACCCCTGGGCCCCACAAAAAAAACAAAAAAGGACCCCTTACCAAAGATTTCCTCCGGAATCGCCGGAGGTGGCCATCATTACATGAATGACTATGCTCTAGTTTGAGAAAATGATAGTCTTCGTATTGGTGCCAAAATCTTCACCGAAGAATCCCTGAAGACTCCTTGAAGATTCTTTCTTCAGCTGAACTGGACCCCTGGGCCCCACGAAAAAAAAAAGGACCCCCTACCAAAGATTTCCTACGGAATCGCTGGAGGTGTCCATCATTACATGAATGACTATGCTCTAGTTTGAGAAAATGATAGACTTCGTATTGGCTCCAAAATCTTCACCGAAGAATCCCTGAAGACTCCTTGAAGATTCTTTCTTCAGCTGAATTGAACCCCTGGGCCCCACAAAAAAAAAAAAAACAAAAAAAGACCCCTTACCAAAGATTTCCTCCGGAATCGGCGGAGGTGGCCAATATTACATGAATGACTAAGCTCTAGTTTGAGAAAATAATAGTCTTCGTATTGGCGCCAAAATCTTCACCGAAGAATCCCTGAATACTTCTTGAAGATTCTTTCTTCAGCTGAACTGGACCCCTGGGCCCCACAAAAAAAAAAAAAAAAAAAAAGGACCCCTTCCCAAAGATTTCCTCCTGAATCGCCGGAGGTGGCCATCATTACATGAATGACTATGCTCTAGTTTGAGAAAATGATAGTCTTTTTATTGGGGCCAAAATCTTCACCGAAGAATCCCTGAAGACTCCTTGAAGATTCTTTCTTCAGCTGAATTGGACCCCTGGGCCCCACAAAAAAAAAACAAAAAAGGACCCCTTACCAAAGATTTCCTCCGGAATCGCCGGAGGTGGCCATCATTACATGAATGACTATGCTCTAGTTTGAGAAAATGATAGTCTTCGTATTGGTGCCAAAATCTTCACCGAAGAATCCCTGAAGATTCCTTGAAGATTCTTTCTTCAGCTGAACTGGACCCCTGGGCCCCACAAAAAAAAAAAACAAAAAAGGACCCCTTACCAAATATTTCCTCCGGAATCGCCGGAGGTGGCCATCATTACATGAATGACTATGCTCTAGTTTGAGAAAATGATAGTCTTCGTATTGGCGCAAAATCTTCACCGAAGAATCCCTGAAGACTCTTTGAAGATTCTTTCTTCAGCTGAACTGGACCCCTGGGCCCCACAAAAAAAAAAAAAAAAAAAGGACCCCTTACCAAAGATTTCCTCCGGAATCGCCGGAGGTGGCCATCATTACATGAATGACTATGCTCTAGTTTGAGAAAATTATAGTCTTCGTATTGGCTCAAAAATTTTCACCGAAGAATCCATGAAGACTATTTGAAGATTCTTTCTTCAGCTGAATTGGACCCCTGGGCCCCACAAAAAAAAAAAAAAGGACCCCTTACCAAAGATTTCCTCCGGTATCGCCGGAGGTGGCCATTATTACATGAATGACTATGCTCTAGTTTTACAAAATGATAGTCTTCATATTGGCTCCAGAATCCTCACCCAAGATTCCCTGAAGAATCCTTGAAGACTCTTTCTTCAGCAGTATAACAGGTGTCATTTTTCAATTTCAAGGGTAATTTCTACCATTTATATAGCTGGTAGCCTTTATGACTATGCTCTAGTTTGAGAAAATTATAGTCTTAGTATTGACGCCAAAATCTTCACCGAAGAATCCCTGAAGACTCATTGAAGATTCTTTCTTCAGCTGAATTGGACCCCTGTGCCCCCCCCCCCCCAAAAAAAAAAAAAAAAAGGACCCCTTACCAAAGATTCCCTCCGGAATCGCCGGAGGTGGCCATCATTACATGAATGACTATGCTCTAGTTTGAGAAAATGATAGTCTTCGTATTGGCGCCAAAATCTTCACCGAAGAATCCCTGAAGACTCCTTGAAGATTCTTTCTTCAGCTGAATTGGACCCCTGGGCCCCACAAAAAAAAACAAAAAAGGACCCCTTACCAAAGATTTCCTTCGGAATCGCCTGAGGTGGCCATTATTACATGAATGACTAAGCTCTAGTTTGAGAAAATGATAGTCTTCGTATTGGCGCCAAAATCTTCACTGAAGAATCCCTGAAGACTCCTTGAAGATTCTTTCTTCAGCTAAATTGGACCCCTGGGCTAAACAAAAATAAACAAAAAAGGACCCCTTACCAAAGATTTCCTCCGGAATCGCCGGAGGTGGCCATCATTACATGAATGACTATGCTCTAGTTTGAGAAAATGATAGTCTTCGTATTGGCTCCAAAATCTTCACCGAAGAATCCCTGAAGACTCTTTGAAGATTCTTTCTTCAGCTGAATTGGACCCTTGGGCCCCCCAAAAAAACCCAAAAAGGACCCCTTACCAAAGATTTCCTCCGGAATCGCCGGAGGTGGCCATCATTACATGAATGACTATGCTCTAGTTTTAGAAAATGATAGTCTTCATATTGGCTCCAGAATCCTCACCCAAGGTTCCCTGAAGACTCCTTGAAGACTCTTTCTTCAGCAGTATAACAGGTGCCATTTTTCAATTTCAAGGGTAATTTCTACCATTTATATAGCTGGTAGCCTTTATGACTATGCTCTAGTTTGAGAAAATGATAGTCTTAGTATTGGCGCCAAAATCTTCACCGAAGAATCCCTGAAGACTCCTTGAAGATTCTTTCTTCAGCTGAATTGGACCCCTGTGCCCCCCCCCAAAAAAAAAAGAAAAAAGGACCCCTTACCAAAGATTTCCTCCGGAATCGCCGGAGGTGTCCATCATTACATGAATGACTATGCTCTAGTTTGAGAAAATGATAGTCTTCGTATTGGCGCCAAAATCTTCACCGAAGAATCCCTGAAGACTCCTTGAAGATTCTTTTTTCAGCTGAACTGGACCCCTGGGCCCCACAAAAAAAAAAAAAAAAAAAAGGACCCCTTACCAAAGATTTCCTCCGGAATCGCCGGAGGTGGCCATCATTACATGAATGACTATGCTCTAGTTTGAGAAAATGATAGTCTTCGTATTGGCTCCAAAATATTCACTGAAGAATCCCTGAAGACTCTTTGAAGATTCTTTCTTCAGCTGAATTGGACCCCTGGGCCCCACAAAAAAAAAACAAAAAAGGACCCCTTACCAAAGATTTCCTCCGGAATCGCCTGAGGTGGCCACTATTACATGAATGACTAAGCTCTAGTTTGAGAAAATGATAGTCTTCGTATTGGCGCCAAAATCTTCACTGAAGAATCCTTGAAGACTCCTTGAAGATTCTTTCTTCAGCTAAATTGGACCCCTGGGCCCCACAAAAAAAAACAAAAAAGGACCCCTTACCAAAGATTTCCTCCGGAATCGCCGGAGGTGGCCATCATTACATGAATGACTATGCTCTAGTTTGAGAAAATGATAGTCTTCGTATTGGCTCGAAAATCTTCACCGAAGAATCCCTGAAGACTCTTTGAAGATTCTTTCTTCAGCTGAATTGGACCCTTGGGCCCCCCCAAAAAAAACCAAAAAGGACCCCTTACCAAAGATTTCCTCCGGAATCGCCGGAGGTGGCCATCATTACATGAATGACTATGCTCTAGTTTTAGAAAATGATAGTCTTCATATTGGCTCCAGAATCCTCACCCAAGATTCCCTGAAGACTCCTTGAAGACTCTTTCTTCAGCAGTATAACAGGTGCAATTTTTCAATTTCAAGGGTAATTTCTACCATTTATATAGCTGGTAGCCTTTATGACTATGCTCTAGTTTGAGAAAATGATAGTCTTAGTATTGGCGCCAAAATCTTCACCGAAGAATCCCTGAAGACTCCTTGAAGATTCTTTCTTCAGCTGAATTGGACCCCTGTGCCCCCCCCCCCCAAAAAAAAAAGAAAAAAGGACCCCTTACCAAAGATTTCCTCCGGAATCGCTGGAGGTGTCCATCATTACATGAATGACTATGCTCTAGTTTGAGAAAATGATAGTCTTCGTATTGGCGCCAAAATCTTCACCGAAGAATCCCTGAAGACTCCTTGAAGATTGTTTCTTCAGCTGAACTGGACCCCTGGGCCCCACAAAAAAAAACAATACAAAAAAGGACCCCTTACCAAAGATTTCCTCCGGAATCGCCGGAGGTGGCCATCATTACATGAATGACTATGCTCTATTTTGAGAAAATGATAGTCTTCGTATTGGCTCCAAAATATTCACTGAAGAATCCCTAAAGACTCTTTGAAGATTCTTTCTTCAGCTGAATTGGACCCCTGGGCCCCACAAAAAAAAACAAAAAAGGACCCCTTACCAAAGATTTCCTCCGGAATCGCCTGTGGTGGCCATTATTACATGAATGACTAAGCTCTAGTTTGAGAAAATGATAGTCTTCGTATTGGCGCCAAAATCTTCACTGAAGAATCCCTGAAGACTCCTTGAAGATTCTTTCTTCAGCTAAATTGGACCCCTGGGCCCTACAAAAAAAAACAAAAAAGGACCCCTTACCAAAGATTTCCTCCGGAACCGCCGGAGGTGGCCATCATTACATGAATGACTATGCTCTAGTTTGAGAAAATGATAGTCTTCGTATTGGCTCCAAAATCTTCACCGAAGAATCCCTGAAGACTCTTTGAAGATTCTTTCTTCAGCTGAATTGGACCCTTGGGCCCCCCCAAAAAAAACCAAAAAGGACCCCTTACCAAAGATTTCCTCCGGAATCGCCGGAGGTGGCCATCATTACATGAATGACTATGCTCTAGTTTTAGAAAAAGATAGTAATCATATTGGCTCCAGAATCCTCACCCAAGATTCCCTGAAGTCTCCTTGAAGACTCTTTCTTCAGCAGTATAACAGGTGCAATTTTTCAATTTCAAGGGTAATTTCTACCATTTATATAGCTGGTAGCCTTTATGACTATGCTCTAGTTTGAGAAAATGATAGTCTTAGTATTGGCGCCAAAATCTTCACCGAAGAATCCCTGAAGACTCCTTGAAGATTCTTTCTTCAGCTGAATTGGACCCCTGTGCCCCCCCCCCCCCCAAAAAAAAAAGAAAAAAGGACCCCTTACCAAAGATTTCCTCCGGAATCGCCGGAGGTGTCCATCATTACATGAATGACTATGCTCTAGTTTGAGAAAATGATAGTCTTCGTATTGGCGCCAAAATCTTCACCGAAGAATCCCTGAAGACTCCTTGAAGATTGTTTCTTCAGCTGAACTGGACCCCTGGGCCCCACAAAAAAAACAAAACAAAAAAGGACCCCTTACCAAAGATTTCCTCCGGAATCGCCGGAGGTGGCCATCATTACATGAATGACTATGCTCTATTTTGAGAAAATGATAGTCTTCGTATTGGCTCCAAAATATTCACTGAAGAATCCCTGAAGACTCTTTGAAGATTCTTTCTTCAGCTGAATTGGACCCCTGGGCCCCACAAAAAAAAAACAAATAAGGACCCCTTACCAAAGATTTCCTCCGGAATCGCCTGAGGTGGCCATTATTACATGAATTACTAAGCTCTAGTTTGAGAAAATGATAGTCTTCGTATTGGCGCCAAAATCTTCACTGAAGAATCCCTGAAGACTCCTTGAAGATTCTTTCTTCAGCTAAATTGGACCCCTGGGCCCCACAAAAAAAAAACAAAAAAGGACCCCTTACCAAAGATTTCCTCCGGAATCGCCGGAGGTGGCCATCATTACATGAATGACTATGCTCTAGTTTGAGAAAATGATAGTCTTCGTATTGGCTCCAAAATCTTCACCGAAGAATCCCTGAAGACTCTTTGAAGATTCTTTCTTCAGCTGAATTGGACCCTTGGGCCCCCCCAAAAAAAAACAAAAAGGACCCCTTACCAAAGATTTCCTCCGGAATCGCCAGAGGTGGCCATCATTACATGAATGACTATGCTCTAGTTTTAGAAAATGATAGTCTTCATATTGGCTCCAGAATCCTCACCCAAGATTCCCTGAAGACTCCTTGAAGACTCTTTCTTCAGCAGTATAACAGGTGCAATTTTTCAATTTCAAGGGTAATTTCTACCATTTTTATAGCTGGTAGCCTTTATGACTATGCTCTAGTTTGAGAAAATGATAGTCTTAGTATTGGCGCCAAAATCTTCACCGAAGAATCCCTGAAGACTCCTTGAAGATTCTTTCTTCAGCTGAATTGGACCCCTGTGCCCCCCCCCCAAAAAAAAAAGAAAAAAGGACCCCTTACCAAAGATTTCCTCCGGAATCGCCGGTGTCCATCATTACATGAATGACTATGCTCTAGTTTGAGAAAATGATAGTCTTCGTATTGGCGCCAAAATCTTCACCGAAGAATCCCTGAAGACTCCTTGAAGATTGTTTCTTCAGCTGAACTGGACCCCTGGGCCCCACAAAAAAAAAACAAAACAAAAAAGGACCCCTTACCAAAGATTTCCTCTGGAATCGCCGGAGGTGGCCATCATTACATGAATGACTATGCTCTATTTTGAGAAAATGATAGTCTTCGTATTGGCTCCAAAATATTCACTGAAGAATCCCTGAAGACTCTTTGAAGATTCTTTCTTCAGCTGAATTGGACCCCTGGGCCCCACAAAAAAAAACAAATAAGGACCCCTTACCAAAGATTTCCTCCGGAATCGCCTGAGGTGGCCATTATTACATGAATGACTAAGCTCTAGTTTGAGAAAATGATAGTCTTCGTATTGGCGCCAAAATCTTCACTGAAGAATCCCTGAAGACTCCTTGAAGATTCTTTCTTCAGCTAAATTGGATCCCTGGGCCCCACAAAAAAAAACAAAAAAGGACCCCTTACCAAAGATTTCCTCCGGAATCGCCAGAGGTGGCCATCATTACATGAATGACTATGCTCTAGTTTGAGAAAATGATAGTCTTCGTATTGGCTCCAAAATCTTCACCGAAGAATCCCTGAAGACTCTTTGAAGATTCTTTCTTCAGCTGAATTGGACCCTTGGGCCCCCCCAAAAAAAAACAAAAAGGACCCCTTACCAAAGATTTCCTCCGGAATCGCCGGAGGTGGCCATCATTACATGAATGACTATGCTCTAGTTTTAGAAAATGATAGTCTTCATATTGGCTCCAGAATCCTCACCCAAGATTCCCTGAAGACTCCTTGAAGACTCTTTCTTCAGCAGTATAACAGGTGCCATTTTTCAATTTCAAGGGTAATTTCTACCATTTATATAGCTGGTAGCCTTTATGACTATGCTCTAGTTTGAGAAAATGATAGTCTTAGTATTGGCGCCAAAATCTTCACCGAAGAATCCCTGAAGACTCCTTGAAGATTCTTTCTTCAGCTGAATTGGACCCCTGTGCCCCCCCCCCCAAAAAAAAAAGAAAAAAGGACCCCTTACCAAAGATTTCCTCCGGAATCGCCGGAGGTGTCCATCATTACATGAATGACTATGCTCTAGTTTGAGAAAATGATAGTCTTCGTATTGGCACCAAAATCTTCACCGAAGAATCCCTGAAGACTCCTTGAAGATTGTTTCTTCAGCTGAACTGGACCCCTGGGCCCCACAAAAAAAAAACAAAACAAAAAAGGACCCCTTACCAAAGATTTCCTCTGGAATCGCCGGAGGTGGCCATCATTACATGAATGACTATGCTCTATTTTGAGAAAATGATAGTCTTCGTATTGGCTCCAAAATATTCACTGAGGAATCCCTGAAGACTCTTTGAAGATTCTTTCTTCAGCTGAATTGGACCCCTGGGCCCCACAAAAAAAAACAAAAAAGGATCCCTTACCAAAGATTTCCTCCGGAATCGCCTGAGGTGGCCATTATTACATGAATGACTAAGCTCTAGTTTGAGAAAATGATAGTCTTCGTATTGGCTCCAAAATCTTCACCGAAGAATCCCTGAAGACTCTTTGAAGATTCTTTCTTCAGCTGAATTGGACCCTTCGGCCCCCCCAAAAAAAAAACAAAAAGGACCCCTTACCAAAGATTTCCTCCGGAATCGCCGGAGGTGGCCATCATTACATGAATGACTATGCTCTAGTTTTAGAAAATGATAGTCTTCATATTGGCTCCAGAATCCTCACCTAAGGTTCCCTGAAGACTCCTTGAAGACTCTTTCTTCAGCAGTATAACAGGTGCCATTTTTCAATTTCAAGGGTAATTTCTACCATTTATATAGCTGGTAGCCTTTATGACTATGCTCTAGTTTGAGAAAATGATAGTCTTAGTATTGGCGCCAAAATCTTCACCGAAGAATCCCTGAAGACTCCTTGAAGATTCTTTCTTCAGCTGAATTGGACCCCTGTGCCCCCCCCCAAAAAAAAGAATAAAGGACCCCTTACCAAAGATTTCCTCCGGAATCGCCGGAGGTGTCCATCATTACATGAATGACTATGCTCTAGTTTGAGAAAATGATAGTCTTCGTATTGGCGCCAAAATCTTCACCGAAGAATCCCTGAAGACTCCTTGAAGATTCTTTCTTCAGCTGAATTGGACCCCTGGACCCCACAAAAAAAACAAAACAAAAAAGGACCCCTTCCCAAAGATTTCCTCCGGAATCGCCGGAGGTGGCCATCATTACATGAATGACTATGCTCTAGTTTGAGAAAATGATAGTCTTCGTATTGGCGCCAAAATCTTCACCGAAGAATCCCTGAAGACTCCTTGAAGATTCTTTCTTCAGCTGAACTGGACCCCTGGGCCCCACAAAAAAAAACAAAAAAAAAAGGACCCCTTACCAAAGATTTCCTCCGGAATCGCCGGAGGTGGCCATCATTACATGAATGACTATGCTCTAGTTTGAGAAAATGATAGTCTTTGTATTGGCTCCAAAATATTCACCGAAGAATCCCTGAAGACTCCTTGAAGATTCTTTCTTCAGCTGAATTGGACCACTGGGCCCCACAAAAAAAAAACAAAAAAGGACCCGTTACCAAAGATTTCCTCCGGAATCGCCGGAGGTGGCCATCATTACATGAATGACTAGGCTCTAGTTAGAGAAAATGATAGTCTTCGTATTGGCGCCAAAATCTTCACCGAAGAATCCCTGAAGACTCCTTGAAGATTCTTTCTTCAGCTGAATTGGACTCCTGGGCCCCACAAAAAAAAAAAACTACCCCTTACCAAAGATTTCCTCCGGAATCGCCGGAGGTAGCCATCATTACATGAATGACTATGCTCCAGTTTGAGAAAATGATAGTCTTCGTATTGGCGCCAAAATCTTCACCGAAGAATCCCTGAAGACTCCTTGAAGATTCTTTCTTCAGCTGAACTGGACCCCTGGGCCCCACAAAAAAAAAAAAAAGGACCCCTTGCCAAAGATTTCCTCCGGAATCACCGGAGGTGGCCATCATGACATGAATGACTATGCTCTAGTTTGAGAAAATGATAGTCTTCGTATTGGCTCCAAAATATTCACCGTAGAATCCCTGAAGACTCCTTGAAGATTCTTTCTTCAGCTGAATTGGACCCCTGGGCCCCCAAAAAAAAAAACAAAAAAGGACCCCTTACCAAAGATTTCCTCCGGAATCGCCGGAGGTGGCCATCATTACATGAATGACTATGCTCTAGTTTGAGAAAATGATAGTCTTCGTATTGGCGCCAAAATCTTCACCGAAGAATCCCTGAAGACTCCTTGAAGATTCTTTCTTCAGCTGAACTGGACCCCTGGGCCCCACAAAAAAAAAACAAAAAAGGACCCCTTACCAAAGATTTCCTCCGGAATCGCCGGAGGTGGCCATCATTACATGAATGACTATGCTCTAGTTTGAGAAAATGATAGACTTCGTATTGGCTCCAAAATCTTCACCGAAGAATCCCTGAAGACTCTTTGAAGATTCTTTCTTCAGCTGAATTGGACCCCTGGGCCCCACAAAAAAACACAAAAAAGGACCCCTTACCAAAGATTTCCTCCGGAATCGCCGGAGGTGGCCATCATTACATGAATGACTATGCTCTAGTTTGAGAAAATGATAGTTTTCGTATTAGTGCCAAAATCTTCACCGAAGAATCCCTGAAGACTCCTTGAAGATTCTTTCTTCAGCTGAATTGGACCCCTGGGCCCCACAAACAAAAACAAAAAAGGACCCCTTACCAAAGATTTCCTCCGGAATCGCCGGAGGTGGCCATCATTACATGAATGACTATGCTCTAGTTTGAGAAAATGATAGTCTTCGTATTGGCTCCAAAATCTTCACCGAAGAATCCCTGAAGACTCTTTGAAGATTCTTTCTTCAGCTGAATTGGACCCCTGGGCCCCCCAAAAAAACAAAAAAGGACTCCTTACCAAATATTTCCTCCGGAATCGCCGGAGGTGGCCACCATTACATGAAAGACTATGCTCTAGTTTGAGAAAATGATAGTCTTCGTATTGGCGCAAAATCTTCACCGAAGAATCCCTGAAGACTCCTTGAAGATTCGCTCCTCAGCTGAACTGGACCCCTGGGCCCCACAAAAAAAAAAAAAAAAAAAAAGGACCCCTTACCAAAGATTTCCTCCGGAATAGCCGGAGGTTGCCATCATTGCATGAATGACTATGCTCTAGTTTGAGAAAATGATAGTCTTCGTATTGGCTCCAAAATATTCACCGAAGAATCCCTGAAGACTCCTTGAAGATTCTTTCTTCAGCTGAATTGGACCACTGGGCCCCACAAAAAAAAAAAACAAAAAAGGACCCCTTACCAAAGATTTCCTCTGGAATCGCCGGAGGTGGCCATCATTACATGAATGACTATGCTCTAGTTTGAGAAAATGATAGTCTTCGTATTGGCACCAAAATCTTCACCGAAGAATTCCTGAAGACTCCTTGAAGATTCTTTCTTCAGCTGAACTGGACCCCTGGGCCCCACGAAAAAAAAAGGACTCCCTACCAAAGATTTCCTCCGGAATCGCCGGAGGTGGCCATCATTACATGAATGACTATGCTCTAGTTTGAGAAAATGATAGTCTTCGTATTGGCGCCAAAATCTTCACCGAAGAATCCCTGAAGACTCCTTGAAGATTCTTTCTTCAGCTGAATTGGACCCCTGGGCCCCACAAAAAAAAAAAAGGAGCCCTTACCAAAGATTTCCTCCGGTATCGCTGGAGGTGGCCATCATTACATGAATAACTATGCTCTAGTTTGAGAAAATGATAATCTTCGTATTGGCGCCAAAATCTTCACCGAAGAATCCCTGAAGACTCCTTGAAGATTCTTTCTTCAGCTGAACTGGACCCCTGGGCCCCACAAAAAAAAAAAAAAAAAAAAAAAAGGACCCCTTACCAAAGATTTCCTCCGGAATTGCCGGAGGTGGCCATCATTACATGAATGACTATGCTCTAGTTTGAGAAAATGATAATCTTCGTATTGGCTCCAAAATCTTCACCGAAGAATCCCTGAAGACTCTTTGAAGATTCTTTCTTCAGCTGAATTGGACCCCTGGGCCCCCCCCAAAAAAAACAAAAAGGACCCCTTACCAAAGATTTCCTCCGGAATCGCCGGAGGTGGCCATCATTACATGAATGACTATCCTCTAGTTTTAGAAAATGATAGTCTTCATATTGGCTCCAGAATCCTCACCCAAGATTCCCTGAAGACTCCTTGAAGGCTCTTTCTTCAGCAGTATAACAGGTGTCATTTTTCAATTTCAAGGGTAATTTCTACCATTTATATAGCTGGTAGCCTTTATGGCTATGCTCTAGTTTGAGAAAATGATAGTCTTAGTATTGGCGCCAAAATCTTCACCGAAGAATCCCTGAAGACTCCTTGAAGATTCTTTCTTCAGCTGAATTGGACCCCTGGGCCCCACAAAAAAAAAAACAAAAAAGGACCCCTTACCAAAGATTTCCTCCGGAATCGCCGGAGGTGGCCATCATTACATGAATGACTATGCTCTAGCTTGAGAAAATGATAGTCTTCGTATTGGCGCCAAAATCTTCACCGAAGAATCCCTGAAGACTCCTTGAAGATTCTTTCTTCAGCTGAATTGGACCCCTGGGCCCCACAAAAAAAAAAACAAAAAAGGACCCCTTACCAAAGATTTCCTCCGGAATTGCAGGAGGTAGCCATCATTACATGAATGACTATGCTCTAGTTTGAGAAAATGATAGTCTTCGTATTGGTGCCAAAATCTTCACTGAAGAATCCCTGAAGACTCCTTGAAGATTCTTTCTTCAGCTGAACTGGACCCCTGGGCCCCACAAAAAAAAAAAAAAAAAAAAAAGGACCCCTTACCACAGATTTCCTCCGGAATCGCCGGAGGTGGCCATCATTACATGAATGACTATGCTCTAGTTTGAGAAAATGATAGTCTTCGTATTGGTGCCAAAATCTTCAACGAAGAATTCCTGAAGACTCCTTGAAGATTCTTTCTTCAGCTGAACTGGACCCCTGGGCCCCACGAAAAAAAAAAAAAGGACCCCTTACCAAAGATTTCCTCCGGAATCGCTGGAGGTGGCCATCATTACATGAATGACTATGATCTAGTTTGAGAAAATGATAGACTTCGTAATGGCGCCAAAATCTTCACCGAAGAATCCCTGAAGACTCCTTGAAGATTCTTTCTTCAGCTGAATTGAACCCCTGGGCCCCACAAAAAAAAACAAAAAAAGACCCCTTACCAAAGATTTCCTCCGGAATCGCCGGAGGTGGCCATCATTACATGAAAGACTATGCTCTAGTTTGAGAAAATGATAGTCTTCGTATTGGCTCCAAAATCTTCACCGAAGAATCCCTGAATACTCCTTGAAGATTCTTTCTTCAGCTGAACTGGACCCCTGGGCCCCACAAAAAAAAAAAAAAAAAAAAGGACCCCTTACCAAAGATTTCCTCCGGAATCGCCGGAGGTGGCCATCATCACATGAATGACTATGCTCTAGTTTGAGAAAATGATAGTCTTCGTATTGGCTCCAAAATCTTCACCGAAGAATCCCTGAAGACTCCTTGAAGATTCTTTCTTCAGCTGAATTGGACCCCTGGGCCCCCCCCCCCAAAAAAACAAAAAAGGACCCCTTACCAAAGATTTCCTCCGGAATTGCAGGAGGTACCCATCATTACATGAATGACAATGCTCTAGTTTGAGAAAATGATAGTCTTCGTATTGGTGCCAAAATCTTCACTGAAGAATCCCTGAGGACTCCTTGAAGATTCGCTCTTCAGCTGAACTGGACCCCTGGGCCCCACAAAAAAAAAAAAAAAAAAAAGGACCCCTTACCAAAGATTTCCTCCGGAATCGCCGGAGGTGGCCATCATTACATGAATGACTATGCTCTAGTTTGAGAAAATGATAGTCTTCGTATTGGTGCCAAAATCTTCAACGAAGAATTCCTGAAGACTCCTTGAAGATTCTTTCTTCAGCTGAACTGGACCCCTGGGCCCCACGAAAAAAAAAAAAGGACCCCTTACCAAAGATTTCCTCCGGAATCGCTGGAGGTGGCCATCATTACATGAATGACTATGATCTAGTTTGAGAAAATGATAGACTTCGTAATGGCGCCAAAATCTTCACCGAAGAATCCCTGAAGACTCCTTGAAGATTCTTTCTTCAGCTGAATTGAACCCCTGGGCCCCACAAAAAAAAAACAAAAAAAGGACCCCTTACCAAAGATTTCCTCCGGAATCGCTGGAGGTGGCCATCATTACATGAATGACTATGATCTAGTTAGAGAAAATGGTAGTCTTCGTATTGGCGCCAAAATCTTCACCGAAGAATCCCTGAAGAATCCTTGAAGATTCTTTCTTCAGATAAATTGGACCCCTGGGCCCCACAAACAAAAACAAAAAAGGACCCCTTACCAAAGATTTCCTCCGGAATCGCCGGAGGTGGCCATCATTACATGAATGACTATGCTCTAGTTTGAGAAAATGATAGTCTTCGTATTGGCTCCAAAATCTTCACCGAAGAATCCCTGAATACTCCTTGAAGATTCTTTCTTCAGCTGAACTGGACCCCTGGGCCCCACAAAAAAAAAAAAAAAAAAAAAAAAGGACCCCTTACCAAAGATTTCCTCCGGAATCGCCGGAGGTGGCCATCATCACATGAATGACTATGCTCTAGTTTGAGAAAATGATAGTCTTCGTATTGGCTCCAAAATCTTCACCGAAGAATCCCTGAAGACTCCTTGAAGATTCTTTCTTCAGCTGAATTGGACCCCTGGCCCCCCCCCCCCAAAAAAAACAAAAAAGGACCCCTTACCAAATATTTCCTCCGGAATCGCCGGAGGTGGCCATCATTACATGAATGACTATGCTCTAGTTTGAGAAAATGATAGTATTCGTATTGGCGCAAAATCTTCACCGAAGAATCCCTGAAGACTCCTTGAAGATTCGCTCTTCAGCTGAACTGGACCCCTGGGCCCCACAAAAAAAAAAAAAAAAAAAAGGACCCCTTACCAAAGATTTCCTCCGGAATCGCTGGAGGTGGCCATCATTACATGAATGACTATGATCTAGTTTGAGAAAATGATAGACTTCGTAATGGCGCCAAAATCTTCACCGAAGAATCCCTGAAGACTCCTTCAAGATTCTTTCTTCAGCTGAATTGGACCTCTGGGCCCCACAAAAAACAAAAAAACAAAAAAGGACCCCTTACCAAAGATTTCCTCCGGAATCGCCGGAGGTGGCCATCATTACATGAATGACTATGCTCTAGTTTGAGAAAATTATAGTTTTCGTATTGGTGCCAAAATCTTCAACGAAGAATTCCTGAAGACTCCTTGAAGATTCTTTCTTCAGCTGAACTGGACCCCTGGGCCCCACGAAAAAAAAAAAGGACCCCTTACCAAAGATTTCCTCCGGAATCGCTGGAGGTGGCCATCATTACATGAATGACTAAGCTCTAGTTTGAGAAAATGATAGTCTTCGTATTGGCGCCAAAATCTTCACCGAAGAATCCCTGAAGAATCCTTGAAAATACTTTCTTCAGATGAATTGGACCCCTGGGCCCCACAAACAATAACAAAAAAGGACCCCTTACCAAAGATTTCCTCCGGAATCGCCGGAGGTGGCCATCATTACATGAATGACTATGCTCTAGTTTGAGAAAATGATAGTCTTTGTATTGGCTCCAAAATCTTCACCGAAGAATCCCTGAATACTCCTTGAAGATTCTTTCTTCAGCTGAACTGGACCCCTGGGCCCCACAAAAAAAAAAAAAAAAAAAAAGGACCCCTTACCAAAGATTTCCTCCGGAATCGCCGGATTTGGCCATCATTACATGAATGACTATGCTCTAGTTTGAAAAAATGATAGTCTTCGTATTGGCTCCAAAATCTTCACCGAAGAATCCCTGAAGACTCCTTGAAGATTCTTTCTTCAGCTGAATTGGACCCCTGGGCCTCCCAAAAAAAAAACAAAAAAGGACCCCTTACCAGATATTTCCTCCGGAATCGCCGGAGGTGGCCATCATTACATGAATGACTATGCTCTAGTTTGAGAAAATGATAGTCTTCGTATTGGCGCAAAATCTACACCGAAGAATCCCTGAAGACTCCTTGAAGATTCTTTCTTCAGCTGAACTGGACCCCAGGGCCCCACAAAAAAAAAAAAACACAAAAAAGGACCCCTTACCAAAGATTTCCTCCGGAATCGCCGGAGGTGGCCATCATTACATGAATGACTATGCTCTATTTTGAGAAAATGATAGTCTTCGTATTGGCTCCAAAATCTTCACCGAAGAATCCCTGAAGACTCTTTGAAGATTCTTTCTTCAGCTGAATTGGACCACTGGGCCCCACAAAAAAAAAAAAACAAAAAAGGACCCCTTACCAAAGATTTCCTCCGGAATCGCCGGAGGTGGCCATCATTACATGAATGACTGTGCTCTAGTTTGAGAAAATGATAGTCTTCGTATTGGCGCCAAAATCTTCACCGAAGAATTCCTGAAGACTCCTTGAAGATTCTTTCTTCAGCTAAATTGGACCCCTGGGCCCCACGAAAAAAAAAAAGGACCCCCTACCAAAGATTTCCTCCGGAATCGCCGGAGGTGGCCATCATTACATGAATGACTATGCTCTAGTTTGAGAAAATGATAGTCTTCATATTGGCGCCAAAATCTTCACCGAAGAATCCCTGAAGACTCCTTCAAGATTCTTTCTTCAGCTGAACTGGACCCCTGGGCCCCACAAAAAAAAACAAAAAAGGACCCCTTACCAAAGATAACCTCCGTAATCGCTGGAGGTGGCCATCATTACATGAATGACTATGCTCTAGTTTGAGAAAATGATAATCTTCGTATTGGCGCCAAAATCTTCACCGAAGAATCCCTGAAGACTCTTTGAAGATTCTTTCTTCAGCTGAACTGGACCCCTGGGCCCCACAAAAAAAAAAAAAAAAAAGGACCCCTTACCAAAGATTTCCTCCGGAATTGCCGGAGGTGGCCATCATTACATGAATGACTATGCTCTAGTTTGAGAAAATGATAGTCTTCGTATTGGCTCCAAAATCTTCACCGAAGAATCCCTGAAGACTCTTTGAAGATTCTTTCTTCAGCTGAATTGGACCCCTGGGCCCCACAAAAAAAAACAAAAAAGTACCCCTTACCAAAGATTTCCTCCGGAATCGCCGGAGGTGGCCATCATTACATGAATGACTATGCTCTAGTTTTAGAAAATGACAGTCTTCATATTGGCTCCAGAATCCTCACCCAAGATTCCCTGAAGACTCCTTGGAGACTCTTTCTTCAGCAGTATAACAGGTGTCATTTTTCAATATCAAGGGTAATTTCTACCATTTATATAGCTGGTAGCCTTTATGACTATGCTCTAGTTTGAGAAAATGATAGTCTTCGTATTGGCGCCGAAATCTTCACCGAAGAATCCCTGAAGACTTCTTGAAGATTCTTTCTTCAGCTGAATTGGACCCCTGGGCCCCACAAAAAAAAACAAAAAAGGACCCCTTACCAAAGATTTCCTCTGGAATCGCCGGAGGTGGCCATCATTACATGAATGACTATGCTCTAGTTTGAGAAAATGATAGTCTTCGTATTGGCGCCAAAATCTTCACCGAAGAATCCCTGAAGACTCCTTGAATATTCTTTCTTCAGCTGAACTGGACCCCTGGGCCCCACAAAAAAAAACAAAAGAAAAAAGGACCCCTTACCAAAGATTTCCTCCGGAATCGCCGGAGGTGGCCATCATTACATGAATGACTATGCTCTAGTTTGAGGAAATGATAGCCTTCGTATTGGCGCCAAAATATTCACCGAAGAATCCCTGAAGACTCCTTCAATATTCTTTCTTCAGCTGAATTGGACTCCTGGGCCCCACAAAAAAAAAAACAAAAAACTACCCCTTACCAAAGATTTCCTCCGGAATCGCCGGAGGTAGCCATCATTACATGAATGACTATGCTCTAGTTTGAGAAAATGATAGTCTTCGTATTGGCGCCAAAATCTTCACAGAAGAATCCCTGAAGACTCCTTGAAGATTCTTTCTTCAGCTGAACTGGACCCCTGGGCCCCACAAAAAAAAAAAAAAAAAAAAAGGACCCCTTACCAAAGATTTCCTCCGGAATCGCCGGAGGTTGCCATCATTGCATGAATGACTATGCTCTAGTTTGAGAAAATGATAGTCTTCGTATTGGCTCCAAAATATTCACCGAAGAATCCCTGAAGACTCCTTGAAGATTCTTTCTTCAGCTGAATTGGACCACTGGGCCCCACAAAAAAAAAAAAAAAAAAAAGGACCCCTTACCAAAGATTTCCTCCGGAATCGCCGGAGGTAGCCATCATTACATGAATGACTGTGCTCTAGTTTGAGAAAATGATAGTCTTCGTATTGGCGCCAAAATCTTCACCGAAGAATTCCTGAAGACTCCTTGAAGATTCTTCCTTCAGCTGAACTGGACCCCTGGGCCCCACGAAAAAAAAAAGGACCCCCTACCAAAGATTTCCTCCGGAATCGCCGGAGGTGGCCATCATTACATGAATGACTATGCTCTAGTTTTTGAAAATGATAGTCTTCATATTGGCTCCAAAATCCTCACCCAAGATTCCCTGAAGACTCCTTGAAGACTCTTTCTTCAGCAGTATAACAGGTGTCATTTTTCAATTTCAAGGGTAATTTCTACCATTTATATAGCTGGTAGCCTTTATGACTATGCTCTAGTTTGAGAAAATGATAGTCTTAGTATTGGCGCCAAAATCTTCACCGAAGAATCCCTGAAGACTTCTTGAAGATTCTTTCTTCAGCTGAATTGGACCCCTGGCCCCACAAAAAAAAAAACTTAAAAGGACCCTTACCAAAGATTTCCTCTGGAATCGCCGGAGGTGGCCATCATTACATGAATGACTATGCTCTAGTTTGAGAAAATGATAGTCTTCGTATTGGCGCCAAAATCTTCACAGAAGAATCCCTGAAGACTCCTTGAAGATTCTTTCTTCAGCTGAACTGGACCCCTGGGCCCCACAAAAAAAAAAAAAAAAAAAAGACCCCTTACCAAAGATTTCCTCCGGAATCGCCGGAGGTTGCCATCATTGCATGAATGACTATGCTCTAGTTTGAGAAAATGATAGTCTTCGTATTGGCTCCAAAATATTCACCGAAGAATCCCTGAAGACTCCTTGAAGATTCTTTCTTCAGCTGAATTGGACCACTGGGCCCCACAAAAAAAAAAAACAAAAAAGGACCCCTTACCAAAGATTTCCTCCGGAACGCCGGAGGTGGCCATCATTACATGAATGACTATGCTCTAGTTTGAGAAAATGATAGTCTTCGTATTGGCGCCAAAATCTTCACAGAAGAATCCCTGAAGACTCCTTGAAGATTCTTTCTTCAGCTGAACTGGACCCCTGGGACCCACAAAAAAAAAAAAAAAAAAAAGGACCCCTTACCAAAGATTTCCTCCAGAATCGCCGGAGGTTGCCATCATTGCATGAATGACTATGCTCTAGTTTGAGAAAATGATAGTCTTCGTATTGGCTCCAAAATATTCACCGAAGAATCCCTGAAGACTCCTTGAAGATTCTTTCTTCAGCTGAATTGGACCACTGGGCCCCACAAAAAAAAAAAACAAAAAAGGACCCCTTACCAAAGATTTCCTCCAGAATCGCCGGAGGTGGCCATCATTACATGAATGACTATGCTCTAGTTTGAGAAAATGATAGTCTTCGTATTGGCGCCAAAATCTTCACCGAAGAATTCCTGAAGACTCCTTGAAGATTCTTTCTTCAGCTGAACTGGACCCCTGGGCCCCACAAAAAAAAACAAAAAAGGACCCCTTACCAAAGATTTCCTCTGGAATCGCCGGAGGTGGCCATCATTACATGAATGACTATGCTCTAGTTTGAGATAATGATAATCTTCGTATTGGCGCCAAAATCTTCACCGAAGAATCCCTGAAGACTCCTTGAAGATTCTTTCTTCAGCTGAACTGGACCCCTGGGCCCCACAAAAAAAAAAAAAAAGAACCCCTTTCCAAAGATTTCCTCCGAAATCGCCGGAGGTGGCCATCATTACATGAATGACTATGGTCTAGTTTGAGAAAATGATAGTCTTCGTATTGGCTTCTAAATATTCACCGAAGAATCCCTGAAGACTCCTTGAAGATTCTTTCTTCAGCTGAATTGGACCCCTGGGCCCCACAAAAAAAAACAAAAAAGGACCCCTTAGCAAAGATTTGTCCGGAATCGCCGGAGGTGGCAATCATTACATGAATGACTATGCTCTAGTTTGAGAAAATGATAGTCTTCGTATTGGCGCCAAAATCTTCACCGAAGAATCCCTGAAGACTCCTTGAAGATTCTTTCTTCAGCTGAATTGGACCCCTGGGCCCCACAAAAAAAAAAAAAAAAAAAAAAGGACCCCTTACCAAAGATTTCCTCCGGAATTGCAGGAGGTATCCATCATTACATGAATGACTATGCTCTAGTTTGAGAAAATGATAGTCTTCGTATTGGCTCCAAAATCTTCACCGAAGAATCCCTGAAGACTCTTTGAAGATTCTTTCTTCAGCTGAATTGGACCTCTGGGCCCCACAAAAAAAAAACAAAAAAGGACCCCTTACCAAAGATTTCCTCCGGAATCGCCGGAGGTGGCCATCATTACATGAATGACTATGCTCTAGTTTGAGAAAATGATAGTCTTCATATTGGTGCCAAAATCTTCACCGAAGAATCCCTGAAGACTCCTTGAAGATTCTTTCTTCAGCTGAACTGGACCCCTGGGCCCCACGAATAAAAAAAAAGGACCCCTTACCAAAGATTTCCTCCGGAATCGCTGGAGGTGGCCATCATTACATGAATGACTATGCTCTAGATTGAGAAAATGATAGACTTCTTATTGGCGCCGAAATCTTCACCGAAGAATCCCTGAAGACTCCTTGAAGATTCTTTCTTCAGATGAATTGAACCCCTGGGCCCCAGAAAAAAAAAAAAAAAAAAGACCCCTTACCAAAGATTTCCTCCGGAATCGCCGGAGGTGGCCATTATTACATGAATGACTAAGCTCTAGTTTGAGAAAATGATAGTCTTCGTATTGGCGCCAAAATCTTCACCGAAGAATCCCTGAAGAATCCTTGAAGATTCTTTCTTCAGATGAATTGGACCCCTGGGCCCCACAAAAAAAAACAAAAAAGGACCCCTTACCAAAGATTTCCTCCGGAATCGCCGGAGGTGGCCATCATTACATGAATGACTATGCTCTAGTTTGAGAAAATGATAGTCTTCGTATTGGCGCCAAAATCTTCACAGAAGAATCCCTGAAGACTCCTTGAAGATTCTTTCTTCAGCTGAACTGGACCCCTGGGCCCCACAAAAAAAAAACAAAAAAAACAAAAAAGGACCCCTTACCAAAGATTTCCTCCGGAATTGCCGGAGGTAGCCATCACTAAGTGAATGACTATGCTCTAGTTTGAGAAAATGATAGTCTTCGTATTGGCGCCAAAATCTTCACAGAAGAATCCCTGAAGACTCCTTGAAGATTCTTTCTTCAGCTCAACTGGACCCCTGGGCCACACAAAAAAAAAAAAAAAAAAAAAAAAGGACCCCTTACCAAAGATTTTCTCCGGAATCGCCGGAGGTTGCCATCATTGCATGAATGACTATGCTCTAGTTTAAGAAAATGATAGTCTTCGTATTGGCTCCAAAATATTCACCGAAGAATTCCTGAAGACTCCTTGAAGATTCTTTCTTCAGCTGAATTGGACCACTGGGCCCCACAAAAAAAAAAAAAAACAAAAAAGGACCCCTTACCAAAGATTTCCTCCTGAATCGCCGGAGGTGGCCATCATTACATGAATGACTGTGCTCTAGTTTGAGAAAATGATAGTCTTCGTATTGGCGCCAAAATCTTCACCGAAGAATTCCTGAAGACTCCTTGAAGATTCTTTCTTCAGCTGAACTGGACCCCTGGGCCCCACGAAAAAAAAAGGACCCCCTACCAATGATTTCCTCCGGAATCGCCGGAGGTGGCCATCATTACATGAATGACTATGCTCTAGTTTGAGAAAATGATAGTCTTCATATTGGCGCCAAAATCTTCACCGAAGAATCCCTGAAGACTCCTTCAAGATTCTTTCTTCAGCTGAACTGGACCACTGGGCCCCACTAAAAAAACCAAAAAAGGACCCCTTACCAAAGATTTCCTCCGGAATCGCTGGAGGTGGCCATCATTACATGAATGACTATGCTCTAGTTTTAGAAAATGATAATCTTCGTATTGGCGCCAAAATCTTCACCGAAGAATCCCTGAAGACTCTTTGAAGATTCTTTCTTCAGCTGAACTGGACCCCTGGGCCCCACAAAAAAAAAAAAAAAAAAAAAGGACCCCTTACCAAAGATTTCCTCCGGAATTGCCGGAGATGGCCATCATTACATGAATGACTATGCTCTAGTTTGAGAAAATGATAGTCTTCGTATTGGCGCCAAAATCTTCACAGAAGAATCCCTGAAGACTCCTTGAAGATTCTTTCTTCAGCTGAACTGGACCCCTGGGCCCCACAAAAAAAAAAAAAAAAAAAAGGACCCCTTACCAAAGATTTCCTCCGGAATCGCCGGAGGTTGCCATCATTGCATGAATGACTATGCTCTAGTTTGAGAAAATGATAGTCTTCGTATTGGCTCCAAAATATTCACCGAAGAATCCCTGAAGACTCCTTGAAGATTCTTTCTTCAGCTGAATTGGACCACTGGGCCTCACAAAAAAAAAAAAAAAAAAAGGACCCCTTACCAAAGATTTCCTCCGGAATCGCCGGAGGTAGCCATCATTACATGAATGACTGTGCTCTAGTTTGAGAAAATGATAGTCTTCGTATTGGCGCCAAAATCTTCACCGAAGAATTCCTGAAGACTCCTTGAAGATTCTTCCTTCAGCTGAACTGGACCCCTGGGCCCCACGAAAAAAAAAAAGGACCCCCTACCAAAGATTTCCTCCGGAATCGCCGGAGGTGGCCATCATTACATGAATGACTATGCTCTAGTTTTTGAAAATGATAGTCTTCATATTGGCTCCAAAATCCTCACCCAAGATTCCCTGAAGACTCCTTGAAGACTCTTTCTTCAGCAGTATAACAGGTGTCATTTTTCAATTTCAAGGGTAATTTCTACCATTTATATAGCTGGTAGCCTTTATGACTATGCTCTAGTTTGAGAAAATGATAGTCTTAGTATTGGCGCCAAAATCTTCACCGAAGAATCCCTGAAGACTTCTTGAAGATTCTTTCTTCAGCTGAATTGGACCCCTGGCCCCACAAAAAAAAAAACTTAAAAGGACCCTTACCAAAGATTTCCTCTGGAATCGCCGGAGGTGGCCATCATTACATGAATGACTATGCTCTAGTTTGAGAAAATGATAGTCTTCGTATTGGCGCCAAAATCTTCACAGAAGAATCCCTGAAGACTCCTTGAAGATTCTTTCTTCAGCTGAACTGGACCCCTGGGCCCCACAAAAAAAAAAAAAAAAAAAGACCCCTTACCAAAGATTTCCTCCGGAATCGCCGGAGGTTGCCATCATTGCATGAATGACTATGCTCTAGTTTGAGAAAATGATAGTCTTCGTATTGGCGCCAAAATCTTCACAGAAGAATCCCTGAAGACTCCTTGAAGATTCTTTCTTCAGCTGAACTGGACCCCTGGGACCCACAAAAAAAAAAAAAAAAAAAAAAAGGACCCCTTACCAAAGATATCCTCCAGAATCGCCGGAGGTTGCCATCATTGCATGAATGACTATGCTCTAGTTTGAGAAAATGATAGTCTTCGTATTGGCTCCAAAATATTCACCGAAGAATCCCTGAAGACTCCTTGAAGATTCTTTCTTCAGCTGAATTGGACCACTGGGCCCCACAAAAAAAAAAAACAAAAAAGGACCCCTTACCAAAGATTTCCTCCGGAATCGCCGGAGGTGGCCATCATTACATGAATGACTATGCTCTAGTTTGAGAAAATGATAGTCTTCGTATTGGCGCCAAAATCTTCACCGAAGAATTCCTGAAGACTCCTTGAAGATTCTTTCTTCAGCTGAACTGGACCCCTGGGCCCCACAAAAAAAAACAAAAAAGGACCCCTTACCAAAGATTTCCTCCGGAATCGCCGGAGGTGGCCATCATTACATGAATGACTATGCTCTAGATTGAGATAATGATAGTCTTCGTATTGGCGCCAAAATCTTCACCGAAGAATCCCTGAAGACTCCTTGAAGATTCTTTCTTCAGCTGAACTGGACCCCTGGGCCCCACAAAAAAAAAAAAAGAACCCCTTTCCAAAGATTTCCTCCGAAATCGCCGGAGGTGGCCATCATTACATGAATGACTATGGTCTAGTTTGAGAAAATGATAGTCTTCGTATTGGCTTCTAAATATTCACCGAAGAATCCCTGAAGACTCCTTGAAGATTCTTTCTTCAGCTGAATTGGACCCCTGGGCCCCACAAAAAAAAACAAAAAAGGACCCCTTAGCAAAGATTTGTCCGGAATCGCCTGAGGTGGCCATCATTACATGAATGACTATGCTCTAGTTTGAGAAAATGATAGTCTTCGTATTGGCGCAAAATCTTCACCGAAGAATCCCTGAAGACTCCTTGAAGATTCTTTCTTCAGCTGAATTGGACCCCTGGGCCCCACAAAAAAAAAAAAAAACAAAAAAGGACCCCTTACCAAAGATTTCCTCCGGAATTGCAGGAGGTATCCATCATTCCATGAATGACTATGCTCTAGTTTGAGAAAATGATAGTCTTCGTATTGGCTCCAAAATCTTCACCGAAGAATCCCTGAAGACTCTTTGAAGATTCTTTCTTCAGCTGAATTGGACCTCTGGGCCCCACAAAAAAAAAACAAAAAAGGACCCCTTACCAAACATTTCCTCCGGAATCGCCGGAGGTGGCCATCATTACATGAATGACTATGCTCTAGTTTGAGAAAATGATAGTCTTCATATTGGTGCCAAAATCTTCACCGAAGAATCCCTGAAGACTCCTTGAAGATTCTTTCTTCAGCTGAACTGGACCCCTGGGCCCCACGAATAAAAAAAAGGACCCCTTACCAAAGATTTCCTCCGGAATCGCTGGAGGTGGCCATCATTACATGAATGACTATGCTCTAGTTTGAGAAAATGATAGACTTCTTATTGGCGCCGAAATCTTCACCGAAGAATCCCTGAAGACTCCTTGAAGATTCTTTCTTCAGATGAATTGAACCCCTGGGCCCCAGAAAAAAAAAAAAAAAGACCCCTTACCAAAGATTTCCTCCGGAATCGCCGGAGGTGGCCATTATTACATGAATGACTAAGCTCTAGTTTGAGAAAATGATAGTCTTCGTATTGGCGCCAAAATCTTCACCGAAGAATCCCTGAAGAATCCTTGAAGATTCTTTCTTCAGATGAATTGGACCCCTGGGCCCCACAAAAAAAAAACAAAAAAGGACCCCTTACCAAAGATTTCCTCCGGAATCGCCGGAGGTGGCCATCATTACATGAATGACTATGCTCTAGTTTGAGAAAATGATAGTCTTCGTATTGGCGCCAAAATCTTCACAGAAGAATCCCTGAAGACTCCTTGAAGATTCTTTCTTCAGCTGAACTGGACCCCTGGGCCCAACAAAAAAAAAACAAAAAAAACAAAAAAGGACCCCTTACCAAAGATTTCCTCCGGAATTGCCGGAGGTAGCCATCATTAAATGAATGACTATGCTCTAGTTTGAGAAAATGATAGTCTTCGTATTGGCGCCAAAATCTTCACAGAAGAATCCCTGAAGACTCCTTGAAGATTCTTTCTTCAGCTCAACTGGACCCCTGGGCCCCACAAAAAAAAAAAAAAAAAAAAAAGGACCCCTTACCAAAGATTTCCTCCGGAATCGCCGGAGGTTGCCATCATTGCATGAATGACTATGCTCTAGTTTAAGAAAATGATAGTCTTCGTATTGGCTCCAAAATATTCACCGAAGAATCCCTGAAGACTCTTTGAAGATTCTTTCTTCAGCTGAATTGGACCACTGGGCCCCACAAAAAAAAAAAACAAAAAAGGACCCCTTACCAAAGATTTCCTCCTGAATCGCCGGAGGTGGCCATCATTACATGAATGACTGTGCTCTAGTTTGAGAAAATGATAGTCTTCGTATTGGCGCCAAAATCTTCACCGAAGAATTCCTGAAGACTCCTTGAAGATTCTTTCTTCAGCTGAACTGGACCCCTGGGCCCCACGAAAAAAAAAAAGGACCCCCTACCAATGATTTCCTCCGGAATCGCCGGAGGTGGCCATCATTACATGAATGACTATGCTCTAGTTTGAGAAAATGATAGTCTTCATATTGGCGCCAAAATCTTCACCGAAGAATCCCTGAAGACTCCTTCAAGATTCTTTCTTCAGCTGAACTGGACCACTGGGCCCCACAAAAAAAATCAAAAAAGGACCCCTTACCAAAGATTTCCTCCGGAATCGCTGGAGGTGGCCATCATTACATGAATGACTATGCTCTAGTTTGAGAAAATGATAATCTTCGTATTGGCGCCAAAATCTTCACCGAAGAATCCCTGAAGACTCTTTGAAGATTCTTTCTTCAGCTGAACTGGACCCCTGGGCCCCACAAAAAAAAAAAAAAAAAAAAAAGGACCCCTTACCAAAGATTTCCTCCGGAATTGCCGGAGATGGCCATCATTACATGAATGACTATGCTCTAGTTTGAGAAAATGATAGTCTTCGTATTGGCTCCAAAATCTTCACCGAAGAATCCCTGAAGACTCTTTGAAGATTCTTTCTTCAGCTAAATTGGACCCCTGGGCCCCACAAAAAAAAAAAACAAAAAAGGACCCCTTACCAAAGATTTCCTCCGGAATCGTCGGAGGTGGCCATCATTACATGAATGACTATGCTCTAGTTTGAGAAAATAATAGTCTTCGTATTGGTGCCAAAATCTTCACCAAAGAATCCCTGAAGACTCCTTGAAGATTCTTTCTTCAGCTGAACTGGACCCCTGGGCCCCACAAAAAAAAAAAAAAAAAAAAAGGACCCCTTACCAAAGATTTCCTCCGGAATCGCCGGAGGTGGCCGTCATTACATGAATGACTATGGTCTAGTTTGAGAAAATGATAGTCTTCGTATTGGCATCTAAATATTCACCGAAGAATCCCTGAAGACTCCTTGAAGATTCTTTCTTCAGCTGAATTGGACCCCTGGGCCCCACAAAAAAAAAAACAAAATAGGACCCCTTACCAAAGATTTCCTCCGGAATCGCCGGAGGTGGCCATCATTACATGAATGACTATGCTCTAGTTTGAGAAAATGATAGTCTTCGTATTGGCTCCAAAATCTTCACCGAAGAATCCCTGAAGACTCCTTGAAGATTCTTTCTTCAGCTGAACTGGACCCCTGGGCCCTACGAAAAAAAAAAAAAGGACCCCCTACCAAAGATTTCCTCCGGAATCGCCGGAGGTGGCCATCATTACATGAATGACTATGCTCTAGTTTGAGGAAATGATAGTCTTCGTATTGGCGCCAAAATCTTCACCGAAGAATCCCTGAAGACTCCTTGAAGATTCTTTCTTCAGCTGAATTGGACCCCTGGGCCAAACAAGAAAAAACAAAAAAGGACCCCTTACCAAAGATTTCCTCCGGAATCGCCGGAGGTGGCCATTATTACTTGAATGACTATGCTCTAGTTTGAGAAAATGATAGTCTTCGTATTGGCGCCAAAATCTTCACCGAAGAATCCCTGAAGACTCCTTGAAGATTCTTTCTTCAGCTGAATTGGACCCCTGGGCCCCACAAAAAAAACAAAAAAGGACCCCTTACCAAAGATTTCCTCCGGAATCGCCGGAGGTGGCCATCATTACATGAATGACTATGCTCTAGTTTGAGATAATGATAGTCTTCGTATTGGCGCTAAAATCTTCACCGAAGAATCCCTGAAGACTCCTTGAAGATTCTTTCTTCAGCTGAACTGGAACCCTGGGCCCCACAAAAAAAAAAAAAAAAAAAGGACCCCTTACCAAAGATTTCCTCCGGAATCGCCGGAGGTGGCCATCATTACATGAATGACTATGCTCTAGTTTGAGAAAATGATAGTCTTCGTATTGGTGCCAAAATCTTCGCCAAAGAATCCCTGAAGACTCCTTGAAGATTCTTTCTTCAGCTGAACTGGACCCCTGGGCCCCACGAAAAAAAAAAGGACCCCCTACCAAAGATTTCCTCCGGAATCGCCAGAGGTTGCCATCATTACATGAATGGCTATGCTCTAGTTTGAGAAAATGATAGTCTTCGTATTGGCGCCAAAATCTTCACCGAAGAATCCCTGAAGACTCCTTGAAGATTCTTTCTTCAGCTGAATTGGACCCCTGGGCCCCACAAAAAAAAAACAAAAAAGGACCCCTTACCAAAGATTTCCTCCGGAATTGCTGGAGGTGGCCATCATTACATGAATGACTATGCTCTAGTTTGAGAAAATGATAATCTTCGTTTTGGCGCCAAAATCTTCACCGAAGAATCCCTGAAGACTCCTTGAAGATTCTTTCTTCAGCTGAACTGGACCCCTGGGCCCCACAAAAAAAACAAAAAAAACAAAAAAGGACCCCTTACCAAAGATTTCCTCCGGAATTGCCGGAGGTGGCCATCATTACATGAATGACTATGCTCTAGTTTGAGAAAATGATAGTCTTCGTATTGGCGCCAAAATCTTCACAGAAGAATCCCTGAAGACTCCTTGAAGATTCTTTCTTCAGCTGAACTGGACCCCTGGGCCCCACAAAAAAAAAAAAAAAAAAAAAGGACCCCTTACCAAAGATTTCCTCCGGAATCGCCGGAGGTTGCCATCATTGCATGAATGACTATGCTCTAGTTTGAGAAAATGATAGTCTTCGTATTGGCTCCAAAATATTCACCGAAGAATCCCTGAAGACTCCTTGAAGATTCTTTCTTCAGCTGAATTGGACCACTGGGCCCCACAAAAAAAAAAAAACAAAAAAGGACCCCTTACCAAAGATTTCCTCCGGAATCGCCGGAGGTGGCCATCATTACATGAATGACTGTGCTCTAGTTTGAGAAAATGATAGTCTTCGTATTGGCGCCAAAATCTTCACCGAAGAATTCCTGACGACTCCTTGAAGATTCTTTCTTCAGCTGAACTGGACCCCTGGGCCCCACGAAAAAAAAAAGGACCCCCTACCAAAGATTTCCCCCGGAATCGCCGGAGGTGGCCATCATTACATGAATGACTATGCTCTAGTTTGAGAAAACGATAGTCTTCATATTGGCGCCAAAATCTTCACCGAAGAATCCCTGAAGACTCCTTCAAGATTCTTTCTTCAGCTGAACTGGACCCCTGGGCCCCACAAAAAAAAAAAAAAAAGGACCCCTTACCAAAGATTTCCTCCGGAATTGCCGGAGGTGGCCATCATTACATGAATGACTATGCTCTAGTTTGAGAAAATGATAGTCTTCGTATTGGCTCCAAAATCTTCACCGAAGAATCCATGAAGACTCTTTGAAGATTCTTTCTTCAGCTAAATTGGACCCCTGGGCCCCACAAAAAAAAAAAAAACAAAAAGGACCCCTTACCAAAGATTTCCTCCGGAATCGTCGGAGGTGGCCATCATTACATGAATGACTATGCTCTAGTTTGAGAAAATAATAGTCTTCGTATTGGTGCCAAAATCTTCACCAAAGAATCCCTGAAGACTCCTTGAAGATTCTTTCTTCAGCTGAACTGGACCCCTGGGCCCCACAAAAAAAAAAAAAAAAAGGACCCCTTACCAAAGATTTCCTCCGGAATCGCCGGAGGTGGCCATCATTACATGAATGACTATGGTCTAGTTTGAGAAAATGATAGTCTTCGTATTGGCTTCTAAATATTCACCGAAGAATTCCTGAAGACTCCTTGAAGATTCTTTCTTCAGCTGAATTGGACCCCTGGGCCCCACAAAAAAAACAAAAAGGACCCCTTAGCAAAGATTTGTCCGGAATCGCCGTAGGTGGCCATCATTACATGAATGACTATGCTCTAGTTTGAGAAAATGATAGTCTTCGTATTGGCGCAAAATCTTCACCGAAGAATCCCTGAAGACTCCTTGGAGATTCTTTCTTCAGCTGAACTAGACCCCTGGGCCCGACAAAAAAAAAACAAAAAAGGACCCCTTACCAAAGATTTCCTCCGGAATCGACGGAGGTGGCCATCATTACATGAATGACTATGCTCTAGTTTGAGAAAATGATAGTCTTCGTATTGGCTCCAAAATATTCACAGAAGAATCCCTGAAGACTTCTTGAAGATTCTTTCTTCAGCTGAATTGGACCACTGGGCCCCACAAAAAAAAAAACAAAATAGGACCCCTTACCAAAGATTTCCTCCGGAATCGCCGGAGGTGGCCATTATTACATGAATGACTATGCTCTAGTTTGAGAAAATGATAGTCTTTGTATTGGCTCCAAAATCTTCACCGAAGAATCCCTGAAGACTCCTTGAAGATTCTTTCTTCAGCTGAACTGGACCCCTGGGCCCTACGAAAAAAAAAAAAAGGACCCCCTACCAAAGATTTCCTCCGGAATCGCCGGAGGAGGCCATGATTACATGAATGACTATGCTCTAGTTTGAGGAAATGATAGTCTTTGTATTGGCGCCAAAATCTTCACCGAAGAATCCCTGAAGACTCCTTGAAGATTCTTTCTTCAGCTGAATTATACCCCTGGGCCAAACAAAAAAAAAAAAAAAAAGGACCCCTTACCAAAGATTTCCTCCGGAATCGCCGGAGGTGGCCATTATTACTTGAATGACTAAGCTCTAGTTTGAGAAAATGATAGTCTTCGTATTGGCGCCAAAATCTTCACCGAAGAATCCCTGAAGACTCCTTAAAGATTCTTTCTTCAGCTGAATTGGACCCCTGGGCCCCACAAAAAAAACAAAAAAGGACCCCTTACCAAAGATTTCCTCCGGAATCGCCGGAGGTGGCCATCATTACATGAATGACTATGCTCTAGTTTGAGATAATGATAGTCTTCGTATTGGCGCTAAAATCTTCACCGAAGAATCCCTGAAGACTCCTTGAAGATTCTTTCTTCAGCTGAACTGGAACCCTGGGCCCCACAAAAAAAAAAAAAAAAAGGACCCCTTACCAAAGATTTCCTCCGGAATCGCCGGAGGTGGCCATCATTACATGAATGACTATGCTCTAGTTTGAGAAAATGATAGTCTTCGTATTGGTGCCAAAATCTTCGCCAAAGAATCCCTGAAGACTCCTTGAAGATTCTTTCTTCAGCTGAACTGGACCCCTGGGCCCCACGAAAAAAAAAAGGACCCCCTACCAAAGATTTCCTCCGGAATCGCCAGAGGTTGCCATCATTACATGAATGGCTATGCTCTAGATTGAGAAAATGATAGTCTTCGTATTGGCGCCAAAATCTTCACCGAAGAATCCCTGAAGACTCCTTGAAGATTCTTTCTTCAGCTGAATTGGACCCCTGGGCCCCACAAAAAAAAAAAACAAAAAAGGACCCCTTACCAAAGATTTCCTCCGGAATCGCTGGAGGTGGCCATCATTACATGAATGACTATGCTCTAGTTTGAGAAAATGATAATCTTCGTTTTGGCTCCAAAATCCTCACCCAAGATTCCCTGAAGACTCCTTGAAGATTCTTTCTTCAGCTGAACTGGACCCCTGGGCCCCACAAAAAAAAACAAAAAAAACAAAAAAGGACCCCTTACCAAAGATTTCCTCCGGAATTGTCGGAGGTGGCCATCATTACATGAATGACTATGCTCTAGTTTGAGAAAATGATAGTCTTCGTATTGGCTCCAAAATCTTCACCGAAGAATCCCTGAAGACTCTTTGAAGATTCTTTCTTCAGCTGAATTGGACCCCTGGGCCCCCCCCCCAAAAAAAAAGGACCCCTTATCAAAGATTTCCTCCGGAATCGCCGGAGGTGGCCATCATTACATGAATGACTATGCTCTAGTTTTTGAAAATGATAGTCTTCATATTGGCTCCAAAATCCTCACCCAGGATTCCCTGAAGACTCCTTGAAGACTCTTTCTTCAGCAGTATAACAGGTGTCATTTTTCAATTTCAAGGGTAATTTCTACCATTTATATAGCTGGTAGCCTTTATGACTATGCTCTAGTTTGAGAAAATGATAGTCTTAGTATTGGCGCCAAAATCTTCACCGAAGAATCCCTGAAGACTCCTTGAAGATTCTTTCTTCAGCTGAACTGGACCCCTGGGCCCCACAAAAAAAAAAAAAAAAAAGACCCCTTACCAGAGATTTCCTCCGGAATCGCCGGAGGTTGCCATCATTGCATGAATGACTATGCTCTAGTTTGAGAAAATGATAGTCTTCGTATTGGCTCCAAAATATTCACCGAAGAATCCCTCAAGACTCCTTGAAGATTCTTTCTTCAGCTGAATTGGACCACTGGGCCCCACAAAAAAAAAAAAACAAAAAAGGACCCCTTACCAAAGATTTCCTCCGGAATCGCCGGAGGTGGCCATCATTACATGAATGACTGTGCTCTAGTTTGAGAAAATGATAGTCTTCGTATTGGCGCCAAAATCTTCACCGAAGAATTCCTGAAGACTCCTTGAAGATTCTTTCTTCAGCTGAACTGGACCCCTGGGCCCCACGAAAAAAAAAAAGGACCCCCTACCAAAGATTTCCTCCGGAATCGCCGGAGGTGGCCATCATTACATGAATGACTATGCTCTAGTTTGAGAAAATGATAGTCTTCATATTGGCGCCAAAATCTTCACCGAAGAATCCCTGAAGACTCCTTCAAGATTCTTTCTTCAGCTGAACTGGACCCCTGGGCCCCACAAAAAAAAACAAAAAAGGACCCCTTACCAAAGATTTCCTCCGTAATCGCTGGAGGTGGCCATCATTACATGAATGACTATGCTCTAGTTTGAGAAAATGATAATCTTCGTATTGGCGCCAAAATCTTCACCGAAGAATCCCTGAAGACTCTTTGAAGATTCTTTCTTCAGCTGAACTGGACCCCTGGGCCCCACAAAAAAAAAAAAAAAAAAGGACCCCTTACCAAAGATTTCCTCCGGAATTGCCGGAGGTGGCCATCATTACATGAATGACTATGCTCTAGTTTGAGAAAATGATAGTCTTCGTATTGGCTCCAAAATCTTCACCGAAGAATCCCTGAAGACTCTTTGAAGATTCTTTCTTCAGCTAAATTGGACCCCTGGGCCCCACAAAAAAAAAAAAAACAAAAAAGGACCCCTTACCAAAGATTTCCTCCGGAATCGTCGGAGGTGGCCATCATTACATGAATGACTATGCTCTAGTTTGAGAAAATAATAGTCTTCGTATTGGTGCCAAAATCTTCACCAAAGAATCCCTGAAGACTCCTTGAAGATTCTTTCTTCAGCTGAACTGGACCCCTGGGCCCCACAAAAAAAAAAAAAACCAAAGGACCCCTTACCCAAGATTTCCTCCGGAATCGCCGGAGGTGGCCATCATTACATGAATGACTATGGTCTAGTTTGAGAAAACGATAGTCTTCGTATTGGCTTCTAAATATTCACCGAAGAATCCCTGAAGACTCCTTGAAGATTCTTTCTTCAGCTGAATTGGACCCCTGGGCCCCACAAAAAAAGCAAAAAGGACCCCTTAGCAAAGATTTGTCCGGAATCGCCGGAGGTGGCCATCATTACATGAATGACTATGCTCTAGTTTGAGAAAATGATAGTCTTCGTATTGGCGCAAAATCTTCACCGAAGAATCCCTGAAGACTCCTTGAAGATTCTTTCTTCAGCTGAACTAGACCCCTGGGCCCCACAAAAAAAAAACAAAAAAGGACCCCTTACCAAAGATTTCCTCCAGAATCGACGGAGGTGGCCATCATTACATGAATGACTATGCTCTAGTTTGAGAAAATGATAGTCTTCGTATTGGTGCCAAAATCTTCGCCAAAGAATCCCTGAAGACTCCTTGAAGATTCTTTCTTCAGCTGAACTGGACCCCTGGGCCCCACGAAAAAAAAAAGGACCCCCTACCAAAGATTTCCTCCGAAATCGCCAGAGGTTGCCATCATTACATGAATGGCTATGCTCTAGTTTGAGAAAATGATAGTCTTCGTATTGGCGCCAAAATCTTCACCGAAGAATCCCTGAAGACTCCTTGAAGATTCTTTCTTCAGCTGAATTGGACCCCTGGGCCCCACAAAAAAAAAACAAAAAAGGACCCCTTACCAAAGATTTCCTCCGGAATTGCTGGAGGTGGCCATCATTACATGAATGACTATGCTCTAGTTTGAGAAAATGATAATCTTCGTTTTGGCGCCAAAATCTTCACCGAAGAATCCCTGAAGACTCCTTGAAGATTCTTTCTTCAGCTGAACTGGACCCCTGGGCCCCACAAAAAAAACAAAAAAAACAAAAAAGGACCCCTTACCAAAGATTTCCTCCGGAATTGCCGGAGGTGGCCATCATTACATGAATGACTATGCTCTAGTTTGAGAAAATGATAGTCTTCGTATTGGTGCCAAAATCTTCACAGAAGAATCCCTGAAGACTCCTTGAAGATTCTTTCTTCAGCTGAACTGGACCCCTGGGCCCCACAAAAAAAAAAAAAAAAAAGGACCCCTTACCAAAGATTTCCTCCGGAATCGCCGGAGGTTGCCATCATTGCATGAATGACTATGCTCTAGTTTGAGAAAATGATAGTCTTCGTATTGGCTCCAAAATATTCACCGAAGAATCCCTGAAGACTCCTTGAAGATTCTTTCTTCAGCTGAATTGGACCACTGGGCCCACAAAAAAAAAAAAAAAAAAAAAGGACCCCTTACCAAAGATTTCCTCCGGAATCGCCGGAGGTGGCCATCATTACATGAATGACTGTGCTCTAGTTTGAGAAAATGATAGTCTTCGTATTGGCGCCAAAATCTTCACCGAAGAATTCCTGACGACTCCTTGAAGATTCTTTCTTCAGCTGAACTGGACCCCTGGGCCCCACGAAAAAAAAAAGGACCCCCTACCAAAGATTTCCTCTGGAATCGCCGGAGGTGGCCATCATTACATGAATGACTATGCTCTAGTTTGAGAAAATGATAGTCTTCATATTGGCGCCAAAATCTTCACCGAAGAATCCCTGAAGACTCCTTCAAGATTCTTTCTTCAGCTGAACTGGACCCCTGGGCCCCACAAAAAAAAACAAAAAAGGACCCCTTACCAAAGATTTCCTCCGGAATCGCTGGAGGTGGCCATCATTACATGAATGACTATGCTCTAGTTTGAGAAAATGATAATCTTCGTATTGGCGCCAAAATCTTCACCGAAGAATCCCTGAAGACTCTTTGAAGATTCTTTCTTCAGCTGAACTGGACCCCTGGGCCCCACAAAAAAAAAAAAAAAAAGGACCCCTTACCAAAGATTTCCTCCGGAATTGCCGGAGGTGGCCATCATTACATGAATGACTATGCTCTAGTTTGAGAAAATGATAGTCTTCGTATTGGCTCCAAAATCTTCACCGAAGAATCCATGAAGACTCTTTGAAGATTCTTTCTTCAGCTAAATTGGACCCCTGGGCCCCACAAAAAAAAAAAAAAACAAAAAAGGACCCCTTACCAAAGATTTCCTCCGGAATCGTCGGAGGTGGCCATCATTACATGAATGACTATGCTCTAGTTTGAGAAAATAATAGTCTTCGTATTGGTGCCAAAATCTTCACCGAAGAATCCCTGAAGACTCCTTGAAGATTCTTTCTTCAGCTGAACTGGACCCCTGGGCCCCACAAAAAAAAAAAAAAAGGACCCCTTACCAAAGATTTCCTCTGGAATCGCCGGAGGTGGCCATCATTACATGAATGACTATGCTCTAGTTTGAGAAAATGATAGTCTTCGTATTGGCTCCAAAATCTTCACCGAAGAATCCCTGAAGACTCTTTGAAGATTCTTTCTTCAGGTGAATTGGACCCCTGGGCCCCAGAAAAAAAAAAAAAAAAAGGACCCCTTACCAAAGATTTCCTCCGGAATCGCCGGAGGTGGCCATCATTACATAAATGACTATGCACTAGTTTTAGAAAATGATAGTCTTCATATTGGCTCCAGAATCCTCACCCAAGATTCCCTGAAGACTCTTTGAAGACTCTTTCTTCAGCAGTATAACAGGTGTCATTTTTCAATTTCAAGGGTAATTTCTACCATTTATATAGTTGGTAGCCTTTATGACTATGCTCTAGTTTGAGAAAATGATAGTCTTAGTATTGGCGCCAAAATCTTCACCGAAGAATCCCTGAAGACTCCTTGAAGATTCTTTCTTCAGCTGAATTGGACCCCTGGGCCCCACAAAAAAAAAAAAAGGACCCCTTACCAAAGATTTCCTCCGGAATCGCCGGAGGTGGCCATCATTACATGAATGACTATGCTCTAGTTTGAGAAAATGATAGTCTTCGTATTGGTGCCAAAATCTTCACCGAAGAATCCCTGAAGACTCCTTGAAGATTCTTTCTTCAGCTGAACTGGACCCCTGGGCCCCACGAAAAAAAAAAAGGACCCCCTACCAAAGATTTCCTCCAGAATCGCCGGAGGTGGCCATCATTACATGAATGACTATGCTCTAGTTTGAGAAAATGATAGTCTTCGTATTGGCGCCAAAATCTTCACCAAAGAATCCCTGAAGACTCCTTGAAGATTCTTTCTTCAGCTGAACTGGACCCCTGGGCCCCACAAAAAAAAAAAAAAAAAAAAAGGACCCCTTCCCAAAGATTTCCTTCGGAATCGCCGGAGGTGGCCATCATTACATGAATGACTATGCTCTAGTTTGAGAAAATGATAGTCTTCGTATTGGCGCCAAAATCTTCACCGAAGAATCCCTGAAGACTCCTTGAAAATTCTTTCTTCAGCTGAACTGGACCCCTGGGCCTCACATAAAAAAAAAAAAGGACCCCTTACCAAAGATTTCCTCCCGAATCGCCGGAGGTGGCCATCATTACATGAATGACTATGCTCTAGTTTGAGAAAATGATAGTCTTCGTATTGGCTCCAAAATATTCACCGAAGAATCCCTGAAGACTCCTTGAAGATTCTTTCTTCAGCTGAATTGGACCACTGGGCCCCACAAAAAAAAAAAGGTCCCCTTACCAAAGATTTCCTCCGGAATCGCAGGAGGTGGCCATCATTACATGAATGACTATGCTCTAGCTTGAGAAAATGATAGTCTTCGTATTGGCGACAAAATCTTCACCGAAGAATCCCTGAAGACTCCTTGAAGATCCTTTCTTCAACTGAATTGGACTCCTGGCCCCACAAAAAAAAAAAAAAAAAAAAAAAGGACCCCTTACCAAAGATTTCCTCTGGAATCGCCGGAGGTGGCCATCATTACATGAATGACTATGCTCTAGTTTGAGAAAATGATAGTCTTCGTATTGGCTCCAAAATATTCACCGAAGAATCCCTGAAGACTCCTTGAAGATTCTTTCTTCAGCTGAATTGTACCACTGGGCCCCACAAAAAAAAAACAAAATAGGACCCCTTACCAAAGATTTCCTCCGGAATCGCCGGAGGTGGCCATCATTACATGAATGACTATGCTCTAGTTTTAGAAAATAATAGTCTTCGTATTGGCTCCAAAATCATCACCCAAGATTCCCTGAAGACTCCTTGAAGACTCTTTCTTCAGCAGTATAACAGGTGTCATTTTTCAATTTCAAGGGTAATTTCTACCATTTATATAGTTGGTAGCCTTTATGACTATGCTCTAGTTTGAGAAAATGATAGTCTTAGTATTGGCGCCAAAATCTTTATCGAAGAATCCCTGAAGACTCCTTGAAGATTCTTTCTTCAGCTGAATTGGACTCCTGGGCCCAACAAAAGAAAAAAAAAAAAAGGACCCCTTACCAAAGATTTCCTCCGGTATCGCCGGAGTTGGCCATCATGACATGAATGACTATGCT
Source organism: Macrobrachium rosenbergii (assembly GCA_039081455.1). Classification (NCBI taxonomy): domain Eukaryota; kingdom Metazoa; phylum Arthropoda; class Malacostraca; order Decapoda; family Palaemonidae; genus Macrobrachium; species Macrobrachium rosenbergii. The sequence goes on along the minus strand of JANJGK010000240.1, from coordinate 480,129 downwards.
CTAGTTTGAGAAAATGATAGTGTTCGTATTGGCTCCAAAATCTTCACCGAAGAATTCCTGAAGACTCGTTGAAGATTCTTTCTTCAGCTGACCTGGACCCCTGGGCCCCACGAAAAAAAAAAAAAGGACCCCCTACCAAAGATTTCCTCCGGAATCGCCGGAGGTGGCCATCATTACATGAATGACTATGCTCTAGTTTGAGAAAATGATAGTCTTCATATTGGCTCCAAAATCCTCACCAAAGATTCCCTGAAGACTCCTTGAAGACTCTTTCTTCAGCAGTATAACAGGTGTCATTTTTCAATTTCAAGGGTAATTTCTACCATTTATATAGCTGGTAGCCTTTATGACTATGCTCTAGTTTAAGAAAATGATAGTCTTAGTATTGGCGCCGAAATCTTCACCGAAGAATCCCTGAAGACTCCTTGAAGATTCTTTCTTCAGCTGAATTGGACCCCTGGGACCCACAAAAAAAAAAAAAAAAGGACCCCTTACCAAAGATTTCCTCCGGGATCGCCAGAGGTGGCCATCATTACATGAATTACTATGCTCTAGTTTGAGAAAATGATAGTCTTCGTATTGACGCCAAAATCTTCACCGAAGAATCCCTGAAGGCTCCTTGAAGATTCTTTCTTCAGCTGAACTGGACCCCTGGGCCCCACAAAAAAAAAAAAAAAAAAAAAGGACCCCCAAAGAAAGGTTTCTTCCGGAATCACCGGAGGTGGCCATCATTACATGAATGACTATGCTCTAGTTTGAGAAAATGATATCTTCGTATTGGCTCCAAAATATTCACCGAAGAATCCCTGAAGACTCCTTGAAGATTCTTTCTTCAGCTGAATTGGACCCCTGGGCCACACAAAAAAAAACAAAAAAGGACCCCTTACCAAAGATTTCCTCCGGAATCGCCGGAGGTAGCCACCATTACATGAATGACTATGCTCTAGTTTGAGAAAATGATAGTCTTCGTATTGGCGCCAAAATCTTCACCGAAGAATCCCTGAAGACTCCTTGAAGATTCTTTATTCAGCTGAACTGGACCCCTGGGCCCCACAAAAAAAAAAAAAAAAAAAAAAAGGACCCCTTACCAAAGATTTCCTCCGGAATCGCCGGAGGTGGCCATCATTACATGAATGACTATGCTCTAGTTTGAGAAAATGATAGTCTTCGTATTGGCTCCAAAATCTTCACCGAAGGATCCCTGAAGACTCTTTGAAGATTCTTTCTTCAGCTGAATTGGAACCCTGGGCCCCACAAAAAAAAACGAAAAAGGACCCCTTACCAAATATTTCCTCCGGAATCGCCGGAGGTGGCCATCATTACATGAATGACTATGCTCTAGTTTTAGAAAATGATAGTCTTCATATTGGCTCCAGAATCCTCACCCAAGATTCCCTGAAGACTCCTTGAAGACTCTTTCTTCAGCAGTATAACAGGTGTCATTTTTCAATTTCAAGGGTAATTTCTACCATTTATATAGCTGGTAGCCTTTATGACTATGCTCTAGTTTGAGAAAATAATAGTCTTAGTATTGGCGCCAAAATCTTCACCGAAGAATCCCTGAAAACTCCTTGAGGATTCTTTCTTCAGCTGAATTGGACCCCTGGGCCCCACAAAAAAAAAAACAAAACAAAAAAGGACCCCTTACCAAAGATTTCCTCCGGAATTGCCGGAGGTGGCCATCATTACATGAATGACTATGCTCTGGTTTGAGAAAATGATAGTCTTCATATTAGCGCCAAAATCTTCACCAAAAAATCCCTGAAGACTCCTTGAAGATTCTTTCTTCAGCTGAACTGGACCCCAGGGCCCCACGAAAAAAAAAAATGGACCCCCTACCAAAGATTTCCTCCTGAATCGCCGGAGGTGGCCATCATTACATGAATGACTAAGCTCTAGTTTGAGAAAATGATAGTCTTCGTATTGGCGCCAAAATCTTCACCGAAGAATCCCTGAAGACTCCTTGAAGATTCTTTCTTCAGCTGAATTGGACCTCTGGGCCCCACAAAAAAACAAAAAAAAACAAAAAAGGACCCCTTACCAAAGATTTCCTCCGGAATCGCCGGAAGTGGCCATCATTACATGAATGACTATGCTCTAGTTTGAGAAAATGATAGTCTTCGTATTGGCGCCAAAATCTTCATCGAAGATTCCCTGAAGACTCCTTGAAGATTCTTTCTTCAGCTGAACTGGACCCCTGGGCCCCACCAAAAAAAAAAAAAAAAAAAAGGACCCCTTACCAAAGATTTCCTCCGGAATCGCCGGAGGTGGCCATCATTACATGAATGACTATGCTCTAGTTTGAGAAAATGATAGTCTTCGTATTGGCTCCAAAATCTTCACCGAAGAATCCCTGAAGACTCCTTGAAGATTCTTTCTTCAGCTGAATTGGACCCCTGGGCCCCACAAAAAAAAAAAAAAAGACAAAAAAGGACCCCTTACCAAAGATTTCCTCCGGAATCGCCGGAGGTGGCCATCATTACATGAATGACTACGCTCTAGTTTGAGAAAATGATAGTCTTCGTATTGGCGCAAAATCTTCACCGAAGAATCCCTGAAGACTCCTTGAAGATTCTTTCTTCAGCTGAACTGTACCCCTGGACCCCACAAAAAAAAACAAAAAAAACAAAAAAGGACCCCTTACCAAAGATTTCCTCCGGAATCGCCGGAGGTGGCCATCATTACATGAATGACTATGCTCTACATTGAGAGAATGATAGTCTTCGTATTGGCTCCAAAATCTTCACCGAAGAATCCCTGAAGACTCCTTGAAGATTCTTTCTTCAGCTGAACTGTACCCCTGGGCCCCACAAAAAAAAAAACAAAAAAAACAAAAAAGGACCCCTTACCAAAGATTTCCTCCGGAATCGCCGGAGGTGGCCATTATTACATGAATGACTATGCTCTAGTTTTAGAAAATGATAGTCTTCGTATTGGCGCCAAAATCTTCACTGAAGAATCCCTGAGGACTCCTTGAAGATTCTTTCTTCAGCTGAATTGGACCCCTGGGCCCCACAAAAAAAAAAAAGGACCCCTTACCAAAGATTTCCTCCGGAATCGCCGGAGGTGGTCATCATTACATGAATGACTATGCTCTAGTTTGAGAAAATTATAGCCTTTGTATTGGCGCCAAAATCTTCACCGAAGAATCCCTGAAGACTCCTTGAAGATTCTTTCTTCAGCTGAACTGGACCCATGGGCCCCACAAAAAAAAAAAAAAAAAAGGACCCCTTACCAAAGATTTCCTCCGGAATCGCCGGAGGTGGCCATCATTACATGAATGACTATGCTCTAGTTTGAGAAAATGATAGTCTTCGTATTGGCACCAAAATCTTCACCGAAGAATACCTGAAGACTACTTGAAGATTCTTTCTTCAGCTGAACTGGACCCCTGGGTCCAACGAAAAAAAAAAAAAAAAAAAAAAAGGGACCCCCTACCAAAGATTTCCTCAGGAATCGCCGGAGGTGGCCATCATTACATGAATGACTATGCTCTAGTTTGAGAAAAATGATAGTCTTCGTATTGGCTCCAAAATCTTGACCGAAGAATCCCTGAAGACTCTTTGAAGATTGTTTCTTCAGCTGAATTGGACCCCTGGGCCCCACAAAAAAAAAACAAAAAAGGACCCCTTACCAAAGATTTCCTCCGGAATCGCCGGAGGTGGCCATCATTACATGAATGACTATGCTCTAGTTTTAGAAAATGATAGTCTTCATATTGGCTCCAAAATCCTCACCCAAGATTCCCTGAAGACTCCTTGGAGACTCTTTCTTCAGCAGTATAACAGGTGTCATTTTTCAATTTCAAGGGTAATTTCTACCATTTATATAGCTGGTAGCCTTTATGACTATGCTCTAGTTTGAGAAAATGATAGTCTTAATATTGGCGCAAAAATCTTCACCGAAGAATCCCTGAAGACTCCTTGAAGATTCTTTCTTCAGGTGAATTGGATCCCTGGGCCCTACAAAAAAAAAAAAAAAGAACCCCTTACCAAAGATTTCCTCCAGAATCGCCGGAGGTGGTCATCATTACATGAATGACTAAGCTCTAGTTTGAGAAAAATATAGTCTTCGTATTGGCACCAAAATCTTCACCGAAGAATCCCTGAAGACTCCTTGAAGATTCTCTCTTCAGCTGATCTGGACCCCTGGGCCGAACGAAAAAAAAAAAAAAATGACCCCCTACCAAAGATTTCCTCCGGAATCGCCGGAGGTGGCCATCATTACATGAATGACTGTGCTCTAGTTTGAGAAAATGATAGTCTTCGTATTGGCTCCAAAATCTTCACCGAAGAATCCCTGAAGACTCTTTGAAGATTCTTTCTTCAGCTGAATTGGACCCCTGGGCCCCACAAAAAAGGACTACTTACCAAAGATTTCCTCCGGAATCGCCGGAGGTGGCCATCATTACGTGAATGACTATGCTCTAGGTTTAGAAAATGATAGTCTTCATATTGGCTCCAAAATCCTCACCGAAGATTCCCTGAAGACTCCTTGAAGACTCTTTCTTCAGCAGTGTAACAGGTGTCATTTTTCAATTTCAAGGGTAATTTCTACCATTTATATAGCTGGAAGCCTTTATGACTATGCTCTAGTTTGAGAAAATGATAGTCTTAGTATTGGCGCCAAAATCTTCATCGAAGAATCCCTGAAGACTCCTTGAAGATTCTTTCTTCAGCTGAATTGGACCCCTGGGCCCCACAAAAAAAAAAAAAAAAAAAAGGACCCCTTACCAAAGATTTCCTCTGGAATCGCCGGAGGTGGCCATCATTACATGAATGACTATGCTCTAGTTTGAGAAAATGATAGCCTTCGTATTGGCGCCAAAATCTTCACCGAAGAATACCTGAAGACTCCTTGAAGATTCTTTCTTCAGCTGAACTGGACCCCTGGGCCCAACGAAAAAAAAATAAAAAAGGACCCCCTACCAAAGATTTCCTCCAGAATCGCCGGAGGTGGCCATCATTACAAGAATGACTATGTTCTAGTTTGAGAAAATGATAGTCTTCGTATTGGCTCCAAAATCTTCACCGAAGAATCCCTGAAGACTCCCTGAAGATTCTTTCTTCAGCTGAATTGGACCCCTGGGCCCCACAAAAAAAAACAAAAAAGGACCCCTTACAAAAGATTTCCTCCGGAATTGCCGGAGGTGGCCATCATTACATGAATGACTAAGCTCTAGTTTGAGAAAATTATAGTCTTCGTATTGGCGCCAAAATCTTCACCGAAGAATCCCTGAAGACTCCCTCCTTGAAGATTCAATCTTCAGCTGAATTGGACCCCTGGGCCCAACAAAAAAAAAAACAAAAAAGGACCCCTTACCAAAGATTTCCTCCGGAATCGCCGGAGGTGGCCATCATTACATGAATGACTATGCTCTAGTTTGAGAAAATGATAGTCTTCGTATTGGCTCCAAAATCTTCACCGAAGAATCCCTGAAGACTCTTTGAAGATTGTTTCTTCAGCTGAATTGGACCCCTGGGCCACACAAAAAAAAAACAAAAAAGGACCCCTTACCAAACATTTCCTCCGGAATCGCCGGAGGTGGCCATCATTACATGAATGACTATGCTCTAGTTTTAGAAAATGATAGTCTTCGTATTGGCTCCAAAATCCTCACCCAAGATTCCCTGAAGACTCCTTGAAGACTCTTTCTTCAGCAGTATAACAGGTGTCATTTTTTAATTTCAAGGGTAATTTCTACCATTTATATAGCTGGTAGCCTTTATGACTATGCTCTAGTTTGAGAAAATGATAGTCTTAGTATTGGCGCCAAAATCTTCACCGAAGAATCCCTGAAGACTCCTTGAAGATTCTTTCTTCAGCTGAATTGGACCCCTGGGCCCCACAAAAAAAAAAAAGACCCCTTACCAAAGATTTCCTCCGGAATCGCCAGAGGTGGCCATCATTACATGAATGACTATGCTCTAGTTTGAGAAGATGATAGTCTTCGTATTGGCGCCAAAATCTTCACCGAAGAATCCCTGAAGACTCCTTGAAGATTCTTTCTTCAGCTGAACTGGACCCCTGGGCCCCCCAAAAAAAAAAAAAAAAGTACCCCTTACCAAAGATTTCCTCCGGAATCGCCGGAGGTGGCCATCATTACATGAATGACTATGCTGTAGTTTGAGAAAATGATAGTCTTCGTATTGGCTCAAAAATCTTCACCGAAGAATCCCTGAAGACTCTTTGAAGATTCTTTCTTCAGCTGAATTGGCCCCCTGGGCCTCACAAAAAAAAAAAAAAAAAAAAAGGACCCCTTACCAAACATTTCCTCCGGAATCGTCGGAGGTGGCCATCATTACATGAATGACTGTGCTCTAGTTTTAGAAAATGATAGTCTTCATATTGGCTGCAAAATCCTCACCCAAGATTCCCTGAAGACTCCTTGAAGACTCTTTCTTCATTAGTATACCAGGTGTCATTTTTCAATTTCAAGGGTAATTTCTATCATTTATATAGCTGGTAGCCTTTATGACTATGCTCTAGTTTGAGAAAATGATAGTCTTAGTATTGGCGCCAAAATCTTCACCGAAGAATCCTTGAAGACTCCTTGAAGATTCTTTCTTCAGCTGAATTGGACCCCTGGGCCCCACAAAAAAAAAAAAAGACCCCTTACCAAAGATTTCCTCCGGAATCGCCAGAGGTGGCCATTATTACATGAATGACTATGCTCTAGTTTGAGAAAATGATAGTCTTCGTATTGGCGCCAAAATCTTCACTGAAGAATCCCTGAAGACTCCTTGAAGATTCTTTTTTTCAGCTGAACTGGACCCCTGGGCCCCACAAAAAGAAAAACAAAAAAGGACCCCTTACCAAAGATTTCCTTCAGAATCGCCGGAGGTGGCCATCATTACATGAACGACTATGCTCTAGTTTGAGAAAATGATAGTCTTCGTATTGGCTCCAAAATCTTCACTGAAGAATCCCTGAAGACTCTAACACAAGTTTGTTCTACGCAACTGGCACAAGTTTGTTTGACACAACTGACACAAGTTTGTTCTACGCAACTGGCAAAAGTTTGTTCTACGCAACTGGCACAAGTTGGTTCGACACAAGTGGCACAAGTTTGCTCTATGCAACTGGAAGAAGTTTGTTTGACACAACTGGCACAAGATTGTTTGACGCAACGAGCAAAAGTTTATTTGAAACAACTGGCACAAGTTTGTTCTACGCAACTGTCACAAGTTTGTTCAACGCATCTGGCACCAGTTTGTTCGATGCAACTGGCACAAGTTTGTTCGATGCAACTGGCACAAGTTTGTTCGACGCAACTGGCACAAGTTTGTTCTATGCAACTGTCAAAAATTTGTTCTACGCAACTGGCACAAGTTTGTTCTACGCAACTGGCACAAGTTTGTTTGATGCAATTGGCATAAGTTTGTTCTTTGCAACTGGCACAAGTTTGTTCTATGCAACTGGCACAAGTTTGTTCTACATAACTGGCCATAAGTTTGTTTTATGCAACTGGCAGAAGTTTGTTTGACACAACTCGCACAAGTTTGTTCTACGCAACTGGCACAAGTTTGTTCTACGCAACTGGCACAAGTTTGTTCAACGCAACTGGCGCAAGTATGTTCGACGCAACTGGCACAAGTTTGTTCTACGTAACTGGCTCAAGTTTGTTCTATGCAACTGGCACAAGTTTGTTTGACGCAACTGGCACAAGTTTGTTTGACGCAACTGGCACAAGTTTGTTCTACGCAACTGGCCCAAGTTTGTTTGACACAACTGGCAGAAGTTTGTTCTACGCAACTGGCACAAGTTTGTTCTACGTAACTGGCACAAGTTTGTTCTACGCAACTGGCAGAAGTTTGTTCTACGCAACTGGCACAAGTTTGTTCTACGTAACTGGCACAAGTTTGTTCTACGCAACTGGCACAAGTTTGTTTGACACATCTGGCACAAGTTTCTTTGATATAACTGGCAAAAGTTTGTTCTACGCAACTGGCACAAGTTTGTTCGACGCAAGTGGCACAAGTTTGTTCTATGCAACTGGCACCAGTTTGTTTGACACAACTGGCACAAGTTTGTTCTCCGCAACTGGCACAAGTTTGTTCGATGCAACTGGCACAAGTTTGTTTGACGCAACTGGCACAAGTTTGTTCGACGCAACTGGCACAAATTTGTTCGATGCAACTGGCACAAGTTTGTTCGACGAACTGGCACAAGTTTATTCGACCCAACTGGCACAAGTTTGTTTGACGCAACCGGCACAAGTTTTTTGACGCAACTGGCACAAGTTTGTTTGACGCAACTGGCACAAGGTTGTTTGACGCAACTGTTACAAGGATATTCTACACAACTGGCACAAGTTTGATCTATGCAACTGTCACAAGTTTGTTTGACGCAACTGGCACAAGTTTGTTCTACACAACTGGCACAAGTTTCTTCAACACAACTGGCACAAGTTTGTTCGACGCAACTGGCCCAAGTTTGTTTGATGCAACTGGTACAAGTTTGTTTGACACAACTGGCACAAGTTTGTTCTACGCAACTGGCACAAGTTTGTTCGACGAAACTGGCACAAAATTGTTCGACGCAACTGGAACAAGTTTGTTCTGCGCAACTGGCACAAGTTTGTTCTTCGCAATTGGTACAAGTTTTTTCTACGCAACTGGCACAAGTTTGTTCTACGAAACTGGCACAAGTTTGTTCTACGTAACTGGCACAAGTTTGTCTGACACAACTGGCACAATTTTCTTCTACGTAACTGGCACATGTTTGTTCTATGCAACTGGTACAAGTTTGTTCGACGCAACTGGCACAAGTTTGTTTGACACAACTGGCACAAGTTTGTTCTACACAACTGGCAAAAGTTTGTTCTACGCAACTGGCACAAGTTTGTTCGACGCAAGTGGCACAAGTTTGTTCTATGCAACTGGCACAAGTTTGTTCTACACAACTGGCACAAGTTTGTGCTACGCAACTGGCACAAGTTTGTTCGATGCAACTGGCACAAGTTTGTTTGACGCAACTGGCACAAGCTTGTTCCACGCAACTGGCACAAGTTTGTTCGATGCAAATGGCACAATTTTTTTCGAAGCAACTAGCACAAGTTTGTTTAACGCAAGTGGCACAAGTTTATTCGACCCAACTGGCACAAGTTTGTTTGACGCAACTGGCACAAGTTCTTTTGACGCAACTGGTGCAAGTTTGTTTGACGCAACTGGCACAAGGTTGTTTGACGCAACTGGCACAAGGTTGTTCTACACAATTGGCACAAGTTTGTTCTATGCAACTGACACAAGTTTGTTTGACGCAACTGGCACAAGTTTGTTCTACGCAACTGGCACAAGTTTCTTTGACGAAACTTGCACAAGTTTGTTCGACGCAACTGGCCCAAGATTGTTTGACGCAACTGTCACAAGTTTGTTTGACAAAACTGGCAGAAGTTTGTTCTACACAACTGGCACAAGTTTGTTCGACAAAACTGGCGCAAGTTTGTTCGACGCAACTGGCACAAGTTTGTTCGACGCAACTGGCACAAGTTTCTTTGACGAAACTGGCACAAGTTTGTTCTACACAACTGGCACAAGTTTGTTCGACAAAACTGGCGCAAGTTTGTTCGACGCAACTGGCACAAGTTTGTTCGACGCAACTGGCACAAGTTTCTTTGACGAAACTGGCACAAGTTTGTTCGACGCAACTGGCCCAAGTTTGTTTGACGCAACTGGCACAAGTTTGTTTGACAAAACTGGCACAAGTTTGTTCTACACAACTGGCACAAGTTTGTTCGACAAAACTGGCACAAGTTTGTTCGAAGCAACTGGCACAAGTTTGTTCGACGCAACTGGCACAAGTTTGTTCGACGCAACTGGCACAAGTTTGTTTTACGGAACTGGCACAATTTTGTTTTACGGAACTGGCACAAGTTTGTTCTACGCAACTGGCACAAGTTTGTCTGACACAACTGGCACAATTTTGTTCTACGTAACTGGCACAAGTTTGTTCTACGCAACTGGCACAAGTTTGTTCGACGCCACTGGCACAAGTTTGTTTTATGCAACTGGCACAAGTTTGTTTGACACAACTGGCAGAAGTTTGTTCTACGTAACTGGCACAAGTTTGTTCGACGCAACTGGCACAAGTTTGGTCTACGCAACAGGCACAAGTTTGTTCTATGCAACTGGCACAAGTCTGTTTGACTTAACAGGCACAAGTTTGTTCTGCGCAACTGGCACAAGTTTGTTCGATGCAACTAGCACAAGTTTGTTCGACCCAACTAGCACAAGTTTCTTTGTCGCAACTGGCACAAGTTTTTTTGACGCAACTGGCACAAGTTTGTTCTATGCAACTGGCGATAGTTTGTTTGACGCAACTGGCACAAGTTTTTTCTACAAAACTGGCACAAGTTTGTTCTATGCAACTGGCACAAGTTTGGTTGACGCAACTGGCACAAGTTTGTTCTACGCAACTGGCACAAGTTTCTTTGACGCAACTGGCACAAGTTTGTTCGACGCAACTGGCCCAAGTTTGTTTGACGCAACTGGCACAAGTTTGTTTGACACAACTGGCACAAGTTTGTTCTATGCAACTGGCACAAGTTTGTTTGACGAAACTGGCACAAGTTTGTCTGACGCAACTGGCACAAGTTTGTTCGACGCAACTGGCACAAGTTTGTTCTACGCAACTGGCACAAGTTTGTTCTGCACAACTGGCATAAGTTTATCTGACATAACTGGCACAAGTTTGTTCTACGTAACTGGTACAAGTTTGTTCTACGCAACTGGCACAAGTTTGTTTTATGCAACTGGCACAAGTTTGTTTGACACAAGTGGCATAAGTTTGTTTGACACAACTGGCACAAGTTTGTTCTACGCAACTGGCACAAGTTTGTTCGACACAATTGGCACAATTTTGTCCGACGCAACTGTCACAAGTTTGTTCGACGCAACTGGCACAAGTTTGTTCGATGAAACTGGCACAAGTTTGTTCTACGCAACTGACACAAGTTTGTTCTACGCAACTGGCATAAATTTGTTCGACGCAACTGGCACAAGTTTGTTTGACGCAACTGGCACAAGTTTGTTCTGCGCAACTTGCAGAAGTTTGTTCAACGCAACTGGCACAAGTTTGTTCGACGCAACTGGCACAAGTTTGTTCTGCGCAACTGGCACAAATTTGTTCTACGCAACTGGCACAAGTTTGTTCTACGCAACTGGCACAAGTTTGTTTGACGCAATTGGCACAAGTTTGTTCTTCGCAACTGGCACAAGTTTGTTCTATGCAACTGGCCCAAGTTTTTTCTACGCAACTGGCACAAGTTTGTCCTATGCAACTGGCAGAAGTTTGTTTGACACAACTCGCACAAGTTTGTTCTACGCAACTGGCACAAGTTTGTTCTACGCAACTGGCACAAGTTTGTTCAACGCAACTGGCGCAAGTATGTTCGACGCAACTGGCACAAGTTTGTTCGACGCAACTGGCTCAAGTTTGTTCTATGCAACTGGCACAAGTTTGTTTGACGCAACTGGCACAAGTTTGTTTGACGCAACTGGCACAAGTTTGTTCTACGCTACTGGCACAAGTTTGTTTGATGCAACTGGCAGAAGTTTGTTCTACGCAACTGGCACAAGTTTGTTCTACGTAACTGGCACAAGTTTGTTCTACGCAACTGGCACAAGTTTGTTCTACGCAACTGGCACAAGTTTGTTCTAAGTAACTGGCACAAGTTTGTTCTACGCAACTGGCACAAGTTTGTTTGACATATCTGGCACAAGTTTGTTTGACACAACTGGCACAAGTTTGTTCGATGCAACTGGCACAAGTTTGTTTGACGCAACTGGCACAAGTTTGTTCAACGCAACTGGCACAAGTTTGTTCGATGCAACTGGCACAAGTTTGTTCGACGAACTGGGACAAGTTTGTTTAACTCAACTGGCACAAGTTTATTCGACCCAACTGGCACAAGTTTGTTTGACGCAACTGGCACAAGTTTTTTTTACGCAACTGGCACAAGTTTGTTTGACGCAACTGGCACAAGGTTGTTTGACGTAACTGGCACAAGGTTATTCTACACAACTGGCACAAGTTTGTTCTATGCAACTGGCACAAGTTTGTTTGACGCAACTGGCACAAGTTTGTTTGACGCAACTGGCACAAGTTTCTTCGACACAACTGGCACAAGTTTGTTCAACGCAACTGGCCCAAATTTGTTTGATGCAACTGGCAGAAGTTTGTTTGACACAACTGGCACAAGTTTGTTCTACGCAACTGGCACAAGTTTGTTCAACGAAACTGGCACAAGATTGTTCGACGCAACTGGAACAAGTTTGTTCGGCGCAACTGGCACAAGTTTGTTCTTCGCAACTGGAAAAAGTTTTTTCTACGCAACTGGCACAAGTTTGTTCGACGCAACTGGCACAAGTTTGTTTGACACAACTGGCACAAGTTTGTTCTACGCAACTGGCAAAAGTTTGTTCTACGCAACTGGCACAAGATTGTTCGACGCAAATGGCACAAGTTTGTTCTATGCAACTGGCACAAGTTTGTTTGACACAACTGGCACAAGTTTGTTCTACGCAACTGGCACAAGTTTGTTCAACGCAACTGGCACAAGTTTGTTTGACGCAACTGGCACAAGCTTGTTCGACGCAACTGGAACAAGTTTGTTCGATGCAAATGGCACAAGTTTGTTCGACGCAACTGGCACAAGTTTGTTTAACGCAACTGGCACAAGTTTATTCGACCCAACTGGCAAAAGTTTGTTTGACGCAACTGGCACAAGTTTTTTTGACGCAACTGGCACAAGTTTGTTTGACGCAACTGGCACAAGGTTGTTTGACGCAACTGGCACAAGTTTGTTCTATGCAACTGACACAAGTTTGTTTGACGCAACTGGCACAAGTTTGTTCTACGCAACTGGCACAATTTCTTTGACGAAACTGGCACAAGTTTGTTCGACGCAACTGGCCCAAGTTTGTTTGACGCAACTGGCACAAGTTTCTTTGACAAAGCTGGCACAAGTTTGTTCTACACAACTGGCACAAGTTTGTTCGACAAAACTGGCACAAGTTTGTTCGACGCAACTGGCACAAGTTTGTTCGACGCAACTGGCACAAGTTTGTTTTATGGAACTGGCACAAGTTTGTATTACGGAACTGGCACAAGTTTGTTCTACGCAACTGGCAAAAGTTTGTCTGACACAACTGGCACAATTCTGTTCTACGTAACTGGCACAAGTTTGTTCTACACAACTGGCACAAGTTTGTTCGACGCAACTGGCACAAGTTTGTTCTACGCAATTGGCACAAGTTTGTCCGACACAACTGGCACAAGTTTGTTCGACGCAATTGGCACAAGTTTGTCCGACACAACTGGCACAAGTGTGTTCGACGCAACTGGCACAAGTTTGGTCTACGCAACTGGCACAAGTTTGTTCTTTGCAACTGGCACAAGTTTGTTTGACGCAACTGGCACAAGTCTGTTTGACTTAACTGGCACAAGTTTGTTCTGCGCAACTGGCACAAGTTTGTTCGATGCAACTGGCACAAGTTTGTTCGACGCAACTGGCAAAAGTTTGTTCTACGCAACTGGCACAAGTTTGTTCGACACAAGTGGCAAAAGTTTGTTCTATGCAACTGGCAGAAGTTTGTTTGACGCAACTGCCACAAGTTTGTTTGACGTAACGGGCAAAAGTTTATTTGAAAAAACTGGCACAAGTTTGTTCTACGCAACTGTCACAAGTTTGTTCAACGCATCTGGCACAAGTTTGTTCGATGCAACTGGCACAGGTTTGTTCGACGCAACTGGCACAAGTTTGTTCTACGCAACTGGCACAAATTTGTTCTATGCAACTGGCACAAGTTTGTTTTACGCAACTGGCACAAGTTTGTTTGATGCAATTGGCACAAGTTTGTTCTTCGCAACTGGCACAAGTTTGTTCTATGCAACTGGCCCAAGTTTGTTCTACACAACTGGCACAAGTTTGTTCTATGCAACTGGCAGAAGTTTGTTTGACACAACTCGCACAAGTTTGTTCTACGCAACTGGCACAAGTTTGTTCTACGCAACTGGCACAAGTTTGTTCAACGCAACTGGCGCAAGTATGTTCGACGCAACTGGCTCAAGTTTGTTCTATGCAACTGGCACAAGTTTATTTGACGCAACTGGCACAAGTTTGTTTGACGCAACTGGCACAAGTTTGTTCTACGCAACTGGCCCAAGTTTGTTTGACGCAACTGGCAGAAGTTTGTTCTACGCAACTGGCACAAGTTTGTTCTACGTAACTGGCACAAGTTTGTTCTACGCAACTGGCACAAGTTTGTTCTACGCAACTGGCACAAGTTTGTTCTACGTAACTGGCACAAGTTTGTTCTACGCAACTGGCACAAGTTTGTTTGACACATCTGGCACAAGTTTGTTTGACACAACTGGCAAAAGTTTGTTCTACGTAACTGGCACAAGTTTGTTCTACGCAACAGGCACAAGTTTGTTTGACGCAACTGGCAGAAGTTTGTTCTACGCAACTGGCACAAGTTTGTTCTACGTAACTGGCACAAGTTTGTTCTACGCAACTGGCACAAGTTTGTTCTACGCAACTGGCACAAGTTTGTTCTACGTAACTGGCACAAGTTTGTTCTACGCAACTGGCACAAGTTTGTTTGACACATCTGGCACAAGTTTGTTTGACACAACTGGCAAAAGTTTGTTCTGCGCAACTGGCACAAGTTTGTTCAACGCAAGTGGCACAAGTTTGTCCTATGCAACTGGCACAAGTTTGTTTGACACAACTGGCACAAGTGTGTAATACGCAACTGGCACAAGTTTGTTCGATGCAACTGGCACAAGTTTGTTTGACGCAACTGGCAGAAGTTTGTTCGACGCAACTGGCACAAGTTTGTTCGATGCAACTGGCACAAGTTTGTTCGACGAACTGGCACAAGTTTGTTTAACGCAACTGGCACAAGTTTATTCGACCCAACTGGCACAAGTTTGTTTGACGCAACTGGCACAAGTTTTTTTGACGCAACTGGCACAAGTTTGTTTGACGCAACTGGCACAAGGTTGTTTGACGCAACTGTTACAAGGTTATTCTACACAACTGGCACAAGTTTGTTCTGTGCAACTGGCACAAGTTTGTTTGACGCAACTGGCACAAGTTTGTTCTACGCAACTGGCACAAGTTTCTTCGACACAACTGGCACAAGTTTGTTCGACGCAACTGGCACAAGTTTGTTTGATGCAACTGGCACAAGTTTGTTTGACACAACGGGCACAAGTTTGTTGTACGCAACTGGCACTAGTTTGTTCGACGAAACTGGCACAAGATTGTTCGACGCAACTGGAACAAGTTTGTTCGGCGCAACTGGCACAAGTTTGTCTGACACAACTGGCACAAGTTTGTTCGACGCAATTGGCACAAGTTTGTCCGACACAACTGGAACAAGTGTGTTCGACACAACTGGCACAAGTTTGGTCTACGCAACTGGCACAAGTTTGTTCTATGCAACTGGCACAAGTTTGTTTGACGCAACTGGCACAAGTTTGTTCTACGCATCTGGCACAATTTCTTTGACGAAACTGGCACAAGTTTGTTTGAAGCAACTGGCCCAAGTTTGTTTGACGCAACTGGCACAAGTTTCTTTGACAAAGCTGGCACAAGTTTGTTCTACACAACTGGCACAAGTTTGTTCGACAAAACTGGCACAAGTTTGTTCGACGCAACTGGCACAAGTTTGTTCGACGCAACTGGCACAAGTTTGTTTTACGGAACTGGCACAAGTTTGTATTACGGAACTGGCACAAGTTTGTTCTACGCAACTGGCAAAAGTTTGTCTGACACAACTGGCACAATTCTGTTCTACGTAACTGGCACAAGTTTGTTCTACGCAACTGGCACAAGTTTGTTCGACGCAACTGGCACAAGTTTGTTCTACGCAATTGGCACAAGTTTGTCCGACACAACTGGCACAAGTTTGTTCGACGCAATTGGCACAAGTTTGTCCGACACAACTGGCACAAGAGTGTTCGACGCAACTGGCACAAGTTTGTTTGACGCAACTGGCACAAGTTTGTTCTATGCAACTGGCACAAGTTTGTTTGATGCAACTGGCACAAGTTTGTTTGACACAACTGGCACAAGTTTGTTCTACGCAACTGGCACAAGTTTGTTTGACACAACTGGCACAAGTTTGTTCTTCGCAATTGGTACACGTTTTTTCTACGCAACTGGCACAAATTTGTTCGACGCAAGTGGCACAAGTTTGTTCTATGCAACTGGCACAAGTTTGTTTGACACAACTGGCACAAGTTTGTTCTACGCAACTGGCACAAGTTTGTTCGATGCAACTGGCACAAGTTTGTTTGACGCAACTGGCACAAGCTTGTTCGACACAACTGGCACAAGTTTGTTCGATGCAAATGGCACAAGTTTGTTTGACGCAACTAGCATAAGTTTGTTCAACGCAATTGGCACAAGTTTATTTGACCCAACTGGCACAAGTTTGTTTGACGCAACTGTGAAAAGTTTTTTTGACGCAACTGGCACAAGTTTGTTTGACGCAACTGGCACAAGTTTGTTCTACGCAACTGGCCCAAGTTTGTTTGATGCAACTGGCAGAAGTTTGTTCTACGCAACTGGCACAAGTTTGTTCTACGTAACTGGCACAAGTTTGTTCTACGCAACTGGCAGAAGTTTGTTCTACGCAACTGGCACAAGTTTGTTCTAAGTAACTGGCACAAGTTTGTTCTACGCAACTGGCACAAGTTTGTTTGACATATCTGGCACAAGTTTGTTTGACACAACTGGCAAAAGTTTGTTCGATGCAACTGGCACAACTTTCTTTGACGCAACTGGCACAAGTTTGTTTGAAACAACTGGCACAAGTTTGTTCGATGCAACTGGCACAAGTTTGTTCGACGAACTGGAACAAGTTTGTTTAACTCAACTGGCACAAGTTTATTCGACCCAACTGGCACAAGTTTGTTTGACGCAACTGGCATAAGTTTTTTTTACGCAACTGGCACAAGTTTGTTTGACGCAACTGGCACTAGGTTGTTTGACGTAACTGGCACAAGGTTATTCTACACAACTGGCACAAGTTTGTTCTATGCAACTGGCACAAGTTTGTTTGACGCAACTGGCACAAGTTTGTTCTATGCAACTGGCACAAGTTTCTTCGACACAACTGGCACAAGTTTGTTCGACGCAACTGGCCCAAATTTGTTTGATGCAACTGGCAGAAGTTTGTTTGACACAACTGGCACAAGTTTGTTCTACGCAACTGGCACAAGTTTGTTCAACGAAACTGGCACAAGATTGTTCGACGCAACAGGAACAAGTTTGTTCGGCGCAACTGGCACAAGTTTGTTCTTCGCAAATGGAAAAAGTTTTTTCTACGCAACTGGCACAAGTTTGTTCTACGCAACTGGCACAAGTTTGTCTGACACAACTGGGACAAGTTTGTTCTACGTAACTGGCACAAGTTTGTTCGACGCAACTGGCACAAGTTTGTTCGACGCAACTGGCACAAGTTTGTTTGACACAACTGGCACAAGTTTGTTCTACGCAACTGGCAAAAGTTTGTTCTACGCAACTGGCACAAGTTTGTTCGACGCAAATGGCACAAGTTTGTTCTATGCAACTGGCACAAGTTTGTTTGACACAACTGCCACAATTTTGTTCTACGCAACAGGCACAAGTTTGTTCAACGCAACTGGCACAAGTTTGTTTGACGCAACTGGCACAAGCTTGTTCGACGCAACTGGCACAAGTTTGTTCGATGCAAATGGCACAAGTTTGTTCGACGCAACTGGCACAAGTTTGTTTAACGCAACTGGCACAAGTTTATTCGACCCAACTGGCAAAAGTTTGTTTGACGCAACTGGCACAAGTTTTTTTGACGCAACTGGCACAAGTTTGTTTGACGCAACTGGCACAAGGTTGTTTGACGCAACTGGCACAAGGGTGTTCTACACAACTGGCACAAGTTTGTTCTATGCAACTGACACAAGTTTGTTTGACGCAACTGGCACAAGTTTGTTCTACGCAACTGGCACAATTTCTTTGACGAAACTGGCACAAATTTGTTCGACGCAACTGGCCCAAGTTTGTTTGACGCAACTGGCTCAAGTTTCTTTGACAAAGCTGGCACAAGTTTGTTCTACACAACTGGCACAAGTTTGTTCGACAAAACTGGCACAAGTTTGTTCGACGCAACTGGCACAAGTTTGTTCGACGCAACTGGCACAAGTTTGTTTTACGGAACTGGCACAAGTTTGTATTACGGAACTGGCACAAGTTTGTTCTACGCAACTGGCAAAAGTTTGTCTGACACAACTGGCACAATTCTGTTCTACGTAACTGGCACAAGTTTGTTCTACACAACTGGCACAAGTTTGTTCGACGCAACTGGCACAAGTTTGTTCTACGCAATTGGCACAAGTTTGTCCGACACAACTGGCACAAGTTTGTTCGACGCAATTGGCACAAGTTTGTCCGACACAACTGGCACAAGTGTGTTCGACGCAACTGGCACAAGTTTGGTCTACGCAACTGGCACAAGTTTGTTCTATGCAACTGGCACAAGTTTGTTTGACGCAACTGCCACAAGTCTGTTTGACTTAACTGGCACAAGTTTGTTCTGCGCAACTGGCACAAGTTTGTTCGATGCAACTGGCACAAGTTTGTTCGACGCAACTGGCAAAAGTTTGTTCGACACAAGTGGCACAAGTTTGTTCTATGCAACTGGCAGAAGTTTGTTTGACACAACTGGCACAAGTTTGTTTGACGCAACGGGTAAAAGTTTATTTGAAACAACTGGCACAAGTTTGTTCTACGCAACTGTCACAAGTTTGTTCAACGCATCTGGCACAAGTTTGTTCGATGCAACTGGCACAAGTTTGTTCGACGCAACTGGCACAAGTTTGTTCTACGCAACTGGCACAAATTTGTTCTACGCAACTGGCAAAAGTTTGTTTTACGCAACTGGCACAAGTTTGTTTGATGCAATTGGCACAAGTTTGTTCTTCGCAACTGGCACAAGTTTGTTCTATGCAACTGGCCCAAGTTTGTTCTACGCAACTGGCACAAGTTTGTTCTATGCAACTGGCAGAAGTTTGTTTGACACAACTCGCACAAGTTTGTTCTACGCAACTGGCACAAGTTTGTTCGATGCAACTGGCACAAGTTTGTTTGACACAACTCGCACAAGTTTGTTCTACGCAACTGGCTCAAGTTTGTTCGATGCAACTGGCACAAGTTTATTTGAAACAACTGGCACAAGTTTGTTCTAAGCAACTGTCACAATTTTGTTCAACGCAACTGGCGCAAGTATGTTCGACGCAACTGGCTCAAGTTTGTTTGACGCAACTGGCACAAGTTTGTTTGACGCTACTGGCACAAGTTTGTTCTACGCAACTGGCCCAAGTTTGTTTGACGCAACTGGCAGAAGTTTGTTCTACGCAACTGGCACAAGTTTGATCTACGTAACTGGCACAAGTTTGTTCTACGCAACTGGCACAAGTTTGTTCTACGCAACTGGCACAAGTTTGTTCTACGTAACTGGCACAAGTTTGTTCTACGCAACTGGCACAAGTTTGTTTGACACATCTGGCACAAGTTTGTTTGACACAACTGGCAAAAGTTTGTTCTGCGCAACTGGCACAAGTTTGTTCGACGCAAGTGGCACAAGTTTGTTCTATGCAACTGGCACAAGTTTGTTTGACACAACTGGCACAAGTTTGTACTACGCAACTGGCACAAGTTTGTTCGATGCAACTGGCACAAGTTTGTTTGACGCAACTGGCACAAGTTTGTTCGACGCAACTGGCACAAGTTTGTTCGATGCAACTGGCACAAGTTTGTTCGACGAACTGGCACAAATTTGTTTAACGCAACTGGCACAAGTTTATTCGACCCAACTGGCACAAGTTTGTTTGACGCAACTGGCACAAGTTTTTTTGACGCAACTGGCACAAGTTTGTTTGACGCAACTGGCACAAGGTTGTTTGACGCAACTGTTACAAGGTTATTCTACACAACTGGCACAAGTTTGTTCTGTGCAACTGGCACAAGTTTGTTTGACGCAACTGGCACAAGCTTGTTCTACGCAACTGGCACAAGTTTCTTCGACACAACTGGCACAAGTTTGTTCGACGCAACTGGCACAAGTTTGTTTGATGCAACTGGCACAAGTTTGTTTGACACAACGGGCACAAGTTTGTTCTACGCAACTGGCACAAGTTTGTTCGACGAAACTGGCACAAGATTGTTCGACGCAACTGGAACAAGTTTGTTCGGCGCAACTGGCACAAGTTTGTTCGACGCAATTGGCACAAGTTTGTCTGACACAACTGGCACAAGTTTGTTCGACGCAATTGGCACAAGTTTGTCCGACACAACTGGCACAAGTGTGTTCGACACAACTGGCACAAGTTTGGTCTACGCAACTGGCACAAGTTTGTTCTATGCAACTGGCACAAGTTTGTTTGACGCAACTGGCACAAGTTTGTTCTACACAACTGGCACAATTTCTTTGACGAAACTGGCACAAGTTTGTTCGACGCAACTGGCCCAAGTTTGTTTGACGCAACTGGCACAAGTTTGTTTCACAAAACTGGCACAAGTTTGTTCTACACAACTGGCACAAGTTTGTTCGACAAAACTGGCACAAGTTTGTTCGACGCAACTGGCACAAGTTTGTTCGACGCAACTGGCACAAGTTTGTTTTACGGAACTGGCACAAGTTTGTATTACGGAACTGGCACAAGTTTGTTCTACGCAACTGGCAAAAGTTTGTCTGACACAACTGGCACAATTCTGTTCTACGTAACTGGCACAAGTTTGTTCTACGCAACTGGCCCAAGTTTGTTCGACGCAACTGGCACAAGTTTGTTCTACGCAATTGGCACAAGTTTGTCCGACACAACTGGCACAAGTTTGTTCGACGCAATTGGCACAAGTTTGTCCGACACAACTGGCACAAGTGTGTTCGACGCAACTGGCACAAGTTTGGTCTACGCAACTGGCACAAGTTTGTTCTATGCAACTGGCACAAGTTTGTTTGACGCAACTGGCACAAGTCTGTTTGACTTAACTGGCACAAGTTTGTTCTGCACAACTGGCACAAGTTTGTTCGATGCAACTGGCACAAGTTTGTTCGACGCAACTGGCAAAAGTTTGTTCTACGCAACTGGCACAATTTTGTTCGACACAAGTGGCACAAGTTTGTTCTATGCAACTGGCAGAAGTTTGTTTGACACAACTGGCACAAGTTTGTTTGACGCAACGGGCAAAAGTTTATTTGAAACAACTGGCACAAGTTTGTTCTACGCAACTGTCACAAGTTTGTTCAACGCATCTGGCACAAGTTTGTTCGATGCAACTGGCACAGGTTTGTTCGACGCAACTGGCACAAGTTTGTTCTACGCAACTGGCACAAATTTGTTCTACGCAACTGGCACAAGTTTGTTTTACGCAACTGGCACAAGTTTGTTTGATGCAATTGGCACAAGTTTGTTCTTCGCAACTAGCACAAGTTTGTTCTATGCAACTGGCCCAAGTTTGTTCTACGCAACTGTCACAAGTTTGTTCTATGCAACTGGCAGAAGTTTGTTTGACACAACTCGCACAAGTTTGTTCTACGCAACTGGCACAAGTTTGTTCTACGCAACTGGCACAAGTTTGTTCAACGCAACTGGCGCAAGTATGTTCGACGCAACTGGCTCAAGTTTGTTCTATGCAACTGGCACAAGTTTGTTCTACGCAACTGGCACAAGTTTGTTTGACGCAACTGGCACAAGTTTGTTCTACGCAACTGGCCCAAATTTGTTTGACGCAACTGGCAGAAGTTTGTTCTACGCAACTGGCACAAGTTTGTTCTACGTAACTGGCACAAGTTTGTTCAACGCAACTGGCAGAAGTTTGTTCTACGCAACTGGCACAAGTTTGTTCTACGTAACTGGCACAAGTTTGTTCTACGCAACTGGCACAAGTTTGTTTGACACATCTGGCACAAGTTTGTTTGACACAACTGGCAAAAGTTTGTTCTGCGCAACTGGCACAAGTTTGTTCAACGCAAGTGGCACAAGTTTGTTCTATGCAACTGGCACAAGTTTGTTTGACACAACTGGCACAAGTTTGTACTACTCAACTGGCACAAGTTTGTTCGATGCAACTGGCACAAGTTTGTTTGACGCAACTGGCACAAGTTTGTTCGACGCAACTGGCACAAGTTTGTTCGATGCAACTGGCACAAGTTTGTTCGACGAACTGGAACAAGTTTGTTTAACGCAACTGGCACAAGTTTATTCGACCCAACTGGCACAAGTTTGTTTGACGCAACTGGCACAAGTTTTTTTGACGCAACTGGCACAAGTTTGTTTGACGCAACTGGCACAAGGTTGTTTGACGCAACTGTTACAAGGTTATTCTACACAACTGGCACAAGTTTGTTCTACGCAACTGGCACAAGTTTGTTTGACGCAACTGGCACAAGTTTGTTCTACGCAACTGGCAGAAGTTTCTTCGACACAACTGGCACAAGTTTGTTCGACGCAACTGGCACAAGTTTGTTTGATGCAACTGGCACAAGTTTGTTTGACACAACGGGCACAAGTTTGTTCTACGCAACTGGCACAAGTTTGTTCGACGAAACTTTCACAAGATTGTTCGACGCAACTGGAACAAGTTTGATCGGCGCAACTGGCACAAGTTTGTTCGACGCAATTGGCTTAAGTTTGTCCGACACAACTGGCACAAGTTTGTTCGACGCAATTGGCACAAGTTTGTCCGACACAACTGGCACAAGTGTGTTCGACACAACTGGCACAAGTTTGGTCTACGCAACTGGCAAAAGTTTGTTCTATGCAACTGGCACAAGTTTGTTTGACGCAACTGGCACAAGTTTTTTTGACGCAACTGGCACAAGTTTGTTTGACGCAACTGGCACAAGGTTGTTTGACGCAACTGGCACAAGGTTGTTCTACACAACTGGCACAAGTTTGTTCTATGCAACTGACACAAGTTTGTTTGACGCAACTGGCACAAGTTTGTTCTACGCAACTGGCACAAGTTTCTTTGACGAAACTGGCACAAGTTTGTTCGACGCAACTGGCCCAAGATTGTTTGACGCAACTGGCACAAGTTTGTTTGACAAAACTGGCACAAGTTTGTTTGACACAACTGGCAAAAGTTTGTTCTACGCAACTGGCACAAGTTTGTTCGACGCAACTGGCACAAGTTTGTTCTATGCAACTGGCACAAGTTTGTTTGACACAACTGGCACAAGTTTGTTCTACGCAACTGGCACAAGTTTGTTCGATGCAACTGGCACAAGTTTGTTTGACGCAACTGGCACAAGTTTGTTCGACGCAACTGGCACAAGTTTGTTCGATGCAACTGGCACAAGTTTGTTCGACGAACTGGCACAAGTTTGTTTAACGCAACTGGCACAAGTTTATTAGACCCAACTGGCACAAGTTTGTTTGACGCAACTGGCACAAGTTTTTTTGACGCAACTGGCACAAGTTTGTTTGACGCAAATGGCACAAGGTTGTTTGACGCAACTGTTACAAGGTCATTCTACACAACTGGCACAAGTTTGTTCTATGCAACTGGCACAAGTTTGTTTGACGCAACTGGTACAAGTTTGTTCTACGCAACCGGCACAAGTTTCTTCGACACAACTGGCACAAGTTTGTTCGACGCAACTGGCCCAAGTTTGTTTGATGCAACTGGCACAAGTTTGTTTGACACAACTGGCACAAGTTTGTTCTACGCAACTGACACAAGTTTGTTCGACGAAACTGGCACAAGATTGTTCGACGCAACTGGAACAAGTTTGTTCGGCGCAACTGGCACAAGTTTGTTCTTCGCAATTGGTACACGTTTTTTCTACGCAACTGGCACAAGTTTGTTCTACGAAACTGGCACAAGTTTGTTCTACGCAACTGGCACAAGTTTGTCTGACACAACTGGCACAAGTTTGTTCTACGTAACTGGCACAAGTTTGTTCTACGCAACTGGCACAAGTTTGTTCGACGCAACTGGCACAAGTTTGTTTGACACAACTGGCACAAGTTTGTTCTACACAACTGGCAAAAGTTTGTTCTACGCAACTGGCACAAATTTGTTCGACGCAAGTGGCACAAGTTTGTTCTATGCAACTGGCACAAGTTTGTTTGACACAACTGGCACAAGTTTGTTCTACGCAACTGGCACAAGTTTGTTCGATGCAACTGGCACAAGTTTGTTTGACGCAACTGGCACAAGCTTGTTCGACACAACTGGCACAAGTTTGTTCGATGCAAATGGCACAAGTTTGTTTGACGCAACTAGCATAAGTTTGTTTAACGCAACTGGCACAAGTTTATTCGACCCAACTGGCACAAGTTTGTTTGACGCAACTGGCAAAAGTTTTTTTGACGCAACTGGCACAAGTTTGTTTGACGCAACTGGCACAAGGTTGTTTGACGCAACTGGCACAAGGTTGTTCTACACAACTGGCACAAGTATGTTCTATGCAAGTGACACAAGTTTGTTTGATGCAACTGGCACAAGTTTGTTCTACGCAACTGGCACAAGTTTCTTTGACGAAACTGGCACAAGTTTGTTCGACGCAACTGGCACAAGTTTGTTTGACGCAACTGGCACAAGTTTGTTTGACGAAACTGGCAAAAGTTTGTTCTACACAACTGGCACAAGTTTGTTCAACAAAACTGGCACAAGTTTGTTCAACACAACTGGCACAAGTTTGTTCGACGCAACTGGCACAAGTTTGTTTTACGGAACTGGCACAAGTTTGTTTTACGGAACTGGCACAAGTTTGTTCTACGCAACTGGCACAAGTTTGTCTGACACAACTGGCACAATTTTGTTCTACGTAACTGGCACAAGTTTGTTCTACGCAACTGGCACAAGTTTGTTCGACGCAACTGGCACAAGTTTGTTTGATGCAACTGGCACAAGTTTGTTTGACACAACTGGCAGAAGTTTGTTCTACGCAACTGGCACAAATTTGTTCGACGCAATTGGCACAAGTTTGTCCGACACAACTGGCACAAGTTTGTTCGACGCAATTGGCACAAGTTTGTCCGACACAACTGGCACAAGTGTGTTCGACACAACTGGCACAAGTTTTTTCTATGCAACTGGCACAAGTTTGTTCTATGCAACTGGCACAAGTTTGTTTGACGCAACTGGCACAAGTTTTTTTGACGCAACTGGCACAAGTTTGTTTGACGCAACTGGCACAATGTTGTTTGACGCAACTGGCACAAGGTTGTTCTACACAACTGGCACAAGTTTGTTCTATGCAACTGACACAAGTTTGTTTGACGCAACTGGCACAAGTTTGTTCTACGCAACTGGCACAAGTTTCTTTGACGAAACTGGCACAAGTTTGTTCGACGCAACTGGCCCAAGATTGTTTGACGCAACTGGCACAAGTTTGTTTGACAAAACTGGCACAAGTTTGTTCTACACAACTGGCACAAGTTTGTTCAACAAAACTGGCACAAGTTTGTTCGACGCAACTGGCACATGTTTGTTCGACGCAACTGGCACAAGTTTGTTTTACGGAACTGGCACAAGTTTGTTTTACGGAACTGGCACAAGTTTGTTCTACGCAACTGGCACAAGTTTGTCTGACACAACTGGCACAATTTTGTTCTACGTAACTGGCACAAGTTTGTTCTACGCAACTGGCACAAGTTTGTTCAACGCAACTGGCACAAGTTTGTTTTATGCAACTGGCACAAGTTTGTTTGACACAACTGGCAGAAGTTTGTTCTACGCAACAGGCACAAGTTTGTTCGACGCGATTGGCACAAGTTTGTCCGACACAACTGGCACAAGTTTGTTCAACGCAATTGGCACAAGTTTGTCCGACACAACTGGCACAAGTGTGGTCGACGCAACTGGCACAAGTTTGGTCTACGCAACTGGCACAAGTTTGTTCTATGCAACTGGCACAAGTCTGTTTGACGCAACTGGCACAAGTTTGTTTTACGCAACTGGCATAAGTTTGTTCGACGCAATTGGCACAAGTTTGTCCGACACAACTGGCAGAAGTTTGTTCAACGCAATTGGCACAAGTTTGTCCGACACAACTGGCACAAGTGTGTTCGACGCAACTGGCACAAGTTTGGTCTACGCAACTGGCACAAGTTTGTTCTATGCAACTGGCACAATTTTGTCCGATGCAACTGGCACAAGTTTGTTCGACGCAACTGGCACAAGTTTGTTCGATGCAACTGGCACAAGTTTGTTCTACGCAACTGACACAAGTTTGTTCTACGCAACTGGCATAAATTTGTTCGACACAACTGGCACAAGTTTCTTTGACGCAACTGGCACAAGTTTGTTCTGCGTAACTGGCACAAATTTGTTCTACGCAACTGGCACAAGTTTGTTCTACGTTACTGGCACAAGTTTATTCTACGCAACTGGCAGAAGTTTGTTCTACGCAACTGGCACAAGTTTGTTCTAAGTAACTGGCACAAGTTTGTTCTACGCAACTGGCACAAGTTTGTTTGACTCATCTGACACAAGTGTGTTTGACACAACTGGCAAAAGTTTGTTCGATGCAACTGGCACAAGTTTGTTTGACGCAACTGGCACAAGGTTGTTTGACGTAACTGGCGCAAGGTTATTCTACACAACTGGCACAAGTTTGTTCGACGCAACTGGTACATGTTTGTTTGATGCAACTGGCACAAGTTTGTTCTACGCAACTGGCACAAGTTTCTTCGACACAAGTGGCACAAGTTTGTTCGACGCAACTGGCCCAAGTTTGTTTGATGCAACTGGCACAAGATTGTTCGACGCAACTGGAACAAGTTTGTTCGGCGCAACTGGCACAAGTTTGTTCTTCGCAACTGGAAAAAGTTTTTTCTACGCAACTGGCACAAGTTTGTTCTACGCAACTGGCACAAGTTTGTCTTACACAACTGGCACAATTTTGTTCTACGTAACTGGCACAAGTTTGTTCGACGCAACTGGCACAAGATTGTTCGACGCAAGTGGAACAAGTTTGTTCGATGCAACTGGCACAAGTTTGTTTGACACAACTGGCAGAAGTTTGTTCTACGCAACTGGCACATATTTGTTCGACGCAATTGGCACAAGTTTGTCCGACACAACTGGCACAAGTTTGTTCGACGCAATTGGCACAAGTTTGTCCGACACAACTGGCACAAGTGTGTTCGACACAACTGGCACAAGTTTGTTCTATGCAACTGGCACAAGTTTGTTCTATGCAACTGGCACAAGTTTGTTTGACGCAACTGGCACAAGTTTTTTTGACGCAACTGGCACAAGTTTGTTTGACGCAACTGGCACAATGTTGTTTGACGCAACTGGCACAAGGTTGTTCTACACAACTGGCACAAGTTTGTTCTATGCAACTGACACAAGTTTGTTTGACGCAACTGGCACAAGTTTGTTCTACGCAACTGGCACAAGTTTCTTTGACGAAACTGGCACAAGTTTGTTCGACGCAACTGGCCCAAGATTGTTTGACGCAACTGGCACAAGTTTGTTTGACAAAACTGGCACAAGTTTGTTCTACACAACTGGCACAAGTTTGTTCAACAAAACTGGCACAAGTTTGTTCGACGCAACTGGCACATGTTTGTTCGACGCAACTGGCACAAGTTTGTTTTACGGAACTGGCACAAGTTTGTTTTACGAAACTGGCACAAGTTTGTTCTACGCAACTGGCACAAGTTTGTCTGACACAACTGGCACAATTTTGTTCTACGTAACTGGCACAAGTTTGTTCTACGCAACTGGCACAAGTTTGTTCAACGCAACTGGCACAAGTTTGTTTTATGCAACTGGCACAAGTTTGTTTGACACAACTGGCAGAAGTTTGTTCTACGCAACAGGCACAAGTTTGTTCGACGCAATTGGCACAAGTTTGTCCGACACAACTGGCACAAGTTTGTTCAACGCAATTGGCACAAGTTTGTCCGACACAACTGGCACAAGTGTGGTCGACGCAACTGGCACAAGTTTGGTCTACGCAACTGGCACAAGTTTGTTCTATGCAACTGGCACAAGTTTGTTTGACGCAACTGGCACAAGTTTGTTTTACGCAACTGGCATAAGTTTGTTCGACGCAATTGGCACAAGTTTGTCCGACACAACTGGCACAAGTTTGTTCAACGCAATTGGCACAAGTTTGTCCGACACAACTGGCACAAGTGTGTTCGACGCAACTGGCACAAGTTTGGTCTACGCAACTGGCACAAGTTTGTTCTATGCAACTGGCACAATTTTGTCCGATGCAACTGGCACAAGTTTGTTCGACGCAACTGGCACAAGTTTGTTCGATGCAACTGGCACAAGTTTGTTCTACGCAACTGACACAAGTTTGTTCTACGCAACTGGCATAAATTTGTTCGACACAACTGGCACAAGTTTCTTTGACGCAACTGGCACAAGTTTGTTCTGCGTAACTTGCACAAATTTGTTCTACGCAACTGGCACAAGTTTGTTTGACGCAACTGGCACAAGTTTGTTCTGCGCAACTGGCACAAATTTGTTCTACGCAACTGGCACAAGTTTCTTCTACTCAACTGGCACAAGTTTGTTTGACGCAATTGGCACAAGTTTGTTCTTCACAACTGGCACAAGTTTGTTCTATGCAACTGGCCCAAGTTTGTTCTACGCAACTGGCACAAGTTTGTTCTAAGTAACTCGCACAAGTTTGTTCTACACAACTGGCACTAGTTTGTTCTACGCAACTGGCACAAGTTTGTTCAATGCAACTGGCGCAAGTATGTTCGACGCAACTGGCACAAGTTTGTTCTACGCAACTGGCTCAAGTTTGTTCTATGCAACTGGCTCAAGTTTGTTTGACGCAACTGGCACAAGTTTGTTTGACGCAACTGGCACAAGTTTGTTCTACGCAACTGGCCCATGTTTGTTTGACGCAACTGGCAGAAGTTTGTTCTACGCAACTGGCACAAGTTTGTTCTACGTTACTGGCACAAGTTTATTCTACGCAACTGGCAGAAGTTTGTTCTACGCAACTGGCACAAGTTTGTTCTAAGTAACTGGCACAAGTTTGTTCTACTCAACTGGCACAAGTTTGTTTGACTCATCTGACACAAGTTTGTTTGACACAACTGGCAAAAGTTTGTTCTACGCAACTGGCACAAGTTTGTTTGACGCAACTGGCACAAGGTTGTTTGACGTAACTGGCACAAGGTTATTCTACACAACTGGCACAAGTTTGTTCGACGCAACTGGTACATGTTTGTTTGATGCAACTGGCACAAGTTTGTTCTACGCAACTGGCACAAGTTTCTTCGACACAAGTGGCACAAGTTTGTTCGACGCAACTGGCCCAAGTTTGTTTGATGCAACTGGCACAAGATTGTTCGACGCAACTGGAACAAGTTTGTTCGGCGCAACTGGCACAAGTTTGTTCTTCGCAACTGGAAAAAGTTTTTTCTACGCAACTGGCACAAGTTTGTTCTACGCAACTGGCACAAGTTTGTCTGACACAACTGGCACAAGTTTGTTCTACGTAACTGGCACAAGTTTGTTCTACGCAACTGGCACAAGATTGTTCGACGCAACTGGAACAAGTTTGTTCGGCGCAACTGGCACAAGTTTGTTCTTCGTAACTGGAAAAAGTTTTTTCTACGCAACTGGCACAAGTTTGTTCTACGCAACTGGCACAAGTTTGTCTGACACAACTGGCACAAGTTTGTTCTACATAACTGGCAAAAGTTTGTTCGACGCAACTGGCACAAGTTTGTTCGACGCAACTGGCACAAGTTTGTTTGACACAACTGGCACAAGTTTGTTCTACGCAACTGGCAAAAGTTAGTTCTACGCAACTGGCACAAGTTTGTTCTTCGCAACTGGAAAAAGTTTTTTCTACGCAACTGGCACAAGTTTGTTCTACGCAACTGGCACAAGTTTGTCTGACACAACTGGCACAAGTTTGTTCTACATAACTGGCAAAAGTTTGTTCGACGCAACTGGCACAAGTTTGTTCGACGCAACTGGCACAAGTTTGTTTGACACAACTGGCACAAGTTTGTTCTACGCAACTGGCACAAGTTTGTTCGACGCAAGTGGCACAAGTTTGTTCTATGCAACTGGCACAAGTTTGTTTGACACAACTGGCACAAGTTTGTTCTACGCAACTGGCACAAGTTTGTTCGATACAACTGGCACAAGTTTGTTTGAGGCAACTGGCACAAGCTTGTTCGACGCAACTGGCACAAGTTTGTTCGATGCAAATGGCGCAAGTTTGTTCGACGCAACTGGCACAAGTTTGTTTAACGCAACTGGCACAAGTTTATTCGACCCAACTGGCAAAAGTTTGTTTGACGCAACTGGCACAAGTTTTTTTGACGCAACTCGCACATGTTTGTTTGACGCAACTGGCACAAGGTTGTTTGACGCAACTGGCACAAGGTTGTTCTACACAACTGGCACAAGTTTGTTCTATGCAACTGGCACAAGTTTGTCTGACACAACTGGCACAATTCTGTTCTACGTAACTGGCACAAGTTTGTTCTACGCAACTGGCACAAGTTTGTTCGACGCAACTGGCACAAGTTTGTTCTACGCAATTGGCAAAAGTTTGTCCGACACAACTAGCACAAGTTTGTTCGACGCAATTGGCACAAATTTGTCCGACACAACTGGCACAAGTGTGTTCGACGCAACTGGCACAAGTTTGGTCTACGCAACTGGCACAAGTTTGTTCTATGCAACTGGCACAAGTTTGTTTGACGCAACTGGCACAAGTCTGTTTGACTTAACTGGCACAAGTTTGTTCTGCGCAACTGGCACAAGTTTGTTCGATGCAACTGGCACAAGTTTGTTCGACGCAACTGGCAAAAGTTTGTTCTACGCAACTGGCACAAGTTTGTTCGACACAAGTGGCACAAGTTTGTTCTATGCAACTGGCAGAAGTTTGTTTGACACAACTGGCACTAGTTTGTTTGACGCATCGGGCAAAAGTTTATTTGAAACAACTGGCACAAGTTTGTTCTACGCAACTGTCACAAGTTTGTTCAACGCATCTGGCACAAGTTTGTTCGATGCAACTGGCACAGGTTTGTTCGATGCAACTGGCACAAGTTTGTTCGACGCAACTGGCACAAGTTTGTTCTACGCAACTGGCACAAATTTGTTGTTCGCCACTGGCACAAGTTTGTTTGACGAACTGCCACAAGTTTGTTTAACGCAACTGGCACAAGTTTATTCGACCCAACTGGCACATGTTTGTTTGACGCAACTGGCACAAGTTTTTTTGACGCAACTGGCACAAGTTTGTTTGACGCAACTGGCACAAGGTTGTTTGACGCAACTGTTACAAGGTTATTCTACACAACTGGCACAAGTTTGTTCTGTGCAACTGGCACAAGTTTGTTTGACGCAACTGGCACAAGTTTGTTCTACGCAACTGGCACAAGTTTCTTCGACACAACTGGCACAAGTTTGTTCGACGCAACTGGCCCAAGTTTGTTTGATGCAACTGGCACAAGTTTGTTTGACACAACTGGCACAAGTTTGTTCTACGCAACTGGCACAAGTTTGTTCGACGAAACTGGCACAAGATTGTTCGACGCAACTGGAACAAGTTTGTTCGGCGCAACTGGCACAAGTTTGTTCTTCACAATTGGTACAAGTTTTTTCTACGCAACTGGAACAAGTTTGTTCTACGAAACTGGCACAAGTTTGTTCTACGCAACTGGCACAAGTTTGTCTGACACAACTGGCATAAGTTTGTTCTACGTAACTGGCACAAGTTTGTTCTACGCAACTGGCACAAGTTTGTTCGACGCAACTGGCACAAGTTTGTTTGACACAACTGGCACAAGTTTGTTCTACACAACTGGCAAAAGTTTGTTCTACGCAACTGGCACAAATTGGTTCGACGCAAGTGCCACAAGTTTGTGCTATGCAACTGGCACAATTTTGTTTGACGCAACTGGCACAAGCTTGTTCGACGCAACTGGCACAAGTTTGTTCGATGCAAATGGCACAAGTTTGTTTGACGCAACTGGCACAAGCTTGTTCGACGCAACTGGCACAAGTTTGTTCGATGCAAATGGCACAAGTTTGTTTGACGCAACTAGCATAAGTTTGTTTAACGCAACTGGCACAAGTTTATTCGACCCAACTGGCACAAGTTTTTTTGACGCAACTGGCACAAGTTTGTTTGACGCAACTGGCACAAGGTTGTTTGACGCAACTGGCACAAGGTTGTTCTACACAACTGGCACAAGTTTGTTCTATGCAACTGACACAAGTTTGTTTGACGCAACTGGCACAAGTTTGTTCTACGCAACTGGCACAAGTTTCTTTGACGAAACTGGCACAAGTTTGTTCGACGCAACTGGCCCAAGTTTGTTTGACGCAACTGGCACAAGTTTGTTTGACAAAACTGGCACAAGTTTGTTCTACACAACTGGCACAAGTTTGTTCAACAAAACTGGCACAAGTTTGTTCAACGCAACTGGCACAAGTTTGTTCGACGCAACTGGCACAAGTTTGTTTTACGGAACTGGCACAAGTTTGTTTTATGGAACTGGTACAAGTTTGTTCTACGTAACTGGCACAAGTTTGTCTGACACAACTGGCACAATTTTGTTCTACGTAACTGGCACAAGTTTGTTCTACGCAACTGGCACAAGTTTGTTCGACGCAACTGGCACAAGTTTGTTTTATGCAACTGGCACAAGTTTGTTTGACACAACTGGCAGGAGTTTGTTCGACGCAACTGGCACAAATTTGTTCGACGCAATTGGCAGAAGTTTGTTCGACGCATTTGGCACAAGTTTGTCCGACACAACTGGCACAAGTGTGTTCGACACAACTGGCACAAGTTTGGTCTACGCAACTGGCACAAGTTTGTTTTATGCAACTGGCACAAGTTTGTTTGACGCAAATGGCACAAGTTTTTTTGACGCAACTGGCACAAGTTTGTTTGACGCAACTGGCACAAGGTTGTTTGACGTAACTGGCACAAGGTTGTTCTACACAACTGGCACAAGTTTGTTCTATGCAACTGACACAAGTTTGTTTGACGCAACTGGCACAAGTTTGTTCTACGCAACTGGCACAAGTTTCTTTGACGAAACTGGCACAAGTTTGTTCGACGCAACTGGCCCAAGATTGTTTGACGCAACTGGCACAAGTTTGTTTGACAAAACTGGCACAAGTTTGTTCTACACAACTGGCACAAGTTTGTTCAACAAAACTGGCACAAGTTTGTTCGACGCAACTGGCACATGTTTGTTCGACGCAACTGGCACAAGTTTGTTTTACGGAACTGGCACAAGTTCGTTTTACGGAACTGACACAAGTTTGTTCTACGCAACTGGCACAAGTTTGTCTGACACAACTGGCACAAGTTTGTTCTACGTAACTGGCACAAGTTTGTTCTGCGCAACTGGCACAAGTTTGTTCGACGCAACTGGCACAAGTTTGTTTTATGCAACTGGCACAAGTTTGTTTGACACAACTGGCAGAAGTTTCTTCTACGCAACAGGCACAAGTTTGTTTGACGCAATTGGCACAAGTTTGTCCGACACAACTGGCACAAGTTTGTTCAACGCAATTGGCACAAGTTTGTCCGACACAACTGGCACAAGTGTGTTCGACGCAACTGGCACAAGTTTGGTCTACGCAACTGGCACAAGTTTGTTCTATGCAACTGGCACAAGTCTGTTTGACGCAACTGGCACAAGTTTGTTTTACGCAACTGGCATAAGTTTGTTTGACACAACTGGCACAAGTTTGTTCTACGCAACTGGCAAAAGTTTGTTCGACGCAATTGGCACAATTTTGTCCGACGCAACTGGCACAAGTTTGTTCGACGCAACTGGCACAAGTTTGTTCGATGCAACTGGCACAAGTTTGTTCTACGCAACTGACACAAGTTTGTTCTACGCAACTGGCATAAATTTGTTCGACGCAACTGGCACAAGTTTCTTTGACGCAACTGCCACAAGTTTGTTCAGCGCAACTTGCACAAGTTTGTTCAACGCAACTGGCACAAGTTTGTTCGACGCAACTGGCACAAGTTTGTTCTGCGCAACTGGCACAAATTTGTTCTACGCAACTGGCACAAGTTTGTTCTACGCAACTGGCACAAGTTTGTTTGGCGCAATTGGCACAAGTTTGTTCTTCGCAACTGGCACAAGTTTGTTCTATGCAACTGGCCCAAGTTTGTTCTACTCAACTGGCACAAGTTTGTCCTATGCAACTGGCAGAAGTTTGTTTGACACAACTCGCACAAGTTTGTTCTACACAACTGGCACAAGTTTGTTCTACGCAACTGGCACAAGTTTGTTCAACGCAACTGGCGCAAGTATGTTCGACGCAACTGGCACAAGTTTGTTCTACGCAACTGGCTCAAGTTTGTTCTATGCAACTGGCACAAGTGTGTTTGACGCAACTGGCACAAGTTTGTTTGACGCAACTGGCACAAGTTTGTTCTACGCAACTGGCCCAAGTTTGTTTGACGCAACTGGCAGAAGTTTGTTCTACGCAACTGGCACAAGTTTGTTCTACGCAACTGGCACAAGTTTGTTCTACGCAACTGGCAGAAGTTTGTTCTACGCAACTGGCACAAGTTTGTTCTAAGTAACTGGCACAAGTTTGTTCTACGCAATTGGCACAAGGTTGTTTGACACATCTGGCACAAGTTTGTTTGACACAACTGGCAAAAGTTTGTTCGATGCAACTGGCACAAGTTTGTTTGGCGCAACTGGCACAAGGTTGTTTGACGTAACTGGCACAAGGTTATTCTACACAACTGGCACAAGTTTGTTCTATGCAACTGGCACAAGTTTGTTTGACGCAACTGGCACAAGTTTGTTCTACGCAACTGGCACAAGTTTCTTCGACACAACTGGCACAAGTTTATTCGACGCAACTGGCACAAGTTTGATGCAACTGGCACAAGTTTGTTTGACACAACTGGCACAAGTTTGTTCTACGCAACTGGCACAGGTTTGTTCAACGAAACTGACACAAGATTGTTCGACGCAACTGGAACAAGTTTGTTCGGCGCAACTGGCACAAGTTTGTTCTTCGCAACTGGAAAAAGTTTTTTCTACGCAACTGGCACAAGTTTTTTCTACGCAACTGGCACAAGTTTGTCTGACACAACTGGCACAAGTTTGTTCTACGTAACTGGCCCAAGTTTGTTCGACGCAACTGGCACAAGTTTGTTCGACGCAACTGGCACAAGTTTGTTTGACACAACTGGCACAAGGTTGTTCTACGCAACTGGCAAAAGTTTGTTCTACGCAACTGGCACAAGTTTGTTTGACACAACTGGCACAAGTTTGTTCTACGCAACTGGCACAAGTTTGTTCGATACAACTGGCACAAGTTTGTTTGACGCAACTGGCACAAGCTTGTTCGACGCAACTGGCACAAGTTTGTTCGATGCAAATGGCACAAGTGTGTTCGACACAACTGGCACAAGTTTGTTTAACGCAACTGGCACAAGTTTATTCGACGCAACTGGCAAAAGCTTGTTTGACGCAACTGGCACAAGTTTTTTTGACGCAACTGGCACAAGTTTGTTTGACGCAACTGGCACAAGGTTGTTTGACGCAGCTGGCACAAGGTTATTCTACACAACTGGCACAAGTTTGTTCTATGCAACTGACACAAGTTTGTTTGACGCAACTGGCACAAGTTTGTTCTACGCAACTGGCACAAGTTTCTTCGACGAAACTGGCAGAAGTTTGTTCGCCGCAACTGGCCCAAGTTTGTTTGACGCAACTGGCACAAGTTTGTTTGACAAAACTGGCACAAGTTTGTTCTACACAACTGGCACAAGTTTGTTCGACAAAACTGGCACAAGTTTGTTCGACGCAACTGGCACAAGTTTGTTCTACGCAACTGGCACAAGTTTATTTTACGGAACTGGCACAAGTTTGTATTATGGAACTGGCACAAGTTTGTTCTACGCAACTGGCACAAGTTTGTCTGACACAACTGGCACAATTCTGTTCTACGTAACTGGCACAAGTTTGTTCTACGCAACTGGCACAAGTTTGTTCGACGCAACTGGCACAAGTTTGTTCTACGCAATTGGCACAAGTTTGTCCGACACAACTGGCACAAGTTTGTTCGACGCAATTGGCACAAGTTTGTCCGACACAACTGGCACAAGTGTGTTCGACGCAACTGGCACAAGTTTGGTCTACGCAACTGGCACAAGTTCTGTCTATGCAACTGGCACAAGTTTGTTTGACGCAACTGGCACAAGTCTGTTTGACTTAACTGGCACAAGTTTGTTCTGCGCACCTGCACAAGTTTGTTCGATGCAACTGGCACAAGTTTGTTCGACGCAACTGGCAAAAGTGTGTTCTATGCAACTGGCACAAGTTTGTTCGACACAAGTGGCACAAGTTTGTTCTATGCAACTGGCAGAAGTTTGTTTGACACAACTGGCACAAGTTTGTTTGACGCATCGGACAAAAGTTTATTTGAAACAACTGGCACAAGTTTGTTCTACGCAACTGTCACAAGTTTGTTCAACGCATCTGGCACAAGTTTGTTCGATGCAACTGGCACAGGTTTGTTCGATGCAACTGGCACAAGTTTGTTCGACGCAACTGGCACAAGTTTGTTCTACGCAACTGGCACAGATTTGTTCTACGCAACTGGCACAAGTTTGTTTTACGCAACTGGCACAAGTTTCTTTGATGCAATTGGCACAAGTTTGTTCTTCGCAACTGGCACAAGTTTGTTCTATGCAACTGGCCCAAGTTTGTTCTACGCAACTGGCACAAGTTTGTTCTATGCAACTGGCAGAAGTTTGTTTGACACAACTCGCACAAGTTTGTTCTACGCAACTGGCTCAAGTTTGTTCAACGCAACTGGCGCAAGTATGTTCGACGCAACTGGCACAAGTTTGTTCTACGCAACTGGCTCAAGTTTGTTCTATGCAACTGGCACAAGTTTGTTTGACGCAACTGGCACAAGTTTGTTTGACGCAACTGGCACAAGTTTGTTCTACGCAACTGGCCCAAGTTTGTTCGACGCAACTGGCAGAAGTTTGTTCTACGCAACTGGCACAAGTTTGTTCTACGTAACTGGCACAAGTTTGTTCTACGCAACTGGCACAAGTTTGTTCTACGCAACTGGCACAAGTTTGTTCTACGTAACTGGCACAAGTTTGTTCTACGCAACTGGCACAAGTTTGTTTGACACATCTGGCACAAGTTTGTTTGACACAACTGGCAAAAGTTTGTTCTGCGCAACCGGCACAAGTTTGTTCGACGCAAGTGGCACAAGTTTGTTCTGTGCAACTGGCACAAGTTTGTTTGACACAACTGGCACAAGTTTGTTCTACGCAACTGGCACAAGTTTGTTCGATGCAACTGGCACAAGTTTGTTCGACGCAACTGGCACAAGTTTGTTCGACGCAACTGGCACAAGTTTGTTCGATGCAACTGGCACAAGTTTGTTCGATGCAACTGGCACAAGTTTGTTCTAAGCAACTGGTACAAATTTGTTCTACGCAACTGGCACAAGTTTGTTTTACGCAACTGGCACAAGTTTGTTTGATGCAATTGGCACAAGTTTGTTCTTCGCAACTGGCACAAGTTCGTTCTATGCAACTGGCCCAAGTTTGTTCTACGCAACTGGCACAAGTTTGTTCTATGCAACTGGCAGAAGTTTGTTTGACACAACTGGCACAAGTTTGTTCTACGCAACTGGCACAAGTTTGTTCTACGCAACTGGCACAAGTTTGTTCAACGCAACTGGCGCAAGTATGTTCGGCGCAACTGGCACAAGTTTGTTCTACGCAACTGGCTCAAGTTTGTTCTATGCAACTGGCACAAGTTTGTTTGACGCAACTGGCACAAGTTTGTTTGACGCAACTGGCACAAGTTTGTTCTACGCAACTGGCCCAAGTTTGTTTGACGCAACTGGCAGAAGTTTGTTCTACGCAACTGGCACAGGTTTGTTCTACGTAACTGGCAGAAGTTTGTTCTACGCAACTGGCACAAGTTTGTTCTACGCAACTGGCACAAGTTTGTTCTACGTAACTGGCACAAGTTTGTTCTACGCAACTGGCAAAAGTTTGTTCTACGCAGCTGGCACAAGTTTGTTCGATGCAAGTGGCACAAGTT
The DNA here is from genome assembly GCA_039081455.1 of Macrobrachium rosenbergii. Taxonomy (NCBI): domain Eukaryota; kingdom Metazoa; phylum Arthropoda; class Malacostraca; order Decapoda; family Palaemonidae; genus Macrobrachium; species Macrobrachium rosenbergii. The sequence continues at coordinate 442,044 of JANJGK010000240.1, read as the reverse complement.
TGTTCTATGCAACTGGCACAAGTTTGTTTGACACAACTGGCACAAGTTTGTTCTACGCAACTGGCAAAAGTTTGTTCTACGCAGCTGGCACAAGTTTGTTCGATGCAAGTGGCACAAGTTTGTTCTATGCAACTGGCACAAGTTTGTTTGACACAACTGGCACAAGTTTGTTCTACGCAACTGGCACAAGTTTGTTCGATGCAACTGCCACAAGTTAGTTTGACGCAACTGGCACAAGTTTGTTCTACGCAACTGGCACATGTTTGTTCGATGCAACTGGCACAAGTTTGTTTGACACAACTGGCACAAGTTTGTTCTACGCAACTGGCACAAGTTTGTTCGATGCAACTGGCACAAGTTTGTTTGACGCAACTGGCACAAGTTTGTTCGACGCAACTGGCACAAGTTTGTTCGATGCAACTGGCACAAGTTTGTTCGACGAACTGGCACAAGTTTGTTTAACGCAACTGGCACAAGTTTATTCGACCCAACTGGCACAAGTTTGTTTGACGCAACTGGCACAAGTTTTTTTGACGCAACTGGCACAAGTTTGTTTGACGAAACTGGCACAAGGTTGTTTGACGCAACTGTTACAAGGTTATTCTACACAACTGGCACAAGTTTGTTCTGTGCAACTGGCACAAGTTTGTTTGACGCAACTGGCACAAGTTTGTTCTACGCAACTGGCACAAGTTTCTTCGACACAACTGGCACAAGTTTGTTCGACGCAACTGGCACAAGTTTGTTTGATGCAACTGGCACAAGTTTGTTTGACACAACTGGCACAAGTTTGTTCTACGCAACTGGCACAAGTTTGTTCGACGAAACTGGCACAAGATTGTTCGACGCAACTGGAACAAGTTTGTTCGGCGCAACTGGCACAAGTTTGTTCTTCGCAATTGGTACAAGTTTTTTCTACGCAACTGGCACAAGTTTGTTCTACGAAACTGGCACAAGTTTGTTCTACGCAACTGGCACAAGTTTGTCTGACACAACTGGCACAAGTTTGTTCTACATAACTGGCACAAGTTTGTTCTACGCAACTGGCACAAGTTTGTTCGACGCAACTGGCACAAGTTTGTTTGACACAACTGGCACAAGTTTGTTCTACACAACTGGCAAAAGTTTGTTCTACGCAACTGGCACAAATTTGTTCAACGCAAGTGGCACAAGTTTGTTCTATGCAACTGGCACAAGTTTGTTTGACACAACTGGCACAAGTTTGTTCTACGCAACTGGCACAAGTTTGTTCGATGCAACTGGCACAAGTTTGTTTGACGCAACTGGCACAAGTTTGTTCTACGTAACTGGCACAAGTTTGTTCTACGCAACTGGCCTAAATTTGTTCGACGCAACTGGCACAAGTTTCTTTGACGCAACTGGCACAAGTTTGTTCTGCGCAACTTGCACAAGTTTGTTCAACGCAACTGGCACAAGTTTGTTCGACGCAACTGGCACAAGTTTGTTCTGCGCAACTGGCACAAATTTGTTCTACGCAACTGGCACAAGTTTGTTCTACGCAACTGGCACAAGTTTGTTTGGCGCAATTGGCACAAGTTTGTTCTTTGCAACTGGCACAAGTTTGTTCTATGCAACTGGCCCAAGTTTGTTCTACGCAACTGGCACAAGTTTGTCCTATGCAACTGGCACAAGTTTGTTTGACACAACTCGCACAAGTTTGTTCTACACAACTGGCACAAGTTTGTTCTACGCAACTGGCACAAGTTTGTTCAACGCAACTGGCGCAAGTATGTTCGACGCAACTGGCACAAGTTTGTTCTACGCAACTGGCTCAAGTTTGTTCTATGCAACTGGCACAAGTGTGTTTGACGCAACTGGCACAAGTTTGTTTGACGCAACTGGCACAAGTTTGTTCTACGCAACTGGCCCAAGTTTGTTTGACGCAACTGGCAGAAGTTTGTTCTACGCAACTGGCACAAGTTTGTTCTACGTAACTGGCACAAGTTTGTTCTACGCAACTGGCAGAAGTTTGTTCTACGCAACTGGCAGAAGTTTGTTCTAAGTAACTGGCACAAGTTTGTTCTACGCAACTGGCACAAGTTTGTTTGACACATCTGGCACAAGTTTGTTTGACACAACTGGCAAAAGTTTGTTCGATGCAACTGGCACAAGTTTGTTTGCCGCAACTGGCACAAGGTTGTTTGACGTAACTGGCACAAGGTTATTCTACACAACTGGCACAAGTTTGTTCTATGCAACTAGCACAAGTTTGTTTGACGCAACTGGCACAAGTTTGTTCTACGCAACTGGCACAAGTTTCTTCGACACAACAGGCACAAGTTTGTTCGACGCAACTGGCACAAGTTTGTTTGATGCAACTGGCACAAGTTTGTTTGACACAACTGGCACAAGTTTGTTCTACGCAACTGGCACAAGTTTGTTCAACGAAACTGGCACAAGATTGTTCGACGCAACTGGAACAAGTTTGTTCGGCGCAACTGGCACAAGTTTGTTCTTCGCAACTGGAAAAAGTTTTTTCCACGCAACTGGCACAAGTTTGTTCTACGCAACTGGCACAAGTTTGTCTGACACAACTGGCACAAGTTTGTTCTACGTAACTGGCCCAAGTTTGTTCGACGCAACTGGCACAAGTTTGTTCAACGCAACTGGCACAAGTTTTTTTGACACAACTGGCACAAGTTTGTTCTACGCAACTGGCAAAAGTTTGTTCTACGCAACTGGCACAAGTTTGTTCGACGCAAGTGGCACAAGTTTGTTCTATGCAACTGGCACAAGTTTGTTTGACACAACTGGCACAAGTTTGTTCTACGCAACTGGCACAAGTTTGTTCGATACAACTGGCACAAGTTTGTTTGACGCAACTGGCACAAGCTTGTTCGACGCAACTGGCACAGGTTTGTTCGATGCAAATGGCACAAGTTTGTTCGACACAACTGGCAAAAGTTTGTTTCACGCAACTGGCACAAGTTTATTCGACCCAACTGGCAAAAGTTTGTTTGACGAAACTGGCACAAGTTTTTTTGACGCAACTGGCACAAGTTTGTTTGACGCAACTGGCACAAGGTTGTTTGACGCAACTGGCACAAGGTTGTTCTACACAACTGGCACAAGTTTGTTCTATGCAACTGACACAAGTTTGTTTGACGCAACTGGGACAAGTTTGTTCTACGCAACTGGCACAAGTTTCTTTGACGAAACTGGCACAAGTTTGTTCGACGCAACTGGCCCAAGTTTGTTTGACGCAACTGGCACAAGTTTGTTTGACAAAACTGGCACAAGTTTGTTCTACACAACTGGCACAAGTTTGTTCGACAAAACTGGCACAAGTTTGTACGACGCAACTGGCACAAGTTTGTTCGACGCAACTGGCACAAGTTTATTTTACGGAACTGGCACAAGTTTGTATTACGGAACTGGCACAAGTTTGTTCTACGCAACTGGCACAAGTTTGTCTGACACAACTGGCACAATTCTGTTCTACGTAACTGGCACATTTTGTTCTACGCAACTGGCACAAGTTTGTTCGACGCAACTGGCACAAATTTGTTCTACGCAATTGGCACAAGTTTGTCCGACACAACTGGCACAAGTTTGTTCGACGCAATTGGCACATGTTTGTCCGACACAACTGGCACAAGTGTGTTCGACGCAACTGGCACAAGTTTGGTCTACGCAACTGGCACAAGTTTGTTCTATGCAACTGGCAAAAGTTTGTTTGACGCAACTGGCACAAGTCTGTTTGGCTTAACTGGCACAAGTTTGTTCTGCACACCTGCACAAGTTTGTTCGATGCAACTGGCACAAGTTTGTTCGACGCAACTGGCAAAAGTTTGTTCTACGCAACTGGCACAAGTTTGTTCAACACAAGTGGCACAAGTTTGTTCTATGCAACTGGCAGAAGTTTGTTTGACACAACTGGCACAAGTTTGTTTGACGCATCAGGCAAAAGTTTATTTGAAACAACTGGCACAAGTTTGTTCTACGCAACTGTCACAAGTTTGTTCAACGCATCTAGCACAAGTTTGTTCGATGCAACTGGCACAGGTTTGTTCGATGCAACTGGCACAAGTTTGTTCGACGCAACTGGCACAAGTTTGTTCTACGCAACTGGCACAAATTTGTTCTACGCAACTGGCACAAGTTTGTTTTACGCAACTGGCACAAGTTTGTTTGATGCAATTGGCACAAGTTTGTTCTTCGCAACTGGCACAAGTTTGTTCTATGCAACTGGCCCTAGTTTGTTCTACGAAACTGGCACAAGTTTGTTCTATGCAACTGGCAGAAGTTAGTTTGACACAACTCGCACAAGTTTGTTCTACGCAACTGTCACAAGTTTGTTCTATGCAACTGGCACAAGTTTGTTCAACGCAACTGGCGCAAGTATGTTCGACGCAACTGGCACAAGTTTGTTCTACACAACTGGCTCAAGTTTGTTCTATGCAACTGGCACAAGTTTGTTTGACGCAACTGGCACAACTTTGTTTGACGCAACTGGCACAACTTTGTTCTACGCAACTGTCCCAAGTTTGTTCGACACAACTGGCAGAAGTTTGTTCTACGCAACTGGCACAAGTTTGTTCTACGTAACTGGCACAAGTTTGTTCTACGCAACTGGCAGAAGTTTGTTCTACGCAACTGGCACAAGTTTGTTCTACGTAACTGGCACAAGTTTGTTCTATGCAACTGGCACAAGTTTGTTTGACACATCTGGCACAAGTTTGTTTGACACAACTGGCAAAAGTTTGTTCTACGCAACTGGCACAAGATTGTTCGATGCAAGTGGCACAAGTTTGTTCTATGCAACTGGCACAAGTTTGTTTGACACAACTGGCACAAGTTTGATCTACGCAACTGGCACAAGTTTGTTCGATGCAACTGGCACAAGTTAGTTTGACGCAACTGGCACAAGTTTGTTCTATGCAACTGGCACAAGTTTGTTCGATGCAACTGGCACAAGTTTGTTTGACACAACTGGCACAAGTTTGTTCTATGCAACTGGCACAAGTTTGTTCGATGCAACTGGCACAAGTTTGTTTGACGCAACTGGAACAAGTTTGTTCGGCGCAACTGGCACAAGTTTGTTCTTCGCAACTGGAAAAAGTTTTTTCCACGCAACTGGCACAAGTTTGTTCTACGCAACTGGCACAAGTTTGTCTGACACAACTGGCACAAGTTTGTTCTACGTAACTGGCCCAAGTTTGTTCGACGCAACTGGCACAAGTTTGTTCGACGCAACTGGCACAAGTTTGTTTGACACAACTGGCACAAGTTTGTTCTACGCAACTGGCAAAAGTTTGTTCTACGCAACTGGCACAAGTTTGTTCGACGCAAGTGGCACAAGTTTGTTCTATGCAACTGGCACAAATTTGTTTGACACAACTGGCACAAGTTTGTTCTACGCAACTGGCACAAGTTTGTTCGATACAACTGGCACAAGTTTGTTTGACGCAACTGGCACAAGCTTGTTCGACGCAACTGGCACAGGTTTGTTCGATGCAAATGGCACAAGTTTGTTCGACACAACTGGCACAAGTTTGTTTAACGCAACTGGCAAAAGTTTATTCGACCCAACTGGCAAAAGTTTGTTTGACGAAACTGGCACAAGTTTTTTTGACGCAACTGGCACAAGTTTGTTTGACGCAACTGGCACAAGGTTGTTTGACGCAACTGGCACAAGGTTGTTCTACACAACTGGCACAAGTTTGTTCTATGCAACTGACACAAGTTTGTTTGACGCAACTGGCACAAGTTTGTTCTACGCAACTGGCACAAGTTTCTTTGACGAAACTGGCACAAGTTTGTTCGACGCAACTGGCCCAAGTTTGTTTGACGCAACTGGCACAAGTTTGTTTGACAAAACTGGCACAGGTTTGTTCTACACAACTGGCACAAGTTTGTTCGACAAAACTGGCACAAGTTTGTACGACGCAACTGGCACAAGTTTGTTCGACGCAACTGGCACAAGTTTATTTTACGGAACTGGCACAAGTTTGTATTACGGAACTGGCACAAGTTTGTTCTACGCAACTGGCACAAGTTTGTTCGATGCAACTGGCCCAAGTTAGTTTGACGCAACTGGCACAAGTTTGTTCTACGCAACTGGCACAAGTTTGTTCGATGCAACTGGCACAAGTTTGTTTGACACAACTGGCACAAGTTTGTTCTACGCAACTGGCACAAGTTTGTTCGATGCAACTGGCACAAGTTTGTTTGACGCAACTGGCACAAGTTTGTTCGACGCAACTGGAAAAAGTTTATTCGACCCAACTGGCACAAGTTTGTTTGACGCAACTGGCACAAGTTTTTTTGACGCAACTGGCACAAGTTTGTTTGACGCAACTGGCACAAGGTTGTTTGACGCAACTGTTACAAGGTTATTCTACACAACTGGCACAAGTTTGTTCTGTGCAACTGGCACAAGTTTGTTTGACGCAACTGGCACAAGTTTGTTCTACGCAACTGGCACAAGTTTCTTCGACACAACTGGCACAAGTTTGTTCGACGCAACTGGCACAAGTTTGTTTGATGCAACTGGCACAAGTTTGTTTGACACAACTGGCACAAGTTTGTTCTACGCAACTGGCACAAGTTTGTTCGATGAAACTGGCACAAGATTGTTCGACGCAACTGGAACAAGTTTGTTCGGCGCAACTGGCACAAGTTTGTTCTTCGCAATTGGTACAAGTTTTTTCTACGCAACTGGCACAAGTTTGTTCTACGAAACTGGCACAAGTTTGTTCTACGCAACTGGCACAAGTTTGTCTGACACAACTGGCACAAGTTTGTTCTACGTAACTGGCACAAGTTTGTTCTACGCAACTGGCACAAGTTTGTTCGACGCAACTGGCACAAGTTTGTTTGACACAACTGGCACAAGTTTGTTCTACACAACTGGCAAAAGTTTGTTCTACGCAACTGGCACAAATTTGTTCAACGCAAGTGGCACAAGTTTGTTCTATGCAACTAGGACAAGTTTGTTTGACACAACTGGCACAAGTTTGTTCTACGCAACTGGCACAAGTTTGTTCGATGCAACTGGCACAAGTTTGTTTGACGCAACTGGCACAAGTTTGTTCTATGTAACTGGCACAAGTTTGTTCGATGCAACTGGCACAAGTTTGTTCTACGCAACTGACACAAGTTTGTTCTACGCAACTGGCATAAATTTGTTCGACGCAACTGGCACAAGTTTCTTTGACGCAACTGGCACAAGTTTGTTCTGCGCAACTTGCACAAGTTTGTTCAACGCAACTAGCACAAGTTTGTTCGACGCAACTGGCACAAGTTTGTTCTGCGCAACTGGCACAAATTTGTTCTACGCAACTGGCACAAGTTTGTTCTACGCAACTGGCACAAGTTTGTTTGGCGCAATTGGCACAAGTTTGTTCTTTGCAACTGGCACAAGTTTGTTCTATGAAACTGGCCCAAGTTTGTTCTACGCAACTGGCACAAGTTTGTCCTATGCAACTGGCAGAAGTTTGTTTGACACAACTCGCACAAGTTTGTTCTACACAACTGGCACAAGTTTGTTCTACGCAACTGGCACAAGTTTGTTCAACGCAACTGGCGCAAGTATGTTCGACGCAACTGGCACAAGTTTGTTCTACGCAACTGGCTCAAGTTTGTTCTATGCAACTGGCACAAGTGTGTTTGACGCAACTGGCACAAGTTTGTTCTACGCAACTGGCCCAAGTTTGTTTGACGCAACTGGCAGAAGTTTGTTCTACGCAACTGGCACAAGTTTGTTCTACGTAACTGGCACAAGTTTGTTCTACGCAACTGGCAGAAGTTTGTTCTACGGAACTGGCACAAGTTTGTTCTAAGTAACTGGCACAAGTTTGTTCTACGCAACTGGCACAAGTTTGTTTGACACATCTGGCACAAGTTTGTTTGACACAACTGGCAAAAGTTTGTTCGATGCAACTGGCACAAGTTTGTTTGCCGCAACTGGCACAAGGTTGTTTGACGTAACTGGCACAAGGTTATTCTACACAACTGGCACAAGTTTGTTCTATGCAACTGGCACAAGTTTGTTTGACGCAACTGGCACAAGTTTGTTCTACGCAACTGGCACAAGTTTCTTCGACACAACAGGCACAAGTTTGTTCGACGCAACTGGCACAAGTTTGTTTGATGCAACTGGCACAAGTTTGTTTGACACAACTGGCACAAGTTTGTTCTACGCAACTGGCAGAAGTTTGTTCAACGAAACTGGCACAAGATTGTTCGACGCAACTGGAACAAGTTTGTTCGGCGCAACTGGCACAAGTTTGTTCTTCGCAACTGGAAAAAGTTTTTTCCACGCAACTGGCACAAGTTTGTTCTACGCAACTGGCACAAGTTTGTCTGACACAACTGGCACAAGTTTGTTCTACGTAACTGGCCCAAGTTTGTTCGACGCAACTGGCACAAGTTTGTTCGACGCAACTGGCACAAGTTTGTTTGACACAACTGGCACAAGTTTGTTCTACGCAACAGGCAAAAGTTTGTTCTACGTAACTGGCACAAGTTTGTTCGACGCAAGTGGCACAAGTTTGTTCTATGCAACTGGCACAAATTTGTTTGACACAACTGGCACAAGTTTGTTCTACGCAACTGGCACAAGTTTGTTCGATACAACTGGCACAAGTTTGTTTGACGCAACTGGCACAAGCTTGTTCGACGCAACTGGCACAGGTTTGTTCGATGCAAATGGCACAAGTTTGTTCGACACAACTGGCACAAGTTTGTTTAACGCAACTGGCAAAAGTTTATTCGACCCAACTGGCAAAAGTTTGTTTGACGAAACTGGCACAAGTTTTTTTGACGCAACTGGCACAAGTTTGTTTGACGCAACTGGCACAAGGTTGTTTGACGCAACTGGCACAAGGTTGTTCTACACAACTGGCACAAGTTTGTTCTATGCAACTGACACAAGTTTGTTTGACGCAACTGGCACAAGTTTGTTCTACGCAACTGGCACAAGTTTCTTTGACGAAACTGGCACAAGTTTGTTCGACGCAACTGGCCCAAGTTTGTTTGACGCAACTGGCACAAGTTTGTTTGACAAAACTGGCACAAGTTTGTTCTACACAACTGGCACAAGTTTGTTCGACAAAACTGGCACAAGTTTGTACGACGCAACTGGCACAAGTTTGTTCGACGCAACTGGCACAAGTTTATTTTACGGAACTGGCACAAGTTTGTATTACGGAACTGGCTCAAGTTTGTTCTACGCAACTGGCACAAGTTTGTCTGACACAACTGGCACAATTCTGTTCTACGTAACTGGCACAAGTTTGTTCTACGCAAATGGCACAAGTTTGTTCGACGCAACTGGCACAAGTTTGTTCTACGCAATTGGCACAAGTTTGTCCGACACAACTGGCACAAGTTTGTTCGACGCAATTGGCACATGTTTGTCCGACACAACTGGCACAAGTGTGTTCGACGCAACTGGCACAAGTTTGGTCTACGCAACTGGCACAAGTTTGTTCTATGCAACTGGCACAAGTTTGTTTGACGCAACTGGCACAAGTCTGTTTGACTTAACTGGCACAAGGTTGTTCTGCGCACCTGCACAAGTTTGTTCGATGCAACTGGCACAAGTTTGTTCGACGCAACTGGCAAAAGTTTCTTCTACGCAACTGGCACAAGTTTGTTCAACACAAGTGGCACAAGTTTGTTCTGTGCAACTGGCAGAAGTTTGTTTGACACAACTGGCACAAGTTTGTTTGACGCATCAGGCAAAAGTTTTTTTGAAACAACTGGCACAAGTTTGTTCTACGCAACTGTCACAAGTTTGTTCAACGCATCTAGCACAAGTTTGTTCGATGCAACTGGCACAGGTTTGTTCGATGCAACTGGCACAAGTTTGTTCGACGCAACTGGCACAAGTTTGTTCTACGCAACTGGCACAAATTTGTTCTACGCAACTGGCACAAGTTTGTTTTACGCAACTGGCACAAGTTTGTTTGATGCAATTGGCACAAGTTTGTTCTTCGCAACTGGCACAAGTTTGTTCTATGCAACTGGCCCAAGTTTGTTCTACGAAACTGGCACAAGTTTGTTCTATGCAACTGGCAGAAGTTTGTTTGACACAACTCGCACAAGTTTGTTCTACGCAACTGTCACAAGTTTGTTCTACGCAACTGGCACAAGTTTCTTCAACGCAACTGGCGCAAGTATGTTCGACGCAACTGGCACAAGTTTGTTCTACGCAACTGGCTCAAGTTTGTTCTATGCAACTGGCACAAGTTTGTTTGACGCAACTGGCACAAGTTTGTTTGACGCAACTGGCACAAGTTTGTTTGACGCAATTGGCACAACTTTGTTCTACGCAACTGTCCCAAGTTTGTTCGACACAACTGGCAGAAGTTTGTTCTACGCAACTGGCACAAGTTTGTTCTACGTAACTGGCACAAGTTTGTTCTACGCAACTGGCAGAAGTTTGTTCTACGCAACTGGCCCAAGTTTGTTCTACGTAACTGGCACAAGTTTGTCCGATGCAACTGGCACAAGTTTGTTTGACACATCTGGCACAAGTTTGTTTGACACAACTGGCAAAAGTTTGTTCTACGCAACTGGCACAAGTTTGTTCGATGCAAGTGGCACAAGTTTGTTCTATGCAACTGGCACAAGTTTGTTTGACACAACTGGCACAAGTTTGTTCTACGCAACTGGCACAAGTTTGTTCGATGCAACTGGCACAAGTTAGTTTGACGCAACTGGCACAAGTTTGTTCTACGCAACTGGCACAAGTTTGTTCGATGCAACTGGCACAAGTTTGTTTGACACAACTGGCACAAGTTTGTTCTACGCAACTGGCACAAGTTTGTTCGATGCAACTGGCACAAGTTTGTTTGACGCAACTGGCACAAGTTTGTTCGATGCAACTGGCACAAGTTTGTTCGACGAACTGGCAAAAGTTTGTTTAACACAACTGGCACAACTTTATTCGACCCAACTGGCACAAGTTTGTTTGACGCAACTGGCACAAGTTTTTTTGACGCAACTGGCACAAGTTTGTTTGACGCAACTGGCACAAGGTTTTTTGACGCAACTGTTACAAGGTTATTCTACACAACTGGCACAAGTTTGTTCTGTGCAACTGGCACAAGTTTGTTTGACGCAACTGTCACAAGTTTGTTCTACGCAACTGGCACAAGTTTCTTCGACACAACTGGCACAAGTTTTTTCGACGCAACTGGCACAAGTTTGTTTGATGCAACTGGCACAAGTTTGTTCTACGCAACTGGCACAAGTTTTTTTGACACAACTGGCACAAGTTTGTTCTACGCAACTGGAACAAGTTTGTTCGGCGCAACTGGCACAAGTTTGTTCTTCGCAATTGGTACAAGTTTTTTCTACGCAACTGGCACAACTTTTTTCTACGAAACTGGCACAAGTTTGTTCTACGCAACTGGCACAAGTTCGTCTGACACAACTGGCACAAGTTTGTTCTACGTAACTGGCACAAGTTTGTTCTACGCAACTGGCACAAGTTTGTTCGACGCAACTGGCACAAGTTTGTTTGACACAACTGGCACAAGTTTGTTCTACACAACTGGCAAAAGTTTGTTCTACGCAACTGGCACAAATTTGTTCGACGCAAGTGGCACAAGTTTGTTCTATGCAACTGGCACAAGTTTGTTTGACACAACTGGCACAAGTTTGTTCTACGCAACTGGCACAAGTTTGTTCGATGCAACTGGCACAAGTTTGTTTGACGCAACTGGCACAAGCTTGTTCGACGCAACTGGCACAAGTTTGTTCGATGCAAATGGCACAAGTTTGTTTGACGCAACTAGCATAAGTTTGTTTAACGCAACTGGCACAAGTTTATTCGACCCAACTGGCACAAGTTTGTTTGACGCAACTGGCACAAGTTTTTTTGACGCAACTGGCACAAGTTTGTTTGACGCAACTGGCACAAGGTTGTTTGACGCAACTGGCACAAGGTTGTTCTACACAACTTGCACAAGTTTGTTCTATGCAACTGACACAAGTTTGTTTGACGCAACTGGCACAAGTTTGTTCTACGCAACTGGAACAAGTTTCTTTGACGAAACTGGCACAAGTTTGTTCTACGCAACTGGCCCAAGTTTGTTTGACGCAACTGGCACAAGTTTGTTTGACAAAACTGGCACAAGTTTGTTCTACACAACTGGCACAAGTTTGTTCAACAAAACTGGCACAAGTTTGTTCAACGCAACTGCTACATGTTTGTTCGACGCAACTGGCACAAGTTTGTTTTACGGAACTGGCACAAGTTTGTATTACGGAACTGGTACAAGTTTGTTCTACGCAACTGGCACAAGTTTGTCTGACACAACTGGCACAATTTTGTTCTACGTAACTGGCACAAGTTTGTTCTACGCAACTGGCACAAGTTTGTTCGACGCAACTGGCACAAGTTTGTTTTATGCAACTGGCACAAGTTTGTTTGACACAACTGGCAGAAGTTTGTTCGACGCAACTGGCACAAATTTGTTCGACGCAATTGGCACAAGTTTGTCCGACACAACTGGCACAAGTTTGTTCGACGCAATTGGCACAAGTTTGTCCGACACAACTGGCACAAGTGTGTTCGACACAACTGGCACAAGTTTGGTCTACGCAACTGGCACAAGTTTGTTCTATGCAACTGGCACAAGTTTGTTTGACGCAAGTGGCACAAGTTTTTTTGACGCAACTGGCACAAGTTTGTTTGACGCAACTGGCACAAGGTTGTTTGACGCAACTGGCACAAGGTTGTTCTACACAACTGGCACAAGTTTGTTCTATGCAACTGACACAAGTTTGTTTGACGCAACTGGCACAAGTTTGTTCTACGCAACTGGCACAAGTTTCTTTGATGAAACTGGCACAAGTTTGTTCGACGCAACTGGCCCAAGATTGTTTGACGCAACTGGCAAAAGTTTGTTTGACAAAACTGGCACAAGTTTGTTCTACACAACTGGCACAAGTTTTTTCAACAAAACTGGCACAAGTTTGTTCGACGCAACTGGCACATGTTTGTTCGACGCAACTGGCACAAGTTTGTTTTACGGAACTGGCACAAGTTTGTTTTACGGAACTGACACAAGTTTGTTCTACGCAACTGGCACAAGTTTGTCTGACACAACTGGCACAATTTTGTTCTACGTAACTGGCACAAGTTTGTTCTGCGCAACTGGCACAAGTTTGTTCGACGCAACTGGCATAAGTTTGTTTTATGCAACTGGCACAAGTTTGTTTGACACAACTGGCAGAAGTTTGTTCTACGCAACAGGCACAAGTTTGTTCGACGCAATTGGCACAAGTTTGTCCGACACAACTGGCACAAGTTTGTTCAACGCAATTGGCACAAGTTTGTCCGACACAACTGGCATAAGTGTGTTCGACACAACTGGCACAAGTTTGGTCTACGCAACTGGCACAAGTTTGTTCTATGCAACTGGCACAAGTTTGTTTGACGCAACTGGCACAAGTTTGTTTTACGCAACTGGCATAAGTTTGTTTGACACAACTGGCACAAGTTTGTTCTACGCAACTGGCAAAAGTTTGTTCGACGCAATTGGCACAATTTTGTCCGACGCAACTGGCACAAGTTTGTTCGACGCAACTGGTACAAGTTTGTTCGATCCAACTGGCACAAGTTTGTTCTACGCAACTGACACAAGTTTGTTCTACGCAACTGGCATAAATTTGTTCGACGCAACTGGCACAAGTTTCTTTGACGCAACTGGCACAAGTTTGTTCTGCGCAACTTGCACAAGTTTGTTCAACGCAACTGGCACAAGTTTGTTCTACGCAACTGGCACAAATTTGTTCTACTCAACAGGAACAAGTTTGTTCTACGCAACTGGCACAAGTTTGTTTGGCGCAATTGGCACAAGTTTGTTCTTCGCAACTGGCACAAGTTTGTTCTATGCAACTGGCCCAAGTTTGTTCTACACAACTGGCACAAGTTTGTCCTATGCAACTGGCAAAAGTTTGTTTGACACAACTCGCACAAGTTTGTTCTACACAACTGGCACAAGTTTGTTCTACGCAACTGGCACAAGTTTGTTCAACGCAACTGGCGCAAGTATGTTCGACGCAACAGGCACAAGTTTGTTCTATGCAACTGGCTCAAATTTGTTCTATGCAACTGGCACAAGTTTGTTTAATGCAACTGGCACAAGTTTGTTTGACGCAACTGGCACAAGTTTGTTCTACGCAACTGGCAAAAGTTTGTTTGACGCAACTGGCAGAAGTTTGTTCTACGCAACTGGCACAAGTTTGTTCTACGTAAATGGCACAAGTTTGTTCTACGCAACTGGCAGAAGTTTGTACTACGCAACTGGCACAAGTTTGTTCTAAGTAACTGGCACAAGTTTGTTCTACGCAACTGGCACAAGTTTGTTTGACACATCTGGCACAAGTTTGTTTGACACGACTGGCAAAAGTTTGTTCGATGCAACTGGCACAAGTTTGTTTGACGCAACTGGCACAAGGTTGTTTGACGTAACTGGCACAAGGTTATTCTACACAACTGGCACAAGTTTGTTCTATGCAACTGGCACAAGTTTGTTTGACGCAACTGGCACAAGTTTGTTCTACGCAACTGGCACAAGTTTCTACGACACAACTGGCACAAGTTTGTTCGACGCAAAAGGCCCAAGTTTGTTTGATGCAACTGGCACAAGTTTGTTTGACACAACAGGCACAAGTTTGTTCTACGCAACTGGCACAAGTTTTTCTGACACAACTGGCACAAGTTTGTTCTACGTAACTGGCCCAAGTTTGTTCGACGCAACTGGCACAAGTTTGTTCGACGCAACTGGCACAAGTTTGTTTGACACAACTGGCACAAGTTTGTTCTACGCAACTGGCAAAAGTTTGTTCTACGCAACTGGCACAAGTTTGTTCGACACAAGTGGCACAAGTTTGTTCTATGCAACTGGCACAAGTTTGTTTGACACAACTGGCACAAGTTTGTTCTACGCAACTGGCACAAGTTTGTTCGATACAACTGGCACAAGTTTGTTTGACGCAACTGGCACAAGCTTGTTCGACGCAACTGGCACAAGTTTGTTCGATGCAAATGGCACAAGATTGTTCGACGCAACTGGCACAAGTTTGTTTAACGCAACTGGCACAAGTTTATTCGACCCAACTGGCAAAAGTTTGTTTGACGCAACTGGCACAAGTTTTTTTGGTGCAACTGGCACAAGTTTGTTTGACGCAACTGGCACAAGGTTGTTCGACGCAACTGGCACAAGGTTGTTCTACACAACTGGCACAAGTTTGTTCTATGCAACTGACACAAGTTTGTTTGACGCAACTGGCACAAGTTTGTTCTACGCAACTGGCACAAGTTTCTTTGACGAAACTGGCACAAGTTTGTTCGACGCAAGTGGCCCAAGTTTGTTTGACGCAACTGGCACAAGTTTGTTTGACAAAACTGGCACAAGTTTGTTCTACACAACTGGCACAAGTTTGTTCGACAAACCTGGCACAAGTTTGTTCGACGCAACTGGCACAAGTTTGTTCGACTCAACTGGCACAAGTTTATTTTACGGAACTGGCACAAGTTTGTATTACGGAACTGGCACAAGTTTGTTCCACGCAACTGGCACAAGTTTGTCTGACACAACTGGCACAATTCTGTTCTACGTAACTGGCACAAGTTTGTTCTACGCAACTGGCACAAGTTTGTTCTACGCATCTGGCACAAGTTTGTTCTACGCAATTGGCACAAGTTTGTCCGACACAACTGGCACAAGTTTGTTCGACGCAATTTGCACAAGTTTGTCCGACACAACTGGCACAAGTATGTTCGACGCAACTGGCACAAGTTTGGTCTACGTAACTGGCACAAGTTTGTTCTATGCAACTGGCACAAGTTTGTTTGATGCAACTGGCACAAGTTTGTTCTGCGCACCTGCACAAGTTTGTTCGATGCAACTGGCACAAGTTTGTTCGACGCAACTGGCAAAAGTTTGTTCTACGCAACTGGCACAAGTTTGTTCGACACAAGTGGCACAAGTTTGTTCTATGCAACTGGCAGAAGTTTGTTTGACACAACTGGCACAAGTTTGTTTGACGCATCGGGCAAAAGTTTATTTGAAACAACTGGCATAAGTTTGTTCTACGCAACTGTCACAAGTTTGTTCAACTCATCTGGCACAAGTTTGTTCGATGCAACTGGCACAGGTTTGTTCGATGCAACTGGCACAAGTTTGTTCGACGCAACTGGCACAAGTTTGTTCTACGCAACTGGCACAAGTTTGTTCTACGCAACTGGCACAAGTTTGTTCAACGCAACTAGCGCAAGTATGTTCGACGCAACTGGCACAAGTTTGTTCTACGCAACTGGCTCACGTTTGTTCTATGCAACTGGCACAAGTTTGTTTGACGCAACTGGCACAAGTTTGTTTGACGCAACTGGCACAAGTTTGTTCTACGCAACTGGCCCAAGTTTGTTTGACGCAACTGGCAGAAGTTTGTTCTTCGCAACTGGCACAAGTTTGTTCTACGTAACTGGCACAAGTTTGTTCTACGCAACTGGCAGGAGTTTGTTCTACGCAACTGGCACAAGTTTATTCTACGTAACTGGCACAAGTTTGTTCTACACAACTGGCACAAGTTTGTTTGACACATCTGGCACAAGTTTGTTTGACACAACTGGCAAAAGTTTGTTCTACGCAACTGGCACAAGTTTGTTCGTCGCAAGTGGCACAAGTTTGTTCTATGCAACTGGCACAAGTTTGTTTCACACAACTGGCACAAGTTTGTTCTACGCAACTGGCACAAGTTTGTTCGATGTAACTGGCACAAGTTAGTTTGACGTAACTGGCACAAGTTTGTTCTACGCAACTGGCACAAGTTTGTTCGATGCAACTGGCACAAGTTTGTTTGACACAACTGGCACAAGTTTGTTCTACGCAACTGGCACAAGTTTGTTCGATGCAACTGGCACAAGTTTGTTTGACGCAACTGGCACAAGTTTGTTTGATGCAACTGGCACAAGTTTGTTCGATGCAACTGGCACAAGTTTGTTCGACGAACTGCCACAAGTTTGTTTAACGCAACTGGCACAAGTTTATTCGACCCAACTGGCACAAGTTTGCTTGACGCAACTGGCACAAGTTTTTTTGATGCAACTGGCACAAGTTTGTTTTACGCAACTGGCACAAGGTTGTTTGACGCAACTGTTACAAGGTTATTCTACACAACTGGCACAAGTTTGTTCTGTGCAACTGGCACAAGTTTGTTTGACGCAACTGGCACAAGTTTGTTCTACGCAACTGGCACAAGTTTCTTCGACACAACTGGCACAAGTTTGTTCGACGCAACTGGCACAAGTTTGTTTGACACAACTGGCAAAAGTTTGTTCTACGCAACTGGCACAAGTTTGTTCGACGAAACTGGCACAAGATTGTTCGACGCAACTGGAACAAGTTTGTTCGGCGCAACTGGCACAAGTTTGTTCTTCGCAATTGGTACAAGTTTTTTCTACACAACTGGCACAAGTTTGTTCTACGAAACTGGCACAAGTTTGTTCTGCGCAACTGGCACAAGTTTGTCTGACACAACTGGCACAAGTTTGTTCGACGTAACTGGCACAAGTTTGTTCTACGCAACTGGCACAAGTTTGTTCGACGCAACTGGCACAAGTTTGTTTGACACAACTGGCACAAGTTTGTTCTACACAACTGGCAAAAGTTTATTCTACGCAACTGGCACAAATTTGTTCGACGCAAGGGGCACAAGTTTTTTCTATGCAACTGGCACAAGTTTGTTTGACACAACTGGCACAAGTTTGATCTACGCAACTGGCACAAGTTTGTTCGATGCAACTGGCACAAGTTTGTTTGTCGCAACTGGCACAAGCTTGTTCGACGCAACTGGCACAAGTTTGTTCGATGCAAATGGCACAAGTTTGTTTGATGCAACTAGGATAAGTTTGTTTAACGCAACTGGCACAAGTTTATTCGACCCAACTGGCACAAGTTTGTTTGACGCAACTGGCACAAGTTTTTTTGACGCAACTGGCACAAGTTTGTTTGACGCAACTGGCACAAGGTTGTTTGACGCAACTGGCACAAGGTTGTTCTACACAACTGGCACAAGTTTGATCTATGCAACTGACACAAGTTTGTTTGACGCAACTGGCACAAGTTTGTTCTACGCAACTGGCACAAGTTTCTTTGACGAAACTGGCACAAGTTTGTTCAACGCAACTGGCCCAAGTGTGTTTGACGCAACTGGCACAAGTTTGTTTGACAAAACTGGCACAAGTTTGTTCTACACAACTGACACAAGTTTGTTCAACAAAACTGGCACAAGTTTGTTTTACGGAACTGGCACAAGTTTGTTTTACGGAACTGGTACAAGTTTGTTCTACGCAACTGGCACAAGTTTGTCTGACACAACTGGCACAATTTTGTTCTACTTAACTGGCACAAGTTTGTTCTACGCAACAGGCACAAATTTGTTCGACGCAACTGGCACAAGTTTGTTTTATGCAACTGGCACAAGTTTGTTTGACACAACTGGCAGAAGTTTGTTCGACGCAACTGGCACAAATTTGTTCGACGCTATTGGCACAAGTTTGTCCGACACAACTGGCACAAGTTTGTTCGACGCAATTGGCACAAGTTTGTCCGACACAACTGGCACAAGTGTGTTCGACACAACTGGCACAAGTTTGGTCTACGCAACTGGCACAAGTTTGTTCTATGCAACTGGCACAAGTTTGTTTGACGCAACTGGCACAAGTTTTTTTTACGCAACTGGCACAAGTTTGTTTGACGCAACTGGCACAAGGTTGTTTGACGCAACTGGCACAAGGTTGTTCTACACAACTGGCACAAGTTTGTTCTATGCAACTGACACAAGTTTGTTTGATGCAACTGGCACAAGTTTGTTCTACGCAACTGGCACAAGTTTCTTTGACGCAACTGGCACAAGGTTGTTTGACGCAACTGGCACAAGGTTGTTCTACACAACTGGCACAAGTTTGTTCTATGCAACTGACACAAGTTTGTTTGATGCAACTGGCACAAGTTTGTTCTACGCAACTGGCACAAGTTTCTTTGACGAAACTGGCACAAGTTTGTTCGACGCAACTGGCCTAAGATTGTTTGATGCAACTGGCACAAGTTTGTTTGACAAAACTGGCACAAGTTTGTTCTACACAACTGGCAAAGGTTTGTTCAACAAAACTGGCACAAGTTTGTTCGACGCAACTGGCACATGTTTGTTCGACGCAACTGGCACAAGTTTGTTTTACGGAACTGGCACAAGTTTGTTTTACGGAACTGACACAAGTTTGTTCTACGCAACTGGCACCAGTTTGTCTGACACAACTGGCACAATTTTGTTCTACGTAACTGGCACAAGTTTGTTTTGCGCAACTGGCACAAGTTTGTTTGACGCAACTGGCATAAGTTAGTTTTTATGCAACTGGCACAAGTTTGTTTGCCACAACTGGCAGAAGTTTGTTCTACGCAACAGGCACAAGTTTGTTCGACGCAATTGGCACAAGTTTGTCCGACACAACTGGCACAAGTATGGTCTACGCAACTGGCACAAGTTTGTTCTATGCAAGTGGCACAAGTTTGTTTGACGCAACTGGCACAAGTCTGTTTGACTTAACTGGCACAAGTTTGTTCTGCGCAACTGGCACAAGTTTGATCGATGCAACTGGCACAAGTTTGTTCGACACAACTGGCAAAAGTTTGTTCTACGCAACTGGCACAAGTTTGTTCGACACAAGTGGCACAAGTTTGTTCTATGCAACTGTCAGAAGTTTGTTTGACACAACTGGCACAAGTTTGTTTGACGCAACGGGCAAAAGTTTATTTGAAACAACTGGCACAAGTTTGTTCTTCGCAACTGTCACAAGTTTGTTCAACGCATCTGGCACAAGTTTGTTCGATGCAACTGGCACAGGTTTGTTCGATGCAACTGGCACAAGTTTGTTCGATGCAACTGGCACAAGTTTGTTCTACGCAACTGGCACAAATTTGTTCTACGTAACTGGCACAAGTTTGTTTTACGCAACTGGCACAAGTTTGTTTGATGCAATTGGCACAAGTTTGTTCTTCGCAACTGGCACAAGTTTGTTCTATGCAACTGGCCCAAGTTTGTTCTAAGCAACTGGCACAAGTTTTTTCTATGCAACTGGCAGAAGTTTGTTTGAAACAACTCGCACAAGTTTGTTCTACGCAACTGGCACAAGTTTGTTCTACGCAACTGGCACAAGTTTGTTCAAGGCAACTGGCGCAAGTATGTTTGACGCAACTGGCACAAGTTTGTTCTACGCAACTGGCTCAAGTTTGTTCTATGCAACTGGCACAAGTTTGTTTGACGCAACTGGCACAAGTTTGTTTGACGCAACTGGCACAAGTTTGTTCTACGCAACTGGCAGAAGTTTGTTTGACGCAACTGGCAGAAGTTTGTTCTACGCAACTGGCACAAGTTTGTTCTACGTAACTGGCACAAGTTTGTTCTACGCAACTGGCAGAAGTTTGTTCTACGCAACTGACACAAGTTTGTTCTACGTAACTGGCACAAGTTTGTTCTACGCAACTGGCACAAGTTTGTTTGACACATCTGGCACAAGTTTGTTTGACACAACTGGCAAAAGTTTGTTCTACGCAACTGGCACAAGTTTGTTCGACGCAAGTGGCACAAGTTTGTTCTATGCAACTGGCACAAGTTTGTTTGACGCAACTGGCACAAGTTTGTTTGACGCAACTGGCACAAGTTTGTTCGACGCAACTGGCACAAGTTTGTTCGATGCAACTGGCACAAGTTTGTTCGACGAACTGGCACAAGTTTGTTTAACGCAACTGGCACAAGTTTATTCGACCCAACTGGCACAAGTTTGTTTGACGCAACTGGCACAAGTTTTTTTGACGCAACTGGCACAAGTTTGTTTGACGCAACTGGCACAAGGTTGTTTGACGCAACTGTTACAAGGTTATTCTACACAACTGGCACAAGTTTGTTCTACACAACTGACAAAAGTTTGTTCTACGCAACTGGCAAAAATTTTTTCGACACAAGTGGCAAAAGTTTGTTCTATGCAACTGGCACAAGTTGTTTGACACAACTGGCACAAGTTTGTTCTACGCAACTAGCACAAGTTTGTTCGATGCAACTGGCACAAGTTTGTTTGACGCAACTGGCACCAACTTGTTCGACGCAACTGGCACAAGTTTGTTCGATGCAAATGGCACAAGTTTGACGCAACTAGCATAAGTTTGTTTAACGCAACTGGCACAAGTTTATTCGACCCAACTGGCACAAGTTTGTTTGACGCAACTGGCACAAGTTTTTTTGACGCAACTGGCACAAGTTTGTTTGACGCAACTGGCACAAGGTTGTTTGACGCAACTGGCACAAGGTTGTTCTAGACAACTGGCACAAGTTTGTTCTATGCAACTGACACAAGTTTGTTTGACGCAACTGGCACAAGTTTGTTACGCAACGGGCACAAGTTTCTTTGACGAAACTGGCACAAGTTTGTTCAACGCAACTGGCCCAAGTTTGTTTGACGCAACTGGCACAAGTTTGTTTGACAAAACTGGCACAAGTTTGTTCTACACAACTGGCACAAGTTTGTTCAACAAAACTGGCACAAGTTTGTTCAACGCAACTGGCACAATTTTGTTCGACGCAACTTGCACAAGTTTGTTTTACGGAACTGGCACAATTTTGTTTTACGGAACTGGCACAAGATTGTTCTACGCAAGTGGCACAAGTTTGTCTGACACAACTGGCACAATTTTGTTCTACGTAACTGGCACAAGTTTGTTCTACGCAACTGGAACAAGTTTGTTCGACGCAACTGGCACAAGTTTGTTTTATGCAACTGGCACAAGTTTGTTTGACACAACTGGCAGAAGGTTGTTCTCCGCAACTAGCACAAATTTGTTCGACGCAATTGGCACAAGTTTGTCCGACACAACTGGCACAAGTTTGTTCGACGCAATTGGCACAAGTTTGTCTGACACAACTGGCACAAGTGTGTTCGACGCAACTGGCACAAGTTTGGTCTATGCAACTGGCACAAGTTTGTTCTATGCAACTGGCACAAGTTTGTTTGACGCAACTGGCACAAGTTTTTTTGACGCAACTGGCACAAGTTTGTTTGACGCAACTGGCACAAGGTTGTTTCACGCAACTGGCACAAGGTTGTTCTACACAACTGGCACAAGTTTGTTCTATGCAACTGACACAAGTTTGTTTGACGCAACTGGCACAATTTTGTTCTACGCAACTGGCACAAGTTTCTTTGACGAAACTGGCACAAGTTTGTTCGACGCAACTGGCCCAAGTTTGTTTGACACAACTGGCACAAGTTTGTTTGACAAAACTGGCAAAAGTTTTTTCTACACAACTGGCACAAGTTTGTTCAACAAAACTGGCACAAGTTTGTTCGACGCAACTGGCACAAGTTTGTTCGACGCAACTGGCACAAGTTTGTTTTATGGAACTGGCACAAGTTTGTTTGACACAACTGGCACAAGTTTGTTTGACAAAACTGGCAAAAGTTTTTTCTACACAACTGGCACAAGTTTGTTCAACAAAACTGGCACAAGTTTGTTCGACGCAACTGGCACAAGTTTGTTCGACGCAACTGGCACAAGTTTGTTTTATGGAACTGGCACAAGTTTGTTTTACGGAACTGGCACAAGTTTGTTCTACGCAACTGGCACAAGTTTGTCTGACACAACTGGCACAATTTTGTTCTACGTAACTGGCACAAGTTTGTTCTACGCAACTGGCACAAGTTTGTTCGACGCAACTAGCACAAGTTTGTTTTAAGCAACTGGCACAAGTTTGTTTGACACAACTGGCAGAAGGTTGTTCTCCGCAACTGGCACAAATTTGTTCGACGCAATTGGCACAAGTTTGTCCGACACAACTGGCACAAGTTTGTTCGACGCAATTGGCACAAGTTTGTCCGACACAACTGGCACAAGTGTGTTCGACGCAACTGGCACAAGTTTGGTCTACGCAACTGGCACAAGTTTGTTCTATGCAACTGGCACAAGTTTGTTTGACGCAACTGGCACAAGTTTTTTTGACGCAACTGGCACAAGTTTGTTTGATGCAACTGGCACAAGGTTGTTTCACGCAACTGGCACAAGGTTGTTCTACACAACTGGCACAAGTTTGTTCTATGCAACTGACACAAGTTTGTTCTATGAAACTGGCACAAGTTTGTTCTACGCAACTGGCACAAGTTTCTTTGACGAAACTGGCACAAGTTTGTTCGACGCAACTGGCCCAAGTTTGTTTGACGCAACTGGCACAAGTTTGTTTGACAAAACTGGCACAAGTTTTTTCTACACAACTGGCACAAGTTTGTTCAACAAAACTGGCACAAGTTTGTTCGACGCAACTGGCACAAGTTTGTTCGACGCAACTGGCACAAGTTTGTTTTATGGAACTGGCACAAGTTTGTTTTACGGAACTGGCACAAGTTTGTTCTACGCAACTGGCACAAGTTTGTCTGACACAACTGGCACAATTTTGTTCTACGTAACAGGCACAAGTTTGTTCTACGCAACTGGCACAAGTTTCTTCGACGCAACTGGCACAAGTTTGTTTTATGCAACTGGCACAAGTTTGTTTGACACAACTGGCAGAAGTTTGTTCTACGCAACAGGCACAAGTTTGTTCGATGCAATTGGCACAAGTTTGTCCGACACAACTGGCACAAGTTTGTTCAACGCAATTGGCACAAGTTTGTCCAACACAACTGGCACAAGTGTGTTCGACGCAACTGGCACAAGTTTGTTCTACGCAACTGGCACAAGTTTGTTCTATGCAACTGGCACAAGTTTGTTTGACGCAACTGGCAAAAGTCTGTTTGACTTAACTGGCACAAGTTTGTTTGACGCAACTGGCACAAGTTTGTTCGATGCAGCTGGCACAAGTCTGTTTGACGCAACTGGCACAAGTTTTTTTGATGCAACTGGCACAAATTTGTTCTATGCAACTGGCACAAGTTTGTTTTGACGCAACTGGCACAAGGTTGTTCTACAAAACTGGCACAAGTTTGTTCTATGCAACTGGCACAAGTTTGTTTGACGCAACTGGCACAAGTTTGTTTTACGCAACTGGCACAAGTTTCTTTGACGCAACTGGCACAAGTTTGTTCGACACAACTGGCCCAAGTTTGTTTGACGCAACTGGCACAAGTTTATTTGACAAAACTGGCACAAGTTTGTTCTACGCAACTGGCCCAAGTTTGTTCGACGAAACTGGCACAAGTTTGTCCGACGCAACTAGCACAAGTTTGTTCGACGCAACTGGCACAAGTTTGTTCTACGCAACTGGCACAAGTTTGTTCTGCGCAACTGGCATAAGTTTGTCTGACATAACTGGCACAAGTTTGTTCTACGTAACTGGCACAAGTTTGTTCTACGCAACTGGCACAAGTTTGTTCGACGCAACAGGCACAAGTTTGTTTTACGCAACTGGCACAAGTTTGTTTGACACAACTGGCACAAGTTTGTTCTACGCAACTGGCAAAAGTTTGTTCAACGCAATTGGCACAATTTTGTCCGACGCAACTGGCACAAGTTTGTTCGACGCAACTGGCACAAGTTTGTTCGATGCAACTGGCACAATTTTGTTCTACATAACTGACACAAGTTTGTTCTACGCAACTGGCATAAATTTGTTTGACGCAACTGGCACAAGTTTGTTTGACGCAACTGGCACAAGTTTGTTCTGCGCAACTTGCACAAGTTTGTTCAACGCAACTGGCACAAGTTTGTTCGACGCAACTGGCACAAGTTTGTTCTACGCAACTGGCACAAGTTTGTTTGACGCAACTGGCACAAGTTTGTTCTATGCAACTGGCACAAGTTTGTTTGATGCAATTGGCACAAGTTTGTTAGACGCAACTGGCACAAGTTTGTTCAACGCAATTGGCACAAGTTTGTCCAACACAACTGGCACAAGTGTGTTCGACGCAACTGGCACAAGTTTGTTCTACGCAACTGGCACAAGTTTGTTCTATGCAACTGGCACAAGTTTGTTCTACGTAACTGGCACAAGTTTGTTCTACGCAACTGGCACAAGTTTGTTTGACACATCTGGCACAAGTTTGTTTGACACAACTGGCAAAAGTTTGTTCTACGCAACTGGCACAAGTTTTTTCGACGCAAGTGGCACAAGGTTGTTCTATGCAACTGGCACAAGTTTGTTTGACACAACTGGCAGATGTTTGTTCTACGCAACTGGCACAAGTTTGTTCGATGCAACTGGCACAAGTTTGTTTGACGCAAATGGCACAAGTTTGTTCGACGCAACTGGCACAAGTTTGTTCGATGCAAATGGCACAAGTTTGTTCGACGAACTGGCACAAGTTTGTTTAACGCAACTGGCACAATTTTATTCGACCCAACTGGCACAAGTTTGTTTGACGCAACTGGCACAAGTTTTTTTGACGCAACTGGCACAAGTTTGTTTGACGCAACTGGCACAAGGTTGTTTGACGCAACTGTTACAAGGTTATTCTACACAACTGGCACAAGTTTGTTCTACACAACTGACAAAAGTTTGTTCTACGCAACTGGCACAAATTTGTTCGACGCAAGTGGCACAAGTTTGTTCTATGCAACTGGCACAAGTTGTTTGACACAACTGGCACAAGTTTGTTCTACGCAACTGGCACAAGTTTGTTCGATGCAACTGGCACAAGTTTGTTTGACGCAACTGGCACCAACTTGTTCGACGCAACTGGCACAAGTTTGTTCGATGCAAATGGCACAAGTTTGTTTGACGCAACTAGCATAAGTTTGTTTAACGCAACTGGCACAAGTTTATTCGACCCAACTGGCACAAGTTTGTTTGACGCAACTGGCACAAGTTTTTTTGACGCAACTGGCACAAGTTTGTTTGACGCAACTGGCACAAGGTTGTTTGACGCAACTGGCACAAGGTTGTTCTACACAACTGGCACAAGTTTGTTCTATGCAACTGACACAAGTTTGTTTGACGCAACTGGCACAAGTTTCTTTGACGAAACTGGCACAAGTTTGTTCGACGCAACTGGCCCAAGTTTGTTTGACGCAACTGGCACAAGTTTGTTTGACAAAACTGGCACAAGTTTGTTCTACACAACTGGCACAAGTTTCTTCAACAAAACTGGCACAAGTTTGTGTTACGGAACTGGCACAAGTTTGTTTTACGGAACTGGCACAAGTTTGTTCTACGCAACTGGCACAAGTTTGTCTGACACAACTGGCACAATTTTGTTCTACGTAACTGGCACAAGTTTGTTCTACGCAACTGGCACAAGTTTGTTCGACAGAACTAGCACAAGTTTGTTTTATGCAACTGGCACAAGTCTGTTTGACACAACTGGCAGAAGGTTGTTCTCCGCAACTGGCACAAATTTGTTCGACGCAATTGGCACAAGTTTGTCCGACACAACTGGCACAAGTTTGTTCGACGCAATTGGCACAAGTTTGTCCGACACAACTGGCACAAGTGTGTTCGACGCAACTGGCACAAGTTTGTTTGACGCAACTGGCACAAGTTTGTTCTATGCAACTGGCACAAGTTTGTTTGACGCAACTGGCACAAGTTTTTTTGACGCAACTGGCACAAGTTTGTTTGATGCAACTGGCACAAGGTTGTTTCACGCAACTGGCACAAGGTTGTTCTACACAACTGGCACAAGTTTGTTCTATGCAACTGACACAAGTTTGTTTGACGCAACTGGCACAAGTTTGTTCTTCGCAACTGGCACAAGTTTCTTTGACGAAACTGGCACAAGTTTGTTCGACGCAACTGGCCCAAGTTTGTTTGACGCAACTGGCACAAGTTTGTTTGACAAAACTGGCACAAGTTTTTTCTACACAACTGGCACAAGTTTGTTCAACAAAACAGGCACAAGTTTGTTCTACGCAACTGGCACAAGTCTCTTCGACGCAACTGGCACAAGTTTGTTTTATGCAACTGGCACAAGTTTGTTTGACACAACTGGCAGAAGTTTGTTCTACGCAACAGGCACAAGTTTGTTCGACGCAATTGGCACAAGTTTGTCCGACACAACTGGCACAAGTTTGTTCAATGCAATTGGCACAAGTTTGTCCAACACAACTGGCACAAGTGTGTTCGACGTAAATGGCACAAGTTTGTTCTACGCAACTGGCACAAGTTTGTTCTATGCAACTGGCACAAGTCTGTTTGACGCAACTGGCAAAAGTCTGTTTGACTTAACTGGCACAAGTTTGTTTGACGCAACTGGCACAAGTTTGTTCGATGCAACTGGCACAAGTCTGTTTGACGCAACTGGCACAAGTTTTTTTGATGCAACTGGCACAAGTTTGTTCTATGCAACTGGCACAAGTTTGTTTTGACGCAACTGGCACAAGGTTGTTCTACAAAACTGGCACAAGTTTGTTCTATGCAACTGGCACAAGTTTGTTTGACGCAACTGGCACAAGTTTGTTTTACGCAACTGGCACAAGTTTCTTTGACGCAACTGGCACAAGTTTGTTCGACACAACTGGCCCAAGTTTGTTTGACGCAACTGGCACAAGTTTATTTGACACAACTGGCACAAGTTTGTTCTACGCAACTGGCCCAAGTTTGTTCGACGAAACTGGCACAAGTTTGTCCGACGCAACTAGCACAAGTTTGTTCGACGCAACTGGCACAAGTTTGTTCTACGCAACTGGCACAAGTTTGTTCTGCGCAACTGGCATAAGTTTGTCTGACATAACTGGCACAAGTTTGTTCTACGTAACTGGCACACGTTTGTTCTACGCAACTGGCACAAGTTTGTTCGACGCAACTGGCACAAGTTTGTTTTACGCAACTGGCACAAGTTTGTTTGACACAACTGGCACAAGTTTGTTCTACGCAACTGGCAAAAGTTTGTTCAACGCAATTGGCACAATTTTGTCCGACGCAACTGGCACAAGTTTGTTCGACGCAACTGGCACAAGTTTGTTCGATGCAACTGGCACAATTTTGTTCTACGTAACTGACACAAGTTTGTTCTACGCTACTGGCATAAATTTGTTTGACGCAACTGGCACAAGTTTGTTTGACGCAACTGGCACAAGTTTGTTCTGCGCAACTTGCACAAGTTTGTTCAACGCAACTGGCACAAGTTTGTTCGACGCAACTGGCACAAGCTTGTTCTACGCAACTGGCACAAATTTGTTCTACGCAACTGGCACAAGTTTGTTCTATGCAACTGGCACAAGTTTGTTTGACGCAATTGGCACAAGTTTGTTAGACGCAACTGGCACAAGTTTGTTCTATGCAACTGGCACAAGTTTCTTTGACGAAACTGGCACAAGATTGTGCGACGCAACTGGCCCAAGTTTGTTTGACGCAACTGTCACAAGTTTTTTTGACAAAACTGGCACAAGTTTGTTCTACACAACTGGCACAAGTTTGTTCGACAAAACTGGCACAAGTTTGTTTTACGCAACTGGCACAAGTTTGTTTGACGCAACTGGCACAAGTTTGTTTTACAGAACTGGCACAAGTTTGTATTACGGAACTGGCACAAGTTTGTTCTATGTAACTGGCACAAGTTTGTTCTACGCAACTGGCACAAGTTTGTTTGACGCAACTGGCACAAGTTTGTTCTACGCAATTGGCACAAGTTTGTCCGACACAACTGGCACAAGTTTCTTCGACGCAATTGGCACAAGTTTGTCCGACACAACTGGCACAAGTGTGTTCGACGCAACTGGCACAAGTTTGGTCTACGCAACTGGCACAAGTTTGTTCTATGCAACTGGCACAAGTTTGTTTGACGCAACTGGCACAAGTCTATTTGACTTAACTGGCACAAGTTTGTTCTGCGCAACTGGCACAAGTTTGTTCGATGCAACTGGCACAAGTTTGTTTCACGCAACTGGCAAAAGTTTGTTCTACGCAACTGGCACAAGTTTGTTCGACACAAGTGGCACAAGTTTGTTCTATGCAACTGGCAGAAGTTTGTTTGACACAACTGGCACAAGTTTGTTTGACGCAACGGGCAAAAGTTTATTTGAAACAACTGGCACAAGTTTGTTCTACGCAACTGTCACAAGTTTGTTCAACGCATCTGGCACAAGTTTGTTCGATGCAACTGGCACAGGTTTGTTCGATGCAACTGGCACAAGTTTGTTCGACGCAACTGGCACAAGTTTGTTCTATGCAACTGGCACAAATTTGTTCAACGCAACTGGCACAAGTTTGTTTTACGCAACTGGCACAAGTTTGTTTGATGCAATTGGCACAAGTTTGTTCTTCGCAACTGGCACAAGTTTGTTCTATGCAACTGGCCCAAGTTAGTTCTACGCAACTGGCACAAGTTTTTTCTATGCAACTGGCACAAGTCTGTTTGACGCAACTGGCACAAGTTTTTTTGATGCAACTGGCACAAGTTTGTTCTATGCAACTGGCACAAGTTTGTTTTGACGCAACTGGCACAAGGTTGTTCTACAAAACTGGCACAAGTTTGTTCTATGCAACTGGCACAAGTTTGTTTGACGCAACTGGCACAAGTTTGTTTTACGCAACTGGCACAAGTTTCTTTGACGCAACTGGCACAAGTTTGTTCGACACAACTGGCCCAAGTTTGTTTGACGCAACTGGCACAAGTTTATTTGACACAACTGGCACAAGTTTGTTCTACGCAACTGGCCCAAGTTTGTTCGACGAAACTGGCACAAGTTTGTCCGACGCAACTAGCACAAGTTTGTTCGACGCAACTGGCACAAGTTTGTTCTACGCAACTGGCACAAGTTTGTTCTGCGCAACTGGCATAAGTTTGTCTGACATAACTGGCACAAGTTTGTTCTACGTAACTGGCACACGTTTGTTCTACGCAACTGGCACAAGTTTGTTCGACGCAACTGGCACAAGTTTGTTTTACGCAACTGGCACAAGTTTGTTTGACACAACTGGCACAAGTTTGTTCTACGCAACTGGCAAAAGTTTGTTCAACGCAATTGGCACAATTTTGTCCGACGCAACTGGCACAAGTTTGTTCGACGCAACTGGCACAAGTTTGTTCGATGCAACTGGCACAATTTTGTTCTACGTAACTGACACAAGTTTGTTCTACGCAACTGGCATAAATTTGTTTGACGCAACTGGCACAAGTTTGTTTGAAACAACTGGCACAAGTTTGTTCTGCGCAACTTGCACAAGTTTGTTCAACGCAACTGGCACAAGTTTGTTCGACGCAACTGGCACAAGTTGTTCTACGCAACTGGCACAAATTTGTTCTACGCAACTGGCACAAGTTTGTTCTATGCAACTGGCACAAGTTTGTTTGACGCAATTGGCACAAGTTTGTTAGACGCAACTGGCACAAGTTTGTTCTATGCAACTGGCACAAGTTTCTTTGACGAAACTGGCACAAGATTGTGCGACGCAACTGGCCCAAGTTTGTTTGACGCAACTGTCACAAGTTTTTTTGACAAAACTGGCACAAGTTTGTTCTACACAACTGGCACAAGTTTGTTCGACAAAACTGGCACAAGTTTGTTTTACGCAACTGGCACAAGTTTGTTTGACGCAACTGGCACAAGTTTGTTTGACGCAACTGGCACAAGTTTGTTTTACAGAACTGGCACAAGTTTGTATTACGGAACTGGCACAAGTTTGTTCTATGTAACTGGCACAAGTTTGTTCTACGCAACTGGCACAAGTTTGTTTGACGCAACTGGCACAAGTTTGTTCTACGCAATTGGCACAAGTTTGTCCGACACAACTGGCACAAGTTTCTTCGACGCAATTGGCACAAGTTTGTCCGACACAACTGGCACAAGTGTGTTCGACGCAACTGGCACAAGTTTGGTCTACGCAACTGGCACAAGTTTGTTCTATGCAACTGGCACAAGTTTGTTTGACGCAACTGGCACAAGTCTATTTGACTTAACTGGCACAAGTTTGTTCTGCGCAACTGGCACAAGTTTGTTCGATGCAACTGGCACAAGTTTGTTTCACGCAACTGGCAAAAGTTTGTTCTACGCAACTGGCACAAGTTTGTTCGACACAAGTGGCACAAGTTTGTTCTATGCAACTGGCAGAAGTTTGTTTGACACAACTGGCACAAGTTTGTTTGACGCAACGGGCAAAAGTTTATTTGAAACAACTGGCACAAGTTTGTTCTACGCAACTGTCACAAGTTTGTTCAACGCATCTGGCACAAGTTTGTTCGATGCAACTGGCACAGGTTTGTTCGATGCAACTGGCACAAGTTTGTTCGACGCAACTGGCACAAGTTTGTTCTATGCAACTGG
This sequence comes from Macrobrachium rosenbergii, assembly GCA_039081455.1. Classification (NCBI taxonomy): domain Eukaryota; kingdom Metazoa; phylum Arthropoda; class Malacostraca; order Decapoda; family Palaemonidae; genus Macrobrachium; species Macrobrachium rosenbergii. The sequence continues at coordinate 410,818 of JANJGK010000240.1, read as the reverse complement.
CACAAATTTGTTCAACGCAACTGGCACAAGTTTGTTTTACGCAACTGGCACAAGTTTGTTTGATGCAATTGGCACAAGTTTGTTCTTCGCAACTGGCACAAGTTTGTTCTATGCAACTGGCCCAAGTTAGTTCTACGCAACTGGCACAAGTTTTTTCTATGCAACTGGCAGAAGTTTGTTTGAAACAACTCGCACAAGTTTGTTCTACGCAACTGGCACAAGTTTGTTCTACGCAACTGGCACAAGTTTGTTCAACGCAACTGGCGCAAGTATGTTCGACGCAACTGGCACAAGTTTGTTCTACGCAACTGGCTCAAGTTTGTTCTATGCAACTGGCACAAGTTTGTTTGGCGCAACTGGCACAAGTTTGTTTGACGCAACTGGCACAAGTTTGTTCTACGCAACTGGCCCAAGTTTGTTTGACGCAACTGGCAAAAGTTTGTTCTACGCAACTGGCACAAGTTTGTTCTACGTAACTGGCACAAGTTTGTTCTACGCAACTGGCAGAAGTTTGTTCTACGCAACTGGCACAAGTTTGTTCGACGCAAAAGGCAGAAGTTTGTTCTACGCAACTGGCACAAGTTTGTTTGACACAACTGGCACAAGTTTGATCTACGCAACTGGCACAAATTTGTTCGACGAAACTGGCACAAGATTGTTCGACGCAACTGGAACAAGTTTGTTCGGCGCAACTGGCACAAGTTTGTTCTTCGCAACTGGTACAAGTTTGTTCTACGAAACTGGCACAAGTTTGTTCTACGCAACTGGCACAAGTTTGTTCTACGCAACTGGCACAAGTTTGTCTGACACAACTGGCACAAGTTTGTTCTACGTAACTGGCACAAGTTTGTTCTACGCAACTGGCACAAGTTTGTTCGACGCAACTGGCACAAGTTTGTTTGACAAAACTGGCACAAGTTTGTTCTACGCAACTGGCAAAAGTTTGTTTTACGCAACTGGCACAAGTTTGTTCGACGCAAGTGGCACAAGTTTGTTCTATGCAACTGGCACAAGTTTGTTTGACACAACTGGCACAAGTTTGTTCTACGCAACTGGCACAAGTTTGTTCGACGCAAGTGGCACAAGTTTGTTCTATGCAACTGGCACAAGTTTGTTTGACACAACTGGCACAAGTTTGTTCTACGCAACTGGCACAAGTTTGTTCGATACAACTGGCACAAGTTTGTTTGACGCAACTGGCACAAACTTATTCGACGCAACTGGCACAAGTTTGTTCGATGCAAATGGCACAAGTTTGTTCGACGCAACTGGCACAAGTTTGTTTAACGCAACTGGCACAAGTTTATTCGACCTAACTGGCAAAAGTTTGTTTGACGCAACTGGCACAAGTTTTTTTGACGCAACTGGCACAAGTTTGTTTGACGCAACTGGCACAAGGTTGTTTGACGCAACAGGCACAAGGTTGTTGTACACAACTGGCACAAGTTTGTTCTATGCAACTGACACAAGTTTGTTTGACGCAACTGGCACAAGTTTGTTCTACGCAATTGGCAAAAGTTTCTTTGACAAAACTGGCACAAGTTTGTTCGACGCAACTGGCCCAAGTTTGTTTGACGCAACTGGCACAAGTTTGTTTGACGAAACTGGCACAAGTTTGTTCGACGCAACTGGCACAAGTTTGTTCGACGCAACTGGCACAAGTTTGTTTTACGGAACTGGCACAAGTTTGTTTTACGGAACTGGCACAAGTTTGTTCTATGCAACTGGCACAAGTTTGTCTGACACAACTGGCACAATTTTGTTCTACGTAACTGGCACAAGTTTGTTCTACGCAACTGGCACCAGTTTGTTCGACGCAACTGGCACAAGTTTGTTCGCCACAATTGGCACAAGTTTGTCCGACACAACTGGCACAAGTTTGTTCGACGCAATTGGCACAAGTTTGTCCGACACAACTGGCACAAGTGTGTTCGACGCAACTGGCCCAAGTTTGGTCTACGCAACTGGCACAAGTTTGTTCTATGCAACTGGCACAAGTTTGTTTGACGCAACTGGCACAAGTCTGTTTGACTTAACTGGCACAAGTTTGCTCTGCGCAACTGGCACAAGTTTGTTCGATGCAACTGGCACAAGTTTGTTCGACGCAACTGGAACAAGTTTATTTAATGCAACTGGCACAAGTTTATTCGACCCAACTAGTACAAGTTTGTTTGCCGCAACTGGCACAAGTTTTTTTGACACAACTGGCACAAGTTTGTTCTATGCAACTGGCACAAGTTTGTTCGACGAAACTGGCACAAGTTTGTCCGACGCAACTGGCACAAGTTTGTTCGACGCAACTGGCACAAGTTTGTTCTACGCAACTGGCACAAGTTTGTTCTGCGCAACTGGCACAAGTTTGTCTGACATAACTGGCACAAGTTTGTTCTACGTAACTAGCACAAGTTTGTTCTACGCAACTGGCACAAGTTTGTTCGACGCAACTGGCACAAGTTTGTTGTACGTAACTGGCACAAGTTTGTTTGACACAACTGGCACAAGTTTGTTCTACGCAACTGGCAAAAGTTTGTTCGACGCAATTGGCACAAATTGGTCCGACGCAACTGGCACAAGTTTGTTCGACGCAACTGGCACAAGTTTGTTCGATGCATCTGGCACAAGTTTGTTCTACGCAACTGACACAAGTTTGTTCTACGCAACTGGCATAAATTTGTTTGACGCAACTGGCACAAGTTTGTTTGACGCAACTGGCACAAGTTTGTTCTGCGCAACTTGGACAAGTTTGTTCAACGCAACTGGCACAAGTTTGTTCCACGCAACTGGCACAAGTTTGTTCTACGCAACTGGGTTAAGTTTGTTCTACGCAACTGGCACAAGTTTGTTTGACGCAACTGGCACAAGTTTGTCCTATGCATCTGGCACAAGTTTGTTCTACACAACTGGGACAAGTTTGTTCTACGCAACTGGCACAAGTTTGTTCTACGCAACTGGCACAAGTTTGTTCTACGTAACTGGCACAAGTTTGTTCTACGCAACTGGCACAAGTTTGTCCTACGCAACTGGCACAAGTTTGTTCTATGCAACTGGCACAAGTTTGTTCAATGCAACTGGAACAAGTTTGTTTGACGCAACTGGCACAAGTTTGTTCTACGCAACTGGCACAAGTTTGTTCGATGCAACTGGCACAAGTTTGTTAGACGCAACTGGCACAAGTTTGTTTAACGCAACTGGCACAAGTTTACTCGACCCAACTGGCACAAGTTTGTTTGACGCAACTGGCACAAGTTTTTTTGACGCAACTGGCACAAGTTTGTTTGACGCAACTGGCACAAGTTTGTTTGACGCAACTGGCACAAGGTTGTTCTACGCAACTGGCACAAGTTTGTTCTATGTAACTGGCACAAGTTTGTTTGACACAACTGGCACAAGTTTGTTCTACGCAACTGGCACAAGTTTCTTTGGCGCAACTGGCACAAGTTTGTTTGACACAACTGGCAGAAGTTTGTTCTACGCAACTGGCACAAGTTTGTTCTACGTAACTGGCACAAGTTTGTTCTACACAACTGGCACAAGTTTGTTATACGCAACTGGCACAATTTGTTTGACACAAATAGCAAAAGTTTGTTCTACGTAACTGGCACAAGTTTGTTCTACGCAACTGGAACAAGTTTGTTTGACGCAACTGGCACAAGTTTGTTCTACGCAACTGGCACAAGTTTATTCGATGCAACTGGCACAAGTTTGTTTGACGCAACTGGCACAAGTTTGTTTAACGCAACTGGCACAAGTTTACTCGACCCAACTGGCACAAGTTTGTTTGACGCATCTGGCACAAGTTTTTTTGACGCAACTGGCACAAGTTTGTTTGACGCAACTGGCACAAGTTTGTTTGACGCAACTGGCACAAGGTTGTTCTACGCAACTGGCACAAGTTTGTTCTATGTAATTGGCACACGTTTGTTTGACGCAACTGGCAGAAGTTTGTTCTACGCAACTGGCACAAGTTTCTTTGGCGCAACTGGCACAAGTTTGTTTGACACAACTGGCAGAAGTTTGTTCTACGCAACTGGCACAAGTTTGTTCTACGTAACTGGCACAAGTTTGTTCTACACAACTGGCACAAGTTTGTTATACTCAACTGGCACAATTTGTTTGACACAAATAGCAAAAGTTTGTTCTACGTAACTGGCACAAATTTGTTCTACGCAACTGGCACAAGTTTGTTTGACACGACTGGCACAAGTTTGTTCTACGCAACAGGCACAAGTTTGTTTGATGCAATTGGCACAAGTTTTTTTGACGCAACTGGCACAAGTTTGTTTGACGCAACTGGCAAAAGTTTGTTTGACACAACTGGCAAAAGTTTGTTCTACGCAACTGGCACAAGTTTGTTCGACTCAACTGGCACAAGTTTGTCCGACCCAACTGGCACAAGTTTGTTTGACGCAACTGGCACAAGTTTGTTCTACGCAACTGGCACAAGTTTGTTCGACGCAACTGGCACAAGTTTGTTCGACACAACTGGCACGTTTGTTCGACGCAACTGGCACAAGTTTGTTTGACGCAACTGGCACAAGTTTGTTCGACACAACTGGCACAAGTTTGTTCGACACAACTGGCACAAGTTTGTTCGACGCAACTGGCACAAGTTTGTTCGACGCAACTGGCACAAGTTTGTTTGACACAACTGGCACATGTTTGTTCGACGCAACTGGCAAAAGTTTGTTCAACGCAACTGGCATAAGTTTGTTTAACGCAATTAGCACAAGTTTGTTTGACGCAACTGGCCCAAGTTTCTTCAACGCAACTGGCACAAGTTTGTAGTTCGCAACTGGCACAAGTTTGTTCTACATAACAGGCTCAAGTTTGTCCGACACAACTGGCACAAGTTTGTTCGACGCAACTGGCCCAAGTTTGTTTGACGCAACTGGCAAAAGTTTGTTTGACACAACTGGCACAAGTTTGTTCTACGCATCTGGCACAAGTTAGTTCGACGCAACTGGCACAAGTTTGTTCTACGCAACTGGCATAAGTTTGATAGACGCAACTGGCACAAATTTGTTCTGCGCAACTGGCACAAGTTTGTTCTATGCAACTGGCACAAGTTTGTTTGACGCAGCTGGCACACGTTTGTTCTTCGCAAATGGCACAAGTTTGTTCTACGCAACTGGCCGAAGTTTGTTCTATATAACTGGCACAAGTTTGTGCTATGTAACTGGCACAAGTTTGTTTGACGCAACTGGCACAAGTTTGTTTAATGCAACGGGCACAAGTTTGTTCTATGCAACTGGCACAAGTTTGTTTGACGCAACTGGCACAAGTTAGTTTGACGTAACTGGCACAAGTTTGTTTGACGCAACTGGGACAAGGTTGTTCTACGCAACTGGCACAAGTTTGTTCTACGCAACTGGCACAAGTTTGTTCGACGCAACTGGCACAAGTTTGTTCGACGCAACTGGCACAAGTTTGTTTGACGCAACTGGCAAAAGTTTGTTTGACACAACTGGCACAAGTTTGTTTGACGCAACTGGCACAAGGTTATTCGACGCAACTGGCACAAGTTTGTCTGACGCAACTGGCACAAGTTTGTTCGACACAACTGGCACAACTTTGTTCAACGCAATTGGCACAAGTTTGTCCGACACAACTGGCACAAGTTTGTTCTACGCAACTGGCACAAGTTTGTTCGACGAAACTGGCACAAGTTTGTTCGACGCAATTGGCACAAGTTTGTCCGACACAACTGGCACAAGTTTGTTCAACGCAATTGGCACAAGTTTGTCCGACACAACTGGCACAAGTGTTTTCGACGCAACTGGCACAAGTTTGGTCTATGCAACTGGTACAAGTTTGTTCTATGCAACTGGCACAAGTTTGTTTGACGCAACTGGCACAAGTTTGTTTTACGCAACTGGCATAAGTTTCTTTGACACAACTGGCACAAGTTTGTTCTACGCAACTGGCAAAAGTTTGTTCGACGCAATTGGCACAATTTTGTCCGACGCAACTGGCACAAGTTTGTTCGACGCAACTGGCACAAGTTTGTTCGATGCAACAGGCACAAGTTTCTTCTACGCAACTGACACAAATTTGTTCTACGCAACTGGCATAAATTTGTACGACGCAACTGGCACAAGTTTCTTTGACGCAACAGGCACAAGTTTGTTCTGCGCAACTTGCACAAGTTTGTTCAACGCAAATGGCAAAAGTTTGTTCGACGCAACTGGCGCAAGTTTGTTCTGCGCAACTGGCACAAATTTGTTCTACGCAACTGGCAGAAGTTTGTTCTACGCAACTGGCACAAGTTTGTTCTACGTAACTGGCACAAGTTTGTTCTACGCAACTGGCAGAAGTTTCTTCTACGCAACTGGCACAAGTTTGTTCTAAGTAACTGGCACAAGTTTGTTCTACGCAACTGGCACAAGTTTGTTTGACACATCTGGCACAAGTTTGTTTGACACAACTGGCAAAAGTTTGTTCGATGCAACTGGCACAAGTTTGTTTGACACAACTGGCACAAGGTTCTTTGACGTAACTGGCACAAGGTTATTCTACACAACTGGCACAAGTTTGTTCTATGCAACTGGCACAAGTTTGTTTGACGCAACTGGCACAAGTTTGTTCTACGCAACTGGCACAAGTTTCTTCGACACAACTGGCACAAGTTTGTTCGACGCAACTGGCCCAAGTTTGTTTGATGCAACTGGCACAAGTTTGTTTGAGGCAACTGGCACAAGTTTGTTCTACGCAACTGGCACAAGTTTGTTCAACGAAACTGGCACAAGATTGTTCGACGCAACTGGAACAAGTTTGTTCGGCGCAACTGGCACAAGTTTGTTCTTCGCAACTGGAAAAAGTTTTTTCTACGCAACTGGCACAAGATTGTTCTACACAACTGGCACAAGTTTGTCTGACACTACTGGCACAAGTTTGTTCTACGTAACTGGCCCAAGTTTGTTCTACGCAACTGGCACAAGTTTGTTCGACGCAACTGGCACAAGTTTATTTAACACAACTGGCACAAGTTTGTTCTACGCAACTGGCAAAAGTTTGTTCTACGCAACTGGCACAAGTTTGTTCGACACAAGTGGCACAAGTTTGTTCTATGCAACTGGCACAAGTTTGTTTGACACAACTGGCACAAGTTTGTTCTACACAACTGGCACAAGTTTATTCGATACAACTGGCACAAGTTTGTTTGACGCAACTGGCACAAGCTTGTTCGACGCAACTGGCACAAGTTTGTTCGATGCAAATGGCACAAGTTTGTTCGACGCAACTGTCACAAGTTTGTTTGACAAAACTGGCACAAGTTTGTTCTACACAACTGGCACAAGTTTGTTCGACAAAACTGGCACAAGTTTGTTTTACGCAACTGGCACAAGTTTGTTTGACGCAACTGGCACAAGTTTGTTTTACGGAACTGGCACAAGTTTGTATTACGGAACTGGCACAAGTTTGTTCTACGCAACTGTCACAATTCTGTTCTACGTAACTGGCACAAGTTTGTTCTACGCAACTGGCACAAGTTTGTTTGACGCAACTGGCACAAGTTTGTTCTACGCAATTGGCACAAGTTTGTCCGACACAACTGGCACAAGTTTGTTCGACGTAATTGGCACAAGTTTGTCCGACACAACTGGCACAAGTGTGTTCGACGCAACTGGCACAAGTTTGGTCTACGCAACTGGCACAAGTTTGTTCTATGCAACTGGCACAAGTTTGTTTGACGCAACTGGCACAAGTCTGTTTGACTCAACTGGCACAAATTTGTTCTGCGCAACTGGCACAAGTTTGTTCGATGCAACTGGCACAAGTTTATTCGACACAACTGGCAAAAGTTAGTTCTACGCAACTGGCACAAGTTTGTTCGACACAAGTGGCACAAGTTTGTTCTATGCAACTGGCAGAAGTTTGTTTGACACAACTGGCACAAGTTTGTTTGACGCAACGGGCAAAAGTTTATTTGAAACAACTGGCACAAGTTTGTTCTACGCAACTGTCACAAGTTTGTTCAACGCATCTGGCACAAGTTTGTTCGATGCAACTGGCACAGGTTTGTTCGATGCAACTGGCACAAGTTTGTTCGACGCAACTGGCACAAGTTTGTTCGACGCAACTGGCACAAATTTGTTCTACGCAACTGGCACAAGTTTGTTTTACGCAACTGGCACAAGTTTTTTTGATGCAATTGGCACAAGTTTGTTCTTCGCAACTGGCACAAGTTTGTTCTATGCAACTGGCCCAAGTTTGTTCTTCGCAACTGGCACAAGTTTGTTCTACGCAACTGGCACAAGTTTGTTCAACGCAACTGGCGCAAGTATGTTCGACGCAACTGGCACAAGTTTGTTCTACGCAACTGGCTCAAGTTTGTTCTATGCAACTGGCACAAGTTTGTTTGACGCAACTGGCACAAGTTTGTTCTACGCAACTGGCCCAAGTTTGTTTGACGCAACTGGCAGAAGTTTGTTCTACGCAACTGGCACAAGTTTGTTCTACGTAACTGGCACAAGTTTGTTCTACGCAACTGGCAGAAGTTTGTTCTACGCAACTGGCACAAGTTTGTTCTACGTAACTGGCACAAGTTTGTTCTACGCAACTGGCACAAGTTTGTTTGACACATCTGGCACAAGTTTGTTTGACACAACTGGCAAAAGTTTGTTCTACGCAACTGGCACAAGTTTGTTCGACGCAAGTGGCACAAGTTTGTTCTATGCAACTGGCACAAGTTTGTTTGACACAACTGGCAGAAGTTTGTTCTACGCAACTGGCACAAGTTTTTCGATGCAACTGGCACAAGTTTGTTTGACGCAACTGGCACAAGTTTGTTCGACGCAACTGGCACAAGTTTGTTCGATGCAACTGGCACAAGTTTGTTCGACGAACTGGCACAAGTTTGTTTAACGCAACTGGCACAAGTTTATTCGACCCAACTGGCACAAGTTTGTTTGACGCAACTGGCACAAGTTTTTTTGACGCAACTGGCACAAGTTTGTTTGACGCAACTGGCACAAGGTTGTTTGACGCAACTGTTACAAGGTTATTCTACACAACTTGCACAAGTTTGTTCTACACAACTGGCACAAGTTTGTTCGACGCAACTGGCACAAGTTTGTTCGATGCAACTGGCACAAGTTTCTTCTACGCAACAGACACAAGTTTGTTCTACGCAACTGGCATAAATTTGTACGACGCAACTGGCACAAGTTTCTTTGACGCAACTGGCCCAAGTTTGTTCTTCGCAACTTGCACAAGTTTGTTCAACGCAACTGGCACAAGTTTGTTCGACGCAACTGGCGCAAGTTTGTTCTGCGCAACTGGCACAAATTTGTTTGACACAACTGGCACAAGTTTGTTCTACGCAACTGGCACAAGTTTGTTCTACGTAACTGGCACAAGTTTGTTCTACGCAACTGGCAGAAGTTTGTTCTACGCAACTGGCACAAGTTTGTTCTAAGTAACTGGCACAAGTTTGTTCTACGCAACTGGCACAAGTTTGTTTGACACATCTGGCACAAGTTTGTTTGACACAACTGGCAAAAGTTTGTTCGATGCAACTGGCACAAGTTTGTTTGACGCAACTGGCACAAGGTTCTTTGACGTAACTGGCACAAGGTTATTCTACACAACTGGCACAAGTTTGTTCTATGCAACTGGCACAAGTTTGTTTGACGCACCTGGCACAAGTTTGTTCTACGCAACTGGCACAAGTTTCTTCGACACAACTGGCACAAGTTTGTTCGACGCAACTGGCCCAAGTTTGTTTGATGCAACTGGCACAAGTTTGTTTGACACAACTGGCACAAGTTTGTTTTACGCAACTGGCACAAGTTTGTTCAACGAAACTGGCACAAGATTGTTCGACGCAACTGGAACAAGTTTGTTCGGCGCAACTGGCACAAGTTTGTTCTTCGCAACTGGAAAAAGTTTTTTCTACGCAACTGGCACAAGTTTGTTCTACACAACAGGCACAAGTTTGTCTGACACAACTGGCACAAGTTTGTTCTACGTAACTGGCCCAAGTTTGTTCTACGCAACTGGCACAAGTTTGTTCGACGCAACTGGCACAAGTTTGTTTGACACAACTGGCACAAGTTTGTTCTACGCAACTGGCAAAAGTTTGTTCTACGCAACTGGCACAAGTTTGTTCGACGCAAGTGGCACAAGTTTGTTCTATGCAACTGGCACAAGTTTGTTTGACACAACTGGCACAAGTTTGTTCTACGCAACTGTCACAAGTTTATTCGATACAACTGGCACAAGTTTGTTTGATGCAACTGGCACAAGCTTGTTCGACGCAACTGGCACAAGTTTGTTCGATGCAAATGGCACAAGTTTGTTCGACGCAACTGGCACAAGTTTGTTTAACGCAACTGGCACAAGTTTATTCGACCCAACTGGCAAAAGTTTGTTTGACGCAACTGGCACAAGTTTTTTTGACGCAACTGGCACAAGTTTGTTTGACGCAACTGGCACAAGGTTGTTTGACGCAACTGGCACAAGGTTGTTCTACACAACTGGCACAAGTTTGTTCTATGCAACTGACACAAGTTTGTTTGACGCAACTGGCACAAGTTTGTTCTACGCAACTGGCACAAGTTTCTTTGACGAAACTGGCACAAGTTTGTTCGACGCAACTGGCCCAAGTTTGTTTGGCGCAACTGTCACAAGTTTGTTTGACAAAACTGGCACAAATTTGTTCTACACAACTGGCAGGAGTTTGTTCGACAAAACTGGCACAAGTTTGTATTACGCAACTGGCACAAGTTTGTTTGACGCAACTGGCACAAGTTTGTTTTACGGAACTGGCACAAGTTTGTATTATGGAACTGGCACAAATTTGTTCTACGCAACTGGCACAATTCTGTTCTACGTAACTGGCACAAGTTTGTTCTACGCAACTGGCACAAGTTTGTTTGACGCAACTGGCACAAGTTTGTTCTACGCAATTGGCACAAGTTTGAGCGACACAACTGGCACAAGTTTGTTCGACGCAATTGGCACAAGTTTGTCCGACACAACTGGCACAAGTGTGTTCTACGCAACTGGCACAAGTTTGGTCTACGCAACTGGCACAAGTTTGTTCTATGCAACTGGCACAAGTTTGTTTGACGCAACTGGCACAAGTCTGTTTGACTTAACTGGCACAAGTTTGTTCTGCGCAACTGGCACAAGTTTGTTCGATGCAACTGGCACAAATTTGTTCGACACAACTGGCAAAAGTTTGTTCTACGCAACTGGCACAAGTTTGTTTCACACAAGTGGCACAAGTTTGTTCTATGCAAGTGGCAGAAGTTTGTTTGACACAATTGGCACAAGTTTGTTTGACGCAACGGGCAAAAGTTTATTTGAAACAACTGGCACAAGTTTGTTCTACGCAACTATCACAAGTTTGTTCAACGCATCTGGCACAAGTTTGTTCGTTGCAACTGGCACAGGTTTGTTCGATGCAACTGTCACAAGTTTGTTCGACGCAACTGGCACAAGTTTGTTCTACGCAACTGGCACAAATTTGTTCTACGCAACTGGCACAAGTTTGTTTTACGCAACTGGCACAAGTTTGTTTGATGTAATTGGCACAAGTTTGTTCTTCGCAACTGGCACAAGTTTGTTCTATGCAACTGGCCCAAGTTAGTTCTACGCAACTGGCACAAGTTTTTTCTATGCAACTGGCAGAAGTTTTTATTTGAAACAACTCGCACAAGTTTGTTCTACGCAACTGGCACAAGTTTGTTCTACGCAACTGGCACAAGTTTGTTCAACGCAACTGGCGCAAGTATGTTCGACGCAACTGGCACAAGTTTGTTCTACGCAACTGGCTCAAGTTTGTTCTATGCAACTGGCACAAGTTTGTTTGACGCAACTGGCACAAGTTTGTTTGACGCAACTGGCACAAGTTTGTTCTACGCAACTGGCCCAAGTTTGTTTGACGCAACTGGCACAAGTTTGTTCTACGCAACTGGCACAAGTTTGTTCTACGTAACTGGCACAAGTTTGTTCTACGCAACTGGCAGAAGTTTGTTCTACGCAACTGGCACAAGTTTGTTCGACGCAACTGGCAGAAGTTTGTTCTACGCAACTGGCACAAGTTTGTTTGACACAACTGGCACAAGTTTGATCTACGCAACTGGCACAAATTTGTTCGACGAAACTGGCACAAGATTGTTCGACGCAACTGGAACAAGTTTGTTCGGCGCAACTAACACAAGTTTGTTCTTCGCAACTGGTACAAGTTTTTTCTACGCAACTGGCACAAGTTTGTTCTACGAAACTGGCACAAGTTTGTTCTACGCAACTGGCACAAGTTTGTCTGACACAACTGGCACAAGTTTGTTCTACGTAACTGGCACAAGTTTGTTCTACGCAACTGGCACAAGTTTGTTCGACGGAACTGGCACAAGTTTGTTTGACACAACTGGCACAAGTTTGTTCTATGCAACTGGCACAAGTTTGTTTGACACAACTGGCACAAGTTTGTTCTACGCAACTGGCACAAGTTTGTTCGATACAACTGGCACAAGTTTGTTTGACGCAACTGGCACAAACTTATTCGACGCAACTGGCACAAGTTTGTTCGATGCAACTGGCACAAGTTTGTTCGACGCAACTGGCACAAGTTTGTTTAACGCAACTGGCACAAGTTTATTCGACCTAACTGGCAAAAGTTTGTTTGACGCAACTGGCACAAGTTTTTTTGACGCAACTGGCACAAGTTTGTTTGACGCAACTGGCACAAGGTTGTTTGACGCAACTGGCACAAGGTTGTTGTACACAACTGGCACAAGTTTGTTCTATGCAACTGACACAAGTTTGTTTGACGCAACTGGCACAAGTTTGTTCTACGTAACTGGCAAAAGTTTCATTGACAAAACTGGCACAAGTTTGTTCGACGCAACTGGCCCAAGTTTGTTTGACGCAACTGGCACAAGTTTGTTTGACGAAACTGGCACAAGTTTGTTCGACGCAACTGGCACAAGTTTGTTCGACGCAACTGGCACAAGTTGTTTTACGGAACTGGCACAAGTTTGTTTTACGGAACTGGCACAAGTTTGTTCTATGCAACTGGCACAAGTTTGTCTGACACAACTGGCACAATTTTGTTCTACGTAACTGGCACAAGTTTGTTCTACGCAACTGGCACCAGTTTGTTCGACGCAACTGGCACAAGTTTGTTCGACGCAATTGGCACAAGTTTGTCCGACACAACTGGCACAAGTTTGTTCGACGCAATTGGCACAAGTTTGTCCGACACAACTGGCACAAGTGTGTTCGACGCAACTGGCCCAAGTTTGGTCTACGCAACTGGCACAAGTTTGTTCTATGCAACTGGCACAAGTTTGTTTGACGCAACTGGCACAAGTCTGTTTGACTTAACTGGCACAAGTTTGCTCTGCGCAACTGGCACAAGTTTGTTCGATGCAACTGGCACAAGTTTGTTCGATGCAACTGGAACAAGTTTATTTAATGCAACTGGCACAAGTTTATTCGACCCAACTAGTACAAGTTTGTTTTGACGCAACTGGCACAAGTTTTTTTGACACAACTGGCACAAGTTTGTTCTATGCAACTGGCACAAGTATGTCCGACGCAACTGGCACAAGTTTGTTCGACGCAACTGGCACAAGTTTGTTCTACGCAACTGGCACAAGTTTGTTCTGCGCAACTGGCACAAGTTTGTCTGACATAACTGGCACAAGTTTGTTCTACGTAACTAGCACAAGTTTGTTCTACGCAACTGGCACAAGTTTGTTCGACGCAACTGGCACAAGTTTGTTGTACGTAACTGGCACAAGTTTGTTTGACACAACTGGCACAAGTTTGTTCTACGCAACTGGCAAAAGTTTGTTCGACGCAATTGGCACAAATTGGTCCGACGCAACTGGCACAAGTTTGTTCGACGCAACTGGCACAAGTTTGTTTGATGTATCTGGCACAAGTTTGTTCTACGCAACTGACACAAGTTTGTTCTACGCAACTGGCATAAATTTGTTTGACGCAACTGGCACAAGTTTGTTTGACGCAACTGGCACAAGTTTGTTCTGCGCAACTTGCACAAGTTTGTTCAACGCAACTGGCACAAGTTTGTTCAACGCAACTGGCACAAGTTTGTTCTACGCAACTGGGTTAAATTTGTTCTACGCAACTGGCACAAGTTTGTTTGACGCAACTGGCACAAGTTTGTCCTATGCATCTGGCACAAGTTTGTTCTACACAACTGGGACAAGTTTGTTCTACGCAACTAGCACAAGTTTGTTCTACGCAACTGGCACAAGTTTCTTCTACGTAACTGGCACAAGTTTGTTCTACGCAACTGGCACAAGTTTGTCCTACGCAACTGGCACAAGTTTGTTCTATGCAACTGGCACAAGTTTGTTCAATGCAACTGGAACAAGTTTGTTTGACGCAACTGGCACAAGTTTGTTCTACGCAACTGGCACAAGTTTGTTCGATGCAACTGGCACAAGTTTGTTAGACGCAACTGGCACAAGTTTGTTCGACGCAACTGGCACAAGTTTGTTTGACGCAACTGGCACAAGGTTATTCGACGCAATTGGCACAAGTTTGTCTGACGCAACTGGCACAAGTTTGTTCGACGCAAGTGGCACAAGTTTGTTCGACGCAACTGGCACAAGTTTGTTTGACGCAACTGGCATAAGTTTGTTTGATGCAACTGGCACAAGTTTGTTCGACCCAACTGGCACAAGTTTGTTTGACGCAACTGGCACAAGTTTTTTTGACGCAACTGGCACAAGTTTGTTTGACGCAACTGGCACAAGTTTGTTCTACGCAACTGGCACAAGTTTGTTCTATGTAACTGGCACAAGTTTGTTTGACGTAACTGGCAGAAGTTTGTTCTACGCAACTGGCACAAGTTTCTTTGGCGCAACTGGCACAAGTTTGTTTGACACAACTGGCCGAAGTTTGTTCTATATAACTGGCACAAGTTTCTTCTACGTAACAGGCACAAGTTTGTTCTATGCAACTGGCACAAGTTTGTTCGACGCAACTGGCACAAGTTTGTTTAACGCAACTGGCACAAGTTTGTTCTATGCAACTGGCACAAGTTTGTTTGACGCAAATGGCACAAGTTAGTTTGACGTAACTGGCACAAGTTTGTTTGACGCAACTGGGACAAGGTTGTTCTACGCAACTGGCACAAGTTTGTTCTACGCAACTGGCAAAAGTTTGTTCGATGCAACTGGCACAAGTTTGTTCGACGCAACTGGCACAAGTTTGTTTGACGCAACTGGCAAAAGTTTGTTTGACACAACTGGCACAAGTTTGTTTGACGCAACTGGCACAAGGTTATTCGACGCAATTGGCACAAGTTTGTCTGACGCAACTGGCACAAGTTTGTTCGACGCAAGTGGCACAAGTTTGTTCGACGCAACTGGCACAAGTTTGTTTGACGCAACTGGCATAAGTTTGTTTGATGCAACTGGCACAAGTTTGTTCGACACAAATGGCACAAGTTTGTTTGATGCAACTAGCACAAATTTGTTCTTCGCAACTGGCACAAGTTTGTTCTACGCAACTAGCCCAAGTTTGTTCTGCGCAGCTGGCACAAGTTTGTTCGACGCAACTGGCTCAAGTTTGTTCGACGCAACTGGCACAAGTTTGTTCTATGGAACTGGCACAAGTTTGTCCTACGAAATTGACACAAGTTTGTTCGATGCAACTGGCACAAGTTTGTTCGACGCAACTGGCACAAGTTTGTTCGACGCAACTGGCCCAAGTTTGTTCTACGCAACTGGCACAAGTTTGTTCGACGCAACTGGCACAAGTTTGTTCGACGCAACTGGCACAAGTTTGTTTGATGCAACTGGCACAAGTTTGTTCGACACAACTGGCACAAGTTTGTTTGATACAACTAGCACAAGTTTGTTCTTCGCAACTGGCACAAGTTTGTTCTACGCAACTAGCCCAAGTTTGTTCTACGCAACTGGCACAAGTTTGTTCGATGCAATTGGCACAAGTTTGTTTGACGCAACTGGCACAAGTTTGTTCGACGCAACTGGCACAAGTTTGTTCTACGCAACTGGCACAAGTTTGTTCGACGCAACTGGCACAAGTTTGTTCGACGCAACTGGCACAAGTTTGTTCGACGCAACTGGCACAAGTTTGTTTTACGCAACTGGCACAAGTTTGTTTGACGCAACTGGCTCAAGTTTGTTCTATGCAACTTTCACAAGTTTGTTCTACGCAATTGACACAAGGTTGTTCGATGCAACTGGCACAAGTTCGTTCGACGCAATTGGCACAAGTTTGTTCGACACAACTCTCACAAGTTTGTTCTACGCAACTGGCACAAGTTTGTTCTACGCAACTGGCACAAGTTTTTTCATCGCAATTGGCACAAGTTTGTTCTACGCAACTGGCCCAATTTTGTTCTTCACAACTGGCACGAGTTTGTTCTATGCAACTGGCACAAGTTTGTTCGACGCAACTGGCACAAGTTTGTTCTACTCAACTAGCACAAATTTGTTCTACGCAACTGGCACAAGTTTTTTGACGCAAATTGCACAGGTTTGTTCTACGCAACTTGCACAAGTTTGTTCGACGCAACTGGCACAAGTTTGATCCACGCAACTGGCTCAAGTTTGTTCTACTCAACTGCACCAGTTTGTTCTAGGCAACTGGCACAAGTTTGTTTGACGCAACTGGCCCAAGTTTGTTTGACGCAACTGTCAAAAGTTTGTTTGAAACCATTGGAACAAGTTTCTTCTACGCAACTCTCAGAAGTTTGTTCAACGCAACTGGCACAAGTTTGTCCAACGCAACTGGCACAAGTTTGTTCGATGCAACTGGCACAAGTTTGTTCGATGCAACTGGCACAAGTTTGTTCTACGCAACTGGAAAATATTTGTTCTACGCAACTGGCACAAGTTTGTTCTACGCAACTGGGACAAGGTTGTTCTACGCAACTGGCACAAGTTTGTTCTAAGCAACTGCCACAAGTTTGTTCTACGCAACTGGCACAAGTTTGTTCAACGCAACTGGCACAAGTATGTTCGACGCAACTGGCACAAGTTTGTCTATGCAACTGTCTCAAATTTGTTCTACGCAACTGGCATAAGTTTGTTTGACACAACTGGCGCAAGTTTGTCCTATCCAACTGGCACAAGTTTGTTCTACGCAACTGGCCCAAGTTTGTTTGATGCAACTGGCAGAAGTTTGTTCTAAGCAACTGGCACAAGTTTGTTCTACGTAACTGGCACAAGTTTGTTCTACGCAACTGGCACAAGTTTGTTCTATGCAACTGGCACAAGTTTGTTTGACACAAATGGCACAAGTTTGTTCTACGTAACTGGCACAAGTTTGTTCTACGCAACTGGCACAAGTTTGTTCGACACAACTGGCACAAGTTTGTTTGACGCAACTGGCACAAGTTTGTTTGACGCACCTGGCACAAGTTTGTTTGACGCAACTGGCACAAGTTTGTCCTACGCAAGTGGCACAAGTTTGTAGTTCGCAACTGGCACAAGTTTGTTCTACGCAACTGGCCCAAGTTTGTTTGACGCAGCTGGCACAAGTTCGTTCTACGCAACTGACACAAGTTTGTTCTACGCAACTAGCACAAGTTTGTTCTACGCAACTAGCACAAGTTTGTTCTACACAACTGGCACAAGTTTGTTCTACGCAACTGGCACAAGGTTGTTCTACGCAACTGGCACAATTTTGTTCTACGCAACAGGCACAAGTTTGTTCTTCGCAACTGGCACAAGTTTGTTCTACGCAACTTTCATAAGTTTGTTCTACGCAACTGGCCCAAGTTTGTTTGACGCAACTGGCACAAGTTTGTTTGACGCAACTGGCAAAAGTTTGTTCTATGCAACTGGCACAAGTTTGTTTGACGCAATTGGTCCAGGTTTGTTTGATGCAACTGGCAAAAGTTTGTTTGAAACAACTGGCACAAGTTTGTTCTAAGCAACTGTCACAAGTTTGTTCAATGCATCTGGCACAAGTTTGTCCAACGCAACTGGCACAAGTTTGTTCTACGCAACTGTCACAAGTTTGTTCAACGCATCTGGCACAAGTTTGTTCGACGCAACTGGCACAAGTTTGTCTGACGCAACTGGCACAAGTGTGTTTGACTCAACTGGCACAAGTTTGTTCGACGCAACTGGCACAAGTTTGTTCTACGCAAGTGGCACAAGTTTGTTCTGCGCAACTGGCACAAGTTTGTCTGACATAACTGGCACAAGTTTGTTCTACGTAACTAGCACAAGTTTGTTCTACGCAACTGGCACAAGTTTGTTCGACGCAACTGGCACAAGTTTTTTTGACGTAACTGGCACACGTTTGTTTGACAAAACTGGCACAAGTTTGTTCTACGCAACTGGCAAAAGTTTGTTCGACGCAATTGGCACAAATTGGTCCGACGCAACTAGCACAAGTTTGTTCGACGCAACTGGCACAAGTTTGTTCGATGCAACTGGCAAAAGTTTGTTCTACGCAACTGACACAAGTTTGTTCTACGCAACTGGCATAAATTTGTTTGACGCAACTGGCACAAGTTTGTTTGACGCAACTGGCACAAGTTTGTTCTGCGCAACTTGGACAAGTTTGTTCAACGCAACTGGCACAAGTTTGTTCGACGCAACTGGCACAAGTTTTTTCTACGCAACTGGGTTAAGTTTGTTCTACGCAACTGGCACAAGTTTGTTTGACGCAACTGCCACAAGTTTGTCCTATGCATCTGCCACAAGTTTGTTCTACACAACTGGGACAAGTTTGTTCTACGCAACTGGCACAAGTTTGTTCTACGCAACTGGCACAAGTTTGTTCTACGTAACTGGCACAAGTTTGTTCTACGTAACTGGCACAAGTTTGTTTAACGCAACTGGCACAAGTTTGTTCTATGCAACTGGCACAAGTTTGTTCAATGCAACTGGAACAAGTTTGTTTGACGCAACTGGCACAAGTTTGTTCTACGCAACTGGCACAAGTTTGTTCGATGCAACTGGCACAAGTTTGTTTGACGCAACTGGCACAAGTTTGTTTAACGCAACTGGCACAAGTTTACTCAACCCAACTGGCACAAGTTTGTTTGACGCAACTGGCACAAGTTTTTTTGACGCAACTGGCACAAGTTTGTTTGACGCAACTGGCACAAGTTTGTTTGACGCATCTGGCACAAGGTTGTTCTACGCAACTGGCACAAGTTTGTTCTATGTAACTGGCACAAGTTTGTTTGACGCAACTGGCAGAAGTTTGTTCTACGCAACTGGCACAAGTTTCTTTGGCGCAACTGGCACAAGTTTGTTTGACACAACTGGCAGAAGTTTGTTCTACGCAACTGGCACAAGTTTGTTCTACGTAATTGGCACAAGTTTGTTCTACACAACTGGCACAAGTTTGTTCTACGCAACTGGCACAATTTGTTTGACACAAATAGCAAAAGTTTGTTCTACGTAACTGGCACAAGTTTGGTCTACGCAACTGGAACAAGTTTGTTTGACGCAAGTGGCACAAATTTGTTCTACGCAACTGGCACAAGTTTGTTTGACACGACTGGCACAAGTTTGTTCTACGCAACAGGCACAAGTTTGTTCAATGCAATTGGCACAAGTTTTTTTGACACAACTGGCACAAGTTTGTTTGACGCAACTGGCAAAAGTTTGTTTGACACAACTGGCACAAGTTTGTTCTACGCAACTGGCACAAGTTTGTTCGACTCAACTGGTACAAGCTTGTCCGACCCAACTGGCACAAGTTTGTTTGACGCAACTGGCACAAGTTTGTTCTACTCAACTGGCACAAGTTTGTTCTACGCAACTGGCACAAGTTTGTTCGACGCAACTGGCACAAGTTTGTTCGACACATCTGGCACGTTTGTTCGACGCAACTGGCACAAGTTTGTTTGACGCAACTGGCACAAGTTTGTTTGACACAACTGGCACAAGTTTGTTCGACACAACTGGCACAAGTTTGTTTGACGCAACTGGCACAAGTTTGTTCGACACAACTGGCACAAGTTTGTTCGACGCAACTGGCACAAGTTTGTTTGACGCAACTGGCACATGTTTGTTCGACGCAACTGGCAAAAGTTTGTTCAACGCAACTGGCAAAAGTTTGTTTAACACAATTAGCACAAGTTTGTTTGACGCAACTGGCCCAAGTTTGTTCTACATAACAGGCTCAAGTTTGTCCGACACAACTGGCACAAGTTTGTTCGACGCAACTGGCCCAAGTTTGTTTGACGCAACTGGCAAAAGTTTGTTTGACACAACTGGCACAAGTTTGTTCTACGCATCTGGAACAAGTTAGTTCGACGCAACTGGCACAAGTTTGTTCTACGCAACTTGCATAAGTTTGATAGACGCAACTGGCACAAATTTGTTCTGCGCAACTGGCACAAGTTTGTTCTATGCAACTGGCACAAGTTTGTTTGACGCAGCTGGCACACGTTTGTTTTTCGCAAATGGCACAAGTTTGTTCTACGCAACTGGCCGAAGTTTGTTCTATATAACTGGCACAAGTTTCTTCTACGTAACAGGCACAAGTTTGTGCTATGTAACTGGCACAAGTTTGTTTGACGCAACTGGCACAAGTTTGTTTAATGCAACGGGCACAAGTTTGTTCTATGCAACTGGCACAAGTTTGTTTGACGCAACTGGCACAAGTTAGTTTGACGTAACTGGCACAAGTTTGTTTGACGCAACTGGGACAAGGTTGTTCTACGCAACTGGCACAAGTTTGTTCGACGCAACTGGCACAAGTTTGTTCGACGCAACTGGCACAAGTTTGTTCGACGCAACTGGCACAAGTTTGTTTGACGCAACTGGCAAAAGTTTGTTTGACACAACTGGCACAAGTTTGTTTGACGCAACTGGCACAAGGTTATTCGACGCAACTGGCACAAGTTTGTCTGACGCAACTGGCACAAGTTTGTTCGACACAACTGGCACAAGTTTGTTCAACGCAATTGGCACAAGTTTGTCCGACACAACTGGCACAAGTTTGTTCTACGCAACTGGCACAAGTTTGTTCGACGAAACTGGCACAAGTTTGTTCGACGCAATTGGCACAAGTTTGTCCGACACAACTGGCACAAGTTTGTTCAACGCAATTGGCACAAGTTTGTCCGACACAACTGGCACAAGTGTTTTCGACGCAACTGGCACAAGTTTGGTCTACGCAACTGGTACAAGTTTGTTCTATGCAACTGGCACAAGTTTGTTTGACGCAACTGGCACAAGTTTGTTTTACGCAACTGGCATAAGTTTCTTTGACACAACTGGCACAAGTTTGTTCTACGCAACTGGCAAAAGTTTGTTCGACGCAATTGGCACAATTTTGTCCGACGCAACTGGCACAAGTTTGTTCGATGCAACTGGCACAAGTTTGTTCGATGCAACTGGCACAAGTTTCTTCTACGCAACTGACACAAATTTGTTCTACGCAACTGGCATAAATTTGTACGACGCAACTGGCACAAGTTTCTTTGACGCAACTGGCACAAGTTTGTTCTGCGCAACTTGCACAAGTTTGTTCAACGCAAATGGCACAAGTTTGTTCGACGCAACTGGCGCAAGTTTGTTCTGCGCAACTGGCACAAATTTGTTCTACGCAACTGGCAGAAGTTTGTTCTACGCAACTGGCACAAGTTTGTTCTACGTAACTGGCACAAGTTTGTTCTACGCAACTGGCAGAAGTTTGTTCTACGCAACTGGCACAAGTTTGTTCTAAGTAACTGGCACAAGTTTGTTCTACGCAACTGGCACAAGTTTGTTTGACACATCTGGCACAAGTTTGTTTGACACAACTGGCAAAAGTTTGTTCGATGCAACTGGCACAAGTTTGTTTGACACAACTGGCACAAGGTTCTTTGACGTAACTGGCACAAGGTTATTCTACACAACTGGCACAAGTTTGTTCTATGCAACTGGCACAAGTTTGTTTGACGCAACTGGCACAAGTTTGTTCTACGCAACTGGCACAAGTTTCTTCGACACAACTGGCACAAGTTTGTTCGACGCAACTGGCCCAAGTTTGTTTGATGCAACTGGCACAAGTTTGTTTGACACAACTGTCACAAGTTTGTTCTACGCAACTGGCACAAGTTTGTTCAACGAAACTATCACAAGATTGTTCGACGCAACTGGAACAAGTTTGTTCGGCGCAACTGGCACAAGTTTGTTCTTCGCAACTGGAAAAAGTTTTTTCTACGCAACTGGCACAAGTTTGTTCTACACAACTGGCACAAGTTTGTCTGACACAACTGGCACAAGTTTGTCTGACACAACTGGCCCAAGTTTGTTCTACGCAACTGGCACAAGTTTGTTCGACGCAACTGTCACAAGTTTGTTTAACACAACTGGCACAAGTTTGTTCTACGCAACTGGCAAAAGTTTGTTCTACGCAACTGGCACAAGTTTGTTCGACGCAAGTGGCACAAGTTTGTTCTATGCAACTGGCACAAGTTTGTTTGACACAACTGGCACAAGTTTGTTCTACGCAACTGGCACAAGTTTATTCGATACAACTGGCACAAGTTTGTTTGACGCAACTGGCACAAGCTTGTTCGACGCAACTGGCACAAGTTTGTTCGATGCAAATGGCACAAGTTTGTTCGACGCAACTGGCACAAGTTTGTTTAACGCAACTGGCACAAGTTTATTCGACCCAACTGGCAAAAGTTTGTTTGACGCAACTGGCACAAGTTTTTTTGACGCAACTGGCACAAGTTTGTTTGGCGCAACTGGCACAAGGTTGTTTGACGCAACTGGCACAAGGTTGTTCTACACGACTGGCACAAGTTTGTTCTATGCAACTGACACAAGTTGTTTGACGCAACTGGCACAAGTTTGTTCTACGCAACTGGCACAAGTTTCTTTGACGAAATTGGCACAAGTTTGTTCGACGCAACTGGCCCAAGTTTGTTTGACGCAACTGTCACAAGTTTGTTTGACAAAACTGGCACAAGTTTGTTCTACACAACTGGCACAAGTTTGTTCGATAAAACTGGCACAAGTTTGTTTTACGCAACTGGCACAAGTTTGTTTGACGCAACTGGCACAAGTTTGTTTTACGGAACTGGCACAAGTTTGTATTACGGAACTGGCACAAGTTTGTTCTACGCAACTGGCACAATTCTGTTCTACGTAACTGGCACAAGTTTGTTCTACGCAACTGGCACAAGTTTGTTTGACGCAACTGGCACAAGTTTGTTCTACGCAATTGGCACAAGTTTGTCCGACACAACTGGCACAAGTTTCTTCGCCGCAATTGGCACAAGTTTGGTCTACGCAACTGGCACAAGTGTGTTCGACGCAACTGGCACAAGTTTGGTCTACGCAACTGGCACAAGTTTGTTCTATGCAACTGGCACAAGTTTGTTTGACGCAACTGGCACAAGTCTGTTTGACTTAACTGGCACAAGTTTGTTCTGCGCAACTGGCACAAGTTTGTTCGATACAACTGGCACAAGTTTGTTCGACACAACTGGCAAAAGTTAGTTCTACGCAACTGGCACAAGTTTGTTCGACACAAGTGGCACAAGTTTGTTCTATGCAACTGGCAGAAGTTTGTTTGACACAACTGGCACAAGTTTGTTTGACGCAACGGGCAAAAGTTTATTTGAAACAACTGGCACAAGTTTGTTCTACGCAACTGTCACAAGTTTGTTCAACGCATCTGGCACAAGTTTGTTCGATGCAACTGGCACAGGTTTGTTCGATGCAACTGGCACAAGTTTGTTCGACGCAACTGGCACAAGTTTGTTCTATGCAACTGGCACAAATTTGTTCTACGCAACTGGCACAAGTTTGTTTTACGCAACTGGCACAAGTTTGTTTGATGCAATTGGCACAAGTTTGTTCTTCGCAACTGGCACAAGTTTGTTCTATGCAACTGGCCCAAGTTTGTTCTTCGCAACTGGCACAAGTTTGTTCTACGCAACTGGCACAAGTTTGTTTGATGTATCTGGCACAAGTTTGTTCTACGCAACTGACACAAGTTTGTTCTACGCAACTGGCATGAATTTGTTTGACGCAACTGGCACAAGTTTGTTTGACGCAACTGGCACAAGTTTGTTCTGCGCAACTTGCACAAGTTTGTTCAACGCAACTGGCACAAGTTTGTTCAACGCAACTGGCACAAGTTTGTTCTACGCAACTGGGTTAAATTTGTTCTACGCAACTGGCACAAGTTTGTTTGACGCAACTGGCACAAGTTTGTCCTATGCATCTGGCACAAGTTTGTTCTACACAACTGGGACAAGTTTGTTCTACGCAACTATCACAAGTTTGTTCTACGCAACTGGCACAAGTTTCTTCTACGTAACTGGCAGAAGTTTGTTCTACGCAACTGGCACAAGTTTGTCCTACGCAACTGGCACAAGTTTGTTCTATGCAACTGGCACAAGTTTGTTCAATGCAACTGGAACAAGTTTGTTTGACGCAACTGGCACAAGTTTGTTCTACGCAACTGGCACAAGTTTGTTCGATGCAACTGGCACAAGTTTGTTAGACGCAACTGGCACAAGTTTGTTTAACGCAACTGGCACAAGTTTACTCGACCCAACTGGCACAAGTTTGTTTGACGCAACTGGCACAAGTTTTTTTGACGCAACTGGCACAAGTTTGTTTGACGCAACTGGCACAAGTTTGTTTGACGCAACTGGCACAAGGTTGTTCTACGCAACTGGCACAAGTTTGTTCTATGTAACTGGCACAAGTTTGTTTGACGCAACTGGCAGAAGTTTGTTCTACGCAACTGGCACAAGTTTCTTTGGCGCAACTGGCACAAGTTTGTTTGACACAACTGGCCGAAGTTTGTTCTATATAACTGGCACAAGTTTCTTCTACGTAACAGGCACAAGTTTGTTCTATGCAACTGGCACAAGTTTGTTCGACGCAACTGGCACAAGTTTGTTTAACGCAACTGGCACAAGTTTGTTCTATGCAACTGGCACAAGTTTGTTTGACGCAAATGGCACAAGTTAGTTTGACGTAACTGGCACAAGTTTGTTTGACGCAACTGGGACAAGGTTGTTCTACGCAACTGGCACAAGTTTGTTCTACGCAACTGGCAAAAGTTTGTTCGATGCAACTGGCGTAAGTTTGTTCGACGCAACTGGCACAAGTTTGTTTGACGCAACTGGCAAAAGTTTGTTTGACACAACTGGCACAAGTTTGTTTGACGCAACTGGCACAAGGTTATTCGACGCAATTGGCACAAGTTTGTCTGACGCAACTGGCACAAGTTTGTTCGACGCAAGTGGCACAAGTTTGTTCGACGCAACTGGCACAAGTTTGTTTGACGCAACTGGCATAAGTTTGTTTGATGCAACTGGCACAAGTTTGTTCGACACAAATGGCACAAGTTTGTTTGATGCAACTAGCACAAATTTGTTCTTCGCAACTGGCACAAGTTTGTTCTACGCAACTAGCCCAAGTTTGTTCTGCGCAGCTGGCACAAGTTTGTTCGACGCAACTGGCTCAAGTTTGTTCGACGCAACTGGCACAAGTTTGTTCTATGCAACTGGCACAAGTTTGTTCTACGAAATTGACACAAGTTTGTTCGATGCAACTGGCACAAGTTTGTTCGACGCAACTGGCACAAGTTTGTTCGACGCAACTGGCCCAAGTTTGTTCTACGCAACTGGCACAAGTTTGTTCGACGCAACTGGCACAAGTTTGTTCGACGCAACTGGCACAAGTTTGTTTGATGCAACTGGCACAAGTTTGTTCGACACAACTGGCACAAGTTTGTTTGATACAACTAGCACAAGTTTGTTCTTCGCAACTGGCACAAGTTTGTTCTACGCAACTAGCCCAAGTTTGTTCTACGCAACTGGCACAAGTATGTTCGATGCAATTGGCACAAGTTTGTTTGACGCAACTGGCACAAGTTTGTTCGACGCAACTGGCACAAGTTTGTTCTACGCAACTGGCACAAGTTTGTTCGACGCAACTGGCACAAGTTTGTTCGACGCAACTGGCACAAGTTTGTTCGATGCAACTGGCACAAGTTTGTTTTACGCAACTGGCACAAGTTTGTTTGACGCAACTGGCACAAGTTTGTTCTATGCAACTTTCACAAGTTTGTTCTACGCAATTGACACAAGGTTGTTCGATGCAACTGGCACAAGTTCGTTCGACGCAATTGGCACAAGTTTGTTCGACACAACTCTCACAAGTTTGTTCTACGCAACTGGCACAAGTTTGTTCTACGCAACTGGCACAAGTTTTTTCATCGCAACTGGCACAAGTTTGTTCTACGCAACTGGCCCAATTTTGTTCTTCACAACTGGCACGAGTTTGTTCTATGCAACTGGCACAAGTTTGTTCGACGCAACTGGCACAAGTTTGTTCTACTCAACTAGCACAAATTTGTTCTACGCAACTGGCACAAGTTTTTTGACGCAAATTGCACAGGTTTGTTCTACGCAACTTGCACAAGTTTGTTCGACGCAACTGGCACAAGTTTGATCCACGCAACTGGCTCAAGTTTGTTCTACTCAACTGCACCAGTTTGTTCTAGGCAACTGGCACAAGTTTGTTTGACGCAACTGGCCCAAGTTTGTTTGACGCAACTGTCAAAAGTTTGTTTGAAACCATTGGAACAAGTTTCTTCTACGCAACTCTCAGAAGTTTGTTCAACGCAACTGGCACAAGTTTGTCCAACGCAACTGGCACAAGTTTGTTCGATGCAACTGGCACAAGTTTGTTCTACGCAACTGGAAAATATTTGTTCTACGCAACTGGCACAAGTTTGTTCTACGCAACTGGGACAAGGTTGTTCTACGCAACTGGCACAAGTTTGTTCTAAGCAACTGCCACAAGTTTGTTCTACGCAACTGGCACAAGTTTGTTCAACGCAACTGGCACAAGTATGTTCGACGCAACTGGCACAAGTTTGTCTATGCAACTGTCTCAAATTTGTTCTACGCAACTGGCATAAGTTTGTTTGACACAACTGGCGCAAGTTTGTCCTATCCAACTGGCACAAGTTTGTTCTACGCAACTGGCCCAAGTTTGTTTGATGCAACTGGCAGAAGTTTGTTCTAAGCAACTGGCACAAGTTTGTTCTACGTAACTGGCACAAGTTTGTTCTACGCAACTGGCACAAGTTTGTTCTATGCAACTGGCACAAGTTTGTTTGACACAAATGGCACAAGTTTGTTCTACGTAACTGGCACAAGTTTGTTCTACGCAACTGGCACAAGTTTGTTCGACACAACTGGCACAAGTTTGTTTGACGCAACTGGCACAAGTTTGTTTGACGCACCTGGCACAAGTTTGTTTGACGCAACTGGCACAAGTTTGTCCTACGCAAGTGGCACAAGTTTGTAGTTCGCAACTGGCACAAGTTTGTTCTACGCAACTGGCCCAAGTTTGTTTGACGCAACTGGCACAAGTTCGTTCTACGCAACTGACACAAGTTTGTTCTACGCAACTAGCACAAGTTTGTTCTACGCAACTAGCACAAGTTTGTTCTACACAACTGGCACAAGTTTGTTCTACGCAACTGGCACAAGGTTGTTCTACACAACTGGCACAATTTTGTTCTACGCAACAGGCACAAGTTTGTTCTTCGCAACTGGCACAAGTTTGTTCTACGCAACTTTCATAAGTTTGTTCTACGCAACTGGCCCAAGTTTGTTTGACGCAACTGGCACAAGTTTGTTTGACGCAACTGGCAAAAGTTTGTTCTATGCAACTGGCACAAGTTTGTTTGACACAACTGGTCCAGGTTTGTTTGATGCAACTGGCAAAAGTTTGTTTGAAACAACTGGCACAAGTTTGTTCTAAGCAACTGTCACAAGTTTGTTCAATGCATCTGGCACAAGTTTGTCCAACGCAACTGGCACAAGTTTGTTCTACGCAACTGTCACAAGTTTGTTCAACGCATCTGGCACAAGTTTGTTCGACGCAACTGGCACAAGTTTGTCTGACGCAACTGGCACAAGTGTGTTTGACTCAACTGGCACAAGTTTGTTCGACGCAACTGGCACAAGTTTGTTCTACGCAAGTGGCACAAGTTTGTTCTGCGCAACTGGCACAAGTTTGTCTGACATAACTGGCACAAGTTTGTTCTACGTAACTAGCACAAGTTTGTTCTACGCAACTGGCACAAGTTTGTTCGACGCAACTGGCACAAGTTTTTTTGACGTAACTGGCACACGTTTGTTTGACAAAACTGGCACAAGTTTGTTCTACGCAACTGGCAAAAGTTTGTTCGAAGCAATTGGCACAAATTGGTCCGACGCAACTAGCACAAGTTTGTTCGACGCAACTGGCACAAGTTTGTTCGATGCAACTGGCAAAAGTTTGTTCTACGCAACTGACACAAGTTTGTTCTACGCAACTGGCATAAATTTGTTTGACGCAACTGGCACAAGTTTGTTTGACGCAACTGGCACAAGTTTGTTCTGCGCAACTTGGACAAGTTTGTTCAACGCAACTGGCACAAGTTTGTTCGACGCAACTGGCACAAGTTTTTTCTACGCAACTGGGTTAAGTTTGTTCTACGCAACTGGCACAAGTTTGTTTGACGCAACTGCCACAAGTTTGTCCTATGCATCTGCCACAAGTTTGTTCTACACAACTGGGACAAGTTTGTTCTACGCAACTGGCACAAGTTTGTTCTACGCAACTGGCACAAGTTTGTTCTACGTAACTGGCACAAGTTTGTTCTACGTAACTGGCACAAGTTTGTTTAACGCAACTGGCACAAGTTTGTTCTATGCAACTGGCACAAGTTTGTTCAATGCAACTGGAACAAGTTTGTTTGACGCAACTGGCACAAGTTTGTTCTACGCAACTGGCACAAGTTTGTTCGATGCAACTGGCACAAGTTTGTTTGACGCAACTGGCACAAGTTTGTTTAACGCAACTGGCACAAGTTTACTCAACCCAACTGGCACAAGTTTGTTTGACGCAACTGGCACAAGTTTGTTTGACGCAACTGGCACAAGGTTGTTTGACGCAACTGGCACAAGTTTTTTTGACGTAACTGGCACAAGTTTGTTTGACGCAACTGGCACAAGTTTGTTTGACGCATCTGGCACAAGGTTGTTCTACGCAACTGGCACAAGTTTGTTCTATGTAACTGGCACAAGTTTGTTTGACGCAACTGGCAGAAGTTTGTTCTACGCAACTGGCACAAGTTTCTTTGGCGCAACTGGCACAAGTTTGTTTGACACAACTGGCAGAAGTTTGTTCTACGCAACTGGCACAAGTTTGTTCTACGTAACTGGCACAAGTTTGTTCTACACAACTGGCACAAGTTTGTTCTACGCAACTGGCACAATTTGTTTGACACAAATAGCAAAAGTTTGTTCTACGTAACTGGCACAAGTTTGGTCTACGCAACTGGAACAAGTTTGTTTGACGCAAGTGGCACAAATTTGTTCTACGCAACTGGCACAAGTTTGTTTGACACGACTGGCACAAGTTTGTTCTACGCAACAGGCACAAGTTTGTTCGATGCAATTGGCACAAGTTTTTTTGACGCAACTGGCACAAGTTTGTTTGACGCAACTGGCAAAAGTTTGTTTGACACAACTGGCACAAGTTTGTTCTACGCAACTGGCACAAGTTTGTTCGACTCAACTGGTACAAGTTTGTCCGACCCAACTGGCACAAGTTTGTTTGACGCAACTGGCACAAGTTTGTTCTACTCAACTGGCACAAGTTTGTTCTACGCAACTGGCACAAGTTTGTTCGACGCAACTGGCACAAGTTTGTTCGACACATCTGGCACGTTTGTTCGACGCAACTGGCACAAGTTTGTTTGACGCAACTGGCACAAGTTTGTTTGACACAACTGGCACAAGTTTGTTCGACACAACTGGCACAAGTTTGTTTGACGCAACTGGCACAAGTTTGTTCGACACAACTGGCACAAGTTTGTTCGACGCAACTGGCACAAGTTTGTTTGACGCAACTGGCACATGTTTGTTCGACGCAACTGGCAAAAGTTTGTTCAACGCAACTGGCAAAAGTTTGTTTAACACAATTAGCACAAGTTTGTTTGACGCAACTGGCCCAAGTTTGTTCTACATAACAGGCTCAAGTTTGTCCGACACAACTGGCACAAGTTTGTTCGACGCAACTGGCCCAAGTTTGTTTGACGCAACTGGCAAAAGTTTGTTTGACACAACTGGCACAAGTTTGTTCTACGCATCTGGAACAAGTTAGTTCGACGCAACTGGCACAAGTTTGTTCTACGCAACTTGCATAAGTTTGATAGACGCAACTGGCACAAATTTGTTCTGCGCAACTGGCACAAGTTTGTTCTATGCAACTGGCACAAGTTTGTTTGACGCAGCTGGCACACGTTTGTTTTTCGCAAATGGCACAAGTTTGTTCTACGCAACTGGCCGAAGTTTGTTCTATATAACTGGCACAAGTTTCTTCTACGTAACAGGCACAAGTTTGTGCTATGTAACTGGCACAAGTTTGTTTGACGCAACTGGCACAAGTTTGTTTAATGCAACGGGCACAAGTTTGTTCTATGCAACTGGCACAAGTTTGTTTGACGCAACTGGCACAAGTTAGTTTGACGTAACTGGCACAAGTTTGTTTGACGCAACTGGGACAAGGTTGTTCTACGCAACTGGCACAAGTTTGTTCTACGCAACTGGCACAAGTTTGTTCGACGCAACTGGCACAAGTTTGTTCGACGCAACTGGCACAAGTTTGTTTGACGCAACTGGCAAAAGTTTGTTTGACACAACTGGCACAAGTTTGTTTGACGCAACTGGCACAAGGTTATTCGACGCAACTGGCACAAGTTTGTCTGACGCAACTGGCACAAGTTTGTTCGACACAACTGGCACAAGTTTGTTCAACGCAATTGGCACAAGTTTGTCCGACACAACTGGCACAAGTTTGTTCTACGCAACTGGCACAAGTTTGTTCGACGAAACTGGCACAAGTTTGTTCGACGCAATTGGCACAAGTTTGTCCGACACAACTGGCACAAGTTTGTTCAACGCAATTGGCACAAGTTTGTCCGACACAACTGGCACAAGTGTTTTCGACGCAACTGGCACAAGTTTGGTCTACGCAACTGGTACAAGTTTGTTCTATGCAACTGGCACAAGTTTGTTTGACGCAACTGGCACAAGTTTGTTTTACGCAACTGGCATAAGTTTCTTTGACACAACTGGCACAAGTTTGTTCTACGCAACTGGCAAAAGTTTGTTCGACGCAATTGGCACAATTTTGTCCGACGCAACTGGCACAAGTTTGTTCGATGCAACTGGCACAAGTTTGTTCGATGCAACTGGCACAAGTTTCTTCTACGCAACTGACACAAATTTGTTCTACGCAACTGGCATAAATTTGTACGACGCAACTGGCACAAGTTTCTTTGACGCAACTGGCACAAGTTTGTTCTGCGCAACTTGCACAAGTTTGTTCAACGCAAATGGCACAAGTTTGTTCGACGCAACTGGCGCAAGTTTGTTCTGCGCAACTGGCACAAATTTGTTCTACGCAACTGGCAGAAGTTTGTTCTACGCAACTGGCACAAGTTTGTTCTACGTAACTGGCACAAGTTTGTTCTACGCAACTGGCAGAAGTTTGTTCTACGCAACTGGCACAAGTTTGTTCTAAGTAACTGGCACAAGTTTGTTCTACGCAACTGGCACAAGTTTGTTTGACACATCTGGCACAAGTTTGTTTGACACAACTGGCAAAAGTTTGTTCGATGCAACTGGCACAAGTTTGTTTGACGCAACTGGCACAAGGTTCTTTGACGTAACTGGCACAAGGTTATTCTACACAACTGGCACAAGTTTGTTCTATGCAACTGGCACAAGTTTGTTTGACGCAACTGGCACAAGTTTGTTCTACGCAACTGGCACAAGTTTCTTCGACACAACTGGCACAAGTTTGTTCGACGCAACTGGCCCAAGTTTGTTTGATGCAACTGGCACAAGTTTGTTTGACACAACTGGCACAAGTTTGTTCTACGCAACTGGCACAAGTTTGTTCAACGAAACTATCACAAGATTGTTCGACGCAACTGGAACAAGTTTCTTCGGCGCAACTGGCACAAGTTTGTTCTTCGCAACTGGAAAAAGTTTTTTCTACGCAACTGGCACAAGTTTGTTCTACACAACTGGCACAAGTTTGTCTGACACAACTGGCACAAGTTTGTCTGACACAACTGGCCCAAGTTTGTTCTACGCAACTGGCACAAGTTTGTTCGACGCAACTGGCACAAGTTTGTTTAACACAACTGGCACAAGTTTGTTCTACGCAACTGGCAAAAGTTTGTTCTACGCAACTGGCACAAGTTTGTTCGACGCAACTGGCACAAGTTTGTTCTATGCAACTGGCACAAGTTTGTTTGACACAACTGGCACAATTTTGTTCTACGCAACTGGCACAAGTTTATTCGATACAACTGGCACAAGTTTGTTTGACGCAACTGGCACAAGCTTGTTCGACGCAACTGGCACAAGTTTGTTCGATGCAAATGGCACAAGTTTGTTCGACGCAACTGGCACAAGTTTGTTTAACGCAACTGGCACAAGTTTATTCGACCCAACTGGCAAAAGTTTGTTTGACGCAACTGGCACAAGTTTTTTTGACGCAACTGGCACAAGTTTGTTTGACGCAACTGGCACAAGGTTGTTTGACGCAACTGGCACAAGGTTGTTCTACACGACTGGCACAAGTTTGTTCTATGCAACTGACACAAGTTTGTTTGACGCAACTGGCACAAGTTTGTTCTACGCAACTGGCACAAGTTTCTTTGACGAAATTGGCACAAGTTTGTTCGACGCAACTGGCCCAAGTTTGTTTGACGCAACTGTCACAAGTTTGTTTGACAAAACTGGCACAAGTTTGTTCTATACAACTGGCACAAGTTTGTTCGACAAAACTGGCACAAGTTTGTTTTACGCAACTGGCACAAGTTTGTTTGATGCAACTGGCACAAGTTTGTTTTACGGAACTGGCAAAAGTTTGTATTACGGAACTGGCACAAGTTTGTTCTACGCAACTGGCACAATTCTGTTCTACGTAACTGGCACAAGTTTGTTCTACGCAACTGGCACAAGTTTGTTTGACGCAACTGGCACAAGTTTGTTCTACGCAATTGGCACAAGTTTGTCCGACACAACTGGCACAAGTTTCTTCGCCGCAATTGGCACAAGTTTGGTCTACGCAACTGGCACAAGTGTGTTCGACGCAACTGGCACAAGTTTGGTCTACGCAACTGGCACAAGTTTGTTCTATGCAACTGGCACAAGTTTGTTTGACGCAACTGGCACAAGTCTGTTTGACTTAACTGGCACAAGTTTGTTCTGCGCAACTGGCACAAGTTTGTTCGATACAACTGGCACAAGTTTGTTCGACACAACTGGCAAAAGTTAGTTCTACGCAACTGGCACAAGTTTGTTCGACACAAGTGGCACAAGTTTGTTCTATGCAACTGGCAGAAGTTTGTTTGACACAACTGGCACAAGTTTGTTTGACGCAACGGGCAAAAGTTTATTTGAAACAACTGGCACAAGTTTGTTCTACGCAACTGTCACAAGTTTGTTCAACGCATCTGGCACAAGTTTGTTCGATGCAACTGGCACAGGTTTGTTCGATGCAACTGGCACAAGTTTGTTCGACGCAACTGGCACAAGTTTGTTCTATGCAACTGGCACAAATTTGTTCTACGCAACTGGCACAAGTTTGTTTTACGCAACTGGCACAAGTTTGTTTGATGCAATTGGCACAAGTTTGTTCTTCGCAACTGGCACAAGTTTGTTCTATGCAACTGGCCCAAGTTTGTTCTTCGCAACTGGCACAAGTTTGTTCTACGCAACTGGCACAAGTTTGTTCAACGCAACTGGCGCAAGTATGTTCGACGCAACTGGCACAAGTTTGTTCTACGCAACTGGCTCAAGTTTGTTCTATGAAACTGGCACAAGTTTGTTTGACGCAACTGGCACAAGTTTGTTTTACGCAACTGGCCCAAGTTTGTTTGACGCAACTGGCAGAAGTTTGTTCTACGCAACTGGCACAAGTTTGTTCTACGTAACTGGCACAAGTTTGTTCTACGCAACTGGCAGAAGTTTGTTCTACGCAACTGGCAGAAGTTTGTTCTACGCAACTGGCACAAGTTTGTTCTACGTAACTGGCACAAGTTTGTTCTACGCAACTGGCAGAAGTTTGTTCTACGCAACTGGCACAAGTTTGTTCTACGTAACTGGCACAAGTTTGTTCGATGCAACTGGCACAGGTTTGTTCGATGCAACTGGCACAAGTTTGTTCGACGCAACTGGCACAAGTTTGTTCAACGCAACTGGCACAAATTTGTTCTACGCAACTGGCACAAGGTTGTTTTACGCAACTGGCACAAGTTTGTTTGATGCAATTGGCACAAGTTTGTTCTTCGCAACTGGCACAAGTTTGTTCTATGCAACTGGCCCAAGTTAGTTCTACGCAACTGGCACAAGTTTTTTCTATGCAACTGGCAGAAGTTTGTTTGAAACAACTCGCACAAGTTTGTTCTACGCAACTGGCACAAGTTTGTTCTACGCAACTGGCACAAGTTTGTTCAACGCAACTGGCGCAAGTATGTTCGACGCAACTGGCACAAGTTTGTTCTACGCAACTGGCTCAAGTTTGTTCTATGCAACTGGCACAAGTTTGTTTGACGCAACTGGCACAAGTTTGTTTGACGCAACTGGCACAAGTTTGTTCTACGCAACTGGCCCAAGTTTGTTTGACGCAACTGGCAGAAGTTTGATCTACGCAACTGGCATAAGTTTGTTCTACGTAACTGGCACAAGTTTGTTCTACGCAACTGGCAGAAGTTTGTTCTACGCAACTGGCACAAGTTTGTTCTACGTTACTGGCACAATTTTGTTCTACGCAACTGGCACAAGTTTGTTTGACACATCTGGCACAAGTTTGTTTGACACAACTGGCAAAAGTTTGTTCTACGCAACTGGCTCAAGTTTGTTCGACGCAACTGGCACAAGTTTGTTCTATGCAACTGGCACAAGTTTGTTTGGCACAACTGGCAGAAGTTTGTTCTACGCAACTGGCACAAGTTTGTTCGATGCAACTGGCACAAGTTTGTTTGACGCAACTGGCACAAGTTTGTTCGACGCAACTGGCACAAGTTTGTTCGATGCAACTGGCACAAGTTTGTTCGACGAACTGGCACAAGTTTGTTTAACGCAACTGGCACAAGTTTATTCGACCCAACTGGCACAAGTTTGTTTGGCGCAACTGGCACAAGTTTTTTTGACGCAACTGGCACAAGTTTCTTTGACGCAACTGGCACAAGGTTGTTTGACGCAACTGTTACAAGGTTATTCTACACAACTGGCACAAGTTTGTTCTACACAACTGACAAAAGTTTGTTCTACGCAACTGGCACAAATTTGTTCGACGCAAGTGGCACAAGTTTGTTCTATGCAACTGGCACAAGTTGTTTGACACAACTGGCACAAGTTTGTTCTACGCAACTGGCACAAGTTTGTTCGATGCAACTGGCACAAGTTTGTTTGACGCAACTGGCACCAACTTGTTCGACGCAACTGGCACAAGTTTGTTCGATGCAAATGGCACAAGTTTGTTTGACGCAACTAGCATAAGTTTGTTTGACGCAACTGGCACGAGTTTATTCGACCCAACTGGCACAAGTTTGTTTGACGCAACTGGCACGAGTTTTTTTGACGCAACTGGCACAAGTTTGTTTGACGCAACCGGCACAAGGTTGTTTGACGCAACTGGCACAAGATTGTTCTACACAACTGGCACAAGTTTGTTCTATGCAACTGGCACAAGTTTGTGTGACGCAACTGGCACAAGTTTGTTCTACGCAACTGGCACAAGTTTCTTTGACGAAACTGGCACAAGTTTGTTCGACGCAACTGGCCCAAGTTTGTTTGACGCAATTGGCACAAGTTTGTTTGACAAAATTGGCACAAGTTTGTTCTACACAACTGGCACAAGTTTGTTCAACAAAACTGGCACAAGTTTGTTCAACGCAACTGGCACAATTTTGTTCGACGCAACTGGCACAAGTTTGTTTTACGGAACTGGCACAAGTTTGTTTTGCGGAACTGAAACAAGTTTGTTTTACGCAACTGGCACAAGTTTGTCTGACACAACTGGCACAATTTTGTTCTACGTAACTGGCACAAGTTTGTTCTACGCAACTGGCACAAGTTTGTTCGACGCAACTGGCACAAGTTTGTTTTATGCAACTGGCACAAGTTTGTTTGACACAACTGGCAGAAGGTTGTTCTCCGCAACTGGCACAAATTTGTTCGACGCAATTGGCACAAGTTTGTCCGACACAACTGGCACAAGTTTGTTCGACGCAATTGGCACAAGTTTGTCCGACACAACTGGCACAAGTGTGTTCGACGCAACTGGCACAAGTTTGGTCTACGCAACTGGCACAAGTTTGTTCTATGCAACTGGCACAAGTTTGTTTGACGCAACTGGCACAAGTTTTTTTGACGCAACTGGCACAAGTTTGTTTGACGCAACTGGCACAAGGTTGTTTCACGCAACTGGCACAAGGTTGTTCTACACAACTGGCACAAGTTTGTTCTATGCAACTGACACAAGTTTGTTTGACGCAACTGGCACAAGTTTGTTCTACGCAACTGGCACAAGTTTCTTTGAAGAAACTGGCACAATTTTGTTCGACGCAACTGCCCCAAGTTTGTTTGACGCAACTGGCACAAGTTTGTTTGACAAAACTGGCACAAGTTTTTTCTACACAACTGGCACAATTTTGTTCAACAAAACTGGCACAAGTTTGTTCGACGCAACTGGCACAAGTTTGTTCGACGCAACTGGCACAAGTTTGTTTTATGGAACTGGCACAAGTTTGTTTTACGGAACTGGCACAAGTTTGTTCTACGCAACTGGCACAAGTTTGTCTGACACAACTGGCACAATTTTTTTTCTATGTAACTGGCACAAGTTTGTTCTACGCAACTGGCACAAGTTTCTTCGACGCAACTGGCACAAGTTTGTTTTATACAACTGGCACAAGTTTGTTTGACACAACTGGCAGAAGTTTGTTCTACGCAACAGGCACAAGTTTGTTCGACGCAATTGGCACAAGTTTGTCCGACACAACTGGCACAAGTTTGTTCAACGCAATTGGCACAAGTTTGTCCAACACAACTGGCACAAGTGTGTTCGACGCAACTGGCACAAGTTTGTTCTACGCAACTGGCACAAGTTTGTTCTATGCAACTGGCACAAGTTTGTTTGACGCAACTGGCAAAAGTCTGTTTGACTTAACTGGCACAAGTTTCTTTGACGCAACTGGCACAAGTTTGTTCGATGCAACTGGCACAAGTCTTTTTGACGCAACTGGCACAAGTTTTTTTGATGCAACTGGCACAAGTTTGTTCTATGCAACTGGCACAAGTTTGTTTTGACGCAACTGGCACAAGGTTGTTCTACAAAACTGGCACAAATTTGTTCTATGCAACTGGCACAAGTTTGTTTTACGCAACTGGCACAAGTTTGTTTTACGCAACTGGCACAAGTTTCTTTGACGCAACTGGCACAAGTTTGTTCGACACAACTGGCCCAAGTTTGTTTGACGCAACTGGCACAAGTTTATTTGACACAACTGGCACAAGTTTGTTCTACGCAACTGGCACAAGTTTGTTCGACGAAACTGGCACAAGTTTGTCCGACGCAACTGGCACAAGTTTGTTCGACGCAACTGGCACAAGTTTGTTCTACGCAACTGGCACAAGTTTGTTCTGCGCAACTGGCATAAGTTTGTCTGACATAACTGGCACAAGTTTGTTCTACGTAACTGGCACAAGTTTGTTCTACGCAACTGGCACAAGTTTGTTCGACGCAACTGGCACAAGTTTGTTTTACGCAACTGGCACAAGTTTGTTTGACACAACTGGCACAAGTTTGTTCTACGCAACTGGCAAAAGTTTGTTCAACGCAATTGGCACAATTTTGTCCGACGCAACTGGCACAAGTTTGTTCGACGCAACTGGCACAAGTTTGTTCGATGCAACTGGAACAATTTTGTTCTACGTAACTGACACAAGTTTGTTCTACGCAACTGGTATAAATTTGTTTGACGCAACTGGCACTTGTTTGTTTGACGTAACTGGCACAAGTTTGTTCAACGCAACAGGCACAAGTTTGTTCGACGCAACAGGCACAAGTTTGTTCTACGCAACTGGCACAAATTTGTTCTACGCAACTGGCACAAGTTTGTTCTATGCAACTGGCACAAGTTTGTTTGACGCAATTGGCACAAGTTTGTTCTTCGCAACTGGCACAAGTTTGTTCTATGCAACTGGCTCAAGTTTGTTCTATGCAACTGGCAGAAGTTTGTTTGACACAACTCGCACAAGTTTGTTCTACGCAACTGGCACAAGTTTGTTCTACGCAACTGGCACAAGTTTGTTCAATGCAACTGGCGCAAGTATGTTCGACGCAACTGGCGCAAGTTTGTTCTACGCAACTGGCTCAAGTTTGTTCTATGCAACTGGCACAAGTTTGTTTGACGCAACTGGCACAAGTTTGTTTGACGCAACTGGCACAAGTTTGTTCTACGAAACTGGCCCAAGTTTGTTTGACGCAACTGGCAGAAGTTTGTTTTACGCAACTGGCACAAGTTTGTTCTACGTAACTGGCACAAGTTTGTTCTACGCAACTAGCAGGAGTTTGTTCTACGCAACTGGCACAAGTTTGTTCTACGTAACTGGCACAAGTTTGTTCTACGCAACTGGCACAAGTTTGTTTGACACATCTGGCACAAGTTTGTTTGACACAACTGGCAAAAGTTTGTTCTACGCAACTGGCACAAGTTTGTTCGACTTAAGTGGCATAAGTTTGTTCTATGCAACTGGCACAAGTTTGTTTGACACAAATGGCACAAGTTTGTTCTACGCAACTGGCACAAGTTTGTTCGATGCAACTGGCACAAGTTTGTTTGACGCAACTGGCACAAGTTTGTTCGACGCAACTGGCACAAGTTTGTTCTATGCAACTGGCACAAGTTTGTTCGACGAACTGGAACAAGTTTGTTTAACGCAACTAGTACAAGTTTATTCGACCCAACTGGCACAAGTTTGTTTGACGCAACTGGCACAAGTGTTTTTGACGCAACTGGCACAAGTTTGTTTGACGCAACTGGCACAAGGTTGTTTGACGCAACTGGCACAAGGTTATTCTACAAAACTGGCACAAGTTTGTTCTATGCAACTGGCACAAGTTTGTTTGACGCAACTGGCACAAGTTTGTTCTACGCAACTGGCACAAGTTTCTTCGACACAACTGGCACAAGTTTGTTCGACGCAACTGGCAGAAGATTGTTCTACGCAACTGGCACAAGTTTGTTTGACACAACTGGCACAAGTTTGTTCTACGCAACTGGCACAAATTTGTTCGACGCAACTGGCACAAGATTGTACGACTCAACTGGAACAAGTTTGTTCGGCGCAACTGGTACAAGTTTTTTCTACGCAACTGGCACAAGTTTCTTCTACGAAACTGGCACAAGTTTGTTCTACGCAACTGGCACAAGTTTGTCTGACACAACTGGCACAAGTTTGTTCTACGTAACTGGCACAAGTTTGTTCTACGCAACTGGCACAAGTTTGTTCGACGCAACTGGCACAAGTTTGTTTGACACAACTGGCACAAGTTTGTTCTACCCAACTGGCAAAAGTTTGTTTTACGCAACTGGCACAAGTTTGTTCGACGCAAGTGGCACAAGTTTGTTCTATGCAACTGGCACAAGTTTGTTTGACACAACTGGCACAAGTTTGTTCTACGCAACTGGCACAAGTTTGTTCGAAACAACTGGCACAAGTTTGTTTGACGCAACTGGCACAAACTTATTCGAAGAAACTGGCACAAGTTTGTTCGATGCAAATGGCACAAGTTTGTTCGATGCAACTGGCACAAGTTTGTTTAACGCAACTGGCACAAGTTTATTCGACCTAACTGGCAAAAGTTTCTTTGACGCAACTGGCACAAGTTTTTTTGACGCAACTGGCACAAGGTTGTTTGACGCAACTGGCACAAGGTTGTTTGACGCAACTGGCACAAGGTTGTTGTACACAACTGGCACAAGTTTGTTCTATGCAACTGACACAAGTTTGTTTGACGCAACTGGCACAAGTTTGTTCTACGCAACTGTCACAAGTTTGTTCAACGCATCTGGCACAAGTTTGTTCGATGCAACTGGCACAGGTTTGTTCGATGCAACTGGCACAAGTTTGTTCGACGCAACTGGCACAAGTTTGTTCTACGCAACTGGCACAAATTTGTTCTACGCAACTGGCACAAGTTTGTTTTACGCAACTGGCACAAGTTTGTTTGATGCAATTGGCACAAGTTTGTTCTTCGCAACTGGCACAAGTTTGTTCTATGCAACTGGCCCAAGTTTGTTCTACGCAACTGGCACAAGTTTTTTCTATGCAACTGGCAGAAGTTTGTTTGAAACAACTCGCACAAGTTTGTTCTACGCAACTGGCACAAGTTTGTTCCACGCAACTGGCACAAGTTTGTTCAACGCAACTGGCGCAAGTATGTTCGACGCAACTGGCACAAGTTTGTTCTAC
Organism: Macrobrachium rosenbergii; assembly: GCA_039081455.1. Lineage (NCBI taxonomy): Eukaryota > Metazoa > Arthropoda > Malacostraca > Decapoda > Palaemonidae > Macrobrachium > Macrobrachium rosenbergii. The sequence continues at coordinate 370,308 of JANJGK010000240.1, read as the reverse complement.
GCAACTGGCTCAAGTTTGTTCTATGCAACTGGCACAAGTTTGTTTGACGCAACTGGCACAAGTTTGTTTGACGCAACTGGCACAAGTTTGTTCTACGCAACTGGCACTAGTTTGTTTGACGCAACTGGCAGAAGTTTGTTCTACGCAACTGGCACAATTTTGTTCTACGTAACTGGCACAAGTTTGTTCTACGCAACTGGCAGAAATTTGTTCTACGCAACTGGCACAAGTTTGTTCTACGTAACTGGCACAAGTTTGTTCTACGCAACTGGCACAAGTTTGTTTGACACATCTGGCACAAGTTTGTTTGACACAACTGGCAAAAGTTTGTTCTACGCAACTGGCACAAGTTTGTTCGACGCAAGTGGCACAAGTTTGTTCTATGCAACTGGCACAAGTTTGTTTGACACAACTGGCAGAAGTTTGTTCTACGCAACTGGCACAAGTTTGTTCGATGCAACTGGCACAAGTTTGTTTGACGCAACTGGCACAAGTTTGTTCGACGCAACTGGCACAAGTTTGTTCGATGCAACTGGCACAAGTTTGTTCGACGAACTGGCACAAGTTTGTTTAACGCAACTGGCACAAGTTTATTCGACCCAACTGGCACAAGTTTGTTTGATGCAACTGGCACAAGTTTGTTTGACGCAACTGGCACAAGTTTGTTTGACGCAACTGGCACAAGGTTGTTTGACGCAACTGTTACAAGGTTATTCTACACAACTGGCACAAGTTTGTTCTACACAACAGACAAAAGTTTGTTCTACGCAACTGGCACAAGTTTGTTCTACGCAACTGGCACAAGTTTGTTCGATGCAACTGGCACAAGTTTCTTCTACGCAACTGACACAAGTTTGTTCTACGCCACTGGCATAAATTTGTACGACGCAACTGGCACAAGTTTCTTTGATGCAACTGGCACAAGTTTGTTCTGCGCAACTTGCACAAGTTTGTTCAACGCAACTGGCACAAGTTTGTTCGACGCAACTGGCGCAAGTTTGTTCTGCGCAACTGGCACAAATTTGTTCTACGTAACTGGCACACGTTTGTTTGACACAACTGGCAAAAGTTTGTTCTACGCAACTGGCACAAGTTTGTTCGACGCAAGTGGCACAAGTTTGTTTTATGCAACTGGCACAAGTTGTTTGACACAACTGGCACAAGTTTGTTCTACGCAACTGGCACAGGTTTGTTCGATGCAACTGGCACAAGTTTGTTTGACGCAACTGGCACCAACTTGTTCGACGCAACTGGCACAAGTTTGTTCGATGCAAATGGCACAAGTTTGTTTGACTCAACTAGCATAAGTTTGTTTAACGCAACTGGCACAAGTTTATTCGACCCAACTGGCACAAGTTTGTTTGACGCAACTGGCACAAGTTTTTTTGACGCAACTGGCACAAGTTTGTTTGACGCAACTGGCACAAGGTTGTTCTACACAACTGGCACAAGTTTGTTCTATGCAACTGACACAAGTTTGTTTCACGCAACTTGCACAAGTTTGTTCTACACAACTGGCACAAGTTTCTTTGACGAAACTGGCACAAGTTTGTTCGACGCAACTGGCCCAAGTTTGTTTGACGCAACTGGCACAAGCTTGTTTGACTTAACTGGCACAAGTTTGTTCTACACAACTGGCACAAGTTTGTTCAACAAAACTGGCACAAGTTTGTTCAACGCAACTGGCACAATTTTGTTCGACGCATCTGGCACAAGTTTGTTTTACGGAACTGGCACAAGTTTGTTTTACGGAACTGGCACAAGTTTGTTCTACGTAACTGGCACAAGTTTGTCTGACACAACTGGCACAATTTTGTTCTACGTAACTGGCACAAGTTTGTTCTACGCAACGGGCACAAGTTTGTTCGACGCAACTGGCACAAGTTTGTTTTATGCAACTGGCACAAGTTTGTTTGACACAACTGGCAGAAGGTTGTTCTCCGCAACTGGCACAAATTTGTTCGACACAACTGGCACAAGTTTGTTCGACGCAATTGGCACAAGTTTGTCCGACACAACTGGCACAAGTATGTTCGACGCAACTGGCACAAGTTTGGTCTACGCAACTGGCACAAGTTTGTTCTATGCAACTGGCACAAGTTTGTTTGACGCAACTGGCACAAGTTTTTTTGACGCAACTGGCACAAGTTTGTTTGACGCAACTGGCACAAGGTTGTTTCACGCAACTGGCACTAGGTTGTTCTACACAACTGGCACAAGTTTGTTCTATGCAACTGACACAAGTTTGTTTGACGCAACTGGCACAAGTTTGTTCTATGCAACTGGCACAAGTTTCTTTGACGAAACTGGCACAAGTTTGTTCGACGCAACTGGCCCAAGTTTGTTTGACGCAACTGGCACAAGTTTGTTTGACAAAACTGGCACAAGTTTTTTCTACACAACTGGCAGAAGTTTGTTCAACAAAACTGGCACAAGTTTGTTCGACGCAACTGGCACAAGTTTGTTTGACGCAACTGGCACAAGTTTGTTTTATGGAACTGGCACAAGTTTGTTTTACGGAACTGGCACAAGTTTGTTCTACGCAACTGGCACAAGTTTGTCTGACACAACTGGCACAATTTTGTTCTACGTAACTGGCACAAGTTTGTTCTACGCAACTGGCACAAGTTTCTTCGACGCAACTGGCACAAGTTTGTTTTATGCAACTGGCACAAGTTTGTTTGACACAACTGGCAGAAGTTTGTTCTACGCAACAGGCACAAGTTTGTTCGACGCAATTGGCACAAGTTTGTCCGACACAACTGGCACAAGTTTGTTCAACGCAATTGGCACAAGTTTGTCCAACACAACTGGCACAAGTGTGTTCGACGCAACTGGCACAAGTTTGTTCTACGCAACTGGCACAAGTTTGTTCTATGCAACTGGCACAAGTTTGTTTGACGCAACTGGCAAAAGTCTGTTTGGCTTAACTGGCACAAGTTTGTTTGACGCAACTGTCACAAGTTTGTTCGATGCAACTGGCACAAGTCTGTTTGACGCAACTGGCACAAGTTTTTTTGATGCAACTGGCACAAGTTTGTTCTATGCAACTGGCACAAGTTTGTTTTGACGCAACTGGCACAAGGTTGTTCTACAAAACTGGCACAAGTTTGTTCTATGCAACTGGCACAAGTTTGTTTGACGCAACTGGCACAAGTTTGTTTTACGCAACTGGCAGAATTTGTTTGACGCAACTGGCACAAGTTTGTTCGACACAACTGGCCCAAGTTTGTTTGACGCAACTGGCACAAGTTTATTTGACACAACTGGCACAAGTTTGTTCTACGCAACTGGCACAAGTTTGTTCGACGACACTGACACAAGTTTGTCCGACGCAACTGGCACAAGTTTGTTCGACGCAACTGGCACAAGTTTGTTCTACGTAACTGGCACAAGTTTGTTCTGCGCAACTGGCATAAGTTTGTCTGACATAACTGGCACAAGTTTGTTCTACGTAACTGGCACAAGTTTGTTCTACGCAACTGGCACAAGTTTGTTCGACGCAACTGGCAGAAGTTTGTTTTACGCAACTGGCACAAGTTTGTTTGACACAACTGGCACAAGTTTGTTCTACGCAACTGGCAAAAGTTTGTTCGACGCAATTGGCACAATTTTGTCCGACGCAACTGACACAAGTTTTTTCGACGCAACTGGCACAAGTTTGTTCGATGCAACTGGCACAAGTTTCTTCTACGCAACTGACACAAGTTTGTTCTACGCAACTGGCATAAATTTGTACGACGCAACTGGCACAAGTTTCTTTGACGCAACTGGCACAAGTTTGTTCTGCGCAACTTGCACAAGTTTGTTCAACGCAACTGGCGCAAGTATGTTCGATGCAACTGGCACAAGTTTGTTCTACGCAACTGGCTCAAGTTTGTTCTATGCAACTGGCACAAGTTTGTTTGACGCAACTGGCACAAGTTTGTTTGACGCAACTGGCACAAGTTTGTTCTACGCAACTGGCCCAAGTTTGTTTGACGCAACTGGCAGAAGTTTGTTCTACGCAAATGGCACAAGTTTGTTCTACGTAACTGGCACAAGTTTGTTCTACGCAACTGGCAGAAGTTTGTTCTACGCAACTGGCACAAGTTTGTTCTACGTAACTGGCACAAGTTTGTTCTACGCAACTGGCACAAGTTTGTTTGACACATCTGGCACAAGTTTGTTTGACACAACTGGCAAAAGTTTGTTCTACGCAACTGGCACAAGTTTGTTCGACGCAAGTGGCACAAGTTTGTTCTATGCAACTGGCACAAGTTTGTTTGACACAACTGGCAGAAGTTTGTTCTACGCAACTGGCACAAGTTTGTTTGACGCAACTGGCACAAGTTTGTTCGACGCAACTGGCACAAGTTTGTTCGATGCAACTGGCACAAGTTTGTTCGACGAACTGGCACAAGTTTGTTTAACGCAACTGGCACAAGTTTATTCGACCCAACTGGCACAAGTTTGTTTGACGCAACTGGCACAAGTTTTTTTGACGCAACTGGCACAAGTTTGTTTGACGCAACTGGCACAAGGTTGTTTGACGCAACTGTTACAAGGTTATTCTACACAACTGGCACAAGTTTGTTCTACACAACTGACAAAAGTTTGTTCTACGCAACTGGCACAAATTTGTTCGACGCAAGTGGCACAAGTTTGTTCTATGCAACTGGCACAAGTTGTTTGACACAACTGGCACAAGTTTGTTCTACGCAACTGGCACAAGTTTGTTCGATGCAACTGGCACAAGTTTGTTTGACGCAACTGGCACCAACTTGTTCGACGCAACTGGCACAAGTTTGTTCGATGCAAATGGCACAAGTTTTTTTGACGCAACTAGCATAAGTTTGTTTAACGCAACTGGCACAAGTTTATTCGACCCAACTGGCACAAGTTTGTTTGATGCAACTGGCACAAGTTTTTTTGACGCAACTGGCACAAGTTTGTTTGACGCAACTGGCACAAGGTTGTTTGACGCAACTGGCACAAGGTTGTTCTACACAACTGGCACAAGTTTGTTCTATGCAACTGACACAAGTTTGTTTGACGCAACTGGCACAAGTTTGTTCTACGCAACTGGCACAAGTTTCTTTGACGAAACTGGCACAAGTTTGTTCGACGCAACTGGCCCAAGTTTGTTTGACGCAACTGGCACAAGTTTGTTTGACAAAACTGGCACAAGTTTGTTCTACACAACTGGCACAAGTTTGTTCAACAAAACTGGCACAAGTTTGTTCAACGCAACTGGCACAATTTTGTTCGACGCAACTGGCACAAGTTTGTTTTACGGAACTGGGACAAGTTTGTTTTACGGAACTGGCACAAGTTTGTTCTACGCAACTGGGACAAGTTTGTCTGACACAACTGGCACAATTTTGTTCTACGTAACTGGCACAAGTTTGTTCTACACAACTGGCACAACTTTGTTCGGCGCAACTGGCACAAGTTTGTTTTATGCAACTGGCACAAGTTTGTTTGACACAACTGGCAGAAGGTTGTTCTCCGCAACTGGCACAAATTTGTTCGACGCAATTGGCACAAGTTTGTCCGACACAACTGGCACAAGTTTGTTCGACGCAATTGGCACAAGTTTGTCCGACACAACTGGCACAAGTGTGTTCGACGCAACTGGCACAAGTTTGGTCTACGCAACTGGCACAAGTTTGTTCTATGCAACTGGCACAAGTTTGTTTGACGCAACTGGCACAAGTTTTTTTGACGCAACTGGCACAAGTTTGTTTGACGCAACTGGCACAAGGTTGTTTCACGCAACTGGCACAAGGTTGTTCTACACAACTGGCACAAGTTTGTTCTATGCAACTGACACAAGTTTGTCTGACGCAACTGGCACAAGTTTGTTCTACGCAACTGGCACAAGTTTCTTTGACGAAACTGGCACAAGTTTGTTCTATGCAACTGGCCCAAGTTTGTTTGACGCAACTGGCACAAGTTTGTTTGACAAAACTGGCACAAGTTTTTTCTACACAACTGGCACAAGTTTGTTCAACAAAACTGGCACAAGTTTGTTCGACGCAACTGGCACAAGGTTGTTCGACGCAACTGGCACAAGTTTGTTTTATGGAACTGGCACAAGTTTGTTTTACGGAACTGGCACAAGTTTGTTCTACGCAACTGGCACAAGTTTGTCTGACACAACTGGCACAATTTTGTTCTACGTAACTGGCACAAGTTTGTTCTACGCAACTGGCTCAAGTTTCTTCGACAAAACTGGCACAAGTTTGTTTTATGCAACTGGCACAAGTTTGTTTGACACAACTGGCAGAAGTTTGTTCTACGCAACAGGCACAAGTTTGTTCGACGCAATTGGCACAAGTTTGTCCGACACAACTGGCACAAGTTTGTTCAACGCAATTGGCACAAGTTTGTCCAACACAACTGGCACAAGTGTGTTCGACGCAACTGGCAAAAGTTTGTTCTACGCAACTGGCACAAGTTTGTTCTATGCAACTGGCACAAGTTTGTTTGACGCAACTGGCAAAAGTCTGTTTGACTTAACTGGCACAAGTTTGTTTGACGCAACTGGCACAAGTTTGTTCGATGCAACTGGAACAAGTCTATTTGACGCAACTGGCACAAGTTTTTTTGATGCAACTGGCAAATGTTTGTTCTATGCAACTGGCACAAGTTTTTTTTGATGCAACTGGCACAAGGTTGTTCTACAAAACTGGCACAAGTTTGTTCTATGCAACTGGCACAAGTTTGTTTGACACAACTGACACAAGTTTGTTTTACGCAACTGGCACAAGTTTCTTTGACGCAACTGGCACAAGTTTGTTCGACACAACTGGGCCAAGTTTGTTTGACGCAACTGGCACAAGTTTATTTGACACAACTGGCACAAGTTTGTTCTACGCAACTGGCACAAGTTTGTTCGACGAAACTGGCACAAGTTTGTCCGACGCAACTGGCACAAGTTTGTTCGACGCAACTGGCACAAGTTTGTTCTACGCAGCTGGCACAAGTTTGTTCTGCGCAGCTGGCATAAGTTTGTCTGACATGACTGTCACAAGTTTGTTCTACGTAACTGGCACTAGTTTGTTCTACGTAACTGGCACAAGTTTGTTCGACGCAACTGGCACAAGTTTGTTTTACGCAACTGGCACAAGTTTGTTTGACACAACTGGCACAAGTTTGTTCTACGCAACTGGCAAAAGTTTGTTCGACGCAATTGGCACAATTTTGTCCGACGCAACTGGCACAAGTTTGTTCGACGCAACTGGCACAAGTTTGTTCAATGCAACTGGCACAAGTTTCTTCTACGCAACTGACACAAGTTTGTTCTACGCAACTGGCATAAATTTGTACGACGCAACTGGCACAAGTTTCTTTGACGCAACTGGCACAAGTTTGTTCTGCGCAACTTGCACAAGTTTGTTCAACGCAACTGGCACAAGTTTGTTCGACGCAACTGGCGCAAGTTTGTTAGCGCAACTGGCACAAATTTGTTCTACGCAACTGGCAGAAGTTTGTTCTACACAACTGGCAGAAGTTTGTTCTACGTAACTGGCACAAGTTTGTTCTAAGTAACTGGCACAAGTTTGTTCTACGCAACTGGCACAAGTTTGTTTGACACATCTGGCACAAGTTTGTTTGACACAACTGGCAAAAGTTTGTTCGATGCAACTGGCACAAGTTTGTTTGACGCAACTGGCACAAGGTTCTTTGACGTAACTGGCACAAGGATATTCTTCACAACTGGCACAAGTTTGTTCTATGCAACTGGCACAAGTTTGTTTGACGCAACTGGCACAAGTTTGTTCTACGCAACTGGCACAAGTTTCTTCGACACAACTGGCACAAGTTTCTTCGACGCAACTGGCCCAAGTTTGTTTGATGCAACTGGCACAAGTTTGTTTGACACAACTGGCACAAGTTTGTTCTACGCAACTGGCACAAGTTTGTTCAACGAAACTGGCACAAGATTGTTCGACGCAACTGGAACAAGTTTGTTCGGCGCAACTGGCACAAGTTTGTTCTTCGCAACTGGAAAAAGTTTTTTCTACGTAACTAGCACAAGTTTGTTCTACACAACTAGCAAAAGTTTGTCTGACACAACTGGCACAAGTTTGTTCTACGCAACTGGCACAAGTTTGTTCGACGCAACTGGCACAAGTTTGTTTGACACAACTGGCACAAGTTTGTTCTACGCAACTGGCAAAAGTTTGTTCTACGCAACTGGCACAAGTTTGTTCGACGCAACTGGCACAAGTTTGTTCTATGCAACTGGCACAAGTTTGTTTGACACAACTGGCACAAGTTTGTTCTACGCAATTGGCACAAGTTTATTCGATACAACTGGCACAAGTTTGTTTGACGCAACTGGCACAAGCTTGTTCGACGCAACTGGCAAAAGTTTGTTCGATGCAAATGGCACAAGTTTGTTCGACGCAACTGGCACAAGTTTGTTTAACGCAACTGGCACAAGTTTATTCGACCCAACTGGCAAAAGTTTGTTTGACGCAACTGGCACAAGTTTTTTTGACGCAACTGGCACAAGTTTGTTTGACGCAACTGGCACAAGGTTGTTTGACGCAACTGGCACAAGGTTGTTCTACACAACTAGCACAAGTTTGTTCTATGCAACTGACACAAGTTTGTTTGACACAACTGGCACAAGTTTGTTCTACGCAACTGGCACAAGTTTCTTTGACGAAACTGGCACAAGTTTGTTCGACGCAACTGGCCCAAGTTTGTTTGATGCAACTGTCACAAGTTTGTTTGACAAAACTGGCACAAGTTTGTTCTACAAAACTGGCACAAGTTTGTTCGACTAAAATGGCACAAGTTTGTTTTACGCAACTGGCACAAGTTTGTTTGACGCAACTTGCACAAGTTTGTTTTACGGAACTGGCACAAGTTTGTATTACGGAACTGGCACAAGTTTGTTCTACGCAACTGGCACAATTCTGTTCTACGTAACTGGCACAAGTTTGTTCTACGCAACTGGCACAAGTTTGTTTGACGCAACTGGCACAAGTTTTTTCTACGCAATTGGCACAAGTTTGTCCGACACAACTGGCACAAGTTTGTTCGACGCAATTGGCACAAGTTTGTCCGACACAACTGGCACAAGTGTGTTCGACGCAACTGGCACAAGTTTGGTCTATGCAACTGGCACAAGTTTGTTCAATGCAACTGGCACAAGTATGTTTGACGCAACTGGCACAAGTCTGTTTGACTTAACTGGCACAAGTTTGTTCTGCGCAACTGACACAAGTTTGTTCGATGCAACTGGCACAAATTTGTTCGACACAACTGGCAAAAGTTTGTTCTACGCAACTGGCACAAGTTTGTTCGACAAAAGTGGCACAAGTTTGTTCTATGCAACTGGCAGAAGTTTGTTTGACACAACTGGCACAAGTTTGTTTGACGCAACGGGCAAAAGTTTATTTGAAACAACTGGCACAAGTTTGTTCTAAGCAACTGTCACAAGTTTGTTCAACGCATCTGGCACAAGTTTGTTCGATGCAACTGGCACAGGTTTGTTCGATGCAACTGGCACAAGTTTGTTCGACGCAACTGGCACAAGTTTGTTCTACGCAACTGGCACAAATTTGTTCTACGCAACTGGCACAAGTTTGTTTTACGCAACTGGCACAAGTTTGTTTGATGCAATTGGCACAAGTTTGTTCTTTGCAACTGGCACAAGTTTGTTCTATGCAACTGGCCCAAGTTTGTTCTACGCAACTGGCACAAGTTTTTTCTATGCAACTGGCAGAAGTTTGTTTGAAACAACTCGCACAAGTTTGTTCTACGCAACTGGCACAAGTTTGTTCTACGCAACTGGCACAAGTTTGTTCAACGCAACTGGCGCAAGTATGTTCGACGCAACTGGCACAAGTTTGTTCTACGCAACTGGCTCAAGTTTGTTCTATGCAACTGGCACAAGTTTGTTTGACGCAACTGGGACAAGTTTGTTTGACGCAACTGGCACAAGTTTGTTCTACGCAACTGGCCCAAGTTTGTTTGACGCAACTGGCAGAAGTTTGTTCTACGCAACTGGCACAAGTTTGTTCTACGTAACTGGCACAAGTTTGTTCTACGCAACTGGCAGAAGTTTGTTCTACGCAACTGGCACAAGTTTGTTCTACGTAACTAGCACAAGTTTGTTCTACGCAACTGGCACAAGTTTGTTTGACACATCTGGCACAAGTTTGTTTGACACAACTGGCAAAAGTTTGTTCTACGCAACTGGCACAAGTTTGTTCGACGCAAGTGGCACAAGTTTGTTCTATACAACTGACACAAGTCTGTTTGACACAACTGGCAGAAGTTTGTTCTACGCAACTGGCACAAGTTTGTTCGATGCAACTGGCACAAGTTTGTTTGACGCAACTGACACAAGTTTGTTCGACGCAACTGGCACAAGTTTGTTCGATGCAACTGGCACAAGTTTGTTCGACGAACTGGCACAAGTTTGTTTAACGCAACTGGCACAAGTTTATTCGACCCAACTGGCACAAGTTTGTTTGACGCAACTGGCACAAGTTTTTTTGACGCAACTGGCACAAGTTTGTTTAATGCAACTGGCACAAGGTTGTTTGACGCAACTGTTACAAGGTTATTCTACACAACTGGCACAAGTTTGTTCTACACAACTGACAAAAGTTTGTTCTACGCAACTGGCACAAATTTGTTCGACGCAAGTGGCACAAGTTTGTTCTATGCAACTGGCACAAGTTGTTTGACACAACTGGCACAAGTTTGTTCTACGCAACTGGCACAAGTTTGTTCGATGCAACTGGCACAAGTTTGTTTGACGCAACTGGCACCAACTTGTTCGACGCAACTTGCACAAGTTTGTTCGATGCAAATGGCACAAGTTTGTTTGACACAACTAGCATAAGTTTGTTTAACGCAACTGGCACAAGTTTATTCGACCCAACTGGCACAAGTTTGTTTGACGCAACTGGCACAAGTTTTTTTGACGCAACTGGCACAAGTTTGTTTGACGCAACTGGCACAAGGTTGTTTGACGCAACTGGCACAAGGTTGTTCTACACAATTGGCACAAGTTTGTTCTATGCAACTGACACAAGTTTGTTTGACGCAACTGGCACAAGTTTGTTCTACGCAACTGGCACAAGTTTCTTTGACGAAACTGGCACAAGTTTGTTCGACACAACTGGCCCAAGTTTGTTTGACGCAACTGGCACAAGTTTGTTTGACAAAACTGGCACAAGTTTGTTCTACACAACTGGCACAAGTTTGTTCAACAAAACTGGCACAAGTTTGTTCAACGCAACTGGCACAATTTTGTTCGACGCAACTGGCACAAGTTTGTTTTACGGAACTGGCACAAGTTTGTTTTACGGAACTGGCACAAGTTTGTTCTACGCAACTGGCACAAGTTTGTCTGACACAACTGGCACAATTTTGTTCTACGTAACTGGCACAAGTTTGTTCTACGCAACTGGCACAAGTTTATTCGACGCAACTGGCACAAGTTTGTTTTATGCAACTGACACAAGTTTGTTTGACACAACTGGCAGAAGGTTGTTCTCCGCAACTGGCACAAATTTGTTCGACGCAATTGGCACAAGTTTGTCCGACACAACTGGCACAAGTTTGTTCGACGCAATTGGCACAAGTTTGTCCGACACAACTGGCACAAGTGTGTTCGACGCAACTGGCACAAGTTTGGTCTATGCAACTGGCACAAGTTTGTTCTATGCAACTGGCACAAGTTTGTTTGACGCAACTGGCACAAGTTTTTTTGACGCAACTGGCACATGTTTGTTTGACGCAACTGGCACAAGGTTGTTTCACGCAACTGGCACAAGGTTGTTTTACACAACTGGCACAAGTTTGTTCTATCCTACTGGCACAAGTTTGTTCTATGCTACTGACACAAGTTTGTTTGACGCAACTGGCACAAGTTTGTTCTACGCAACTGGCACAAGTTTCTTTGACGAAACTGGCACAAATTTGTTCGACGCAACTGGCCCAAGTTTGTTTGACGCAACTGGCACAAGTTTGTTTGACAAAACTGGCACAAGTTTTTTCTACACAACTGGCACAAGTTTGTTCAACAAAACTGGCACAAGTTTGTTCGACGCAACTGGCACAAGTTTGTTCGACGTAACTGGCACAAGTTTGTTTTATGGAACTGGCACAAGTTTGTTTTACGGAACTGGCACAAGTTTGTTCTATGCAACTGGTACAAGTTTGTCTGACACAACTGGCACAATTTTGTTCTACGTAACTGGCACAAGTTTGTTCTACGCATACGGCACAAGTTTCTTCGACGCAACTGGCACAAGTTTGTTTTATGCAACTGGCACAAGTTTGTTTGACACAACTGGCAGAAGTTTGTTCTACGCAACAGGCACAAGTTTGTTCGACGCAATTGGCACAAGTTTGTTTGACACAACTGGCACAAGTTTGTTCAACGCAATTGGCACAAGTTTGTCCAACACAACTGGCACAAGTGTGTTCGACGCAACAGGCACAAGTTTGTTCTACGCAACTGGCACAAATTTGTTCTATGCAACTGGCACAAGTTTGTTTGACGCAACTGGCAAAAGTCTGTTTGACTTAACTGGCACAAGTTTGTTTGACGCAACTGGCACACGTTTGTTCGATGCAACTGGCAGAAGTCTGTTTGACGCAACTGGCACAAGTTTTTTTGATGCAACTGGCACAAGTTTGTTCTATGCAACTGGCACAAGTTTGTTTTGACGCAACTGGCACAAGGTTGTTCTACAAAACTGGCACAAGTTTGTTCTATGCAACTGGCACAAGTTTGTTTGACGCAACTATCACAAGTTTGTTTTACGCAACTGGCACAAGTTTCTTTGACGCAACTGGCACAAGTGTGTTCGACACAACTGGCCCAAGTTTGTTTGACGCAACTAGCACAAGTTTATTTGACACAACTGGCACAAGTTTGTTCTACGCAACTGGCACAAGTTTGTTCGACGAAACTGGCACAAGATTGTCCGACGCAACTGGCACAAGTTTGTTCGACGCAACTGGCACAAGTTTGTTCTACGCAACTGGCACAAGTTTGTTCTGCGCAACTGGCATAAGTTTGTCTGACATAACTGGCACAAGTTTGTTCTACGCAACTGGCACAAGTTTGTTTGACGCAACTGGCACAAGTTTGTTTTATGCAACTGGCACAAGTTTGTTTGACACAACTGGCACAAGTTTGTTCTACGCAACTGGCAAAAGTGTGTTCAACGCAATTGGCACAATTTTGTCCGACGCAACTGGCACAAGTTTGTTCGACGCAACTGGCACAAGTTTGTTCGATGCAACTGGCACAATTTTGTTCTACGTAACTGACACAAGTTTGTTCTACGCAACTGGCATAAATTTGTTTGACACAACTGGCACAAGTTTGTCCGACACAACTGGCACAAGTTTGTTCGACGCAACTGGCACAAGTTTGTTCTGCGCAACTGGCACAAGTTTTTCTGACATAACTGGCACAAGTTTGTTCTACGTAACTAGCACAAGTTTGTTCTACGCAACTGGCACAAGTTTGTTCTACGCAACTGGCACAAGTTTGTTCTGCGCAACTGGCATAAGTTTGTCTGACATAACAGGCACAAGTTTGTTCTACGCAACTGGCACAAGTTTGTTCGACGCAACTGGCACAAGTTTGTTTTATACAACTGGCACAAGTTTGTTTGACACAACTGGCACAAGTTTGTTCTACGCAACTGGCAAAAGTGTGTTCAACGCAATTGGCACAATTTTGTCCGACGCAACTGGCACAAGTTTGTTCGACGCAACTGGCACAAGTATGTTCGATGCAACTGGCACAATTTTGTTCTACGTAACTGACACAAGTTTGTTCTACGCAACTTGCATAAATTTGTTTGACGCAACTGGCACAAGTTTGTTTGACGCAACTGGCACAAGTTTGTTCTGCGAAACTTGCACAAGTTTGTTCAACGCAACTGGCACAAGTTTGTTCGACGCAACTGGCACAAGTTTGTTCTACGCAACTGGCACAAATTTGTTCTACGCAACTGGCACAAGTTTGTTCTATGCAACTGGCACAAGTTTGTTTGACGCAATTGGCACAAGTTTGTTCTTCGCAACTGGCACAAGTTTGTTCTATGCAACTGGCTCAAGTTTGTTCTGAGCAACTGGCACAACTTTGTTCTATGCAACTGGCAGAAGTTTGTTTGACACAACTCGCACAAGTTTGTTCTACGCAACTGGCACAAGTTTGTTCTACGCAACTGGCACAAGTTTGTTCAACGCAACTGGCGCAAGTATGTTCGACGCAACTGGCGCAAGTTTGTTCTACGCAACTGGCTCAAGTTTGTTCTATGCAACTGGCACAAGTTTGTTTGACGCAACTGGCACAAGTTTGTTTGACGCAACTGGCACAAGTTTGTTCTACGAAACTGGCCCAAGTTTGTTTGACGCAACTGGCACAAGTTTGTTCTACGCAACTGGCACAAGTTTATTCTACGTAACTGGCACAAGTTTGTTCTACGCAACTGGCAGAAGTTTGTTCTACACAACTGGCACAAGTTTGTTCTACGTAACTGGCACAAGTTTGTTCTACGCAACTGGCACAAGTTTGTTTGACACATCTGGCACAAGTTTTTTTGACACAACTGGCAAAAGTTTGTTCTACGCAACTGGCACAAGTTTGTTCGACTTAAGTGGCATAAGTTTGTTCTATGCAACTGGCACAAGTTTGTTTGACACAACTGGCACAAGTTTGTTCTATGCAACTGGCACAAGTTTGTTCGATGCAACTGGCACAAGTTTGTTTGACGCAACTGGCACAAGTTTGTTCGACGCAACTGGCACAAGTTTGTTCTATGCAACTGGCACAAGTTTGTTCGACGAACTGGAACAAGTTTGTTTAACGCAACTGGCACAAGTTTGTTTGACGCAACTGGCACAAGTTTGTTCTACGCAACTGGCAAAAGTTTGTTCTACGGAACTCTTACAAGTTTGTTGTACACAACTGGCACAAGTTTGTTTGACACAACTGGCACAAGTTTGTTCTACGCAAATGGCAAATGTTTGTTCTATGCATCTGGCACAAGTTTGTTCTATGCAACTGGCACTAGTTTCTTCTACACAACTGGCACATATTTGTTTGACGCAACTGGCACATGTTTGTTCTACCCAACTGGCACAATTTTGTTCGACGCAACTGGCACAATTTTGTTCTACGCAACTGTAAGAAGTTTGTTTGACACAACTGGCACTAGTTTGTTCGACGCAACTGGCACAAGTTTGTTCGACGGAACTGGCGCAAGCTTGTTCGACGAAACTGGCACAAGTTTGTTCGATGCAACTGGCACAAGTTTGTTCGACGCAACTGGTACAAGTTTGTTTAACGTAACTGGCACAAGTTTGTTCGACCCATCTGGCACAAGTTTGTTTGACACAACTGCCACAAGTTTGTTCGACGCAACTGGCACAAGTTTGTTTGACGCAACTGGCAAAGGTTTGTTTGACGCAACTGGCAGAAGGTTGTTCTGCGCAACATGCACAAGTTTGTTCTATGCAACTGGCACAAGTTAGTTTGACACAACTGGCACAAGTTTGTTCTATGCAACTGGCACTAGTTTGTTCGATGCAACTGGCACAAGTTTATTCGACGCAACTGGCCCAAGTTTGTTTGACGCAACTGGCACAAGTTTGTTCTAAGAAACTGGCACAGGTTTGTTCGACGCAACTGGCACAAGTTTTTTCGACAGAATTGGCACAAGTTTGTTTGACACAACTGGCACAAGTTTGTTTGACGCAACTGGCACAAGTTTGTTTGATGCAACTGGCAAAAGTTTAAAGCAACTGGCACAAGTTTATTTGACGCAACTGGCATAAGTTTTCTCGACGCAAGT
The DNA here is from genome assembly GCA_039081455.1 of Macrobrachium rosenbergii. Lineage (NCBI taxonomy): Eukaryota > Metazoa > Arthropoda > Malacostraca > Decapoda > Palaemonidae > Macrobrachium > Macrobrachium rosenbergii. The sequence goes on along the minus strand of JANJGK010000240.1, from coordinate 354,472 downwards.
GGCACAAGTTTGTTCGCCATAACTGGCACAAGTTTGTTCGACGCAACTGGCACAAGTTTGTTTGACGCAACTGGCACAAGTTTGTTTGACGCAACTGGCACAAGTTTCTTCGACGCAACTGGCACAAGTTTGTTCTACGCAACTGGCACGAGTCTGTTTGACGCAATTGGCACAAGTTTGTTCTACGCAACTGGCACAAGTTTGTTCTATGCAACTGGCACTAGATTGTTCTACGCAACTGGCACAAGTTTGCTCGACGCAACTGGCACAAGGTTGTTCTACGCAACTGGCACAAGTTTGTTCTACGCAACTGGCACAAGTTTGCTTGACGCAACTGGCACAAGTTTGTTCTACGCAACTGGCACTAGTTTGTTCGATGCCACTGGCACAAGGTTATTCTACACAACTGGCACAAGTTTGTTCTATGCAACTGGCACAAGTTTGTTTGACGCAACTGGCACAAGTTTTTTTGATGCAACTGGCACAAGTTTGTTTGACGCAACTGGCACAAGTTTGTTAGACGCAACTGTCACAAGTTTGTTCAACGCAACTGGCACAAGTTTTTTTCGAATCAATTGGCACAGGTTTGTTTGACGCAACGGGCACAAGTTTGTTTGACGTAACTGGCACAAGTTTGTTTGACGCAACTGGCACAAGTTTGTTTGACGCAACTGGCACAAGTTTATTCGATACAACTGGCACAAGTTTGTTTGACGCAACTGGCACAAGCTTGTTCGACGCAACTGGCAAAAGTTTGTTCGATGCATATGGCACAAGTTTGTTCGACGCAACTGGCACAAGTTTGTTTAACGCAACTGGCACAAGTTTATTCGACCCAACTGGCACAAGTTTGTTTGACGCAACTGGCACAAGTTTTTTTTACGCAACTGGCACAAGTTTGTTTGACGCAACTGGCACAAGGTTGTTTGACGCAACTGGCACAAGGTTATTCTACACAACTGGCACAAGTTTGTTCTATGCAACTGGCACAAGTTTGTTTGACGCAACTGGCACAAGTTTGTTCTACGCAACTGGCACAAGTTTCTTCGACACAACTGGCACAAGTTTGTTCGACGCAACTGGCAGAAGTTTGTTCTACGCAACTGGCACAAGCTTGTTTGACACAACTGGCACAAGTTTGTTCTACGCAACTGGTACAAATTTGTTCGACGCAGCTGGCACAACTTTTCTCGACGCAACTAGCACAAGTTTGTTCGCCGTAACTGGCACAAGTTTGTTTGACGCAAGTGGCACAAGTTTATTTGATGCAACAGGCACAAGTTTTCTCGACGCAAGTGGCACAAGTTTGTTCGCCGTAACTGGCACAAGTTTGTTTGACGCAACTGGCACAAGTTTGTTAGACGCAACTGGCACAAGTTTGTTTGAGGCAACTGGCACAAGTTTGTTCAACGCAACTGGCACAAGCTTGTTCGATGAACTGGCACAAGTTTGTTTGACGCAATTGGTACAAGTTTGTTCGACGCAACTGGAACAAGTTTGTTCGGCGCAACTGGCACAAGTTTGTTCTTCGCAACTGGTACAAGTTTTTTCTACGCAACTGGTACAAGTCTGTTTGACGCAACTGGCACAAGTTTTTTGATGCAACTGGCACAAGTTTGTTCTATGCAACTGGCACAAGTTTGTTTTGACGCAACTGGCACAAGGTTGTTCTACAAAACTGGCACAAGTTTGTTCTATGCAACTGGCACAAGTTTGTTTGACGCAACTGGCACAAGTTTGTTTTACGCAACTGGCAGAATTTGTTTGACGCAACTGGCACAAGTTTGTTCGACACAACTGGCCCAAGTTTGTTTGACGCAACTGGCACAAGTTTATTTGACACAACTGGCACAAGTTTGTTCTACGCAACTGGAACAAGTTTGTTCGACGACACTGACACAAGTTTGTCCGACGCAACTGGCACAAGTTTGTTCGACGCAACTGGCACAAGTTTGTTCTACGTAACTGGCACAAGTTTGTTCTGCGCAACTGGCATAAGTTTGTCTGACATAACTGGCACAAGTTTGTTCTACGTAACTGGCACAAGTTTGTTCTACGCAACTGGCACAAGTTTGTTCGACGCAACTGGCAGAAGTTTGTTTTACGCAACTGGCACAAGTTTGTTTGACACAACTGGCACAAGTTTGTTCTACGCAACTGGCAAAAGTTTGTTCGACGCAATTGGCACAATTTTGTCCGACGCAACTGACACAAGTTTTTTCGACGCAACTGGCACAAGTTTGTTCGATGCAACTGGCACAAGTTTCTTCTACGCAACTGACACAAGTTTGTTCTACGCAACTGGCATAAATTTGTACGACGCAACTGGCACAAGTTTCTTTGACGCAACTGGCACAAGTTTGTTCTGCGCAACTTGCACAAGTTTGTTCAACGCAACTGGCGCAAGTATGTTCGACGCAACTGGCACAAGTTTGTTCTACGCAACTGGCTCAAGTTTGTTCTATGCAACTGGCACAAGTTTGTTTGACGCAACTGGCACAAGTTTGTTTGACGCAACTGGCACAAGTTTGTTCTACGCAACTGGCCCAAGTTTGTTTGACGCAACTGGCAGAAGTTTGTTCTACGCAAATGGCACAAGTTTGTTCTACGTAACTGGCACAAGTTTGTTCTACGCAACTGGCAGAAGTTTGTTCTACGCAACTGGCACAAGTTTGTTCTACGTAACTGGCACAAGTTTGTTCTACGCAACTGGCACAAGTTTGTTTGACACATCTGGCACAAGTTTGTTTGACACAACTGGCAAAAGTTTGTTCTACGCAACTGGCACAAGTTTGTTCGACGCAAGTGGCACAAGTTTGTTCTATGCAACTGGCACAAGTTTGTTTGACACAACTGGCAGAAGTTTGTTCTACGCAACTGGCACAAGTTTGTTTGACGCAACTGGCACAAGTTTGTTCGACGCAACTGGCACAAGTTTGTTCGATGCAACTGGCACAAGTTTGTTCGACGAACTGGCACAAGTTTGTTTAACGCAACTGGCACAAGTTTATTCGACCCAACTGGCACAAGTTTGTTTGACGCAACTGGCACAAGTTTTTTTGACGCAACTGGCACAAGTTTGTTTGACGCAACTGGCACAAGGTTGTTTGACGCAACTGTTACAAGGTTATTCTACACAACTGGCACAAGTTTGTTCTACACAACTGACAAAAGTTTGTTCTACGCAACTGGCACAAATTTGTTCGACGCAAGTGGCACAAGTTTGTTCTATGCAACTGGCACAAGTTGTTTGACACAACTGGCACAAGTTTGTTCTACGCAACTGGCACAAGTTTGTTCGATGCAACTGGCACAAGTTTGTTTGACGCAACTGGCACCAACTTGTTCGACGCAACTGGCACAAGTTTGTTCGATGCAAATGGCACAAGTTTTTTTGACGCAACTAGCATAAGTTTGTTTAACGCAACTGGCACAAGTTTATTCGACCCAACTGGCACAAGTTTGTTTGATGCAACTGGCACAAGTTTTTTTGACGCAACTGGCACAAGTTTGTTTGACGCAACTGGCACAAGGTTGTTTGACGCAACTGGCACAAGGTTGTTCTACACAACTGGCACAAGTTTGTTCTATGCAACTGACACAAGTTTGTTTGACGCAACTGGCACAAGTTTGTTCTACGCAACTGGCACAAGTTTCTTTGACGAAACTGGCACAAGTTTGTTCGACGCAACTGGCCCAAGTTTGTTTGACGCAACTGGCACAAGTTTGTTTGACAAAACTGGCACAAGTTTGTTCTACACAACTGGCACAAGTTTGTTCAACAAAACTGGCACAAGTTTGTTCAACGCAACTGGCACAATTTTGTTCGACGCAACTGGCACAAGTTTGTTTTACGGAACTGGGACAAGTTTGTTTTACGGAACTGGCACAAGTTTGTTCTACGCAACTGGGACAAGTTTGTCTGACTCAACTGGCACAATTTTGTTCTTCGTAACTGGCACAAGTTTGTTCTACACAACTGGCACAACTTTGTTCGGCGCAACTGGCACAAGTTTGTTTTATGCAACTGGCACAAGTTTGTTTGACACAACTGGCAGAAGGTTGTTCTCCGCAACTGGCACAAATTTGTTCGACGCAATTGGCACAAGTTTGTCCGACACAACTGGCACAAGTTTGTTCGACGCAATTGGCACAAGTTTGTCCGACACAACTGGCACAAGTGTGTTCGACGCAACTGGCACAAGTTTGGTCTACGCAACTGGCACAAGTTTGTTCTATGCAACTGGCACAAGTTTGTTTGACGCAACTGGCACAAGTTTTTTTGACGCAACTGGCACAAGTTTGTTTGACGCAACTGGCACAAGGTTGTTTCACGCAACTGGCACAAGGTTGTTCTACACAACTGGCACAAGTTTGTTCTATGCAACTGACACAAGTTTGTCTGACGCAACTGGCACAAGTTTGTTCTACGCAACTGGCACAAGTTTCTTTGACGAAACTGGCACAAGTTTGTTCTATGCAACTGGCCCAAGTTTGTTTGACGCAACTGGCACAAGTTTGTTTGACAAAACTGGCACAAGTTTTTTCTACACAACTGGCACAAGTTTGTTCAACAAAACTGGCACAAGTTTGTTCGACGCAACTGGCACAAGGTTGTTCGACGCAACTGGCACAAGTTTGTTTTATGGAACTGGCACAAGTTTGTTTTACGGAACTGGCACAAGTTTGTTCTACGCAACTGGCACAAGTTTGTCTGACACAACTGGCACAATTTTGTTCTACGTAACTGGCACAAGTTTGTTCTACGCAACTGGCTCAAGTTTCTTCGACGAAACTGGCACAAGTTTGTTTTATGCAACTGGCACAAGTTTGTTTGACACAACTGGCAGAAGTTTGTTCTACGCAACAGGCACAAGTTTGTTCGACGCAATTGGCACAAGTTTGTCCGACACAACTGGCACAAGTTTGTTCAACGCAATTGGCACAAGTTTGTCCAACACAACTGGCACAAGTGTGTTCGACGCAACTGGCAAAAGTTTGTTCTACGCAACTGGCACAAGTTTGTTCTATGCAACTGGCACAAGTTTGTTTGACGCAACTGGCAAAAGTCTGTTTGACTTAACTGGCACAAGTTTGTTTGACGCAACTGGCACAAGTTTGTTCGATGCAACTGGAACAAGTCTATTTGACGCAACTGGCACAAGTTTTTTTGATGCAACTGGCAAATGTTTGTTCTATGCAACTGGCACAAGTTTTTTTTGATGCAACTGGCACAAGGTTGTTCTACAAAACTGGCACAAGTTTGTTCTATGCAACTGGCACAAGTTTGTTTGACACAACTGACACAAGTTTGTTTTACGCAACTGGCACAAGTTTCTTTGACGCAACTGGCACAAGTTTGTTCGACACAACTGGGCCAAGTTTGTTTGACGCAACTGGCACAAGTTTATTTGACACAACTGGCACAAGTTTGTTCTACGCAACTGGCACAAGTTTGTTCGACGAAACTGGCACAAGTTTGTCCGACGCAACTGGCACAAGTTTGTTCGACGCAACTGGCACAAGTTTGTTCTACGCAGCTGGCACAAGTTTGTTCTGCGCAGCTGGCATAAGTTTGTCTGACATGACTGTCACAAGTTTGTTCTACGTAACTGGCACTAGTTTGTTCTACGTAACTGGCACAAGTTTGTTCGACGCAACTGGCACAAGTTTGTTTTACGCAACTGGCACAAGTTTGTTTGACACAACTGGCACAAGTTTGTTCTACGCAACTGGCAAAAGTTTGTTCGACGCAATTGGCACAATTTTGTCCGACGCAACTGGCACAAGTTTGTTCGACGCAACTGGCACAAGTTTGTTCAATGCAACTGGCACAAGTTTCTTCTACGCAACTGACACAAGTTTGTTCTACGCAACTGGCATAAATTTGTACGACGCAACTGGCACAAGTTTCTTTGACGCAACTGGCACAAGTTTGTTCTGCGCAACTTGCACAAGTTTGTTCAACGCAACTGGCACAAGTTTGTTCGACGCAACTGGCGCAAGTTTGTTAGCGCAACTGGCACAAATTTGTTCTACGCAACTGGCAGAAGTTTGTTCTACACAACTGGCAGAAGTTTGTTCTACGTAACTGGCACAAGTTTGTTCTAAGTAACTGGCACAAGTTTGTTCTACGCAACTGGCACAAGTTTGTTTGACACATCTGGCACAAGTTTGTTTGACACAACTGGCAAAAGTTTGTTCGATGCAACTGGCACAAGTTTGTTTGACGCAACTGGCACAAGGTTCTTTGACGTAACTGGCACAAGGATATTCTTCACAACTGGCACAAGTTTGTTCTATGCAACTGGCACAAGTTTGTTTGACGCAACTGGCACAAGTTTGTTCTACGCAACTGGCACAAGTTTCTTCGACACAACTGGCACAAGTTTCTTCGACGCAACTGGCCCAAGTTTGTTTGATGCAACTGGCACAAGTTTGTTTGACACAACTGGCACAAGTTTGTTCTACGCAACTGGCACAAGTTTGTTCAACGAAACTGGCACAAGATTGTTCGACGCAACTGGAACAAGTTTGTTCGGCGCAACTGGCACAAGTTTGTTCTTCGCAACTGGAAAAAGTTTTTTCTACGTAACTAGCACAAGTTTGTTCTACACAACTAGCAAAAGTTTGTCTGACACAACTGGCACAAGTTTGTTCTACGCAACTGGCACTAGTTTGTTCGACGCAACTGGCACAAGTTTGTTTGACACAACTGGCACAAGTTTGTTCTACGCAACTGGCAAAAGTTTGTTCTACGCAACTGGCACAAGTTTGTTCGACGCAACTGGCACAAGTTTGTTCTATGCAACTGGCACAAGTTTGTTTGACACAACTGGCACAAGTTTGTTCTACGCAATTGGCACAAGTTTATTCGATACAACTGGCACAAGTTTGTTTGACGCAACTGGCACAAGCTTGTTCGACGCAACTGGCAAAAGTTTGTTCGATGCAAATGGCACAAGTTTGTTCGACGCAACTGGCACAAGTTTGTTTAACGCAACTGGCACAAGTTTATTCGACCCAACTGGCAAAAGTTTGTTTGACGCAACTGGCACAAGTTTTTTTGACGCAACTGGCACAAGTTTGTTTGACGCAACTGGCACAAGGTTGTTTGACGCAACTGGCACAAGGTTGTTCTACACAACTAGCACAAGTTTGTTCTATGCAACTGACACAAGTTTGTTTGACACAACTGGCACAAGTTTGTTCTACGCAACTGGCACAAGTTTCTTTGACGAAACTGGCACAAGTTTGTTCGACGCAACTGGCCCAAGTTTGTTTGATGCAACTGTCACAAGTTTGTTTGACAAAACTGGCACAAGTTTGTTCTACAAAACTGGCACAAGTTTGTTCGACTAAAATGGCACAAGTTTGTTTTACGCAACTGGCACAAGTTTGTTTGACGCAACTGGCACAAGTTTGTTTTACGGAACTGGCACAAGTTTGTATTACGGAACTGGCACAAGTTTGTTCTACGCAACTGGCACAATTCTGTTCTACGTAACTGGCACAAGTTTGTTCTACGCAACTGGCACAAGTTTGTTTGACGCAACTGGCACAAGTTTGTTCTACGCAATTGGCACAAGTTTGTCCGACACAACTGGCACAAGTTTGTTCGACGCAATTGGCACAAGTTTGTCCGACACAACTGGCACAAGTTTGTTCGACGCAACTGGCACAAGTTTGGTCTATGCAACTGGCACAAGTTTGTTCAATGCAACTGGCACAAGTATGTTTGACGCAACTGGCACAAGTCTGTTTGACTTAACTGGCACAAGTTTGTTCTGCGCAACTGACACAAGTTTGTTTGATGCAACTGGCACAAGTTTGTTCGACACAACTGGCAAAAGTTTGTTCTACGCAACTGGCACAAGTTTGTTCGACAAAAGTGGCACAAGTTTGTTCTATGCAACTGGCAGAAGTTTGTTTGACACAACTGGCACAAGTTTGTTTGACGCAACGGGCAAAAGTTTATTTGAAACAACTGGCACAAGTTTGTTCTAAGCAACTGTCACAAGTTTGTTCAACGCATCTGGCACAAGTTTGTTCGATGCAACTGGCACAGGTTTGTTCGATGCAACTGGCACAAGTTTGTTCGACGCAACTGGCACAAGTTTGTTCTACGCAACTGGCACAAATTTGTTCTACGCAACTGGCACAAGTTTGTTTTACGCAACTGGCACAAGTTTGTTTGATGCAATTGGCACAAGTTTGTTCTTTGCAACTGGCACAAGTTTGTTCTATGCAACTGGCCCAAGTTTGTTCTACGCAACTGGCACAAGTTTTTTCTATGCAACTGGCAGAAGTTTGTTTGAAACAACTCGCACAAGTTTGTTCTACGCAACTGGCACAAGTTTGTTCTACGCAACTGGCACAAGTTTGTTCAACGCAACTGGCGCAAGTATGTTCGACGCAACTGGCACAAGTTTGTTCTACGCAACTGGCTCAAGTTTGTTCTATGCAACTGGCACAAGTTTGTTTGACGCAACTGGGACAAGTTTGTTTGACGCAACTGGCACAAGTTTGTTCTACGCAACTGGCCCAAGTTTGTTTGACGCAACTGGCAGAAGTTTGTTCTACGCAACTGGCACAAGTTTGTTCTACGTAACTGGCACAAGTTTGTTCTACGCAACTGGCAGAAGTTTGTTCTACGCAACTGGCACAAGTTTGTTCTACGTAACTAGCACAAGTTTGTTCTACGCAACTGGCACAAGTTTGTTTGACACATCTGGCACAAGTTTGTTTGACACAACTGGCAAAAGTTTGTTCTACGCAACTGGCACAAGTTTGTTCGACGCAAGTGGCACAAGTTTGTTCTATGCAACTGACACAAGTCTGTTTGACACAACTGGCAGAAGTTTGTTCTACGCAACTGGCACAAGTTTGTTCGATGCAACTGGCACAAGTTTGTTTGACGCAACTGACACAAGTTTGTTCGACGCAACTGGCACAAGTTTGTTCGATGCAACTGGCACAAGTTTGTTCGACGAACTGGCACAAGTTTGTTTAACGCAACTGGCACAAGTTTATTCGACCCAACTGGCACAAGTTTGTTTGACGCAACTGGCACAAGTTTTTTTGACGCAACTGGCACAAGTTTGTTTAATGCAACTGGCACAAGGTTGTTTGACGCAACTGTTACAAGGTTATTCTACACAACTGGCACAAGTTTGTTCTACACAACTGACAAAAGTTTGTTCTACGCAACTGGCACAAATTTGTTCGACGCAAGTGGCACAAGTTTGTTCTATGCAACTGGCACAAGTTGTTTGACATAACTGGCACAAGTTTGTTCTACGCAACTGGCACAAGTTTGTTCGATGCAACTGGCACAAGTTTGTTTGACGCAACTGGCACCAACTTGTTCGACGCAACTTGCACAAGTTTGTTCGATGCAAATGGCACAAGTTTGTTTGACACAACTAGCATAAGTTTGTTTAACGCAACTGGCACAAGTTTATTCGACCCAACTGGCACAAGTTTGTTTGACGCAACTGGCACAAGTTTTTTTGACGCAACTGGCACAAGTTTGTTTGACGCAACTGGCACAAGGTTGTTTGACGCAACTGGCACAAGGTTGTTCTACACAATTGGCACAAGTTTGTTCTATGCAACTGACACAAGTTTGTTTGACGCAACTGGCACAAGTTTGTTCTACGCAACTGGCACAAGTTTCTTTGACGAAACTGGCACAAGTTTGTTCGACACAACTGGCCCAAGTTTGTTTGACGCAACTGGCACAAGTTTGTTTGACAAAACTGGCACAAGTTTGTTCTACACAACTGGCACAAGTTTGTTCAACAAAACTGGCACAAGTTTGTTCAACGCAACTGGCACAATTTTGTTCGACGCAACTGGCACAAGTTTGTTTTACGGAACTGGCACAAGTTTGTTTTACGGAACTGGCACAAGTTTGTTCTACGCAACTGGCACAAGTTTGTCTGACACAACTGGCACAATTTTGTTCTACGTAACTGGCACAAGTTTGTTCTACGCAACTGGCACAAGTTTATTCGACGCAACTGGCACAAGTTTGTTTTATGCAACTGACACAAGTTTGTTTGACACAACTGGCAGAAGGTTGTTCTCCGCAACTGGCACAAATTTGTTCGACGCAATTGGCACAAGTTTGTCCGACACAACTGGCACAAGTTTGTTCGACGCAATTGGCACAAGTTTGTCCGACACAACTGGCACAAGTGTGTTCGACGCAACTGGCACAAGTTTGGTCTATGCAACTGGCACAAGTTTGTTCTATGCAACTGGCACAAGTTTGTTTGACGCAACTGGCACAAGTTTTTTTGACGCAACTGGCACATGTTTGTTTGACGCAACTGGCACAAGGTTGTTTCACGCAACTGGCACAAGGTTGTTTTACACAACTGGCACAAGTTTGTTCTATGCTACTGGCACAAGTTTGTTCTATGCTACTGACACAAGTTTGTTTGACGCAACTGGCACAAGTTTGTTCTACGCAACTGGCACAAGTTTCTTTGACGAAACTGGCACAAATTTGTTCGACGCAACTGGCCCAAGTTTGTTTGACGCAACTGGCACAAGTTTGTTTGACAAAACTGGCACAAGTTTTTTCTACACAACTGGCACAAGTTTGTTCAACAAAACTGGCACAAGTTTGTTCGACGCAACTGGCACAAGTTTGTTCGACGTAACTGGCACAAGTTTGTTTTATGGAACTGGCACAAGTTTGTTTTACGGAACTGGCACAAGTTTGTTCTATGCAACTGGTACAAGTTTGTCTGACACAACTGGCACAATTTTGTTCTACGTAACTGGCACAAGTTTGTTCTACGCAACTGGCACAAGTTTCTTCGACGCAACTGGCACAAGTTTGTTTTATGCAACTGGCACAAGTTTGTTTGACACAACTGGCAGAAGTTTGTTCTACGCAACAGGCACAAGTTTGTTCGACGCAATTGGCACAAGTTTGTTTGACACAACTGGCACAAGTTTGTTCAACGCAATTGGCACAAGTTTGTCCAACACAACTGGCACAAGTGTGTTCGACGCAACAGGCACAAGTTTGTTCTACGCAACTGGCACAAATTTGTTCTATGCAACTGGCACAAGTTTGTTTGACGCAACTGGCAAAAGTCTGTTTGACTTAACTGGCACAAGTTTGTTTGACGCAACTGGCACACGTTTGTTCGATGCAACTGGCAGAAGTCTGTTTGACGCAACTGGCACAAGTTTTTTTGATGCAACTGGCACAAGTTTGTTCTATGCAACTGGCACAAGTTTGTTTTGACGCAACTGGCACAAGGTTGTTCTACAAAACTGGCACAAGTTTGTTTGACGCAACTATCACAAGTTTGTTTTACGCAACTGGCACAAGTTTCTTTGACGCAACTGGCACAAGTTTGTTCGACACAACTGGCCCAAGTTTGTTTGACGCAACTAGCACAAGTTTATTTGACACAACTGGCACAAGTTTGTTCTACGCAACTGGCACAAGTTTGTTCGACGAAACTGGCACAAGATTGTCCGACGCAACTGGCACAAGTTTGTTCGACGCAACTGGCACAAGTTTGTTCTACGCAACTGGCACAAGTTTGTTCTGCGCAACTGGCATAAGTTTGTCTGACATAACTGGCACAAGTTTGTTCTACGCAACTGGCACAAGTTTGTTTGACGCAACTGGCACAAGTTTGTTTTATGCAACTGGCACAAGTTTGTTTGACACAACTGGCACAAGTTTGTTCTACGCAACTGGCAAAAGTGTGTTCAACGCAATTGGCACAATTTTGTCCGACGCAACTGGCACAAGTTTGTTCGACGCAACTGGCACAAGTTTGTTCGATGCAACTGGCACAATTTTGTTCTACGTAACTGACACAAGTTTGTTCTACGCAACTGGCATAAATTTGTTTGACACAACTGGCACAAGTTTGTCCGACACAACTGGCACAAGTTTGTTCGACGCAACTGGCACAAGTTTGTTCTGCGCAACTGGCACAAGTTTTTCTGACATAACTGGCACAAGTTTGTTCTACGTAACTAGCACAAGTTTGTTCTACGCAACTGGCACAAGTTTGTTCTACGCAACTGGCACAAGTTTGTTCTGCGCAACTGGCATAAGTTTGTCTGACATAACTGGCACAAGTTTGTTCTACGCAACTGGCACAAGTTTGTTCGACGCAACTGGCACAAGTTTGTTTTATACAACTGGCACAAGTTTGTTTGACACAACTGGCACAAGTTTGTTCTACGCAACTGGCAAAAGTGTGTTCAACGCAATTGGCACAATTTTGTCCGACGCAACTGGCACAAGTTTGTTCGACGCAACTGGCACAAGTTTGTTCGATGCAACTGGCACAATTTTGTTCTACGTAACTGACACAAGTTTGTTCTACGCAACTTGCATAAATTTGTTTGACGCAACTGGCACAAGTTTGTTTGACGCAACTGGCACAAGTTTGTTCTGCGAAACTTGCACAAGTTTGTTCAACGCAACTGGCACAAGTTTGTTCGACGCAACTGGCACAAGTTTGTTCTACGCAACTGGCACAAATTTGTTCTACGCAACTGGCACAAGTTTGTTCTATGCAACTGGCACAAGTTTGTTTGACGCAATTGGCACAAGTTTGTTCTTCGCAACTGGCACAAGTTTGTTCTATGCAACTGGCTCAAGTTTGTTCTGAGCAACTGGCACAACTTTGTTCTATGCAACTGGCAGAAGTTTGTTTGACACAACTCGCACAAGTTTGTTCTACGCAACTGGCACAAGTTTGTTCTACGCAACTGGCACAAGTTTGTTCAACGCAACTGGCGCAAGTATGTTCGACGCAACTGGCGCAAGTTTGTTCTACGCAACTGGCTCAAGTTTGTTCTATGCAACTGGCACAAGTTTGTTTGACGCAACTGGCACAAGTTTGTTTGACGCAACTGGCACAAGTTTGTTCTACGAAACTGGCCCAAGTTTGTTTGACGCAACTGGCACAAGTTTGTTCTACGCAACTGGCACAAGTTTATTCTACGTAACTGGCACAAGTTTGTTCTACGCAACTGGCAGAAGTTTGTTCTACACAACTGGCACAAGTTTGTTCTACGTAACTGGCACAAGTTTGTTCTACGCAACTGGCACAAGTTTGTTTGACACATCTGGCACAAGTTTTTTTGACACAACTGGCAAAAGTTTGTTCTACGCAACTGGCACAAGTTTGTTCGACTTAAGTGGCATAAGTTTGTTCTATGCAACTGGCACAAGTTTGTTTGACACAACTGGCACAAGTTTGTTCTATGCAACTGGCACAAGTTTGTTCGATGCAACTGGCACAAGTTTGTTTGACGCAACTGGCACAAGTTTGTTCGACGCAACTGGCACAAGTTTGTTCTATGCAACTGGCACAAGTTTGTTCGACGAACTGGAACAAGTTTGTTTAACGCAACTGGCACAAGTTTGTTTGACGCAACTGGCACAAGTTTGTTCTACGCAACTGGCAAAAGTTTGTTCTACGGAACTCTTACAAGTTTGTTGTACACAACTGGCACAAGTTTGTTTGACACAACTGGCACAAGTTTGTTCTACGCAAATGGCAAATGTTTGTTCTATGCATCTGGCACAAGTTTGTTCTATGCAACTGGCACTAGTTTCTTCTACACAACTGGCACATATTTGTTTGACGCAACTGGCACATGTTTGTTCTACCCAACTGGCACAATTTTGTTCGACGCAACTGGCACAATTTTGTTCTACGCAACTGTAAGAAGTTTGTTTGACACAACTGGCACTAGTTTGTTCGACGCAACTGGCACAAGTTTGTTCGACGGAACTGGCGCAAGCTTGTTCGACGAAACTGGCACAAGTTTGTTCGATGCAACTGGCACAAGTTTGTTCGACGCAACTGGTACAAGTTTGTTTAACGTAACTGGCACAAGTTTGTTCGACCCATCTGGCACAAGTTTGTTTGACACAACTGCCACAAGTTTGTTCGACGCAACTGGCACAAGTTTGTTTGACGCAACTGGCAAAGGTTTGTTTGACGCAACTGGCAGAAGGTTGTTCTGCGCAACATGCACAAGTTTGTTCTATGCAACTGGCACAAGTTAGTTTGACACAACTGGCACAAGTTTGTTCTATGCAACTGGCACTAGTTTGTTCGATGCAACTGGCACAAGTTTATTCGACGCAACTGGCCCAAGTTTGTTTGACGCAACTGGCACAAGTTTGTTCTAAGAAACTGGCACAGGTTTGTTCGACGCAACTGGCACAAGTTTTTTCGACAGAATTGGCACAAGTTTGTTTGACACAACTGGCACAAGTTTGTTTGACGCAACTGGCACAAGTTTGTTTGATGCAACTGGCAAAAGTTTAAAGCAACTGGCACAAGTTTATTTGACGCAACTGGCATAAGTTTTCTCGACGCAAGTGGCACAAGTTTGTTCGCCATAACTGGCACAAGTTTGTTCGACGCAACTGGCACAAGTTTGTTTGACGCAACTGGCACAAGTTTGTTTGACGCAACTGGCACAAGTTTCTTCGACGCAACTGGCACAAGTTTGTTCTACGCAACTGGCACGAGTCTGTTTGACGCAATTGGCACAAGTTTGTTCTACGCAACTGGCACAAGTTTGTTCTATGCAACTGGCACTAGATTGTTCTACGCAACTGGCACAAGTTTGCTCGACGCAACTGGCACAAGGTTGTTCTACGCAACTGGCACAAGTTTGTTCTACGCAACTGGCACAAGTTTGTTTGACGCAACTGGCACAAGTTTGTTCTACGCAACTGGCACTAGTTTGTTCGATGCCACTGGCACATGTTTGTTTGACGCAACTGGCACAAGTTTTTTTGATGCAACTGGCACAAGTTTGTTTGACGCAACTGGCACAAGTTTGTTAGACGCAACTGTCACAAGTTTGTTCAACGCAACTGGCACAAGTTTTTTTCGAATCAATTGGCACAGGTTTGTTTGACGCAACGGGCACAAGTTTGTTTGACGTAACTGGCACAAGTTTGTTTGACGCAACTGGCACAAGTTTGTTTGACGCAACTGGTGCAAGTTTATTCGATACAACTGGCACAAGTTTGTTTGACGCAACTGGCACAAGCTTGTTCGACGCAACTGGCAAAAGTTTGTTCGATGCATATGGCACAAGTTTGTTCGACGCAACTGGCACAAGTTTGTTTAACGCAACTGGCACAAGTTTATTCGACCCAACTGGCACAAGTTTGTTTGACGCAACTAACACAAGTTTTTTTGACGCAACTGGCACAAGTTTGTTTGACGCAACTGGCACAAGGTTGTTTGACGCAACTGGCACAAGGTTATTCTACACAACTGGCACAAGTTTGTTCTATGCAACTGGCACAAGTTTGTTTGACGCAACTGGCACAAGTTTGTTCTACGCAACTGGCACAAGTTTCTTCGACACAACTGGCACAAGTTTGTTCGACGCAACTGGCAGAAGTTTGTTCTACACAACTGGCACAAGCTTGTTTGACACAACTGGCACAAGTTTGTTCTACGCAACTGGTACAAATTTGTTCGACGCAGCTGGCACAACTTTTCTCGACGCAACTAGCACAAGTTTGTTCGCCGTAACTGGCACAAGTTTGTTTGACGCAAGTGGCACAAGTTTATTTGATGCAACAGGCACAAGTTTTCTCGACGCAAGTGGCACAAGTTTGTTCGCCGTAACTGGCACAAGTTTGTTTGACGCAACTGGCACAAGTTTGTTAGACGCAACTGGCACAAGTTTGTTTGAGGCAACTGGCACAAGTTTGTTCAACGCAACTGGCACAAGCTTGTTCGATGAACTGGCACAAGTTTGTTTGACGCAATTGGTACAAGTTTGTTCGACGCAACTGGAACAAGTTTGTTCGGCGCAACTGGCACAAGTTTGTTCTTCGCAACTGGTACAAGTTTTTTCTACGCAACTGGTACAAGTTTGTTCTACGAAACTGGCACAAGTTTGTTCTACGCAACTGGCACAAGTTTGTGTGACACAACTGGCACAAGTTTGTTCTACGTAACTGGCACAAGTTTGTTCTACGCAACTGGCACAAGTTTGTTCGACGCAACTGGCACAAGTTTGTTTGACACAACTGGCACAAGTTTGTTCTACGCAACTGGCAAAAGTTTGTTTTACGCAACTGGCACCAGTTTGTTCGACGCAAGTGGCACAAGTTTGTTCTATGCAACTGGCACAAGTTTGTTTGACACAACTGGCACAAGTTTGTTCTACGCAACTGGCACAAGTTTGTTCGATACAACTGGCACAAGTTTGTTTGACGCAACTGGCACAAACTTATTCGACGCAACTGGCACAAGTTTGTTCGATGCAAATGGCACAAGTTTGTTCGACGCAACTGGCACAAGTTTGTTTAACGCAACTGGCACAAGTTTATTCGACCTAACTGGCAAAAGTTTGTTTGACGCAACTGGCACAAGTTTTTTTGACGCAACTGGCACAAGTTTGTTTGACGCAACTGGCACAAGGTTGTTTGACGCAACTGGCACAAGGTTGTTGTACACAACTGGCACAAGTTTGTTCTATGCAACTGACACAAGTTTGTTTGACGCAACTGGCACAAGTTTGTTCTACGCAACTGGCAAAAGTTTCTTTGACAAAACTGGCACAAGTTTGTTCGACGCAACTGGCCCAAGTTTGTTTGACGCAACTGGCACAAGTTTGTTTGACAAAACTAGCACAAGTTTGTTCGACGCAACTGGCACAAGTTTGTTCGACGCAACTGGCACAAGTTTGTTTTACGGAACTGGCACAAGTTTGTTTTACGGAACTGGCACAAGTTTGTTCTACGCAACTGGCACAAGTTTGTCTGACACAACTGGCACAATTTTGTTCTATGTAACTGGCACAAGTTTGTTCTACGCAACTGGGACCAGTTTGTTCGACGCAACTGGCACAAGTTTGTTCGACGCAATTGGCACAAGTTTGTCCGACACAACTGGCACAAGTTTGTTCGACGCAATTGGCACAAGTTTGTCCGACACAACTGGCACAAGTGTGTTCGACGCAACTGGCCCAAGTTTGGTCTACGCAACTGGCACAAGTTTGTTCTATGCAACTGGCACAAGTTTGTTTGACGCAATTGGCACAAGTCTGTTTGACTTAACTGGCACAAGTTTGTTCTGCGCAACTGGCACAAGTTTGTTCGATGCAACTGGCACAAGTTTGTTCGACGCAACTGGAACAAGTTTATTTAATGCAACTGGCACAAGTTTATTCGACCCAACTAGCACAAGTTTGTTTGATGCAACTGGCACAAGTTTTTTTGACACAACTGGCACAAGTTTGTTCTATGCAACTGGCACAAGTTTGTTCGACGAAACTGGCACAAGTTTGTCCGACACAACTGGCACAAGTTTGTTCGACGCAACTGTCACAAGTTTGTTCTACGCAACTGGCACAAGTTTGTTCTGCGCAACTGGCACAAGTTTGTCTGACATAACTGGCACAAGTTTGTTCTACGTAACTAGCACAAGTTTGTTCTATGCAACTGGCACAAGTTTGTTCGACGCAACTGGCACAAGTTTGTTGTACGTAACTGGCACAAGTTTGTTTGACACAACTGGCACGAGTTTGTTCTACGCAACTGGCAAAAGTTTGTTCGACGCAATTGGCACAAATTTGTTCTACGCAACTGGCACAAGTTTGTTTGACGCAACTGGCACAAGTTTGTCCTATGCATCTGGCACAAGTTTGTTCTACACAACTGGGACAAGTTTGTTCTACGCAACTGGCACAAGTTTGTTCTTCGCAACTGGCACAAGTTTGTTCTACGTAACTGGCACAAGTTTGTTCTACGCAACTGGCACAAGTTTGTCCTACGCAACTGGCACAAGTTTGTTCTAATCAACTGGCACAAGTTTGTTCAATGCAACTGGAACAAGTTTGTTTGACGCAACTGGCACAAGTTTGTTCTACGCAACTGGCACAAGTTTGTTCGATGCAACTGGCACAAGTTTGTTTGACGCAACTGGCACAAGTTTGTTTAACGCAACTGGCACAAGTTTGCTCGACCCAACTGGCACAAGTTTGTTTGACGCAACTGGCACAAGTTTTTTTGACGCAACTGGCACAAGTTTGTTTGACGCAAGTGGCACAAGTTTGTTTGACGCAACTGGCAGAAGGTTGTTCTACGTAACTGGCACAAGTTTGTTCTATGTAACTGGCACAAGTTTGTTTGACGCAACTGGCAGAACTTTGTTCTACGCAACTGGCACAAGTTTCTTTGGCGCAACTGGCACAAGTTTGTTTGACACAACTGGCAGAAGTTTGTTCTACGCAACTGGCACAAGTTTGTTCTACGTAACTGGCACAAGTTTGTTCTACACAACTGGCACAAGTTTGTTATACGCAACTGGCACAATTTGTTTGACACAAATAGCAAAAGTTTGTTCTACGTAACTGGCACAAGTTTGTTCTACGCAACTGGAACAAGTTTGTTTGACGCAAGTGGCACAAATTTGTTCTACGCAACTGGCACAAGTTTGTTTGACACGACTGGCACAAGTTTGTTCTATGCAAGAGGCACAAGTTTGTTTGATGCAATTGGCACAAGTTTTTTTGACGCAACTGGCACAAGTTTGTTTGACGCAACTGGCAAAAGTTTGTTTGACACAACTGGCACAAGTTTGTTCTACGCAACTGGCACAAGTTTGTTCGACTCAACTGGCACAAGTTTGTCCGACCCAACTGGCACAAGTTTGCTTGACGCAACTGGCACAAGTTTGTTCTACGCAACTGGCACAAGTTTGTTCTACGCAACTGGCACAAGTTTGTTCGACGCAACTGGCACAAGTTTGTTCGACACAACTGGCACGTTTGTTCGACGCAACTGGCACAAGTTTGTTTGACGCAACTGGCACAAGTTTGTTCGACACAACTGGCACAAGTTTGTTCGACACAACTGGCACAAGTTTGTTCGACGCAACTGGCACAAGTTTGTTCGACTCAACTGGCACAAGTTTGTTTGACACAAGTGGCACATGTTTGTTCGACGCAACTGGCAAAAGTTTGTTCAACGCAACTGGCATAAGTTTGTTTAACGCAATTAGCACAAGTTTGTTTGACGCAACTGGCCCAATTTTGTTCAACGCAACTGGCACAAGTTTGTAGTTCGCAACTGGCACAAGTTTGTTCTACATAACAGGCTCAAGTTTGTCCGACACAACTGGCACAAGTTTGTTCGACGCAACAGGCCCAAGTTTGTTTGACGCAACTGGCAAAAGTTTGTTTGACACAACTGGCACAAGTTTGTTCTACGCATCTGGCACAAGTTAGTTCGACGCAACTGGCACAAGTTTGTTCTACGCAACTGGCATAAGTTTGATCGACGCAACTGGCACAAATTTGTTCTGCGCAACTGGCACAAGTTTGTTCTATGCAACTGGCACAAATTTGTTTGACGCAAATGGCACAAGTTAGTTTGACGTAACTGGCACACGTTTGTTCTTCACAAATGGCACAAGTTTGTTTTACGTAACAGGCACAAGTTTGTGCTATGCAACTGGCACAAGTTTGTTCGACGCAACTGGCACAAGTTTGTTTAACGCAACTGGCACAAGTTTGTTCTATGCAACTGGCACAAGTTTGTTTGACGCAAATGGCACAAGTTAGTTTGACGTAACTGGCACAAGTTTGTTTGACGCAAATGGGACAAGGTTGTTCTACGCAACTGGCACAAGTTTGTTCTACGCAACTGGCAAAAGTTTGTTCGACGCAACTGGCACAAGTTTGTTCGACGCAACTGGCACAAGTTTGTTTGACGCAACTGGCAAAAGTTTGTTTGACACAACTGGCTCAAGTTTGTTTGACGCAACTGGCACAAGGTTATTCGACGCAACTGGCACAAGTTTGTCTGACGCAACTGGCACAAGTTTGTTCGACGCAAGTGGCACAAGTTTGTTCGACGCAACTGGCACAAGTTTGTTCGACGCAACTGGCATAAGTTTGTTTGATGCAACTGGCACAAGTTTGTTCGACACAACTGGCACAAGTTTGTTTGATGCAACTAGCACAAGTTTGTTCTTCGCAACTGGCACAAGTTTGTTCTACGCAACTAGCCCAAGTTTGTTCTGCGCAGCTGGCACAAGTTTGTTCGACTCAACTGGCTCAAGTTTGTTCGACGCAACTGGCACAAGTTTGTTCTATGCAACTGGCACAAGTTTGTTCTACGAAATTGACACAAGTTTGTTCGATGCAACTGGCACAAGTTCGTTCGACGCAACTGGCACAAGTTTGTTCGACGCAACTGGCCCAAGTTTGTTCTACGCAACTGGCACAAGTTTGTTCGACGCAACTGGCACAAGTTTGTTCGACGCAACTGGCACAAGTTTGTTTGATGCAACTGGCACAAGTTTGTTCGACACAACTGGCACAAGTTTGTTTGATACAACTAGCACAAGTTTGTTCTTCGCAACTGGCACAAGTTTGTTCTACGCAACTAGCCCAAGTTTGTTCTATGCAACTGGCACAAGTTTGTTCGACGCAATTGGCACAAGTTTGTTTGACGCAACTGGCACAAGTTTGTTCGACGCAACTGGCACAAGTTTGTTCTATGCAACTGGCACAAGTTTGTTCAACGCAACTGGCACAAGTTTGTTCGACGCAACTGGCACAAGTTTGTTCGACGCAACTGGCACAAGTTTGTTTTACGCAACTGGCACAAGTTTGTTTGACGCAACTGGCACAAGTTTGTTCTATGCAACTGGCACAAGTTTGTTCTACGCAATTGACACAAGTTTGTTCGATGCAACTGGCACAAGTTCGTTCGACGCAATTGGCACAAGTTTGTTCGACGCAACTCTCACAAGTTTGTTCTACGCAACTGGCACAAGTTTGTTCTACGCAACTGGCACAAGTTTTTTCATCGCAACTGGCACAAGTTTGTTCTACGCAACTGGCCCAATTTTGTTCTTCACAACTGGCACGAGTTTGTTCTATGCAACTGGCACAAGTTTGTTCGACGCAACTGGCACAAGTTTGTTCTACTCAACTAGCACAAATTTGTTCTACGCAACTGGCACAAGTTTTTTGACGCAAATTGCACAGGTTTGTTCTACGCAACTTGCACAAGTTTGTTCGACGCAACTGGCACAAGTTTGTTCGACGCAACTGGCACAAGTTTGTTCCACGCAACTGGCTCAAGTTTGTTCTACGCAACTGCACAAGTTTGTTCTACGCAACTGGCACAAGTTTGTTTGACGCAACTGGCCCAAGTTTGTTTGACGCAACTGTCAAAAGTTTGTTTGAAACCATTGGAACAAGTTTCTTCTACGCAACTCTCAGAAGTTTGTTCAACGCAACTGGCACAAGTTTGTCCAACGCAACTGGCACAAGTTTGTTCGATGCAACTGGCACAAGTTTGTTCGACGCAACTGGCACAAGTTTGTTCTACGCAACTGGAAAATATTTGTTCTACGCAACTGGCACAAGTTTGTTCTACGCAACTGCCAGAAGTTTGTTCTACGCAACTGGCACAAGTTTGTTCTAAGCAACTGCCACAAATTTGTTCTACGCAACTGGCACAAGTTTGTTCAACGCAACTGGCACAAGTATGTTCGACGCAACTGGCACAAGTTTGTCTATGCAACTGTCTCAAGTTTGTTCTACGCAACTGGCACAAGTTTGTTTGACACAACTGGCGCAAGTTTGTCCTACGCAACTGGCACAAGTTTGTTCGACGCAGCTGGCCCAAGTTTGTTTGATGCAACTGGCAGAAGTTTGTTCTAAGCAACTGGCACAAGTTTGTTCTACGTAACTGGCACAAGTTTTTTCTACGCAACTGGCACAAGTTTGTTCTATGCAACTGGCACAAGTTTGTTTGACACAAATGGCACGAGTTTGTTCTACGCAACTGGCACAAGTTTGTTCGACGCAACTGGCACAAGTTTGTTTGACGCAACTGGCACAAGTTTGTTTGACGCACCTGGCAAAAGTTTGTTTGACGTAACTGGCACAAGTTTGTCCTACGCAAGTGGCACAAGTTTGTAGTTCGCAACTGGCACAAGTTTGTTCTACGCAACTGGCCCAAGTTTGTTTGACGTAACTGGCACAAGTTCGTTCTACGCAACTGACACAAGTTTGTTCTACGCAACTAGCACAAGTTTGTTCTACGCAACTAGCACAAGTTTCTTCTACACAACTGGCACAAGTTTGTTCTACGCAACTGGCACAAGGTTGTTCTACGCAACTGGCACGATTTTGTTCTACACAACAGGCACAAGTTTGTTCTTTGCAACTGGCACAAGTTTGTTCTACGCAACTGGCCCAAGTTTGTTTGACGCAACTGGCACTAGTTTGTTCTACGCAACTGGCACAAGTTTGTTCTACGCAACTGGCAAAAGTTTGTTTGACGCAACTGGCACAAGTTTGTTCTACGCAACTGTCACAAGTTTGTTCAACGCATCTGGCACAAGTTTGTCCAACGCAACTGGCACAAGTTTGTTCTACGCAACTGTCACAAGTTTGTTCAACGCATCTGGCACAAGTTTGTTCGACGCAACTGGCACAAGTTTGTCTGACGCAACTGGCACAAGTGTGTTTGACTCAACTGGCACAAGTTTGTTCGACGCAACTGGCACAAGTTTGTTCTACGCAACTGGCACAAGTTTGTTCTGCGCAACTGGCACAAGTTTGTTCTACGTAACTCGCACAAGTTTGTTCTACACAACTGGCACAAGTTTGTTCGACGCAACTGGCACAAGTTTGTGGTACGTAACTGGCACAAGTTTGTTTGACACAACTGGCACAAGTTTGTTCTACGCAACTGGCAAAAGTTTGTTCGACGCAATTGGCACAAATTGGTCCGACGCAACTGGCACAAGTTTGTTCGACGCAACTGGCACAAGTTTGTTCGATGCAACTGGCAAAAGTTTATTCTACGCAACGGACACAAGTTTGTTCTACGCAACTGGCATAAATTTGTTTGACGCAACTGGCACAAGTTTGTTTGACGCAATTGGCACAAGTTTGTTCTGCGCAACTTGCACAAGTTTGTTCAACGCAACTGGCACAAGTTTGTTCTATGCAACTGGCACAAGTTTGTTCAACGCAACTGGGTTAAGTTTGTTCTACGCAACTGGCACAAGTTTGTTTGACGCAACTGGCACAAGTTTGTCCTATGCATCTGGCACAAGTTTGTTCTACACAACTGGGACAAGTTTGTTCTACGCAAGTGGCACAAGTTTGTTCTACGCAACAGGCACAAGTTTGTTCTACGTAACTGGCACAAGTTTGTTCTACGCAACTGGCACAAGTTTGTTTAACGCAACTGGCACAAGTTTGTTCTATGCAACTGGCACAAGTTTGTTCAATGCAACTGGAACAAGTTTGTTTGACGCAACTGGCACAAGTTTGTTCTACGCAACTGGCACAAGTTTGTTCGATGCAACTGGCACAAGTTTGTTTGACGCAACTGGCACAAGTTTGTTTAACGCAACTGTTACAAGTTTACTCGACCCAACTGGCACAAGTTTGTTTTGACGCAACTGGCACAAGTTTTTTTGATGCAACTGGCACAAGTTTGTTTGACGCAACTGGCACAAGTTTGTTTGACGCATCTGGCACAAGGTTGTTCTACGCAACTGGCACAAGTTTGTTCTATATAACTGGCACAAGTTTGTTTGACGCAACTGGCAGAAGTTTGTTCTATGCAACTGGCACAAGTTTCTTTGGCGCAACTGGCACAAGTTTGTTTGACACAACTGGCAGAAGTTTGTTCTACGCAACTGGCACAAGTTTGTTCTACGTAACTGGCACAAGTTTGTTCTACGCAACTGGCACAATTTGTTTGACACAAATAGCAAAAGTTTGTTCTACGTAACTGGCACAAGTTTGTTCTACGCAACTGGAACAAGTTTGTTTGACGCAAGTGGCACAAATTTGTTCTACGCAACTGGCACAAGTTTGTTTGACACGACTGGCACAAGTTTGTTCTACGCAACAGGCACAAGTTTGTTCGATGCAATTGGCACAAGTTTTTTTGACGCAACTGGCACAAGTTTGTTTGACGCAACTGGCAAAAGTTTGTTTGACACAACTGGCACAAGTTTGTTCTACGCAACTGGCACAAGTTTGTTCGACTCAACTGGCACAAGTTTGTCCGACCCAACTGGCACAAGTTTGTTTGACGCAACTGGCACAAGTTTGTTCTACGAAACTGGCACAAGTTTGTTCTACGCAATTGGCACAAGTTTGTTCGACGCAACTGGCACAAGTTTGTTCGACACAACTGGCACGTTTGTTTGACGCAACTGGCACAAGTTTGTTTGACGCAACTGGCACAAGTTTGTTCGACACAACTGGCACAAGTTTGTTCGACACAACTGGCACAAGTTTGTTCGACGCAACTGGCACAAGTTTGTTCGACACAACTGGCACAAGTTTGTTCGACGCAACTGGCACAAGTTTGTTTGACGCAACTGGCACATGTTTGTTCGACGCAACTGGCAAAAGTTTGTTCAACGCAACTGGCAAAAGTTTGTTTAACACAATTAGCACAAGTTTGTTTGACGCAACTGGCCCAAGTTTGTTCAACGCAACTGGAACAAGTTTGTAGTTCGCAACTGGCACAAGTTTGATCTACATAACAGGCTCAAGTTTGTCCGACACAACTGGCACAAGTTTGTTCGACGCAACTGGCCGAAGTTTGTTTGACGCAACTGGCACAAGTTTGTTTGATGCAACTAGCACAAGTTTGTTCTTTGCAACTGGCACAAGTTTGTTCTACGCAACTAGCTCAAGTTTGTTCTACGCAACTGGCACAAGTTTGTTCGACGCAACTGGCACCAGTTTGTTCGACGCAACTGGCACAAGTTTGTTCTATGCAACTGGCACAAGTTTGTTCTACGAAATTGACACAAGTTTGTTCGATGCAACTGGCACAAGTTCGTTCGACGCAACTGGCACAAGTTTGTTCGACGCAACTGGCCCAAGTTTGTTCGGCGCAACTGGCACAAGTTTGTTCGACGCAACTGGCACAAGTTTGTTCAACGCAACTGGCACAAGTTTGTTTGATGCAACTGGCACAAGTTTGTTCGACACAACTGGCACAAGTTTGTTTGATACAACTAGCACAAGTTTGTTCTTCGCAACTGGCACAAGTTTGTTCTACGCAACTAGCCCAAGTTTGTTCTACGCAACTGGCACAAGTTTGTTCGACGCAATTTCCACAAGTTTGTTCGACGCAACTAGCACAAGTTTGTTTGACGCAACTGGCACAAGTTTGTTCTACGCAACTGGCACAAGTTAGTTCGATACAACTGGCACAAGTTTGTTCGACGCAACTGGCACAAGTTTGTTCGACGCAACTGGCACAAGTTTGTTTTACGCAACTGGCAGAAGTTTGTTTGACGCAACTGGCACAAGTTTGTTCTATGCAACTGGCACAAGTTTGTTCTATGCAATTGACACAAGTTTGTTCGATGCAACTGGCACAAGTTCGTTCGACGCAACTGGCACAAGTTTGTTTGACACAACTGGCACAAGTTTGTTCTACGCAACTGGCACAAGTTTGTTCTACGCAACTGGCACAAGTTTTTTCATCGCAACTGGCACAAGTTTGTTCTACGCAACTGGCCCAATTTTGTTCTTCACAACTGGCACGAGTTTGTTCTATGCAACTGGCACAAGTTTGTTCGACGCAACTGGCACAAGTTTGTTCTACTCAACTAGCACAAATTTGTTCTACGCAACTGGCACAAGTTTTTTGACGCAAATTGCACAAGTTTGTTCTACGCAACTGGCACAAGTTTGTTCGACGCAACTGGCACAAGTTTGTTCCACGCAACTGGCTCAAGTTTGTTCTACGCAACTGGCACAAGTTTGTTCTACGCAACTGGCACAAGTTTGTTTGACGCAACTGGCCCAAGTTTGTTTGACGCAACTGTCAAAAGTTTGTTTGAAACCACTGGAACAAGTTTCTTCTACGCAACTCTCATAAGTTTGTTCAACGCAACTGGCACAAGTTTGTCCAACGCAACTGGCACAAATTTGTTCGATGCAACTGGCACAAGTTTGTTCGACGCAACTGGCACAAGTTTGTTCTACGCAACTGGAAAATATTTGTTCTACGCAACTGACAAAAGTTTGTTCTACGCAACTGCCACAAGTTTGTTCTACGCAACTGGCACAAGTTTGTTCTACGCAACTGCCACAAGTTTGTTCTACGCAACTGGCACAAGTTTGTTCAACGCAACTGGCACAAGTATGTTCGACTCAACTGGCACAAGTTTGTCTATGCAACTGTCTCAAGTTTGTTCTACGCAACTGGCACAAGTTTGTTTGACACAACTGGCGCAAGTTTGTCCTACGCAACTGGCACAAGTTTGTTCTACGTAACTGGCACAAGTTTGTTCTACGCAACTGGCACAAGTTTGTTCTATGCAACTGGCACAAGTTTGTTTGACACAAATGGCACAAGTTTGTTCTACGTATCTGGCACAAGTTTGTTCTACGCAACTGGCACAAGTTTGTTCGACGCAACTGGCACAAGTTTGTTTGACGCAACTGGCACAAGTTTGTTTGACGCACCTGGCACAAGTTTGTTTGACGCAACTGGCACAAGTTTGTCCTACGCAAGTGGCACAAGTTTGTAGTTCGCAACTGGCACAAGTTTGTTCTACGCAACTGGCCCAAGTTTGTTTGATGCAACTGGCACAAGTTCGTTCTACACAACTGACACAAGTTTGTTCTACGCAACTAGCACAAGTTTGTTCTACGTAACTAGCACAAGTTTGTTCTACACAACTGGCACAAGTTTGTTCTACGCAACTGGCACAAGGTTGTTCTACGCAACTGGCACAATTTTGTTCTACGCAACAGGCACAAGTTTGTTCTTCGCAACTGGCACAAGTTTGTTCTACGCAACTGGCACAAGTTTGTTCTACGCAACTGGCACAAGTTTGTTTGACGCAACTGGCACTAGTTTTGTTCTACGCAACTGGCACAAGTTTGTTCTACGCAACTGGCAAAAGTTTGTTTTACGCAACTGGCAAAAGTTTGTTTGACGCAACTGGCACAAGTTTGTTCTACGCAACTAGCACAAGTTTGTTCTACGCAACTAGCACAAGTTTGTTCTACACAACTGGCACAAGTTTGTTCTACGCAACTGGCACAAGGTTGTTCTACGCAACTGGCACAATTTTGTTCTACGCAACAGGCACAAGTTTGTTCTTCGCAACTGGCACAAGTTTGTTCTACGCAACTGGCACAAGTTTGTTCTACGCAACTGGCCCAAGTTTGTTTGACGCAACTGGCACTAGTTTTGTTCTACGCAACTGGCACAAGTTTGTTCTACGCAACTGGCAAAAGTTTGTTTTACGCAACTGGCAAAAGTTTGTTTGACGCAACTGGCACAAGTTTGTTTGACGCAACTGGCAAAAGTTTGTTTGAAACAACTGGCACAAATTTGTTCTACGCAACTGTCACAAGTTTGTTCAACGCATCTGGCACAAGTTTGTCCAACGCAACTGGAACAAGTTTTTTCTACGCAACTGTCACAAGTTTGTTCAACGCATCTGGCACAAGTTTGTTCGACGCAACTGGCACAAGATTGTCCGACGCAACTGGCACAAGTGTGTTTGACTCAACTGGCAAAAGTTTGTTTGACGCAATTGTCACAGGTTTGTTCTTCGCAACTGGCACAAGTTTGTTTGACGCAACTGGCACAAGTTTGTTCTATGCAACTGGCACAAGTTTGTTCTATGTAACTGGCACAAGTTTGTTTGACGGAACTGGCACAAGGTTGTTCTACGCAACTGGCACAAGTTTGTTTGACACAACTGGCCGAAGTTCGTTCTACGCAACTGGCAGAAGTTTGTTCTACGTAACTGGCACAAGTTTGTTCTACACAACTGGCACAAGTTTGTTCTACGCAACTGGCACAAGTTTGTTTGACACAAATGGCAAAAGTTTGTTCTACGTAACTGGCACAAATTCGTTCTACGCAACTGGAACAAGTTTTTTTGACGCAAGTGGCAAAAAATTTGTTCTACGCAACTGGCACAAGTTTGTTTGACACGACTGGCACAAGTTTGTTCTACGCAACTGGCACAAATTTGTTCGATGCAACTGGCACAAGTTTGTTCTACGCAACTGTCACAAGTTTGTTTGACGCAACTGGCACAAGTTTGTAGACACAACTGGCACAAGTTTGTTCTACGCAACTGGCACAAGTTTATTTGACTCAACTGGCACAAATTTGTCTGAAGAAACTGGCACGAGTTTGTTCGATGCAACTGGCACAAGTTTGTTCTACGCAACTGGCACAAGTTTGTTCTACGCAACTTTCACAAGTTTGATCGACGCAACTGGCACAAGTTTGTTCGACACAACTGGCACAAGTTTGTTCGACGCAACTGGCACAAGTTTGTTCAACGCAACAGGCACAAGTTTGTTTAACGCAACTAGCACAAGTTTGTTTGACGCAACTGGCACAAGTTTGTTCAACGCAACTGGCACAAGTTTGTTTAACGCAACTAGCAAAAGTTTGTTTGACGCAACTGGCCCAAGTTTGTTCAACCCCACTGGCACAAGTTTGTAGTTCGCAACCGGCACAAGTTTGTTCTACGTAACTGGCACAAGTTTGTCCGACACAACTGGCACAAGTTTGTTTACGCAACTGGCCCAAGTTTGTTTGACGCAACTGGCAAAAGTTTGTTTGACACAACTGGCACAAGTTTGTTCTACGCATCTGGCACAAGTGTCTCGACGCAACTGGCACAAGTTTGTTCGACGCAACTAGCATAAGTTTGATCGATGCAACCGGCACAATTTTGTTCTACGCAACTGGCACAAGTTTGTTCTATGCAACTGGCACAAGTTTGTTTGACGCAGCTGGCACAATTTTGTTCTTCGCAAATGGCACAAGTTTGTTCTACGCAACTGGCACAAGTTTGTTCTATGTAACTGGCACAAGTTTCTTCTACGTAACAGGCACAAGTTTGTTCTATGCAACTGGCACAAGTTTGTTCGACGCAACTGCCACAAGTTTGTTTAACGCAACTGGCACAAGTTTGTTTGACCCAAGTGGCACAAGTTTGTTTGACGCAACTGGCACAAGTTTGTTCGACGCAACTGCCACAAGTTTGTTTAACGCAACTGGCACAAGTTTGTTTGACCCAAGTGGCACAAGTTTGTTTGACGCAACTGGCACAAGTTTGTTTGCCGCAACTGGCACAAGTTTGTTTGACGCAACTGCGACAAGGTTGTTCTACGCAACTGGCACAATTTTGTTCTACACGACTGGCACAAGTTTGTTCGACGCAACTGGCACAATTAAGTTCGACGCAACTGGCACAAGTTTGTTTGACGCAACTGGCACAAGTTTGTTTGACACAACTGGCACAAGTTTGTTTGACGCAACTGGCACAAGGTTGTTCTACGCAACTGGCACAAGTTTGTTCTATGTAACTGGCACAAGTTTGTTTGACGCAACTGGCAGAAGTTTGTTCTACGCAACTGGCACAAGTTTCTTTGGCGCAACTGGCACAAGTTTGTTTGACACAACTGGCAGAAGTTTGTTCTACGCAACTGGCACAAGTTTGTTCTACGTAACTGGCACAAGTTTGTTCTACACAACTGGCACAAGTTTGTTATACGCAACTGGCACATTTTGTTTGACACAAATAGCAAAAGTTTGTTCTACGTAACTGGCACAATTTTGTTCTACGCAACTGGCACAAGTTTGTTTGACACGACTGGCACAAGTTTGTTATACGCAACAGGCACAAGTTTGTTTGATGCAATTGGCACAAGTTTTTTTGACGCAACTGGCACAAGTTTGTTTGACGCAACTGGCAAAAGTTTGTTTGACACAACTGGCACAAGTTTGTTCTACGCAACTGGCACAAGTTTGTTCGACTCAACTGGCACAAGTTTGTCCGACACAACTGGCACAAGTTTGTTTGACGCAACTGGCACAAGTTTGTTCTACGCAACTGGCACAAGTTTGTTCTACGCAACTGGCACAAGTTTGTTCTACGCAACTGGCACAAGTTTGTTCGACATAACTGGCACGTTTGTTCGACGCAACTGGCACAAGTTTGTTTGACGCAACTGGCACAAGTTTGTTCGACACAACTGGCACAAGTTTGTTCGACACAACTGGCACAAGTTTGTTCGACGCAACTGGCACAAGTTTGTCCGACTCAACTGGCACAAGTTTGTTTGACACAAATGGCACATGTTTGTTCGACGCAACTGGCAAAAGTTTGTTCAACACAACTGGCATAAGTTTGTTTAACGCAATTAGCACAAGTTTGTTTCACGCTACTGGCCCAAGTTTGTTCAACGCAACTGGCACAAGTTTGTTCTACATAACAGGCTCAAGTTTGTCCAACACAACTGGCACAAGTTTGTTCGACGCAACTGGCCCAAGTTTGTTTGACGCAACTGGCAAAAGTTTGTTTGACACAACTGGCACAAGTTTGTTCTACGCATCTGGCACCAGTTAGTTCGACGCAACTGGCACAAGTTTGTTGTACGCAACTGGCATAAGTTTGATCGACGCAACTGGCACAAATTTGTTCTGAGCAACTGGCACAAGTTTGTTCTATGCAACTGGCACAAATTTGTTTGACGCAGCTGGCACACGTTTGTTCTTCACAAATGGCACAAGTTTGTTTTATGCAACTGGCCGAAGTTTGTTCAATATAACTGGCACAAGTTTCTTCTACGTAACAGGCACAAGTTTGTGCTATGCAACTGGCACAAGTTTGTTCGACGCAACTGGCACAAGTTTGTTTAACGCAACTGGCACAAGTTTGTTCTATGCAACTGGCACAAGTTTGTTTGACGCAAACGGCACAAGTTAGTTTGACGTAACTGGCACAAGTTTGTTTGACGCAACTGGGACAAGGTTGTTCTACGCAACTGGCACAAGTTTGTTCTACGCAACTGGCAAAAGTTTGTTCGACGCAACTGGCACAAGTTTGTTCGACGCAACTGGCACAAGTTTGTTTGACGCAACTGGCAAAAGTTTGTTTGACACAACTGGCACAAGTTTGTTTGACGCAACTGGCACAAGGTTATTCGACGCAACTGGCACAAGTTTGTCTGACGCAACTGGCACAAGTTTGTTCGACGCAAGTGGCACAAGTTTGTTCGACGCAACTGGCACAAGTTTGTTCGACGCAACTGGCATAAGTTTGTTTGATGCAACTGGCACAAGTTTGTTCGACACAACTGGCACAAGTTTGTTTGATGCAACTAGCCCAAGTTTGTTCTTCGCAACTGGCACAAGTTTGTTCTACGCAACTAGCCCAAGTTTGTTCTGCGCAGCTGGCACAAGTTTGTTCGACGCAACTGGCTCAAGTTTGTTCGACGCAACTGGCACAAGTTTGTTCTATGCAACTGGCACAAGTTTGTTCTACGAAATTGACACAAGTTTGTTCGATGCAACTGGCACAAGTATGTTCGACGCAACTGGCACAAGTTTGTCTATGCAACTGTCTCAAGTTTGTTCTACGCAACTGGCACAAGTTTGTTTGACACAACTGGCGCAAGTTTGTCCTACGCAACTGGCACAAGTTTGTTCTACGCAACTGGCCCAAATTTGTTTGATGCAACTGGCAGAAGTTTGTTCTAAGCAACTGGCACAAGTTTGTTCTACGTAACTGGCACAAGTTTGTTCTACGCAACTGGCACAAGTTTGTTCTATGCAACTGGCACAAGTTTGTTTGACACAAATGGCACAAGTTTGTTCTACGTAATTGGCACAAGTTTGTTCTACGCAACTGGCACAAGTTTGTTCGACGCAACTGGCACAAGTTTGTTTGACGCAACTGGCACAAGTTTGTTTGACGCACCTGGCACAAGTTTGTTTGACGCAACTGGCACAAGTTTGTCCTACGCAAGTGGCACAAGTTTGTAGTTCGCAACTGGCACAAGTTTGTTCTACGCAACTGGCCCAAGTTTGCTTGACGCAACTGGCACAAGTTCGTTCTACGCAACTGACACAAGTTTGTTCTACGCAACTAGCACAAGTTTGTTCTACGCAACTAGCACAAGTTTGTTCTACACAACTGGCACAAGTTTGTTCTACGCAACTGGCACAAGGTTGTTCTACGCAACTGGCACAATTTTGTTCTACGCAACAGGCACAAGTTTGTTCTTCGCAACTGGCACAAGTTTGTTCTACGCAACTGGCACAAGTTTGTTCTACGCAACTGGCACAAGTTTGTTCGATGCAACTGGCACAAGTTTGTTTGACGCAACTGGCCCAAGTTTGTTTGACTCAACTGGCACAAGTTTGTTCTACGCAACTGGCACAAGTTTGTTCTACGTAACTGGCACAAGTTTGTTCTACGCAACTGGCACAAAATTGTTCTACGCAACTGGTACAAGTTTGTTTGACACAAGTGGCACAAGTTTGTTCTGCGCAACTGGCAAAAGTTTGTTTGACGCAACTGGCACAAGTTTGCTCGACGCAAGTGGCATAAGTTTGTTCTATGCAACTGGCACAAGTTTGTTTGACACAACTGGCACAAGTTTGTTCTACGCAACTGGCACAAGTTTGTTCGATGCAACTGTCACAAGTATGTTTGACGCAACTGGCACAAGCTTGTTCGACGCAACTGGCACAAGTTTGTTCGATGCAACTGGCACAAGATTGTTCTACGCAACTGGCACAAGTTTTTTTGACGCAACTGGCACAAGTTTGTTCGAAACAACTGGCCCAAGTTTGTTTGACGCAACTGGCACAAGTTTGTTCTACGCAACTGGCACAAGTTTGTTCGATGCAACTGGCACAAGTTTGTTCGGCGCAACTGGCACAAATTTGTCTAACACAACTAGCACAAGTTTATTCGACCCAACTGGCACAAGTTTGTTTGAAACAACTGGCACAAGTTTCTTGTATGCAACTGGCAAAAGTTTGTTTGACACAACTGGCACAAGTTTGCTCGACGCAAGTGGCACAAGTTTGTTCTATGCAACTGGCACAAGTTTGTTTGACACAACTGGCACAAGGTTGTTCTACGCAACTGGAACAAGTTTGTTCGATGCAACTGTCACAAGTTTGTTTGACGCAACTGGCACAAGCTTGTTCGACGCAACTGGCACAGGTTTGTTCGATGCAACTGCCACAAGTTTGTTCGACGCAACTGGCACAAGTTTGTTTGACGCAACTGGCACAAGTTTGTTCTATGCAACTGGCCCAAGATTGTTTGACGCAACTGGCACAAGTTTGTTCTACGCAACTGGCACAAGTTTGTTCGATGCAACTGGCACAAGTTTGTTCGGCGCAACTGGCACAAATTTGTCTAACGCAACTAGCACAAGTTTATTCGACCCAACTGGCACAAGTTTGTTTGACACAACTGGCAAAATTTTTTTTGACGCAACTGGCACAAGTTTGTTTTATGCAACTGGCACAAGTTTGTTCTATGGAACTGGCAGAAGTTTGTTCTACGCAACTGGCACAAGTTTGTTCTACAAAACTGGCACAAGTTTGTTCTACGCAACTGGCACAAGTTTCTTCGACACAACTGGCCCAAGTTTGTTTGAGGCAACTGGCACAAGTTTGTTTGACACAACTGGCACAAGTTTGTTCTACTCAACTGGCACAAGTTTGTTCGACGAAACTGGCACAAGTTTGTTCGACGCAACTGGCACAAGTTTGTTCTACGCAACTGGCACAAGTTTTTTCTACGCAACTGGCACAAGTTTGTTCTACGGAACTGGCACAAATTTGTTCTGCGCAACTGACACAAGTTTGTCTGACACAACTGGCACAAGCTTGTTCTACGTAACTGGCACAAGTTTGTTCTATGCAACTGGCACAAGTTTGTTCGACGCAACCGGCACAAGTTTGTTTTATGCAACTGGCACAAGTTTGTTTGACACAACTGGCACAAGTTTGTTCTACGCAACTGGCACAAGTTTGTTCGACGCAATTGGCACAAGTTTGTCCGACGCAACTGGCACAAGTTTGTTCGATGCAACTGGCACAAGTTTGTTTGATGCAACTGGCACAAGTTTGTTCTACGCAACTGGCACAAGTTTGTTCTATGCAACTGGCATAAATTTGTTTGACGCAACTGGCACAAGTTTGTTTGACGCAACTGGCACAAGGTTGTTTGACGCAACTGGCACAAGGTTGCTCTACACAACTGGAACAAGTTTGTTCTATGCAACTGGCACAAGTTTGTTTGACACAACTGGCACAAGTTTTTTCTACGCAACTGGCACAAGTTTCTTCGACGCAACTGGCACAAGTTTGTTCGACGCAACTGGCCCAAACTTGTTTAACGCAACTGGCAGAAGTTTGATTGACACAACTGGCAGAAGTTTGTTCTACGCAACTGGCACAAGTTTGTTCGACGAAACTGGCACAAGTTTGTTCTATGCAATTGACACAAGTTTGTTCGATGCAACTGGCACAAGTTTGTTCGATGCAACTGGCACAAGTTTGTTCTACGCAACTTTCACAAGTTTGTTCTACGCAACTGGCACAAGTTTGTTAGACGTAACTGGCACAAGTTTGTTTGACGCAACTGGCACAAGTTTGTTTGACGCAAGTAGCAAAAGTTTGTAGTTCGCAACTGGCACTAGTTTGTTCTACGCAACTGGCCCAAGTTTGTTTGACGCAACTGGCAGAAGTTTGTTCTACGCAACTGACACAAGTTTGTTCTACGAAACTGGCACAAGTTTGTAGTTCGCAACTGGCACAAGTTTGTTCTACGCAACTGGCCCAAGTTTGTTTGACGCAACAGGCAGAAGTTTATTCTACGCAACTGGCACAAGTTTGCCCTACGAAACTGTCACAAGTTTGTAGCTCGCAACTGGCACAAGTTTGTTCTACGCAACTGGCCCAAGTTTGTTTGACGCAACTGGCAGAAGTTTGTTCTACGCAACTGACACAAGTTTGTTCTACGCAACTGGCACAAGTTTGTTCTAAGCAACTAGCACAAGTTCATTTGACGCAACTGGCACAAGTTTGTTCTACGCAACTGGCACAAGGTTGTTCTACGCAACTGGCACAATTTTGTTCTACGCAACAGGCACAGGTTTGTTCTTTGCAACCGGCACAAGATTGTTTGACGCAACTGGCACAAGTTTGTTCTATGCAACTGGCACAAGTTGGTTCTACGCAACTGGCACAAGTTTGTTTGATGCAACTGGCACAAGTTTGTTCGACGCAACTGGCAGAAGTTTGTTCTACGCAACTGGCAAAAGTTTGTTTGAAACAACTGGCACAAGTTTGTTCTACGCAACTGGCACAAGTTTGTTCAATGCAACTGGCACAAGTTTGTCCGACGCAACTGGCACAAGTTTGTTCGCTGCAACAGGCACAAGTTTGTTCGACGGAACTGGCACAAGTTTGTTCGGCGCAACTGGCACAAGTTTGTTCTACACAACTGGCGCAAGTTTGTTCTACGCAACTGGCACAAGTTTGTTTGTCGCAATTAGCACAAGTTTGTTCTTAGCAACTGGCACAAGTTTGTTCTACGCAACTGGCCCAAGTTTATTCTATGCAACTGGCACAAGTTTGTTCTATGCGACTGGCAGAATTTTGTTCGATACAACTGGCACATGTTTGTTCTACGCAACTGGCACAAGTTTGTTCTACGCTACTGGCACAAGTTTATTCAACACAAACAAGTATGTTTGACGCAACTGGCACAAGTTTGTTCTACGCAACTGGCTCAAGTTTGTTCTACGCAACTGGCACAAGTTTGTTTGATGCAACTGGCACAAGTTTGTCCTACACAACTGGCACAAGTTTGTTCTACGGAACTGGCCCAAGTTTGTTTGACGCAACTGGCACAAGTTTGTTCTAAGCAACTGGCACAAGTTTGTTCGATGGAATTGGCGCATGTTTGTTCTACGCAACTGGCACAAGTTTGTTTTACGCAACTGGCACAAGTTTGTTCTACGCAACTGGCACAAGTTTGTTTGACACAAATGGCACAAGTTTGTTTGACACAAATGGCAAAAGTTTATTCGACCCACCTGGCACAAGTTTGTTCTACGCAACTGTCACAAGTTTATTCAACACAACTGGCACAAGTATGTTCGACGCAACTGCACAAGTTTGTTTAACGCAACTAGCACAAGTTTGTTTGACGCAACTGGCACAAGTTTGTTCGACGCAACTGGCACAAGATTGTTCAACGCAACTGGCAAAAGTTTGTTTAACGCAACTAGCACAAGTTTGTTTGACGCAACTGGCCCAAGTTTGTTCAACGCAACTGGCACAAGTTTGTAGTTCGCAACTGGCACAAGTTTGTTCTACGCAACTGGCACAAGTTTGTTTGACGCAACTGGCCCAAGTTTGTTTGACGCAACTGGCAAAAGTTTGTTTGAAACAACTGGCACAAGTTTGTTCGACGCAACTGTCACAAGTTTGTTCAACGCAACTGGCACAAGTTTGTCCAACGCAACTGGCACAAGTTTGTTAGATGCAACTGGCACAAGTTTGTTCGACGCAACTGGCACAAGTTTGTTCTACGCAACTGGAAAATGTTTCTTCTACGCAACTGGCACAAGTTTGTTCTACGCAACTGATACAAGTTTGTTCTACGCAACTGGCACAAGTTTGTTCAACGGAACTGGCACAAGTGTGTTCGATGCAACTGGCACAAGTTTGTTCTACGCAACTGTCTCAAGTTTCTTCTACGCAACTGGCACAAGTTTGTTTGACGCAACTGGCACAAGTTTGTTTGGCGCAACTGGCACAAGTTTGTTCTACGTAACTGGCACAAGTTTGTTCTACGCAACTGGCACAAGTTTGTTCTACGCAACTGGCACAAGTTTGTTTGACACAAATGGCACAAGTTTGTTTGACACAAATGGCACAAGTTTATTCTACCCAACTGGCACAAGTTTGTTCTACGCAACTGTCACAAGTTTGTTCAACGCAACTGGCACAAGTTTATTCAACACAACTGGCACAATTATGTTCGACGCAACTAGCACAAGTTTGTTCTACGCAACTGACACAAGTTTGTTCTACGAAACTGGCACAAGTTTGTAGTTCGCAACTGGCACAAGTTTGTTCTACGCAACTGGCCCAAGTGTGTTTGACGCAACTGGCAGAAGTTTATTCTACACAACTGGCACAAGTCTGTCCTACGAAACTGGCACAAGTTTGTAGTTCGCAACTGGCACAAGTTTGTTCTACGCAACTGGCCCAAGTTTGTTTGACGCAACTGGCAGAAGTTTGTTCTACGCAACTGACACAAGTTTGTTCTACGCAACTGGCACAAGTTTGTTCTAAGCAACTAGCACAAGTTTGTTCTACTCAACTGGCACAAGTTTGTTCTACGCAACTGGCACAAGGTTGTTCTACGCAACTGGCACAATTTTGTTCTACGCAACAGGCACAGGTTTGTTCTTTGCAACCGGCACAAGATTGTTTGACGCAACTGGCACAAGTTTGTTCTTTGCAACTGGCACAAGTTGGTTCTACGCAACTGGCACAAGTTTGTTTGATGCAACTGGCACAAGTTTGTTCGACGCAACTGGCAGAAGTTTGTTCTACGCAACTGGCACAAGTTTGTTCGACGCAACTGGCACAAGTTTGTTTGACTCAACTGGCAAAAGTTTGTTTGAAACAACTGGCACAAGTTTGTTCTACGCAACTGGCACAAGTTTGTTCAATGCAACTGGCACAAGTTTGTCCGACGCAACTGGCACAAGTTTGTTCGCTGCAACAGGCACAAGTTTGTTCGACGGAACTGGCACAAGTTTGTTCAGCGCAACTGGCACAAGGTTGTTCTACACAACTGGCGCAAGTTTGTTCTACGCAACTGGCACAAGTTTGTTTGTCGCAATTAGCACAAGTTTGTTCTTCGCAACTGGCACAAGTTTGTTCTACGCAACTGGCCCAAGTTTATTCTATGCAACTGGCACAAGTTTGTTCTATGCGACTGGCAGAATTTTGTTCGATACAACTGGCACATGTTTGTTCTACGCAACTGGCACAAGTTGGTTCTACGCTACTGGCACAAGTTTATTCAACACAAACAAGTATGTTTGACGCAACTGGCACAAGTTTGTTCTACGCAACTGGCTCAAGTTTGTTCTACGCAACTGGCACAAGTTTGTTTGATGCAACTGGCACAAGTTTGTCCTACACAACTGGCACAAGTTTGTTCTACGGAACTGGCCCAAGTTTGTTTGACGCAACTGGCACAAGTTTGTTCTAAGCAACTGGCACAAGTTTGTTCGATGGAATTGGCGCAAGTTTGTTCTACGCAACTGGCACAAGTTTGTTTTACGCAACTGGCACAAGTTTGTTCTACGCAACTGGCACAAGTTTGTTTGACACAAATGGCTCAAGTTTGTTTGACACAAATGGCAAAAGTTTATTCGACCCACCTGGCACAAGTTTGTTCTACGCAACTGTCACAAGTTTATTCAACACAACTGGCACAAGTATGTTCGACGCAACTGCACAAGTTTGTTTAACGCAACTAGCACAAGTTTGTTTGACGCAACTGGCACAAGTTTGTTCGACGCAACTGGCACAAGATTGTTCAACGCAACTGGCAAAAGTTTGTTTAACGCAACTAGCACAAGTTTGTTTGACGCAACTGGCCCAAGTTTGTTCAACGCAACTGGCACAAGTTTGTAGTTCGCAACTGGCACAAGTTTGTTCTACGCAACTGGCACAAGTTTGTTTGACGCAACTGGCCCAAGTTTGTTTGACGCAACTGGCAAAAGTTTGTTTGAAACAACTGGCACAAGTTTGTTCGACGCAACTGTCACAAGTTTGTTCAACGCAACTGGCACAAGTTTGTCCAACGCAACTGGCACAAGTTTGTTAGATGCAACTGGCACAAGTTTGTTCGACGCAACTGGCACAAGTTTGTTCTACGCAACTGGAAAATGTTTCTTCTACGCAACTGGCACAAGTTTGTTCTACGCAACTGATACAAGTTTGTTCTACGCAACTGGCACAAGTTTGTTCAACGGAACTGGCACAAGTGTGTTCGATGCAACTGGCACAAGTTTGTTCTACGCAACTGTCTCAAGTTTCTTCTACGCAACTGGCACAAGTTTGTTTGACGCAACTGGCACAAGTTTGTTTGGCGCAACTGGCACAAGTTTGTTCTACGTAACTGGCACAAGTTTGTTCTACGCAACTGGCACAAGTTTGTTCTACGCAACTGGCACAAGTTTGTTTGACACAAATGGCACAAGTTTGTTTGACACAAATGGCACAAGTTTATTCTACCCAACTGGCACAAGTTTGTTCTACGCAACTGTCACAAGTTTGTTCAACGCAACTGGCACAAGTTTATTCAACACAACTGGCACAATTATGTTCGACGCAACTAGCACAAGTTTGTTCTACGCAACTGACACAAGTTTGTTCTACGAAACTGGCACAAGTTTGTAGTTCGCAACTGGCACAAGTTTGTTCTACGCAACTGGCCCAAGTGTGTTTGACGCAACTGGCAGAAGTTTATTCTACACAACTGGCACAAGTCTGTCCTACGAAACTGGCACAAGTTTGTAGTTCGCAACTGGCACAAGTTTGTTCTACGCAACTGGCCCAAGTTTGTTTGACGCAACTGGCAGAAGTTTGTTCTACGCAACTGACACAAGTTTGTTCTACGCAACTGGCACAAGTTTGTTCTAAGCAACTAGCACAAGTTTGTTCTACTCAACTGGCACAAGTTTGTTCTACGCAACTGGCACAAGGTTGTTCTACGCAACTGGCACAATTTTGTTCTACGCAACAGGCACAGGTTTGTTCTTTGCAACCGGCACAAGATTGTTTGACGCAACTGGCACAAGTTTGTTCTTTGCAACTGGCACAAGTTGGTTCTACGCAACTGGCACAAGTTTGTTTGATGCAACTGGCACAAGTTTGTTCGACGCAACTGGCAGAAGTTTGTTCTACGCAACTGGCACAAGTTTGTTCGACGCAACTGGCACAAGTTTGTTTGACTCAACTGGCAAAAGTTTGTTTGAAACAACTGGCACAAGTTTGTTCTACGCAACTGGCACAAGTTTGTTCAATGCAACTGGCACAAGTTTGTCCGACGCAACTGGCACAAGTTTGTTCGCTGCAACAGGCACAAGTTTGTTCGACGGAACTGGCACAAGTTTGTTCAGCGCAACTGGCACAAGGTTGTTCTACACAACTGGCGCAAGTTTGTTCTACGCAACTGGCACAAGTTTGTTTGTCGCAATTAGCACAAGTTTGTTCTTCGCAACTGGCACAAGTTTGTTCTACGCAACTGGCCCAAGTTTATTCTATGCAACTGGCACAAGTTTGTTCTATGCGACTGGCAGAATTTTGTTCGATACAACTGGCACATGTTTGTTCTACGCAACTGGCACAAGTTGGTTCTACGCTACTGGCACAAGTTTATTCAACACAAACAAGTATGTTTGACGCAACTGGCACAAGTTTGTTCTACGCAACTGGCTCAAGTTTGTTCTACGCAACTGGCACAAGTTTGTTTGATGCAACTGGCACAAGTTTGTCCTACACAACTGGCACAAGTTTGTTCTACGGAACTGGCCCAAGTTTGTTTGACGCAACTGGCACAAGTTTGTTCTAAGCAACTGGCACAAGTTTGTTCGATGGAATTGGCGCAAGTTTGTTCTACGCAACTGGCACAAGTTTGTTTTACGCAACTGGCACAAGTTTGTTCTACGCAACTGGCACAAGTTTGTTTGACACAAATGGCTCAAGTTTGTTTGACACAAATGGCAAAAGTTTATTCGACCCACCTGGCACAAGTTTGTTCTACGCAACTGTCACAAGTTTGTTCACCGCAACTGGCACAAGTTTATTCAACACAAGTGGCACAAGTATGTTTGACGCAACTGCACAAGTTTGTTTAACGCAACTAGCACAAGTTTGTTTGACGCAACTGGCACAAGTTTGTTCGACGCAACTGGCACAAGATTGTTCAACGCAACTGGCAAAAGTTTGTTTAACGCAACTAGCACAAGTTTGTTTGACGCAACTGGCCCAAGTTTGTTCAACGCAACTGGCACAAGTTTGTAGTTCGCAACTGGCACAAGTTTGTTCTACGCAACTGACACAAGTTTGTTTGACGCAACTGGCCCAAGTTTGTTTGACGCAACTGGCAAAAGTTTGTTTGAAACAACTGGCACAAGTTTGTTCGACGCAACTGTCACAAGTTTGTTCAACGCAACTGGCACAAGTTTGTCCAACGCAACTGGCACAAGTTTGTTAGATGCAACTGGCACAAGTTTGTTCGACGCAACTGGCACAAGTTTGTTCTACGCAACTGGAAAATGTTTCTTCTACGCAACAGGCACAAGTTTGTTCTACGCAACTGATACAAGTTTGTTCTACGCAACTGGCACAAGTTTGTTCAACGGAACTGGCACAAGTGTGTTCGATGCAACTGGCACAAGTTTGTTCTACGCAACTGTCTCAAGTTTGTTCTACGCAACTGGCACAAGTTTGTTTGACGCAACTGGCACAAGTTTGTTTGGCGCAACTGGCACAAGTTTGTTCTACGTAACTGGCACAAGTTTGTTCTACGCAACTGGCACAAGTTTGTTCTACGCAACTGGCACAAGTTTGTTCTACGCAACTGGCACAAGTTTGTTTGACACAAATGGCACAAGTTTGTTTGACACAAATGGCAGAAGTTTATTCTACCCAACTGGCACAAGTTTGTTCTACGCAACTGTCACAAGTTTGTTCAACGCAACTGGCACAAGTTTATTCAACACAACTGGCACAATTATGTTCGACGCAACTAGCACAAGTTTGTTTAACGCAACTAGCATAAGTTTGTTTGACGCAACTGGCACAAGTTTGTTCGACGCAACTGGCACAAGATTGTTCAACGCAACTGGCAAAAGTTTGTTTAACGCAACTAGCACAAGTTTGTTTGACACAACTGGCCCAAGTTTGTTCAACGCAACTGGCACAAGTTTGTAGTTCGCAACTGGCACAAGTTTGTTCTACGCAACTGGCACAAGTTTGTTTGATGCAACTGGCCCAAGTTTGTTTGATGCAACTGGCAAAAGTTTGTTTGAAACAACTGGCACAAGTTTGTTCTACGAAACTGTCACAAGTTTGTTCAATGCAACTGGCACAAGTTTGTCCAACGCAACTGGCACAAGTTTGTTCGATGCAACTGGCACAAGTTTGTTCGACGCAACTGCCACAAGTTTGTTCTACGCAACTGGAATATGTTTTTTCTACGCAACTGGCACAAGTTTGTTCTA
The DNA here is from genome assembly GCA_039081455.1 of Macrobrachium rosenbergii. NCBI lineage: Eukaryota > Metazoa > Arthropoda > Malacostraca > Decapoda > Palaemonidae > Macrobrachium > Macrobrachium rosenbergii. The sequence continues at coordinate 312,304 of JANJGK010000240.1, read as the reverse complement.
CGCAACTGATACAAGTTTGGTCTACGCAACTGGCACAAGTTTGTTCGACGCAACTGGGACAAGTTTGTTTGACACAACTGGCACAAGTTTGTTTGACGCAACTGGCACAAGTTTGTTTGACGCAACTGGCACAAGTTTGTCCTACGCAAGTGTCACAAGTTTGTAGTTCTCAACTGGCACAAGTTTGTTCTACGCAACTGGCACAATTTTGTTTGACGCAACTGGCACAAGTTTGTCCTACGCAAGTGGCACAAGTTTGTAGTTCGCAACTGGCACAAGTTTGTTCTACGCAACTGGCACAAGTTTGTTTGACGCAACTGGCACAAGTTTGTTCTACGCAACTGACACAAGTTTGTTCTACGCAACTAGCACAAGTTTGTTCTATGCAACTGGCACAAGTTTGTTCTACGCAACTAGCACAAGTTTGTTCTACGCAACTAGCACAAGTTTAGTTCTACTTAACTGGCACAAGTTTGTTCTACGCAACTGGCACAAGTTTGTTTGACGCAACTGGCACAAGTTTGTCCTACGCAAGTGTCACAAGTTTGTAGTTCTCAACTGGCACAAGTTTGTTCTACGCAACTGGCACAATTTTGTTTGACGCAACTGGCACAAGTTTGTCCTACGCAAGTGGCACAAGTTTGTAGTTTGCAACTGGCACAAGTTTGTTCTACGCAACTGGCACAAGTTTGTTCTATGCAACTGGCACAAGTTTGTTCGACGCAACTGGCTCAAGTTTGTTCTACGCAACTGACACAAATTTGTTCTACGCAACTGGCACAACTTTGTTCAACGCAACTGGCACAAGTTTGTTCGATGCAATTGGCACAAGTTTGTTCTACGCAACTTTCACAAGTTTGTTCTACGCAACTGGCACAAGTTTATTCTACGCAACTGGCACAAGTTTGTTCAACGCAACTGGCACAAGTATGTTCGACGCAACTGTCACAAGTTTGTTCTACGCAACTGGCTCAAGTTTGTTCTACGCAACTGGCACAAGTTTGTTTGACGCAACTGGCACAAGTTTGTTTGACACAACTGGCACAAGTTTGTTCTATGTAACTGGCACAAGTTTGTTCTACGCAACTGGCACAAGTTTGTTCGATGCAACTGACACAAGTTTGTTCTATGCAACTAGCACAAGTTTGTTCTATGCAACTGGCACAAGTTTGTTCTACGCAACGGGCACAAGTTTGTTCAACGCAACTGGCACAAGTTTGTTTGACTCAACTGGCACAAGTTTGTTCGACGCAACTGGCACAAGTTTGTTCGATGCAACTGGCACAAGTTTGTTCGACGCAACTGGCACAACTTTGTTCTACGCAACTGGCACAAGTTTGTTCTACGCAACTGGCACAACTTTGTTCAACGCAACTGGCACAAGTTTGTTCGATGCAACTGGCACAAGTTTGTTCTACGCAACTTTCACAAGTTTGTTCTACGCAACTGGCACAAGTTTGATAGACGTAACTGGCACAAGTTTGTTTGACGCAACTGGCACAAGTTTGTTTGACGCAAGTAGCAAAAGTTTGTAGTTCGCAACTGGCACTAGTTTGTTCTACGCAAGTGGCCCAAGTTTGTTTGACGCAACTGGCAGAAGTTTGTTCTACGCAACTGACACAAGTTTGTTCTACGAAACTGGCACATGTTTGTAGTTCGCAACTGGCACAAGTTTGTTCTACGCAACTGGCCCAAGTTTGTTTGACGCAACTGGCAGAAGTTTATTCTACGCAACTGGCACAAGTTTGTCCTACGAAACTGGCACAAGTTTGTAGTTCGCAACTGGCACAAGTGTGTTCCACGCAACTGGCACAAGTTTGTTCGATGCAACTGGCACAAGTTAGTTCTGTGCAACTGGCATAAATTTGTTTGAAGCAACTGGGCCAAGTCTGTTTGACTTAACTGGCACAAGTTTGTTCTGCACAACTGGCACAAGTTTGTTCAATGCAACTGGCGCAAGTTTGTTCGATGCAACTGGCACAAGTTTGTTCTACGCAACTGGCTCAAGTTTGTTCTATGCAACTGGCACAAGTTTGTTTGACGCAACTGGCACAAGTTTGTCCTACGCATCTGGCACAAGTTTGTTTGACACAACTGGCACAAGTTTGTTCTACGCAACTGGCACAAGTTTGTTCTAAGCAACTGGCACAAGTTTGTTTGACGCAACAGGCACAAGTTTGTTTGACAAAACTGACAAAAGTTTGTTTGAAACAACTGGCACAGGTTTGTTCTACGCAACTGTCACAAGTTTGTTCGACGCAAATGGCACAAGTTTGTCCGACGCAACTGGCACAAGTTTGTTCTACGCAACTGGCACAAGTTTGTTGAACTCAACTGGCACAAGTATGTTCGACGCAACTGTCACAAGTTTGTTCTACGCAACTGGCTCAAGTTTGTTCTACGCAACTGGCACAAGTTTGTTTGACGCAACTGGCACAAGTTTGTTTGACACAACTGGCACAAGTTTGTTCTATGTAACTGGCAAAAGTTTGTTCTACGCAACTGGCACAAGTTTGTTCGATGCAACTGGCACAAGTTTGTTCTACGCAACTGACACAAGTTTGTTCTATGCAACTGGCACAAGTTTGTTCTATGCAACTGGCACAAGTTTGTTCAACGCAACTGGCACAAGTTTGTTTGACTCAACTGGCACAAGTTTGTTCGACGCAACTGGCACAAGTTTGTTCGATGCAACTGGCACAAGTTTGTTCGACGCAACTGGCACAAGTTTGTTCTACACAACTGGCACAAGTTTGTTCTACGCTACTGGCACAACTTTGTTCAACGCAACTGGCACAAGTTTGTTCGATGCAACTGGCACAAGTTTGTTCTACGCAACTTTCACAAGTTTGTTCTACGCAACTGGCACAAGTTTGTTCAACGCAACTGGCACAAGTTTATTCAACACAACTGGCACAAGTATGTTCGACGCAACTGGCACAAGTCTGTTTAACGCAACTAGCACAAGTTTGTTTGACGCAACTGGCACAAGTTTGTAGTTCTCAACTGGCACAAGATTGTTCAACGCAACTGGCAAAAGTTTGTTTAACGCAACTAGCACAAGTTTGTTTGACGCAACTGGCCCAAGTTTGTTCAACGCAACTGGCACAAGTTTGTAGTTCGCAACTGGCACAAGTTTGTTCTACGCAACTGGCACAAGTTTGTTTGACGCAACTGGCCCAAGTTTGTTTGACGCAACTGGCAAAAGTTTGTTTGAAACAACTGGCACAAGTTTGTCCAACGCAACTGGCACAAGTTTGTTAAATGCAACTGGCACAAGTTTGTTCGACGCAACTGGCATAAGTTTGTTCTACGCAACTGGAATATGTTTCTTCTACGCAACTGGCACAAGTTTGTTCTACGCAACTGATACAAGTTTGTTCTACGCAACTGGCACAAGTTTGTTCAACGGAACTGGCACAAGTATGTTCAATGCAACTGGCACAAGTTCTACGCAACTGTCTCAAGTTTGTTCTACGCAACTGGCACAAGTTTGTTCGACGCAACTGGCACAAGTTTGTACTATGCAACTGGCACAAGTTTGTTCTACGCAACTGTCCCAAGTTTGTTTGACGCAACTGGCAGAAGTTTGTTCTACGCAACTGGCACAAGTTTGTTCTACGTAACTGGAACAAGTTTGTTCTACGCAACTGGCCCAAGTTTGTTTGACGCAACTGGCACAAGTTTGTTTGACACAAATGGCACAAGTTTGTTCTACGTAACTGGTACAAGTTTGTTCATTGCAACTGGCACAAGTTTGTTCGACGCAACTGGCACAAGTTTGTTTGACGCAACTGGGACAAGTTTGTTTGACGCAACTGGCACAAGTTTGTTTGACGCAACTGGCACAAGTTTGTTCTACGAAACTGGCACAAGTTTGTTCTATGCAACTGGCACAAGTTTACAAGTTTGTTCATTGCAACTGGCACAAGTTTGTTCGACGCAACTGGCACAAGTTTGTTTGACGCAACTGGCACAAGTTTGTTTGACGCAACTGGCACAAGTTTGTTTGACGCAACTGGCACAAGTTTGTTCTACGAAACTGGCACAAGTTTGTTCTATGCAACTGGCACAAGTTTGTCTGACACAACTGGCACAAGTTTGTTCTACGTAACTGGCACAAGTTTGTTCTACGCAACTGGCACAAGTTTGTCTTATGCAACTGGCACAAGTTTGTTTGACACAACTGGCACAAGTTTGTTCGACTCAATTGGCACAAGTTTGTCCGACGCAACTGGCACAAGTGTGTTCGACGCAACTGGCACAAGTTTGTTCGATGCAACTGGCACAAGTTAGTTCTGTGCAACTGGCATAAATTTGTTTGAAGCAACTGGCACAAGTCTGTTTGACTTAACTGGCACAAGTTTGTTCTGCACAACCGGCACAAGTTTGTTCAATGCAACTGGCGTAAGTTTGTTCGATGCAACTGGCACAAGTTTGTTCTACGCAACTGGCTCAAGTTTGTTCTATGCAACTGGCACAAGTTTGTTTGACGCAACTGGCACAAGTTTGTCCTACGCATCTGGCACAAGTTTGTTTGACACAACTGGCACAAGTTTGTTGTACGCAACTGGCACAAGTTTGTTCTAAGCAACTGGCACAAGTTTATTTGACGCAACAGGCCCAAGTTTGTTTGACAAAACTGACAAAAGTTTGTTTGAAACAACAGGCACAAGTTTGTTCTACGCAACTGTCACAAGTTTGTTCGACGCAAATGGCACAAGTTTGTCCGACGCAACTGGCACAAGTTTGTTCTACGCAACTGGCACAAGTTTGTTCAACGCAACTGGCACAAGTATGTTCGACGCAACTGTCACAAGTTTGTTCTACGCAACTGGCTCAAGTTTGTTCTACGTAACTGGCACAAGTTTGTTTGACGCAACTGGCACAAGTTTGTTTGACACAACTGGCACAAGTTTGTTCTATGTAACTGGCACAAGTTTGTTCTACGCAACTGGCACAAGTTTGTTCTACGCAACTGGCACAAGTTTGTTCTAAGCAACTGGCACAAGTTTGTTCTACGCAACTGGCACAAGTTTGTTCAACGCAACTGGCACAAGTTTGTTTGACTCAACTGGCACAAGTTTGTTCGACGCAACTGGCACAAGTTTGTTCAATGCAACTGGCACAAGTTTGTTCGACGCAACTGGCACAACTTTGTTCTACGCAACTGGCACAAGTTTGTTCTACGCAACTGGCACAACTTTGTTCAACGCAACTGGCACAAGTTTGTTCGATGCAACTGGCACAAGTTTGTTCTACGCAACTTTCACAAGTTTGTTCTACGCAACTGGCACAAGTTTGTTAGACGTAACTGGCACAAGTTTGTTTGAAGTAACTGGCACAAGTTTGTTCTACGCAACTGGCACAAGTTTGTCTGACGCAACTTCACAAGTTTGTTTGCACAACTTTGTTTGACGCAACTGGCACAAGTTTGTTTGACGCAACTGGCACAAGTTTGTTAGACGCAACTGACACAAGTTTTTTCGACTCAATTGGTACAAGTTTGTTTGACGCAACCGGCACAAGTTTGTCTGACGCAAGAGGCACAAGTTTGTTTGACGCAACTGGCACAAGTTTGTTTGACGCAACTGGCACAAGTTTTTTTTACGCAACTGGCACAAGTTTTCTCGAAGCAACTGGCACAAGTTTGTTCGCCATATCTGGCACAAGTTTTTTCGACGCAACTGGCACAAGTTTGTTCGACGCAAATGGCACAAGTTTGTTTGACGCAACTGGCACAAGTTTCTTCGACGCAACTGGCACAAGTTTGTTCGCCATATCTGGCACAAGTTTTTTCGACGCAACTGGCACAAGTTTGTTCGACGCAAATGGCACAAGTTTGTTTGACGCAACTGGCACAAGTTTCTTCGACGCAACTGGCACAAGTTTGTTTGACCCAACTGGCACAAGTTTGTTCTACGCAACTGGCACAAGTTTGTTCAACACAACTGGCACAAGTTTGTTCTATGCAACTGGCACAAGATTGTTTGACACAACTGGCACAAGTTTGTTCTATGCAACTGTTATAAGTTTGTTTGACGCAACTGGTACAAGTTTGTTCTACGCAACTGGCACAAGTTTGTTCGACGCAACTGGCACAAGTTTGTTCTACGCAACTCTTTCTAGTTTGTTGTACACAACTGGCACAAGTTTGTTTGACACAACAGGCACAGGTTTGTTCTATGCAAATGTCAAATGTTTGTTCTACGCATCTGGCACAAGTTTGTTCTATGCAACTGGCACTAGTGTGTTCTACACAACTGGCACAAATTTGTTTGACACAACTGGCACATGTTTGTTCTACCCAACTGGCACAAGTTTGTTCAACACAACTGGCACAAGTTTGTTCTATGCAACTGGCACAAGATTGTTTGACACAACTGGCACAAGTTTGTTTTAAGCAACTGGCACAAGTTTGTTCGACGGAACTGATGCAAGTTTGTTCGACGCAACTGGCACAAGTTTGTTCGACGCAACTGGCACAAGTTTGTTCGACGCAACTAGAACAAGTTTGTTTAACGTAACTGGCACAAGTTTGTTCGACCAAACTGGCACAAGTTTGTTTGACACAACTTGAACAAGTTTGTTTAACGTAACTGGCACAAGTTTGTTCGACCAAACTGGCACAAGTTTCTTTGACACAACTGGCTTAAGTTTGTTTGACACAACTAGCACAAGGTTGTTCTACGCAACATGTACAAGTTTGTTCTACACAACTGGCACAAGTTTGTTTGACGCAACTGGCACAAGTTTGTTCTATGCAACTGACACTAGTTTGTTCGATGCAACTGGCACAAGTTTGTTCGACGCAACTGGCACAAGTTTGTTTGACGCAACTGGCACAAGTTTGTTAGACGCAACTGGCACAAGTTTGTTCAACGCAACTGGCACAAGTTTTTTTTAATCAATTGGCACAAGTTTGTTTGACGCAACTGGCACAAGTTTTTTTGACGCAACTGGCACAAGTTTGCTTGACGCAACTGGCACAAGTTTGTTTGACGCAACTGGCACAAGTTTATTTGACACAACTGGCACAACTTTTCTCGACGCAACTGGCACAAGTTTGTTCGCCGTAACTGGCACAAGTTTGTTTGACGCAACTGGCACAAGTTTATTTGACCCAACTGGCACAAGTTTTCTCGACGCAAGTGGCACAAGTTGGTTCGCCCTAACTGGCACAAGTTTGTTCGACGCAACTGGCACAAGTTTGTTCGACGCAACTGGCACAAGTTTGTTCGACGAACTGGCACAAGTTTGTTTGACGCAAATGGCACAAGTTTCTTCGACGTAACTGGCACAAGTTTGTTCAACAAACTGGCACAAGTTTGTTTGACGCAACTGGCACAAGTTTGTTTGACGCAACAGGCACAACTTTTTTTGACGCAACTGGCACAAGTTTATTTGACGCAACTGGCATAAGTTTTCTCGACGAAACTGGCACAAGTTTGTTCGCCGTAACTGGCACAAGTTTGTTCGACGCAACTGGCACAAGTTTGTTTGACGCAACTGGCACAAGTTTGTTCTACATAACTGGCACAAGTTTGTTCTATGCAACTGGCACAAGTTTGTTCTACGCAACTGGCAAAAGTTTGTTCGACGCAACTGGCACAAGTTTGTTTGACGCAACTGGCACAAGTTTGTTTGACGCAACTGGCACAAGTTTGTTCGACGCAACTGGCACAAGATTGTTCAACGCAACTGGCAAAAGTTTGTTTAACGCAACTAGCACAAGTTTGTTTGACGCAACTGGCCCAAGTTTATTCAACGCAACTGGCACAAGTTTGCAGTTCGCAACTGGCACAAGTTTGTTCTACGCAACTGGCACAAGTTTGTTTGACGCAACTGGCCCAAGTTTGTTTGACGCAACTGGCACAAGTTTGTTTAACGCAACTAGCACAGGTTTGTTTGACGCAACTGGCACAAGTTTGTTCAACGCAACTGGCACAAGTTTATTCAACACAACTGGCACAAGTATGTTCGACGCAACTGGCACAAGTTTGTTTAACACAACTAGCACAAGTTTGTTTGACGCAACTGGCACAAGTTTTTTCGACGCAACTGGCACAAGATTGTTCAACGCAACTTGCAAAAGTTTGTTTAACGCAACTAGCACAAGTTTGTTTGACGCAACTGGCCCAAGTTTGTTCAACGCAAATGGCACAAGTTTGCAGTTCGCAACTGGCACAAGTTTGTTCTACGCAACTGGGACAAGTTTGTTTGACGCAACTGGCCCAAGTTTGTTTGACGCAACTGGCAAAAGTTTGTTTGAAACAACTGGCACAAGTTTGTTCTACGCAACTGTCACAAGTTTGTTCAACACAACTGGCACAAGTTTGTCCAACGCAACTGGCACAAGTTTGTTCGATGCAACTGGCACAAGTTTGTTCGACGCAACTGGCATAAGTTTGTTCTACGCAACTGGAAAATGTTTCTTCTACGCAACTGGCACAAGTTTGTTCTACGCAACTGATACAAGTTTGTTCTACGCAACTGGCACAAGTTTGTTCAACGGAACTGGCACAAGTATGTTCGATGCAACTGGCACAAGTTTGTTCTACGCAACTGTCTCAAGTTTGTTCTACGCAACTGGCACAAGTTTGTTTTACGCAACTGGCACAAGTTTGTACTACGCAACTGGCACAAGTTTGTTCTACGCAACTGTCCCAAGTTTGTTTGACGCAACTGGCAGAAGTTTGTTCTACGCAACTGGCACAAGTTTGTTCTACGTAACTGGAACAAGTTTGTTCTACGCAACTGGCCCAAGTTTGTTTGACGCAACTGGCACAAGTTTGTTTGACACAAATGGCACAAGTTTGTTCTACGTAACTGGTAAAAGTTTGTTCTATGCAACTGGCACAAGTTTGTTCGACGCAACTGGCACAAGTTTGTTTGACGCAACTGGCACAAGTTTGTTTGACGCAACTGGCACAAGTTTGTTTGACGCAACTGGCACAAGTTTGTTCTATGCAACTGGCACAAGTTTGTCTGCCATAACTGGCACAAGTTTGTTCTACGTAACTGGCACAAGTTTGTTCTACGCAACTGGCACAAGTTTGTCTTATGCAACTGGCACAAGTTTGTTTGACACAACTGGCACAAGTTTGTTCGACTCAATTGGCACAAGTTTGTCCGACGCAACTTTCACAAGTGTGTTCGACGCAACTGGCACAAGTTTGTTCGGTGCAACTGGCACAAGTTAGTTCTGTGCAACTGGCATAAATTTGTTTGAAGCAACTGGCACAAGTCTGTTTGACTTAACTGGCACAAGTTTGTTCTGCACAACTGGCACAAGTTTGTTCAATGCAACTGGCGCAAGTTTGTTCGATGCAACTGACACAAGTTTGTTCTACGCAACTGGCTCAAGTTTGTTCTTTGCAACTGGCACAAGTTTGTTTGACGCAACTGGCACAAGTTTGTCCTACGCATCTGGCACAAGTTTGTTTGACACAACTGGCACAAGTTTGTTCTACGCAACTGGCACAAGTTTGTTCTAAGCAACTGGCACAAGTTTGTTTGACGCAACAGGCCCAAGTTTGTTTGACAAAACTGACAAAAGTTTGTTTGAAACAACTGGCACAAGTTTGTTCTACGCAACTGTCACAAGTTTGTTCGACGGAAATGGCACAAGTTTGTCCGACGCAACTGGCACAAGTTTGTTCTACGCAACTGGCACAAGTTTGTTCAACGCAACTGGCACAAGTATGTTCGACGCAACTGTCACAAGTTTGTTCTACGCAACTGGCTCAAGTTTGTTCTACGCAACTGGCACAAGTTTGTTTGACGCAAGTGGCACAAGTTTGTTTGACACAACTGGCACAAGTTTGTTCTATGTAACTGGCACAAGTTTGTTCTACGCAACTGGCACAAGTTTGTTCGATGCAACTGGCACAAGTTTGTTCTACGCAACTGGCACAAGTTTGTTCTATGCACCTGGCACAAGTTTGATCTACGCAACTGGCACAAGTTTGTTCAACACAACTGGCACAAGTTTGTTTGACTCAACTGGCACAAGTTTGTTCGACGCAACTGGCACAAGTTTGTTCTACGCAACTGGCTCAAGTTTGTTCTACGCAACTGGCACAAGTTTGTTCTACGCAACTGGCACAACTTTGTTCAACGCAACTGGCACAAGTTTGCTCGATGCAACTGGCACAAGTTTGTTCTACGCAACTTTCACAAGTTTGTTCTACGCAACTGGCACAAGTTGTTAGACGTAACTGGCACAAGTTTGTTTGACGCAACTGGCACAAGTTTTCCTACGCAAGTAGCAAAAGTTTGTAGTTCGCAACTGGCACTAGTTTGTTCTACGCAACTGGCCCAAGTTTGTTTGACGCAACTGGCAGAAGTTTGTTCTACGCAACTGACACAAGTTTGTTCTACGAAACTGGCACAAGTTTGTAGTTCGCAACTGGCACAAGTTTGTTCTATGCAACTGGCCCAAGTTTGTTTGACGCAACTGGCAGAAGTTTATTCTACGCAACTGGCACAAGTTTGTCCTACGAAACTGGCACAAGTTTGTAGTTCGCAACTGGCACAAGTTTGTTCTACGCAACTGACACAAGTTTGTTCTACGCAACTGGCACAAGTTTGTTCTAAGCAACTAGCACAAGTTTGTTCTACGCAACTGGCACAAGTTTGTTCTACGCAACTGGCACAAGGTTGTTCTACGCAACTGGCACAATTTTGTTCTACGCAACAGGCACAGGTTTGTTCTTCGCAACCGGCACAAGATTGTTTGACGCAACTGGCACAAGTTTGTTCTATGCAACTGGCACAAGTTGGTTCTACGCAACTGGCACAAGTTTGTTTGATGCAACTGGCACAAGTTTGTTCGACGCAACTGGGAGAAGTTTGTTCTACGCAACTGGCACAAGTTTGTTCGACGCAACTGGCACAAGTTTGTTTGACTCAACTGGCAAAATTTTGTTTGAAACAACTGGCACAAGTTTGTTCTACGCAACTGGCACAAGTTTGTTCAATGCAACTGGCACAAGTTTGTCCGACGCATCTGGCACAAGTTTGTTTGCTGCAACAGGCACAAGTTTGTTCGACGGAACTGGCACAAGTTTGTTCGGCGCAACTGGCACAAGTTTGTTCTACGCAACTGGCGCAAGTTTGTTCTACGCAACTGGCACAAGTTTGTTTGTCGCAATTAGCACAAGTTTGTTCTTCGCAACTGGCGCAAGTTTGTTCTACGCAACTGGCCCAAGTTTATTCTATGCAACTGGCACAAGTTTGTTCTATGGGACTGGCAGAATTTTGTTCGATACAACTGGCACATGTTTGTTCTACGCAACTGGCACAAGTTTGTTCTACGCTACTGGCACAAGTTTATTCAACACAACTGGTACAAGTATGTTCGACGCAACTGGCACAAGTTTGTTCTACGCAACTGGCTCAAGTTTGTTCTGCGCAACTGGCAAAAGTTTGTTTGATGCAACTGGCACAAGTTTGTCCTACACAACTGGCACAAGTTTGTTCTACGGAACTGGCCCAAGTTTGTTTGACGCAACTGGCACAAGTTTGTTCTAAGCAACTGGCACAAGTTTGTTCGATGGAATTGGCGCAAGTTTGTTCTACGCAACTGGCACAAGTTTGTTCTACGCAACTGGCACAAGTTTGTTCTACGCAACTGGCACAAGTTTGTTTGACACAAATGGCACAAGTTTGTTTGACACAAATGGCACAAGTTTATTCGACCCACCTGGCACAAGTTTGTTCTACGCAACTGTCACAAGTTTGTTCAACGCAACTGGCACAAGTTTATTCAACACAATTGGCACAAGTATGTTCGACGCAACTGCAAAAGTTTGTTTAACGCAACTAGCACAAGTTTGTTTGACGCAACTGGCACAAGTTTGTTCGATGCAACTGGCACAAGATTGTTCAACGCAACTGGCAAAAGTTTGTTTAACGCAACTACCACAAGTTTATTTGACGCAACTGGCCCAAGTTTGTTCAACGCAACTGGCACAAGTTTGTAGTTCGCAACTGGCAAAAGTTTGTTCTACGCAACTGGCACAAGTTTGTTTGACGCAACTGGCCCAAGTTTGTTTGACGCAACTGGCAAAAGTTTGTTTGAAACAACTGGCACAAGTTTGTTCTACGCAACTGTCACAAGTTTGTTCAACGCAACTGGCACAAGTTTGTCCAACGCAACTGGCACAAGTTTGTTCGATACAACTGGCACAAGTTTGTTTGACGCAACTGGCACAAGTTTGTTCTACGCAACTGGAAAATGTTTCTTCTACGCAACTGGCACAAGTTTGTTCTACGCAACTGATACAAGTTTGTTCTACGCAACTGGCACAAGTTTGTTCAACGGAACTGGCACAAGTGTGTTCGATGCAACTGGCACAAGTTTGTTCTACGCAACTGTCTCAAGTTTGTTCTACGCAACTGGCACAAGTTTGTTTGACGCAACTGGCACAAGTTTGTTTGACGCAACTGGCACAAGTTTGTTCTACGTAACTGGCACAAGTTTGTTCTACGCAACTGGCACAAGTTTGTTCTACGCAACTGGCACAAGTTTGTTCTACGCAACTGGCACAAGTTTGTTTGACACAAATGGCCCAAGTTTGTTTGACACAAATGGCACAAGTTTATTCTATCCAACTGGCACAAGTTTGTTCTACGCAACTGTCACAAGTTTGTTCAACGCAATTGGCACAAGTTTATTCAACAAAACTGGCACAATTATGTTCGACGCAACTGGCACAAGTTTGTTTAACGCAACTAGCACAAGTTTGTTTGACGCAACTGGCACAAGTTTGTTCGACGCAACTGGCACAAGATTGTTCAACGCAACTGGCAAAAGTTTGTTTAACGCAACTACCACAAGTTTGTTTGACGCAACTGGCCCAAGTTTGTTCAACGCAACTGGCACAAGTTTGTAGTTCGCAACTGGCACAAGTTTGTTCTACGCTACTGGCACAAGTTTGTTTGATGCAACTGGCCCAAGTTTGTTTGACGCAACTGGCAAAAGTTTGTTTGAAACAACTGGCACAAGTTTGTTCTACGCAACTGTCACAAGTTTGTTCAACGCAACTGGCACAAGTTTGTCCAACGCAACTGGCACAAGTTTGTTCGATGCAACTGGCACAAGTTTGTTCGACGCAACTGCCACAAGTTAGTTCTACGCAACTGGAATAGGTTTCTTCTACGCAACTGGCACAAGTTTGTTCTACGCAACTGATACAAGTTTGTTCTACGCAACTGGCACAAGTTTGTTCGACGCAACTGGCACAAGTTTGTTTGACGCAACTGGCACAAGTTTGTTTGACGCAACTGGCACAAGTTTGTTTGACGCAACTGGCACAAGTTTGTCCTACGCAAGTGGCACAAGTTTGTAGTTCGCAACTGGCACAAGTTTGTTCTACGCAACTGGCACAAGTTTGTTTGACGCAACTGGCACAAGTTTGTTCTACGCAACTGACACAAGTTTGTTCTACGCAACTAGCACAAGTTTGTTCTACGCAACTGGCACAAGTTTGTTCTACGCAAATAGCACAAGTTTGTTCTACGCAACTAGCACAAGTTTGTTCTACTTAACTGGCACAAGTTTGTTCTACGCAACTGGCACAAGTTTGTTTGACGCAACTGGCACAAGTTTGTCCTACGCAAGTGTCACAAGTTTGTAGTTCTCAACTGGCACAAGTTTGTTCTACGCAACTGGCACAATTTTGTTTGACGCAACTGGCACAAGTTTGTCCTACGTAAGTGGCACAAGTTTGTAGTTCGCAACTGGCACAAGTTTGTTCTACGCAACTGGCACAAGTTTGTTCTACGCAACTGGCACAAGTTGGTTCTACGCAACTGACACAAGTTTGTTTGACTCAACTGGCAGAAGTTTGTTCAACACAACTGGCACAAGTTTGTTTGACGCAACTGTCACAAGTTTGTTCGACGCAACTGGCACAAGTTTGTTCGACGCAACTGGCAAAAGTTTGTTTGACGCAACTGGCACAAGTTCGTTTGACGCAAATGGCACAAGGTTCTTCTACGCAACTGGCACAAGTTTGTTTGAAGTAACTGGCACAAGTTTGTTCTACGCAACTGGCACAAGTTTGTTTGACGCAACTTCACAAGTTTGTTTGCACAACTTTGTTTGACGCAACTGGCACAAGTTTGTTTGACGCAACTGGCACAAGTTTGTTAGACGCAACTGGCACAAGTTTTTTCGACTCAATTGGTACAAGTTTGTTTGACGCAACCGGCACAAGTTTGTCTGACGCAAGAGGCACAAGTTTGTTTGACGCAACTGGCACAAGTTTGTTTGACGCAACTGGCACAAGTTTTTTTTACGCAACTGGCACAAGTTTTCTCGAAGCAACTGGCACAAGTTTGTTCGCCATATCTGGCACAAGTTTTTTCGACGCAACTGGCACAAGTTTGTTCGACGCAAATGACACAAGTTTGTTTGACGCAACTGGCACAAGTTTCTTCGACGCAACTGGCACAAGTTTGTTTGACCCAACTGGCACAAGTTTGTTCTACGCAACTGGCACAAGTTTGTTCTGTGCAACTGGCACTAGTTTGTTCTATGCAACTGTTATAAGTTTGTTTGACGCAACTGGTACAAGTTTGTTCTACGCAACTGGCACAAGTTTGTTCGACGCAACTGGCACAAGTTTGTTCTACGCAACTCTTACTAGTTTGTTGTACACAACTGGCACAAGTTTGTTTGACACAACAGGCACAGGTTTGTTCTATGCAAATGTCAAATGTTTGTTCTACGCATCTGGCACAAGTTTGTTCTATGCAACTGGCACTAGTGTGTTTTACACAACTGGCACAAATTTGTTTGACACAACTGGCACATGTTTGTTCTACCCAACTGGCACAAGTTTGTTCAACACAACTGGCACAAGTTTGTTCTATGCAACTGGCACAAGATTGTTTGACACAACTGGCACAAGTTTGTTCTAAGCAACTGGCACAAGTTTGTTCGACGGAACTGATGCAAGTTTGTTCGACGCAACTGGCACAAGTTTGTTCGACGCAACTGGCACAAGTTTGTTCGACGCAACTAGAACAAGTTTGTTTAACGTAACTGGCATAAGTTTGTTCGACCAAACTGGCACAAGTTTGTTCGACACAACTAGAACAAGTTTGTTTAACGTAACTGGCACAAGTTTCTTCGACCAAACTGGCACAAGTTTCTTTGACACAACTGGCATAAGTTTGTTTGACACAACTAGCGCAAGGTTGTTCTACGCAACATGTACAAGTTTGTTCTACGCAACTGGCACAAGTTTGTTTGACGCAACTGGCACAAGTTTGTTCTATGCAACTGGCACTAGTTTGTTCGATGCAACTGGCACAAGTTTGTTCGACGCAACTGGCACAAGTTTGTTTGACGCAACTGGCACAAGTTTGTTAGACGCAACTGGCACAAGTTTGTTCAACGCAACTGGCACAAGTTTTTTTTAATCAATTGGCACAAGTTTGTTTGACGCAACTGGCACAAGTTTGTTTGACGCAACTGGCACAAGTTTGCTTGACGCAACTGGCACAAGTTTGTTTGACGCAACTGGCACAAGTTTATTTGACACAACTGGCACAACTTTTCTCGACGCAACTGACACAAGTTTGTTCGCCGTAACTGGCACAAGGTTGTTTGACGCAACTGGCACAAGTTTATTTGACGCAACTGGCACAAGTTTTCTCGACGCAAGTGGCACAAGTTGGTTCGCCCTAACTGGCACAAGTTTGTTCGACGCAACTGGCACAAGTTTGTTCGACGCAACTGGCACAAGTTTGTTCGACGAACTGGCACAAGTTTGTTTGACGCAACTGGCACAAGTTTCTTCGACGTAACTGGCACAAGTTTGTTCAACGAACTGGCACAAGTTTGTTTGATGCAACTTGCACAAGTTTGTTTGACGCAACTGGCACAAGTTTTTTTGACGCAACTGGCACAAGTTTATTTGACGCAACTGGCATAAGTTTTCTCGACGAAACTGGCATAAGTTTGTTCGCCGTAACTGGCACAAGTTTGTTCAACGCAACTGGCAAAAGTTTGTTTAACGCAACTAGCACAAGTTTGTTCTACGCAACTGGCACAAGTTTATTCAACGCAACTGGCACAAGTTTGTAGTTTGCAACTGGCACAAGTTTGTTCTACGCAACTGGCATAAGTTTGTTTGCCGCAACTGGCACAAGTTTGTTCAACGCAACTGGCACAAGTTTATTCAACACAACTGGCACAAGTATGTTCGACGCAACTGGCACAAGTTCGTTTAACGCAACTAGCACAAGTTTGTTTGACGCAACTAGCACAAGTTTGTTCGACACAACTGGCACAAGATTGTTCAATGCAACTGGCAAAAGTTTGTTTAACGCAACTACCACAAGTTTGTTTGACGCAACTGGCCCAAGTTTGTTCAACGCAACTGGCACAAGTTTGTAGTTCGCAACTCGCACAAGTTTGTTCTACACAACTGGCACAAGTTTGTTTGACGCAACTGGCCCAAGTTTGTTTGACGCAACTGGCAAAAGTTTGTTTGAAACAACTGGCACAAGTTTGTTCTACGCAACTGTCACAAGTATGTTCAACACAACTGGCACAAGTTTGTCCAACGCAACTGGCACAAGTTTGTTCGATGCAACTGGCACAAGTTTGTTCGACGCAACTGGCATAAGTTTGTTCTACGCAACTGGAAAATGTTTCTTCTACGCAACTGGCACAAGTTTGTTCTACGCAACTGATACAAGTTTGTTCTACGCAACTGGCACAAGTTTGTTCAACGGAACTGGCACAAGTATGTTCGATGTAACTGGCACAAGTTTGTTCTACGCAACTGTCTCAAGTTTGTTCTACGCAACTGGCACAAGTTTGTTTGACGCAACTGGCACAATTTTGTACTACGCAACTGGCACAAGTTTGTTCTACGCAACTGTCCCAAGTTTGTTTGACGCAACTGGCAGAAGTTTGTTCTACGCAACTGGCACAAGTTTGTTCTACGTAACTGGAACAAGTTTGTTCTACGCAACTGGCCCAAGTTTGTTTGACGCAACTGGCACAAGTTTGTTTGACACAAATGGCACAAGTTTGTTCTACGTAACTGGTACAAGTTTGTTCTATGCAACTGGCACAAGTTTGTTCGACGCAACAGGCACAAGTTTGTTTGACGCAACTGGCACAAGTTTGTTTGACGCAACTGGCACAAGTTTGTTTGACGCAACTGGCACAAGTTTGTTCTACGAAACTGGCA
Organism: Macrobrachium rosenbergii; assembly: GCA_039081455.1. Classification (NCBI taxonomy): domain Eukaryota; kingdom Metazoa; phylum Arthropoda; class Malacostraca; order Decapoda; family Palaemonidae; genus Macrobrachium; species Macrobrachium rosenbergii. The sequence goes on along the minus strand of JANJGK010000240.1, from coordinate 295,085 downwards.
CAAGTTTGTTCTATGCAACTGGCACAAGTTTGTGTGACACAACTGGCACAAGTTTGTTCTACATAACAGGCACAAGTTTGTTCTACGCAACTGGCACAAGTTTGTCTTATGCAACTGGCACAAGTTTGTTTGACACAACTGGCACAAGTTTGTTCGACTCAATTGGCACAAGTTTGTCCGACGCAACTGGCACAAGTGTGTTCGACGCAACTGGCACAAGTTTGTTCGATGCAACTGGCACTAGTTAGTTCTGTGCAACTGGCATAAATTTGTTTGAAGCAACTAGCACAAGTCTGTTTGACTTAACTGGCACAAGTTTGTTCTGCACAACTGGCACAAGTTTGTTCAATGCAACTGGCGCAAGTTTGTTCGATGCAACTGGCACAAGTTTGTTCTACGCAACTGGCTCAAGTTTGTTCTATGCAACTGGCACAAGTTTGTTTGACGCAACTGGCACAAGTTTGTCCTACGCATCTGGCACAAGTTTGTTTGACACAACTGGCACAAGTTTGTTCTACGCAACTGGCACAAGTTTGTTCTAAGCAACTGGCACAAGTTTGTTTGACGCAACAGGCCCAAGTTTGTTTGACAAAACTGACAAAAGTTTGTTGGAAACAACTGGCACAAGTTTGTTCTACGCAACTGTCACAAGTTTGTTCGACGCAAATGGCACAAGTTTGTCCCACGCAACTGGCACAAGTTTGTTCTACGCAACTGGCACAAGTTTGTTCAACGCAACTGGCACAAGTATGTTCGACGCAACTGTCACAAGTTTGTTCTACGCAACTGGCTCAAGTTTGTTCTACGCAACTGGCACAAGTTTCTTTGACGCAACTGGCACAAGTTTGTTTGACACAACTGGCACAAGTTTGTTCTATGTAACTGGCACAAGTTTGTTCTACGCAACTGGCACAAGTTTGTTAGATGCAACTGGCACAAGTTTGTTCTACGCAACTGGCACAAGTTTCTTCTATGCAACTGGCACAAGTTTGTTCTACGCAACTGGCACAAGTTTGTTCAACGCAACTGGCACAAGTTTGTTTGACTCAACTGGCACAAGTTTGTTCGACGCAACGGGCACAAGTTTGTTCGATGCAACTGGCACAAGTTTGTTCGACGCAACTGGCACAAGTTTGTTCTACGCAACTGGCACAAGTTTGTTCTACGCAACTGGCACAACTTTGTTCAACGCAACTGGCACAAGTTTGTTCGATGCAACTGGCACAAGTTTGTTTTACGCAACTTTCACATATTTGTTCTACGCAACTGGCACAAGTTTGTTAGACGTAACTGGCACAAGTTTGTTTGACGCAACTGGCACAAGTTTGTCCTACGTAAGTAGCAAAAGTTTATAGTTCGCAACTGGCACTAGTTTGTTCTACGCAACTGGCCCAAGTTTGTTTGACGCAACTGGCAGAAGTTTGTTCTACGCAACTGACACAAGTTTGTTCTACGAAACTGGCACAAGTTTGTAGTTCGCAACTGGCACAAGTTTGTTCTACGCAACTGGCCCAAGTTTGTTTGACGCATCTGGCAGAAGTTTATTCTACGCAACTGGCACAAGTTTGTCCTACGAAACTGGCACAAGTTTGTATTTCGCAACTGGCACAAGTTTGTTCTACGCAACTGGCCCAAGTTTGTTTGAAGCAACTGGCAGAAGTTTGTTCTACGCAACTGACACAAGTTTGTTCTACGCAACTGGCACAAGTTTGTTCTAAGCAACTAGCACAAGTTTGTTCTACGCAACTGGCACAAGTTTGTTCTACGCAACTGGCACAAGGTTGTTCTACGCAACTGGCACAATTTTGTTCTATGCAACAGGCACAGGTTTGTTCTTCGCAACCGGCACAAGATTGTTTGACGCAACTGGCACATGTTTGTTCTCTGCAACTGGCACAAGTTGGTTCTACGCAACTGGCACAAGTTTGTTTGATGCAACTGGCACAAGTTTGTTCGACGCAACTGGCAGAAGTTTGTTCTACGCAACTGGCACAAGTTTGTTCGACGAAACTGGCACAAGTTTGTTTGACTTAACTGGCAAAAGTTTGTGTGAAACAACTGGCACAAGTTTGTTCTACGCAACTGGCACAAGTTTGTTCAATGCAACTGGCACATGTTTGTCCGACGCAACTGGCACAAGTTTGTTCGCTGCAACAGGCACAAGTTTGTTCGACGGAACTGGCACAAGTTTGTTCGGCGCAACTGGCACAAGTTTGTTCTACGCAACTGGCGCAAGTTTGTTCTACGCAACTGGCACAAGTTTGTCCAATGCAACTGGCACAAGTTTGTTCGATGCAAGTGGCACAAGTTTGTTCTACGCAACTGGCCCAAGTTTATTCTATGCAACTGGCACAAGTTTGTTTGACGCAACTGGCAGAATTTTGTTCGATACATCTGGCACATGTTTGTTCTACGCTACTGGCACAAGTTTATTCAACACAACTGGTACAAGTATGTTCGACGCAACTGGCACAAGTTTGTTCTACGCAACTGCCTCAAGTTTGTTCTACGCAACTGGCACAAGTTTGTTTGACGCAACTGGCACAAGTTTGTCCTACACAACTGGCACAAGTTTGTTCTACGGAACTGGCCCAAGTTTGTTTGACGCAACTGGCACAAGTTTGTTCTAAGCAACTGGCACAAGTTTGTTCGATGGAATTGGCGCAAGTTTGTTCTACGCAACTGGCACAAGTTTGTTCTACGCAACTGGCCCAAGTTTATTCTATGCAACTGGCACAAGTTTGTTTGACGCAACTGGCAGAATTTTGTTCGATACATCTGGCACAAGTTTGTTCTACGCTACTGGCACAAGTTTATTCAACACAACTGGTACAAGTATGTTCGACGCAACTGGCACAAGTTTGTTCTACGCAACTGCCTCAAGTTTGTTCTACGCAACTGGCACAAGTTTGTTTGACGCAACTGGCACAAGTTTGTCCTACACAACTGGCACAAGTTTGTTCTACGGAACTGGCCCAAGTTTGTTTGACGCAACTGGCACAAGTTTGTTCTAAGCAACTGGCACAAGTTTGTTCGATGGAATTGGCGCAAGTTTGTTCTACTCAACTGGCACAAGTTTGTTCGACGCAACTGGCACAAGTTTTTTTGACACAAATGGCACAAGTTTGTTTAACACAAATATCACAAGTTTATTCGACCCACCTGGCACAAGTTTGTTCTACGCAACTGTCACATGTTTGTTCAACACAACTGGCACAAGTTTATTCAACACAACTGGCACAAGTATGTTCGACGCAACTGCACAAGTTTGTTTAACGCAACTAGCACAAGTTTGTTTGACGCAACTGGCAAAAGTTTGTTCGACGCAACTGGCACAAGATTGTTCAACGCAACTGGCAAAAGTTTGTTTAACGCAACTACCACAAGTTTGTTTGACGCAACTGGCCCAAGTTTGTTCAACGCAACTGGCACAAGTTTGTAGTTCGCAACTGGCACAAGTTTGTTCTACGCATCTGGCACAATTTTGTTTGACGCAACTGGCCCAAGTTTGTTTGACGCAACTGGCAAAAGTTTGTTTGAAACAACTGGCACAAGTTTGTTCTACGCAACTGTCACAAGTTTGTTCAACGCAACTGGCACAAGTTTGTCCAACGCAACTGGCACAAGTTTGTTCGATGCAACTGGCACAAGTTTGTTCGACGCAACTGGCACAAGTTTGTTCTTCGCAACTGGAAAATGTTTCTTCTACGCAACTGGCACAAGTTTGTTCTACGCAACTGATACAAGTTTGTTCTACGCAACTGGCACAAGTTTGTTCAACGGAACTAGCACAAGTGTGTTCGATGCAACTGGCACAAGTTTGTTCTACGCAACTGTCTCAAGTTTGTTCTACGCAACTGGCACAAGTTTGTTTGACGCAATTGGCACAAGTTTGTTTGACGCAACTGGCACAAGTTTGTTCTACGTAACTGGCACAAGTTTGTTCTACGCAACTGGCACAAGTTTGTTCTACGCAACTGGCACAAGTTTGTTCTACGCAACTGGCACAAGTTTGTTTGACACAAATGGCACAAGTTTGTTTGACACAAATGGCACAAGTTTATTCTACCCAACTGGCACAAGTTTGTTCTACGCAACTGTCACAAGTTTGTTCAACGCAACTGGCACAAGTTTATTCAACACAACTGGCACAATTATGTTCGACGCAACTGGCACAAGTTTGTTTAACGCAACTAGCACAAGTTTGTTTGACGCAACTGGCACAAGTTTGTTCGACGCAACTGGCACAAGATTGTTCAAGGCAACTGGCAAAAGTTTGTTTAACGCAACTAGCACAAGTTTGTTTGACGCAACTGGCCCAAGTTTGTTCAACGCAACTGGCACAAGTTTGTAGTTCGCAACTGGCACAAGTTTGTTCTACGCAACTGGCACAAGTTTGTTTGACGCAACTGGCCCAAGTTTGTTTGACGCAACTGGCAAAAGTTTGTTTGAAACAACTGGCACAAGTTTGTTCTACGCAACTGTCACAAGTTTGTTCAACGCAACTGGCACAATTTTGTCCAACGCAACTGGCACAAGTTTGTTCGATGCAACTGGCACAAGTTTGTTCGACGCAACTGCCACAAGTTTGTTCTACGCAACTGGAATATGTTTCTTCTACGCAACTGGCACAAGTTTGTTCTACGCAACCAATACAAGTTTGTTCTACGCAACTGGCACAAGTTTGTTCGACGCAACTGGCACAAGTTTGTTTGACGCAACTGGCACAAGTTTGTTTGACGCTACTGGCACAAGTTTGTTTGACGCAACTGGCACAAGTTTGTCCTACGCAAGTGTCACAAGTTTGTAGTTCTCAACTGGCACAAGTTTGTTCTACGCAACTGGCACAATTTTGTTCGACGCAACTGGCACAAGTTTGTCCTACGCAACTGGCACAAGTTTGTCCTACGCAAGTGGCACAAGTTTGTAGTTCGCAACTGGCACAAGTTTGTTCTACGCAACTGGCACAAGTTTGTTTGGCGCAACTGGCACTAGTTTGTTCTACGCAACTGACAAAAGTTTGTTCTACGCAACTAGCACAAGTTTGTTCTACGCAACTGGCACAAGTTTGTTCTACGCAACTAGCACAAGTTTGTTCTACTTAACTGGCATCAGGTTTGTTCTACGCAACTGGCACAAGTTTGTTTGACGCAACTGGCATAAGTTTGTCCTACGCAAGTGTCACAAGTTTGTAGTTCTCAACTGGCACAAGTTTGTTTTACGCAACTGGCACAATTTTGTTTGACGCAACTGGCACAAGTTTGTCCTACGCAAGTGGCACAAGTTTGTAGTTCGCAACTGGCACAAGTTTGTTCTACGCAACTGGCACAAGTTTGTTCTACGCAACTGGCACAAGTTTGTTCTACGCAACTGACACAAGTTTGTTTGACACAACTGGCAGAAAATTGTTCAACACAACTGGCACAAGTTTGTTTGACGCAACTGTCGCAAGTTTGTTCGACGCAACTGGCACAAGTTTGTTCGACGCAACTGGCAAAAGTTTGTTTGAAGTAACTGGCACAAGTTCGTTTGACGCAAATGGCACAAGGTTCTTCTACGCAACTTGCACAAGTTTGTTTGAAGTAACTGGCACAAGTTTGTTCTACGCAACTGGCAAAAGTTTGTTTGACGCAACTTCACAAGTTTGTTTGCACAACTTTGTTTGACGCAACTGGCACAAGTTTGTTTGACGCAACTGGCACAAGTTTGTTAGACGCAACTGGCACAAGTTTTTTCGACTCAATTGGTACAAGTTTGTTTGACGCAACCGGCACAAGTTTGTCTGACGCAAGAGGCACAAGTTTGTTTGACGCAACTGGCACAAGTTTGTTTGACGCAACTGGCACAAGTTTTTTTTACGCAACTGGCACAAGTTTTCTCGAAGCAACTGGCACAAGTTTGTTCGCCATATGTGGCACAAGTTTTTCGACGCAACTGGCACAAGTTTGTTCGACGCAACTGGCACAAGTTTGTTTGACCCAACTGGCACAAGTTTGTTCTACGCAACTGGCACAAGTTTGTTCTGTGCAACTGGCACTAGTTTGTTCTATGCAACTGTTATAAGTTTGTTTGACGCAACTGGTACAAGTTTGTTCTACGCAACTGGCACAAGTTTGTTCAACGCAACTGGCACAAGTTTGTTCTACGCAACTCTTACTAGTTTGTTGTACACAACTGGCACAAGTTTGTTTGACACAACAGGCACAGGTTTGTTCTATGCAAATGTCAAATGTTTGTTCTACGCATCTGGCACAAGTTTGTTCTATGCAACTGGCACTAGTGTGTTCTACACAACTGGCACAAATTTGTTTGACACAACTGGCACAAGTTTGTTCAACACAACTGGCACAAGTTTGTTCAACACAACTGGCACAAGTTTGTTCTATGCAACTGGCACAAGATTGTTTGACACAACTGGCACAAGTTTGTTCTAAGCAACTGGCACAAGTTTGTTCGACGGAACTGATGCAAGTTTGTTCAACGCAACTGGCACAAGTTTGTTCGACGCAACTGGCACAAGTTTGTTCGACGCAACTAGAACAAGTTTGTTTAACGTAACTGGCACAAGTTTGTTCGACCAAACTGGCACAAGTTTGTTCGACACAACTAGAACAAGTTTGTTTAACGTAACTGGCACAAGTTTGTTCGACCAAACTGGCACAAGTTTCTTTGACACAACTGGCATAAGTTTGTTTGACACAACTAGCACAAGGTTGTTCTACGCAACATGTACAAGTTTGTTCTACGCAACTGGCACAAGTTTGTTTGACGCAACTGGCACAAGTTTGTTCTATGCAACTGGCACTAGTTTGTTTGATGCAACTGGCACAAGTTTGTTCGACACAACTGGCACAATTTTGTTTGACGCAACTGGCACAAGTTTGTTAGACGCAACTGGCACAAGTTTGTTCAACGCAACTGGCACAAGTTTTTTTTAATCATTTGGCACAAGTTTGTTTGACGCAACTGGCACAAGTTTGTTTGACGCAACTGGCACAAGTTTGTTTGACGCAACTGGCACAAGTTTATTTGACACAACTGGCACAACTTTTCTCGACGCAACTGGAACAAGTTTGTTCGCCGTAACTGGCACAAGTTTGTTTGGCGCAACTGGCACAAGTTTATTTGACGCAAGTGGCACAAGTTTTCTCGACGCAAGTGGCACAAGTTGGTTCGCCCTAACTGGCACAAGTTTGTTCGACGCAACTGGCACAAGTTTGTTCGACGCAACTGGCACAAGTTTGTTCGACGAACTGGCACAAGTTTGTTTGACGCAACTGTCACAAGTTTCTTCGACGTAACTGGCACAAGTTTGTTCAACGAACTGGCACAAGTTTGTTTGACGCAACTGGCACAAGTTTGTTTGACGCAACTGGCACAAGTTTTTTTGACGCAACTGGCACAAGTTTATTTGACGCAACTGGCATAAGTTTTCTCGACGAAACTGGCACAAGTTTGTTCGCCGTACCTGGCACAAGTTTGTTCGACGCAACTGGCACAAGTTTGTTTGACGCAACTGGCACAAGTTTGTTCTACATAACTGGCACAAGTTTGTTCTATGCAACTGGCACAAGTTTGTTCTACGCAACTGGCACAAGTTTGTTCGACGCAACTGGCACAAGTTTGTTTGACGCAACTGGCACAAGTTTGTTTGACGCAACTGGCACAAGTTTGTTCGACGCAACTGGCACAAGATTGTTCAACGCAACTGGCAAAAGTTTGTTTAACGCAACTGGCCCAAGTTTATTCAACGCAACTAGCACAAGTTTGTTTGACGCAACTGGCCCAAGTTTATTCAACGCAACTGGCACAAGTTTGTAGTTCGCAACTGGCACAAGTTTGTTCAACGCAACTGGCACAAGTTTGTTTGACGCAACTGGCCCAAGTTTGTTTGACGCAACTGGCACAAGTTTGTTTAACGCGACTAGCACAAGTTTGTTTGACGCAACTGGCACAAGTTTGTTCAACGCAACTGGCACAAGTTTATTCAACACAACTGGCACAAGTATGTTCGACGCAACTGGCACAAGTTTGTTTAACGCAACTAGCACAAGTTTGTTTGACGCAACTGGCACAAGTCTGTTCTATGCAACTGGCACAAGATTGTTCAACGCAACTGGCAAAAGTTTGTTTAACGCAACTAGCACAAGTTTGTTTGACGCAACTGGCCCAAATTTGTTCAACGCAACTGGCACAAGTTTGTAGTTCGCAACTGGCACAAGTTTGTTCTACGCAACTGGCACAAGTTTGTTTGACGCAACTGGCCCAAGTTTGTTTGACGCAACTGGCAAAAGTTTGTTTGAAACAACTGGCACCAGTTTGTTCTACGCAACTGTCACAAGTTTGTTCAACACAACTGGCACAAGTTGGTCCAACGCAACTGGCACAAGTTTGTTCCATGCAACTGGCACAAGTTTGTTCGACGCAACTGGCATAAGTTTGTTCTACGCAACTGGAAAATGTTTCTTCTACGCAACTTGCACAAGTTTGATCTACGCAACTGATACAAGTTTGTTCTACGCAACTGGCACAAGTTTGTTCAACGGAACTGGCACAAGTATGTTCGATGCAACTGGCACAAGTTTGTTCTACGTAACTGTCTCAAGTTTGTTCTACGCAACTGGCACAAGTTTGTTTGACGCAACTGGCACAAGTTTGTACTACGCAACTGGCACAAGTTTGTTCTACGCAACTGTCCCAAGTTTGTTTGACGCAACTGGCAGAAGTTTGTTCTACGCAACTGGCACAAGTTTGTTCTACGTAACTGGAACAAGTATGTTCTACGCAACTGGCCCAAGTTTGTTTGACGCAACTGGCACAAGTTTGTTTGACACAAATGGCACAAGTTTGTTCGACGTAACTGGTACAAGTTTGTTTGACGCAACTGGAACAAGTTTGTTTGATGCAACTGGCACAAGTTTGTTTGACGCAACTGGCACAAGTTTGTTCTACGAAACTGGCACAAGTTTGTTCTATGCAACTGGCACAAGTTTGTCTGACACAACTGGCACAAGTTTGTTCTACGTAACTGGCACAAGTTTGTTCTACGCAACTGGCACAAGTTTGTCTTATGCAACTGGCACAAGTTTGTTTGACACAACTGGCACAAGTTTGTTCGACTCAATTGGCACAAGTTTGTCCGACGCAACTGGCACAAGTGTGTTCGACGCAACTGGCACAAGTTTGTTCGATGCAACTGGCACAAGTTAGTTCTGTGCAACTGGCATAAATTTGTTTGAAGCAACTGGCACAAGTCTGTTTGACTTAACTGGCACAAGTTTGTTCTGCACAACTGGCACAAGTTTGTTCAATGCAACTGGCGCAAGTTTGTTCGATGCAACTGGCACAAGTTTGTTCTACGCAACTGGCTCAAGTTTTTTCTATGCAACTGGCACAAGTTTGTTTGACGCAACTGGCACAAGTTTGTCCTACGCATCTGGCACAAGTTTGTTTGACATAACTGGCACAAGTTTGTTCTACGCAACTGGCACAAGTTTGTTCTAAGGAACTGGCACAAGTTTGATTGACACAACAGGCCCAAGTTTGTTTGACAAAACTGACAAAAGTTTATTGGAAACAACTGGCACAAGTTTCTTCTACGCAACTGTCACAAGTTTGTTCGACACAAATGGCACAAGTTTGTCCGACGCAACTGGCACAAGTTTGTTCTACGCAACTGGCACAAGTTTGTTCAACGCAACTGGCACAAGTATGTTCGACGCAACTGTCACAAGTTTGTTCTACGCAACTGGCTCAAGTTTGTTCTACGCAACTGGCACAAGTTTGTTTGACGCAAGTGGCACAAGTTTGTTTGACACAACTGGCACAAGTTTGTTCTATGTAACTGGCACAAGTTTGTTCTACGCAACTGGCACAAGTTTGTTCGATGCAACTGGCACAAGTTTGTTCTACGCAACTGGCACAAGTTTGTTCTATGAAACTGACACAAGTTTGTTCTACGCAACTGGCACAAGTTTGTTCACCGCAACTGGCAGAAGTTTGTTTGACTCAACTGGCACAAGTTTGTTCGACGCAACGGGCACAAGTTTGTTCGATGCAACTGGCACAAGTTTGTTCGACGCAACTGTCACAAGTTTGTTCTACGCAACTGGCACAAGTTTGTTCTACGCAACTGGCACAACTTTGTTCAACGCAACTGGCACAAGTTTGTTCGATGCAACTGGCACAAGTTTGTTCTACGCAACTTTCACAAGTTTGTTCTACGCAACTGGCACAAGTTTGTTAGACGTAACTGGCACAAGTTTGTTTGACGCAACTGGCACAAGTTTGCCCTACGCAAGTAGCAAAAGTTTGTAGTTCGCAACTGGCACTAGTTGTTTTACGCAACTGGCCCAAGTTTGTTTGACGCAACTGGCAGAAGTTTGTTCTACGCAACTGACACAAGTTTGTTCTACGAAACTGGCACAAGTTTGTAGTTCGCAACTGGCACAAGTTTGTTCTACGCAACTGGCCCAAGTTTGTATGACGCAACTGGCAGAAGTTTATTCTACGCAACTGGCACAAGTTTGTCCTACGAAACTGGCACAAGTTTGTAGTTCGCAACTGGCACAAGTTTGTTCTACGCAACTGGCCCAAGTTTGTTTGACGCAACTGGCAGAAGTTTGTTCTACGCAACTGACACAAGTTTGTTCTACGCAACTGGCACAAGTTTGTTCTAAGCAACTAGCACAAGTTTGTTCTACGCAACTGGCACAAGTTTGTTCTACGCAACTGGCAAAAGGTTGTTCTACGCAATTGGCACAATTTTGTTCTACGCAACAGGCACAGGTTTGTTCTTCGCAACCGGCACAAGATTGTTTGACGCAACTGGCACAAGTTTGTTCTATGCAACTGGCACAAGTTGGTTCCACGCAACTGGCACAAGTTTGTTTGATGCAACTGGCACAAGTTTGTTCGACGCAACTGGCAGAAGTTTGTTCTACGCAACTGGCACAAGTTTGTTCGACGCAACTGGCACAAGTTTGTTTGACTCAACTGGCAAAAGTTTGTTTGAAACAACTGGCACAAGTTTGTTCTACGCAACTGGCACAAGTTTGTTCAATGCAACTGGCACAAGTTTGTCCGACGCAACTGGCACAAGTTTGTTCGCTGCAACAGGCACAAGTTTGTTCGACGGAACTGGCACAAGTGTGTTCGGCGCAACTGGCACAAGTTTGTTCTACGCAACTGGCGCAAGTTTGTTCTACGCAACTGGCACAAGTTTGTTTGTCGCAATTAGCAGAAGTTTGTTCTTCGCAACTGGCACAAGTTTGTTCTACGCAACTGGCCCAAGTTTATTCTATGCAACTGGCACAAGTTTGTTCTATGCGACTGGCAGAATTTTGTTCGATACAACTGGCACATGTTTGTTCTACGCAACTGGCACAAGTTTGTTCTACGCTACTGGCACAAGTTTATTCAACACAAATGGTACAAGTATGTTCGACGCAACTGGCACAAGTTTGTTCTACGCAACTGGCTCAAGTTTGTTCTACGCAACTGGCACAAGTTTGTTTGATGCAACTGGCACAAGTTTGTCCTACACAACTGGCACAAGTTTGTTCTACGGAACTGGCCCAAGTTTGTTTGACGCAACTGGCACAAGTTTGTTCTAAGCAACTGGCACAAGTTTGTTCGATGGAATTGGCGCAAGTTTGTTCTACGCAACTGGCACAAGTTTGTTCTTTGCAACTGGCACAAGTTTGTTCTACGCAACTGGCACAAGTTTGTTTGACACAAATGGCACAAGTTTGTTTGACACAAATGGCACAAGTTTATTCGACCCAACTGGCACAAGTTTGTTCTATGCAACTGTCACAAGTTTGTTCAACGCAACTGGCACAAGTTTATTCAACACAACTGGCACAAGTATGTTCGACGCAACTGGCACAAGTTTGTTTAACGCAACTAGCACAAGTTTGTTTGACGCAACTGGCACAAGTTTGTTCGACGCAACTGGCACAAGATTGTTCAACGCAACTGGCAAAAGTTTGTTTAACGCAACTACCACAAGTTTGTTTGACGCAACTGGCCCAAGTTTGTTCAGCGCAACTGGCACAAGTTGGTAGTTCGCAACTGGCACAAGTTTGTTCTACGCAACTGTCACAAGTTTGTTTGACGCAACTGGCCCAAGTTTGTTTGACGCAACGGCAAAAGTTTGTTTGAAACAACTGGCACAAGTTTGTTCTACGCAACTGTCACAAGTTTGTTCAACGCAACTGGCACAAGTTTGTCCAACGCAACTGGCACAAGTTTGTTCGATAGAACTGGCACAAGTTTGTTCGACGCAACTGGCACAAGTTTGTTCTATGCAACTGGAAAATGTTTCTTCTACGCAACTGGCACAAGTTTGTTCTACGCAACTGATACAAGTTTGTTCTACGCAACTGGCACAAGTTTGTTCAACGGAACTGGCACAAGTGTGTTCGATGCAACTGGCACAAGTTTTTTCTGCGCAACTGTCTCAAGTTTGTTCTACGCAACTGGCACAAGTTTGTTTGACGCAACTGGCACAAGTTTGTTTGACGCAACTGGCACAAGTTTGTTCTACGTAACTGGCACCAGTTTGTTCTACGCAACTGGCACAAGTTTGTTCTACGCAACTGGCACAAGTTTATTCAACACAACTGGCACAATTATGTTCGACGCAACTGGCACAAGTTTGTTTAACGCAACTAGCACAAGTTTGTTTGACGCAACTGGCACAAGTTTGTTCGACGCAACTGGCACAAGATTGTTCAACGCAACTGGCAAAAGTTTGTTTAACGCAACTGGCCCAAGTTTGTTCAACGCAACTGGAACAAGTTTGTAGTTCGCAACTGGCACAAGTTTGTTTGACGCAACTGGCACAAGTTTGTTTGACGCAACTGGCCCAAGTTTGTTCAACGCAACTGGAACAAGTTTGTAGTTCGCAACTGGCACAAGTTTGTTCTACGCAACTGGCCCAAGTTTGTTTGACGCAACTGGCAAAAGTTTGTTTGAAACAACTGGCACAAGTTTGTTCTACGCAACTGTCACAAGTTTGTTCAACGCAACTGGCACAAGTTTGTCCAACGCAACTGGCACAAGTTTGTTCGATGCAACTGGCACAAGTTTGTTCGACGCAACTGCCACAAGTTTGTTCTACGCAACTGGAAAAAGTTTCTTCTACGTAACTGGCACAAGTTTGTTCTACGCAACTGATACAAGTTTGTTCTACGCAACTGGCACAAGTTTGTTCGACGCAACTGGCACAAGTTTGTTTGACGCAACTGGCACAAGTTTGTTTGACGCAACTGGCACAAGTTTGTTTGACGCAACTGGCACAAGTTTGTCCTACGCAAGTGTCACAAGTTTGTAGTTCTCAACTGGCAAAAGTTTGTTCTACGCAACTGGCACAATTTTGTTTGACGCAACTGGCACAAGTTTGTCCTACGCAAGTGGCACAAGTTTGTAGTTCGCAACTGGCACAAGTTTGTTCTACGCAACTGGCACAAGTTTGTTCTACGCAACTGACACAAGTTTGTTCTACGCAACTGGCAAAAGTTTGTTCTACGCAACTAGCACAAGTTTGTTCTACGCAACTAGCACAAGTTTGTTCTACTTAACTGGCACAAATTTGTTCTACGCAACTGGCTCAAGTTTGTTTGACGCAACTGGCACAAGTTTGTCCTACGCAAGTGTCACAAGTTTGTAGTTCGCAACTGGCACAAGTTTGTTCTACGCAACTGACACAAGTTTGTTCTACGCAACTGGCACAAGTTTGTTCTACGCAACTAGCACAAGTTTGTTCTACGCAACTAGCACAAGTTTGTTCTACTTAACTGGCACAAATTTGTTCTATGCAACTGGCTCAAGTTTGTTTGACGCAACTGGCACAAGTTTGTCCTACGCAAGTGTCACAAGTTTGTAGTTCTCAACTGGCACAAGTTTGTTCTACGCAACTGGCACAATTTTGTTTGACGCAACTGGCACAAGTTTGTCCTACGCAAGTGGCACAAGTTTGTAGTTCGCAACTGGCACAAGTTTGTTCTACGCAACTGGCACAAGTTTGTTCTACGCAACTGGCACAAGTTTGTTCGACGCAACTGGCACAAGTTTGTTCTACGCAACTGACACAAGTTTGTTTGACACAACTGGCAGAAGTTTGTTCAACACAACTGGCACAAGTTTGTTTGACGCAACTGTCGCAAGTTTGTTCGACGCAACTGGCACAAGTTTGTTCGACGCAACTGGCAAAAGTTTGTTTGACGCAACTGGCACAAGTTCGTTTGACGCAAATGGCACAAGGTTCTTCTACGCAACTGGCACAAGTTTGTTTGAAGTAACTGGCACAAGTTTGTTCTACGCAACTGGCACAAGTTTGTTTGACGCAACTTCACAAGTTTGTTTGCACAACTTTGTTTGACGCAACTGGCACAAGTTTGTTTGACGCAACTGGCACAAGTTTGTTAGACGCAACTGGCACAAGTTTTTTCGACTCAATTGGTACAAGTTTGTTTGACGCAACCGGCACAAGTTTGTCTGACGCAAGAGGCACAAGTTTGTTTGACGCAACTGGCACAAGTTTGTTTGACGCAACTGGCACAAGTTTTTTTTATGCAACTGGCACAAGTTTTCTTGAAGCAACTGGCACAAGTTTGTTCGCCATATCTGGCACAAGTTTTTTCGACGCAACTGGCACAAGTTTGTTCGACGCAAATGGCACAAGTTTGTTTGACGCAACTGGCACAAGTTTCTTCGACGCAACTGGCACAAGTTTGTTTGACCCAACTGGCACAAGTTTGTTCTACGCAACTGGCACAAGTTTGTTCTGTGCAACTGGCACTAGTTTTTTTCTATGCAACTGTTATAAGTTTGTTTGACGCAACTGGTACAAGTTTGTTCTACGCAACTGGCACAAGTTTGTTCGACGCAACTGGCACAAGTTTGTTCTACGCAACTCTTACTAGTTTGTTGTACACAACTGGCACAAGTTTGTTTGACACAACAGGCACAGGTTTGTTCTATGCAAATGGCAAATGTTTGTTCTGCGCATCTGGCACAAGTTTGTTCTATGCAACTGGCACTAGTGTGTTCTACACAACTGGCACAAATTAGTTTGACACAACTGGCACATGTTTGTTCTACCCAACTGGCACAAGTTTGTTCAACACAACTAGCACAAGTTTGTTCTATGCAACTGGCACAAAATTGTTTGACACAACTGGCACAAGTTTGTTCTAAGCAACTGGCACAAGTTTGTTCGACGGAACTGATGCAAGTTTCTTCGACGCAACTGGCACAAGTTTGTTCGACGCAACTGGCACAAGTTTCTTCGACGCAACTAGAACAAGTTTGTTTAACGTAACTGGCACAAGTTTGTTCGACCAAACTGGCACAAGTTTGTTCGACGCAACTAGAACGAGTTTGTTTAAAGTAACTGGCACAAGTTTGTTCGACCAAACTGGCACAAGTTTCTTTGACACAACTGGCATAAGTTTGTTTGACACAACTAGCACAAGGTTGTTCTACGCAACATGTACAAGTTTGTTCTACGCAACTGGCACAAGTTTGTTTGACGCAACTGGCACAAGTTTCTTCTATGCAACTGGCACTAGTTTGTTCGATGCAACTGGCACAAGTTTGTTCGACGCAACTGGCACAAGTTTGTTTGACGCAACTGGCACAAGTTTGTTAGACGCAACTGGCACAAGTTTGTTCAACGCAACTGGCACAAGTTTTTTTTAATCAATTGGCACAAGTTTGTTTGACGCAACTGGCACAAGTTTGTTTGACGCAACTGGCACAAGTTTGTTTGACGCAACTGGCACAAGTTTGTTTGACGCAACTGGCACAAGTTTATTTGACACAACTGGCACAACTTTTCTCGACGCAACTGGCACAAGTTTGTTCGCCGTAACTGGCACAAGTTTGTTTGACGCAACTGGCACAAGTTTATTTGACGCAACTAGCACAAGTTTTCTCGACGCAAGTGGCACAAGTTGGTTCGCCCTAACTGGCACAAGTTTGTTCGACGCAACTGGCACAAGTTTGTTCGACGCAACTGGCACAAGTTTGTTCGACGAACTGGCACAAGTTTGTTTGACGCAACTGGCACAAGTTTCTTCGACGTAACTGGCACAAGTTTGTTCAACGAACTGGCACAAGTTTGTTTGGCGCAACTGGCACAAGTTTGTTTGACGCAACTGGCACAAGTTTTTTTGACGCAACTGGCACAAGTTTATTTGACGCAACTGGCATAAGTTTTCTCAACGAAACTGGCACAAGTTTGTTCGCCGTAACTGGCACAAGTTTGTTCGACGCAACTGGCACAAGTTTGTTTGAGGCAACTGGCACAAGCTTGTTCTACATAACTGGCACAAGTTTGTTCTATGCAACTGGCACAAGTTTGTTCTACGCAACTGGCACAAGTTTGTTCGACGCAACTGGCACAAGTTTGTTTGGCGCAACTGGCACAAGTTTGTTTGACGCAACTGGCACAAGTTTGTTTGACGCAACTGGCACTAGTTTGTTTGATGCTACTGGCACAAGTTTGTTTGACACAACTGGCACAAGTTTGTTTGACGCAACTGGCACAAGTTTGTTTGACGCAACTGGCACAAGTTTGTTTGACGCAACTGGCATAAGGTTGTTCTACGCAACTGGCACAAGTTTGTTCTATGCAACTGGCACAAGTTTGTTTGACGCAACTGGCACAAGTTTGTTCCACGCAACTGACACAAGTTTGTTCTACGCAACTGGCACAAGTTGGTTCTAAGCAACTCTTACTAGTTTGTTGTACACAACTGGCACAAGTTTGTTTGACACAACTGGCACAAGTTTGTTCTACACAAATGGCAAAAGTTTGTTCTACGCATCTGGGACTTGTTTGTTCTATGCAACTGGCACTAGTTTGTACTAGGCAAATGGCACAAATTTGTTTGACGCAAAAGTTTGTTCTACACTACTGGCACAAGTTTGTTCGACGCAACTGGCACAAGTTTGTTCTGTGCAACTGGCACAAGTTTGTTTGACACAACTGGCACAAGTTTGTTCTAAGCAACTGGCACAAGTTTGTTCGACGGAACTGGCGCAAGTTTGTTCGACGCAACTGGCACAAGTTTGTTCGACGCAACTGGCACAAGTTTGTTCGATGCAACTGGTACAAGTTTGTTTAACGTAACTGGCACAAGTTTGTTCGTCCCAACTGGCACAAGTTTGTTTGACACAACTGGCACAAGTTTGTTCGACGCAACTGGCATAAGTTTGTTTGACGCAACTGGCAAAAGTTTGTTTGACGTAACTGGCACAAGTTTGTTCTACGCAACATGCACAAGCTTGTTCTACGCAACTGGCACAAGTTTGTTTGACGCAACTGGCACTAGTTTGTTTGATGCAACTGGCACAAGTTTGTTCGACGCTATATGCACAAGTTTGTTCTACGCAACTGGCACAAGATTGTTCTATGCAACTGGCACTAGTTTGTTTGATGCAACTGGCACAAGTTTGTTCGACGCAACTGGCCCAAGTTTGTTTGACGCAACTAGCACAAGTTTGTTAGACGCAACTGGAACAAGTTTTTTCGACGCAACTGGCACAAGTTTTTTCGACTTAATTGGCACAAGTTTGTTTGACACAACTGGCACAAGGTTGTTTGATGCCACTGGCACAAGTTTGTTTGACGTAACTGGCACAAGTTTGTTTGACGCAACCGGCAAAAGTTTTCTCGACACAACTGACACAAGTTTGTTTGCCATAACTGGCACAAGTTTGTTCGACGCAAATGGCACAAGTTTGTTCGACGCAACTGGCACAAGTTTGTTTGATGCAACTGGCACAAGTTTCTTTGACGAAACTGGCACAAGTTTGTTTGACGTAACCAGCACAAGTTTGTTTGACGCAACTGGCACAAGGTTGTTCTGCGCAACTGGCACAGGTTTGTTCTACGCAACAGGCACAATTTTGTTTGACGCAACTGGCATAAGTTTGTTCTATGCAACTGGCACAAGTTTGTTCGATGCAACTGGCACAAGTTTGTTCTACGCAACTGGCACAAGTTTGTTTGACGCAACTGGCACAAGTTGTTAGGCGCAACTGGCACAAGTTTGCTTGACGCAACTGGCACAAGTTTGTTCTATGCAACTGGCACTAGTTTGTTTGATGTAACTGGCACAAGTTTGTTCGACGCAACTGGTACAATTTTGTTCGACGCAACTGGCACAAGTTTGTTTGACGCAACTGGCACAAGTTTCTTCGACGCAACTGGCACAAGTTTGTTCGACGAACAGTCACAAGTTTGTTTGACGTAATTGGCACAAGTTTGTTCTACTCAACTGGCACAAGTTTGTTCTATGCAACTGGCACAAGGTTGTTTTACGCAACTGGCATAAGTTTGTTTGACGCAACTGGCACAAGTTTGTTCTACAAACTAGCACAAGTTTGTTCAACGCAACTGGCACAAGGTTGTTCTACGCAACTGGCACAAGTTTGTTCTACGCAACTGGCACAGTTTTTTTGACGCAACTGACACAAGGTTGTTCTACGCAACTGGCACAAGTTTGTTGGATGCCACTGACACAAGTTTGTTCCACGAAACTGGCCCAAGTTTTTTTGACGCAACTGGCACAAGTTTGTTAGACGCAACTGGCAGAAGTTTGTTCGACGCAAGTGGTACAAGTTTTTTCGACTCAATTGGCACAATTTTTTTTTTTGGCGCAACTGGAACAAGTTTGTTTGACGCAACTGGCACAAGTTTGTTTGACGCAACTAGCACAAGTTTGTTTGACGCAACTGGCACAAGTTTATTTGACTCAACTGGCACAAGTTTTCTCGACGAAACTGGCACAAGTTTGTTCGCCGTAAATGGCACAAGTTTGTTCGACACAAATGACACAAGTTTGTTTGACTGAACTGGCACAAGTTTGTTCTACATAACTGGCACAAGTTTGTTCTATGCAACTGGCACAACTTTGTTCTACGCAACTGGCACAAGTTTGTTTGACGCAACTGGCACAAGTTCGTTTGACGCACCTGGCACAAGGTTATTCCTTGCAACTGGCACAAGTTTGTTCTATGCAAATGGCACAAGTTTGTGTGACGCAACTGGCACAAGTTTGTTTGATGCAACAGGCACAAGTTTATTTGACACAACTAGCACAAGTTTATTTGACGCAACTGGCACAAGTTTTCTCGACCCAAGTGGCACAAGTTGGTTCGCCGTAACTGGCACAAGTTTGTTCGACGCAACTGGCACAGTTTTGTTCGACGCAACTGGCACAAGTTTGTTTGACGCAACTGGCACAAGTTTCTTCGACGCAACTGGCACAAGTTAGTTCGATGAACTGGCACAAGTTTGTTTGACGTAATTGGCACAAGTTTGTTCTACTCAACTAGCACAAGTTTGTTCTATGCAACTGGCACTAGTTTGTTTTACGCAACTGGCATAAGTTTGTTTGACGCAACTGGCACAAGTTTGTTCTACAAACTAGCACAAGTTTGTTCAACGCAACTGGCACAAGGTTGTTCTACGCAACTGGCACAAGTTTGTTTGACGCAACTGGCACAAGTTTGTTCCACGCAACTGGCACAAGTTTGTTCTACGCAACTGGCACAAGTTTGTTCTAAGCAACTCTTACTAGTTTGTTGTACACAACTGGCACAAGTTTGTTTGACACAACTGGCACAAGTTTGTTCTACGCAAATGGCAAAAGTTTGTTCTACGCATCTGGGACTTGTTTGTTCTATGCAACTGGCACTAGTTTGTACTAGGCAAATGGCACAAATTTGTTTGACGCAACTGGCACATATTTGTTCTACACTACTGGCACAAGTTTGTTCGACGCAACTGGCACAAGTTTGTTCTGTGCAACTGGCACAAGTTTGTTTGACACAACTGGCACAAGTTTGTTCTAAGCAACTGGCACAAGTTTGTTCGACGGAACTGGCGCAAGTTTGTTCGACGCAACTGGCACAAGTTTGTTCGACGCAACTGGCACAAGTTTGTTCGATGCAACTGGTACAAGTTTGTTTAACGTAACTGGCACAAGGTTGTTCTACGCAACTGGCACAAGTTTGTTTGACACAACTGGCACAAGTTTGTTCGACGCAACTGGCATAAGTTTGTTTGACGCAACTGGCAAAAGTTTGTTTGACGTAACTGGCACAAGTTTGTTCTACGCAACATGCACAAGCTTGTTCTACGCAACTGGCACAAGTTTGTTTGACGCAACTGGCACTAGTTTGTTTGATGCAACTGGCACAAGTTTGTTCGACGCTATATGCACAAGTTTGTTCTATGCAACTGGCACAAGTTTGTTCTATGCAACTGGCACTAGTTTGTTTGATGCAACTGGCACAAGTTTGTTCGATGCAACTGGCCCAAGTTTGTTTGACGCAACTGGCACAAGTTTGTTAGACGCAACTGGAACAAGTTTTTTCGACGCAACTGGCACAAGTTTTTTCGACTTAATTGGCACAAGTTTGTTTGACACAACTGGCACAAGGTTGTTTGATGCCACTGGCACAAGTTTGTTTGACGTAACTGGCACAAGTTTGTTTGACGCAACCGGCACAAGTTTTCTCGACACAACTGACACAAGTTTGTTCGCCGTAACTGGCACAAGTTTGTTCGACGCAAATGGCACAAGTTTGTTCGACGCAACTGGCACAAGTTTGTTTGATGCAACTGGCACAAGTTTCTTTGACGAAACTGGCACAAGTTTGTTTGACGTAACCAGCACAAGTTTGTTTGACGCAACTGGCACAAGGTTGTTCTACGCAACTGGCACAGGTTTGTTCTACGCAACTGGCACAAGTTTGTTCGATGCAACTGGCACAAGTTTGTTCACCGCAAGTGGCCCAAGTTTGTTTGACGCAACTGGCACAAGTTGTTAGGCGCAACTGGCACAAGTTTGTTTGACGCAACTGGCACAAGTTTGTTCTATGCAACTGGCACTAGTTTGTTTGATGTAACTGGCACAAGTTTGTTCGACGCAACTGGCACAATTTTGTTCGACGCAACTGGCACCAGTTTGTTTGACGCAACTGGCACAAGTTTCTTCGACGCAACTGGCACAAGTTTGTTCGACGAACAGGCACAAGTTTGTTTGACGTAATTGGCACAAGTTTGTTCTACTCAACTGGCACAAGTTTGTTCTATGCAACTGGCACTAGTTTGTTTTACGCAACTGGCATAAGTTTGTTTGACGCAACTGGCACAAGTTTGTTCTACAAACTAGCACAAGTTTGTTCAACGCAACTAGCACAAGGTTGTTCTACGCAACTGGCACAAGTTTGTTCTACGCAACTGGCACAGTTTTTTTGACGCAACTGACACAAGGTTGTTCTACGCAACTGGCACAAGTTTGTTGGATGCCACTGACACAAGTTTGTTCCACGAAACTGGCCCAAGTTTTTTTGACGCAACTGGCACAAGTTTGTTAGACGCAACTGGCAGAAGTTTGTTCGACGCAACTGGTACAAGTTTTTTCGACTCAATTGGCACAAGTTTTTTTTTTGGCGCAACTGGAACAAGTTTGTTTGACGCAACTGGCACAAGTTTGTTTGACGCAACTAGCACAAGTTTGTTTGACGCAACTGGCACAAGTTTATTTGACTCAACTGGCACAAGTTTTCTCGACGAAACTGGCACAAGTTTGTTCGCCGTAAATGGCACAAGTTTGTTCGACACAAATGACACAAGTTTGTTTGACTGAACTGGCACAAGTTTGTTCAACATAACTGGCACAAGTTTGTTCTATGCAACTGGCACAACTTTGTTCTACGCAACTGGCACAAGTTTGTTTGACGCAACTGGCACAAGTTCGTTTGACGCACCTGGCACAAAGTTATTCCTTGCAACTGGCACAAGTTTGTTCTATGCAAATGGCACAAGTTTGTGTGACGCAACTGGCACAAGTTTGTTTGATGCAACAGGCACAAGTTTGTTTGACACAACTAGCACAAGTTTATTTGACGCAACTGGCACAAGTTTTCTCGACCCAAGTGGCACAAGTTGGTTCGCCGTAACTGGCAAAAGTTTGTTCGACGCAACTGGCACAGTTTTGTTCGACGCAACTGGCACAAGTTTGTTTGACGCAACTGGCACAAGTTTCTTCGACGCAACTGGCACAAGTTAGTTCGATGAACTGGCACAAGTTTGTTTGACGTAATTGGCACAAGTTTGTTCTACTCAACTGGCACAAGTTTGTTCTATGCAACTGGCACTAGTTTGTTTTACGCAACTGGCATAAGTTTGTTTGACGCAACTGGCACAAGTTTGTTCTACAAACTAGCACAAGTTTGTTCAACGCAACTGGCACAAGGTTGTTCTACGCAACTGGCACAAGTTTGTTCTACGCAACTGGCACAGTTTGTGTGACGCAACTGACACAAGGTTGTTCTCCGCAACTGGCACAAGTTTGTTGGATGCCACTGACACAAGTTTGTTCCACGAAACTGGCCCAAGTTTTTTTGACGCAACTGGCACAAGTTTGTTAGACGCAACTGGCACAAGTTTGTTCGACGCAACTGGCACAAGTTTTTTCGACTCAATTGGCACAAGTTTTTTTCTGGCGCAACTGGAACAAGTTTGTTTGACGCAACTGGCACAAGTTTGTTTGACGCAACTAGCACAAGTTTGTTTGACGCAACTGGCACAAGTTTATTTGACGCAACTGGCACAAGTTTTCTCGACGAAACTGGCACAAGTTTGTTCGCCGTAAATGGCACAAGTTTGTTCGACACAACTGGCACAAGTTTGTTTGACTCAACTGGCACAAGTTTGTTCTACATAACTGGCACAAGTTAGTTCTATGCAACTGGCACAAGTTTGTTCTACGCAACTGGCACAAGTTTGTTCGACGCAACTGGCACAGGTTTGTTTGACGCAACTGGCACAAGTTTGTTTGACGCAACTGGCACAAGTTCGTTTGACGCAACTGGCACAAGGTTGTTCTATGCAACTGGCACAAGTTTGTTCTATGCAAATGTCACAAGTTTGTTTGACGCAACTGGCACAAGTTTGTTTGATGCAACAGGCACAAGTTTGTTCTACATAGCCTAACTGGCACAAGTTTGTTGTACACAACAGCTCAAGTTTGTTGTACACAACTGGCAAAAGTTTGTTTGACACAACTGACACAAGTTTGCTCTACGCAAATGGCAAAAGTTTGTTCTATGCACCTGGCACAAGTTTGTTCTATGCAACTGGCAGTAGTTTGTTTGATGCAACTGGCACAAATTTGTTTGACGCAACTGGCACATGTTTGTTCTACCCAACTGGCACAAGTTTGTTCGACGGAACTGGCGCAAGTTTGATCGACGCAACTGGCACAAGTTTGTTCGACGCAACTGGCACAAATTTGTACGGCGCAACTGGTACAAGTTTGTTTAACGTAACTGGCACAAGCTTGTTCGACCCAACTGGCAAAAGATTGTTTCACACAACTGGCACACGTTTGTGCGGCGCAACTGGCACAAGTTTGTTTGACGCAACTGGCACAAGTTTGTTTGACGCAACTGGCACAAGGTTGTTCTACGCAATATGTACAAGATTGTTCTACGCAACTGGCACAAGTTTGTTTGATGCAACTGGCACAAGTTTGTTCTATGCAACTGGCACAAGTTTGTTCGATGCAACTGGCACAAGTTTGTTTGACGCAACTGGCACAAGTTTGTTTGACGCAACTGGCACAAGTTTGTTAGACGCAACTGGCACAAGTTTGTTCAACGCAACTGCACAACTTTTTTCGAATCAATTGGCAGAAGTTTGTTTGACGCAACTGGCACAAGTTTGTTTGACGCAACTGGCACAAGTTTGTTTGACGCAAGTGGCACAAGTTTATTTGACGCAACTGGCACAACTTTTTTCACGCAACTGGCACAAGTTTGTTCGCCGTAACTGGCCCAAGTTTGTTTGACGCAACTGGCACAAGTTTATTTGACGCAACTGGCACAAGTTTCTCGACGCAAGTGGCACAAGTTTGTTCGCCGTAACTGGCACAAGTATGTTCGACGCAACTGGCACAAGTTTGTTTGACGCAACTGGCACAAGTTTCTTCGACGCAACTGGCACAAGTTACTTCGACGCAACAGGCACAAGTTTGTTTGATGCAATTGGTACAAGTTTGTTCTACTCAACTGGCACAAGTTTGTTCTTTGCAACTGGCACTAGTTTGTTTTATGCAACTGGCATAAGTTTGTTTGACGCAACTGGCACAAGTTTGTTCTACCAACTAGCACAAGTTTGTTCGACGCAACTGGCACAAGGTTGTTCTACGCAACTGGCACAAGTTTGTTCTACGCAACTGGCACAAGTTTGTTTCGACGCAACTGGCACAAGTTTGTTCGACGCAACTGGCACAAGTTTGTTCTACGCAACTGGAAAATGTTTCTTCTACGCAACTGGCACAAGTTTGATCTACGCAACTGATACAAGTTTGTTCTACGCAACTGGCACAAGTTTGTTCTACATAACTGGCACAAGTTTGTTCTATGCAACTGGCACAAGTTTGTTCTACGCAACTGGCACAAGTTTGTTCGACGCAACTGGCACAAGTTTGTTCTACATAACTGGCACAAGTTTGTTGGTTGCCACTGGCACAAGTTTGCTCGACGAAACTGGCCCAAGTTTTTTTGACGCAACTGGCACAAGTTTGTTCAACACAACTGGCACAAGTTTGTTCTATGCAACTGGCACAAGTTTGTTCTACGCAACTGGCACAAGTTTGTTCTATGCATCTGGCACAAGTATGTTCTACGCAACTGGCACAAGTTTGTTCTATGCATCTGGCACAAGTATGTTCTATGCAACTGGCACTAGTTTGTTCTACGCAACTGGCACAAGTTTGTTTGACGCAACTGGCACAAGTTTGTTCTACCCAACTGACACAAGTTTGTTCGACGCAACTGGCACAAGTTTGTTCTACGCAACTGACACAAGTTTGTTTGACACAACTGGCAGAAGTTTGTTCAACGCAACTGGCACAAGTTTGTTTGACGCAACTGTCGCAAGTTTGTTCGATGCAACACGCTCAAGTTTGTTCGACGCAACTGGCAAAAGTTTGTTTGACGCAACTGGCACAAGTTTGTTCGACGCAACTGGCACAAGTTTGTTTGACGCAACTGGCACAAGTTCGTTTGACGCAACTGGCACAAGGTTGTTCTATGCAACTGGCACAAGTTTGTTCTATGCAAATGGCACAAGTTTGTTTGACGCAACTGGCACAAGTTTGTTTGACGCAACTGGCCCAAGTTTGTTTGACGCAACTGGCAAAAGTTTGTTTGAAACAACTGCCACAAGTTTGTTCTACGCAACTGTCACAAGTTTGGTCAACGCAACTGGCACAAGTTTGTCCAACGCAACTGGCACAAGTTTGTTCGATGCAACTGGCACAAGTTTGTTCGACGCAACTGGCACAAGTTTGTTCTACGCAACTGGAAAATGTTTCTTCTACGCAACTGGCACAAGTTTGATCTACGCAACTGATACAAGTTTGTTCTACGCAACTGGCACAAGTTTGTTCAACGGAACTGGCACAAGTATGTTCGATGCAACTGGCACAAGTTAGTTCTACGCAACTGTCTCAAGTTTGTTCTACGCAACTGGCACAAGTTTGTTTGACGCAACTGGCACAAGTTTGTTTGACGCAACTGGCACAAGTTTGTTCTACGTAACTGGCACAAGTTTGTTCTACGAGACTAGCACAAGTTTGTTCTACGCAACTGGCACAAGTTTGTTCTACGCAACTGGCACAAGTTTGTTTGACACAAATGGCACAAGTTTGTTTGACACAAATGGCACAAGTTTATTCGACCCAACTGGCACAAGTTTGTTCTACGCAAATGTCACAAGTTTGTTCAACGCAACTGGCACACGTCAATTCAACACAACTGGCACAAGTATGTTCGACGCAACTGGCACAAGTTTGTTTAACGCAACTAGCACAAGTTTGTTTGACGCAACTGGCACAAGTTTGTTCGACGCAACTGACACAAGATTGTTCAACGCAACTGGCAAAAGTTTGTTTAACGCAACTAGCACAAGTTTGTTTGACGCAACTGGCCCAAGTTTGTTCAACGCAACTGGCACAAGTTTGTAGTTCACAACTGGCACAAGTTTGTTCTACGCAACTGGCACAAGTTTGTTTGACGCAACTGGCCCAAGTTTGTTTGACGCAACTGGCACAAGTTTGTTTAACGCAACTAGCACAAGTTTGTTTGACGCAACTGGCACAAGTTTGTTCGACGCAACTGGCACAAGATTGTTCAACGCAACTGGCAAAAGTTTGTTTAACGCAACTAGCACAAGTTTGTTTGACGCAACTGGCCCAAGTTTGTTCAACGCAACTGGCACAAGTTTGTAGTTCGCAACTGGCACAAGTTTGTTCTACGCAACTGGCACAAGTTTGTTTGACGCAACTGGCCCAAGTTTGTTTGACGCAACTGGCAAAAGTTTGTTTGAAACAACTGTCACAAGTGTGTTCTACGCAACTGTCACAAGTTTGTTCAACACAACTGGCACAAATTTGTCCAACGCAACTGGCACAAGTTTGTTCGATGCAACTGGCACAAGTTTGTTCGACGCAACTGGCATAAGTTTGCTCTACGCAACTGGAAAATGTTTCTTCTATGCAACTGGCACAAATTTGTTCTACACAACTGATTCAAGTTTGTTCTACGCAACTGGCACAAGTTTGTTCAACGGAACTGGCACAAGTATGTTCGATGCAAGTGGCACAAGTTTGTTCTACGCAACTGTCTCAAGTTTGTTCTACGCAACTGGCACAAGTTTGTTTGACGCAACTGGCACAAGTTTGTCCTACGCAACTGGCACAAGTTTGTTCTACGCAACTGTCCCAAGTTTGTTTGACGCAACTGGCAGAAGTTTGTTCTACGCAATTTGCACAAGTTTGTTCTACGTAACTGGAACAAGTTTGTTCTACGCAACTGGCACAAGTTTGTTTGACGCAACTGGCACAAGTTTGATTGACACAAATGGCACAAGTTTGTTCTACGTAACTGGTACAAGTTTGTTCTACGCAACTGTCACAAGTTTGTTCAACACAACTGGCACAAATTTGTCCAACGCAACTGGAACAAGTTTGTTCTATGCAACTGGCACAAGTTTGTTCTATGCAACTGGCACAAGTTTGTTTGACGCAACTGGCACAAGTTTCTTCTACGAAACTGGCACAAGTTTGTTCTATGCAACTGGCACAAGTTTGTCTGACACAACTGGCACAAGTTTGTTCTACGTAACTGGCACAAGTTTGTTCTTCGCAACTGACACAAGTTTGTTCTACGCAACTGGCCCAAGTTTATTCTATGCAACTGGCACAAGTTTGTTCTATGCGACTGGCAGAATTTTGTTCGACGCAACTGGCACATGTTTGTTCTACGCAACTGGCACAAGTTTGTTCTACGCTACTGGCACAAGTTTATTCAACACAACTGGTACAAGTTTGTTTGATGCAACTGGCACAAGTTTGTCCTACGCAACTGGCACAAGTTTGTTCTACGGAACTGGCCCAAGTTTGTTTGACGAAACTGGCACAAGTTTGTTTGACGCAACTGGCACAAGTTTGTTCTACGTAACTGGCACAAGTTTGTTCTACGCAACTGGCACAAGTTTGTTCTACGCAACTGGCACAAATTTGTTCTACGCAACTGGCACAAGTTTGTTTGACACAAATGGCACAAGTTTGTTTGACACAAATGGCACAAGTTTATTCGACCCACCTGGCACAAGTTTGTTCTACGCAACTGTCACAAGTTTGTTAAACGCAACTGGCACAAGTTTATTCAACACAACTGGCACAAGTATGTTCGATGCAACTGGCACAAGTTTGTTTAACGCAACTAGCACAAGTTTGTTTGACGCAACTGGCACAAGTTTGTTCGACGCAACTGGCATAAGATTGTTCAACGCAACTGGCAAAAGTTTGTTTAACGCAACTAGCACAAGTTTGTTTGACGCAACTGGCCCAAGTTTGTTCAACGCAACTGGCACAAGTTTGTAGTTCACAACTGGCACAAGTTTGTTCTACGCAACTGGCACAAGTTTGTTTGACGCAACTGGCCCAAGTTTGTTTGACGCAACTGGCAAAAGCTTGTTTGAAACAACTGGCACAAGTTTGTTCTACGCAACTGTCACAAGTTTGTTCAACGCAACTGGCACAAGTTTGTCCAACGCAACTGGCACAAGTTTGTTCGATGCAACTGGCACAAGTTTGTTCGACGCAACTGGCACAAGTTTGTTCTACGCAACTGGAAAATGTTTCTTCTACGCAACTGGCACAAGTTTGTTCTACGCAACTGATACAAGTTTGTTCTACGCAACTGGCACAAGTTTGTTCAACGGAACTGGCACAAGTATGTTCGATGCAACTGGCACAAGTTTGTTCTACGCAACTGTCTCAAGTTTGTTCTACGCAACTGGCACAAGTTTGTTTGACGCAACTGGCACAAGTTTGTTTGACGCAACTGGCACAAGTTTGTTCTACGTAACTGGCACAGTTTTTGTTCTACCCAACTGGCACAAGTTTGTTCTACGCAACTGGCACAAGTTTGTTCTACGCAACTGGCACAAGTTTGTTTGACACAAATGGCACAAGTTTGTTTGACGCAACTGGCACAAGTTTGTTCTACGCAACTGGCAAAAGTTTGTTTGAAAAAACTGGCACAAGTTTGTTCTACGCAACTGTCACAAGTTTGTTCAACGCAACTGGCACAAGTTTGTCCAACGCAACTGGCACAAGTTTGTTCGATGCAACTGGCACAAGTTTGTTCGACGCAACTGGCACAAGTTTGTTCTACGCAACTGGAAAATGTTTCTTCTACGCAACTGGCACAAGTTTGTTCTACGCAACTGATACAAGTTTGTTCTACACAACTGGCACAAGTTTGTTCAACGGAACTGGCACAAGTATGTTCGATGCAACTGGCACAAGTTTGTTCTACGCAACTGTCTCAAGTTTGTTCTATGCAACTGGCACAAGTTTGTTTGACGCAACTGGCAAAAGTTTGTCCTACGCAACTGGCACAAGTTTGTTCTACGCAACTGTCCCAAGTTTGTTTGACGCAACTGGCAGAAGTTTGTTCTACGCAACTGGCACAAGTTTGTTCTACGTAACTGGAACAAGTTTGTTCTACGCAACTGGCCCAAGTTTGTTTGACGCAACTGGCACAAGTTTGTTTGACACAAATGGCACAAGTTTGTTCTACGTAACTGGTACAAGTTTGTTCTATGCAACTGGCACAAGTTTGTTCGACACAACTGGCACAAGTTTGTTTGACGCAACTGGCAAAAGTTTGTTTGACGCAACTGGCACAAGTTTGTTTGACGCAACTGGCACAAGTTTGGTCTACGAAACTGGCACAAGTTTGTTCTATGCAACTGGCACAAGTTTGTCTGACACAACTGACACAAGATTGTTCTACATAACTGGCACAAGTTTGTTCTACGCAACTGGCAAAAGTTTGTCTTATGCAACTGGCACAAGTTTGTTTGACACAACTGGCACAAGTTTGTTCGACGCAACTGGCACAAGTTTGTTCGATGCAACTGGCACAAGTTAGTTCTGTGCAACTGGCATAAATTTGTTTGAAGCAACTGGCACAAGTCTGTTTTCTTAACTGGCACAAGTTTGTTCTGCACAACTGGCACAAGTTTGTTCAATTCAACTGGCGCAAGTTTGTTCGATGCAACTGGCACAAGTTTGTTCTACGCAACTGGCTCAAGTTTGTTCTACGCAACTGGCACAAGTTTGTTTGACGCAACTGGCACAAGTTTGTCCTACGCATCTGGCACAAGTTTGTTTGACACAACTGGCACAAGTTTGTTCTACGCAACTGGCACAAGTTTGTTCTAAGCAACTAGCACAAGTTTGTTTGACGCAACAGGCCCAAGTTTGTTTGACAAAACTGACAAAAGTTTGTTTGAAACAACTGGCACAAGTTTGTTCTACGCAACTGTCACAAGTTTGTTCGACGCAACTGGCACAAGTTTGTCCGACGCAACTGGCACAAGTTTGTTCTACGCAACTGGCACAAGCTTGTTCAACGCAACTGGCACAAGTATGTTCGACGCAACTGTCACAAGTTTGTTCTACGCAACTGGCTCAAGTTTGTTTAAGGCAACTGGCACAAGTTTGTTTGACGCAACTGGCACAAGTTTGTTTGACACAACTGGCACAAGTTTGTTCTATGTAACTGGCACAAGTTTGTTCTACGCAACTGGCACAAGTTTGTTCGATGCAACTGGCACAAGTTTGTTCTACGCAACTGGCACAAGTTTGTTCTATGCAACTGGCCCAAGTTTGTTCTACGCAACTGGCACAACTTTGTTCAACGCAACTGGCACAAGTTTGTTTGACGCAACTGGCACAAGTTTGTTCGACGCAACTGGCACAAGTTTATTCGATGCAACTGGCACAAGTTTGTTCGACGCAACTGGCACAAGTTTGTTTAACGCAACTAGCACAAGTTTGTTCTACGCAACTGGCACAACTTTGTTCAACGCAACTGGCACAAGTTTGTTCGATGCAACTGGCACAAGTTTGTTCTACACAACTTTCACAAGTTTGTTCTACGCAACTGGCACAAGTTTGTTAGACGTAACTGGCACAAGTTTGTTTGACGCAACTGGCACAAGTTTGTCCTACGCAAGTAGCACAAGTTTGTAGTTCGCAACTGGCACTAGTTTGTTCTACGCAACTGGCCCAAGTTTGTCCTACTCAACTGGCAGAAGTTTGTTCTACGCAACTGACACAAGTTTGTTCTACGAAACTGGCACAAATTTGTAGTTCGCAACTGGCACAAGTTTGTTGTACGCAACTGGCCCAAGTTTGTTTGACGCAACTGGCAGAAGTTTATTCTACGCAACTGGCACAAGTTTGTTCTACGAAACTGGCACAAGTTTGTAGTTCGCAACTGGCACAAGTTTGTTCTACACAACTGGCCCAAGTTTGTTTGACGCAACTGGCAGAAGTTTGTTCTAAGCAACTGACACAAGTTTGTTCTACGCAACTGGCACAAGTTTGTTCTAAGCAACTAGCACAAGTTTGTTCTACGCAACTGGCACAAGTTTGTTCTACGCAACTGGCACAAGGTTGTTCTACGCAACTGGCACAATTTTGTTCTACGCAACAGGCACAAGTTTGTTCTTCAAAACCGGCACAAGATTGTTTGACGCAACTGGCACAAGTTTGTTCTATGCAACTGGCACAAGTTGGTTCTACACAACTGGCACAAGTTTGTTTGATGCAACTGGCACAAGTTTATTCGACGCAACTGGCAGAAGTTTGTTCTACGCAACTGGAAAATAATTCTTCTACGCAACTGGCACAAGTTTGTTTGACTCAACTGGCAAAAGTTTGTTTGAAACAACTGGCACAAGTTTGTTCTATGCAACTGGCACAAGTTTGTTCAACGCAACTGGCACAAGTTTGTCCGACGCAACTGGCACAAGTTTGTTCGCTGCAACAGGCACAAGTTTGTTCGACGGAACTGGCACAAGTTTGTTCGACGCAACTGGCACAGGTTTGTTCTAAGCAACTGGCGCAAGTTTGTTCTACGCAACTGGCACAAGTTTGTTTGTCGCAATTGGCACAAGTTTGTTCTTCGCAACTGGCACAAGTTTGTTCTATGCAACTGGCCCAAGTTTATTCTATGCAACTGGCACAAGTTTGTTCTATGCGACTGGCAGAATTTTGTTCGACGCAACTGGCACACGTTTGTTCTACGCAACTGGCACAAGTTTGTTCTACGCAACTGGCACAAGTTTGTTTGATGCAATTGGCACAAGTTTGTCCTACTCAACTGGCACAAGTTTGTTCTACGGAACTGGCCCAAGTTTGTTTGACGCAACTGGCACAAGTTTGTTTGACGCAACTGGCACAAGTTTGTTCTACGTAACTGGCACAAGTTTGTTCTACGCAACTGGCACAAGTTTGTTCTACGCAACTGGCACAAGTTTGTTCTACGCAACTGGCACAAGTTTGTTTGACACAAATGGCACAAGTTTGTTCAACGCAACTGGCACAAGTTTATTCAACACAACTGGCACAAGTATGTTCGACGCAACTGGCACAAGTTTGTTTAACGCAACTAGCACAAGTTTGTTTGACGCAACTGGCACAAGTTTGTTCGACGCAACTGGCACAAGATTGTTCAACGCAACTGGCAAAAGTTTGTTTAACGCAACTAGCACAAGTTTGTTTGACGCAACTGGCCCAAGTTTGTTCAACGCAACTGGCACAAGTTTGTAGTTCGCAACTGGCACAAGTTTGTTCTACGCAACTGGCACAAGTTTGTTTGACGCAACTGTTCCAAGTTTGTTTGACGCAACTGGCAAAAGTTTGTTTGAAACAACTGGCACAAGTTTGTTCTACGCAACTGTCACAAGTTTGTTCAACGCAACTGGCACAAGTTTGTCCAACGCAACTGGCACAAGTTTGTTCGATGCAACTGGCACAAGTTTGTTCGACGCAACTGGCACAAGTTTGTTCTACGCAACTGGAAAATGTTTCTTCTACGCAACTGGCACAAGTTTGTTCTACGCAACTGATACAAGTTTGTTCTATGCAACTGGCACAAGTTTGTTCAACGGAACTGGCACAAGTATGTTCGATGCAACTGTCACAAGTTTGTTCTACGCAACTGTCTCAAGTTTGTTCTATGCAACTGGCACAAGTTTGTTTGACGCAACTGGCAAAAGTTTGTCCTACGCAACTGGCACAAGTTTGTTCTACGCAACTGTCCCAAGTTAGTTTGATGCAACTGGCAGAAGTTTGTTCTACGCAACTGGCACAAGTTTGTTCTACGTAACTGGAACAAGTTTGTTCTACGCAACTGGCCCAAGTTTGTTCGACGCAACTGGCACAAGTTTGTTTGACACAAATGGCACAAGTTTGTTCTACGTAACTGGTACAAGTTTGTTCTATGCAACTGGCACAAGTTTGTTCGACGCAACTGGCACAAGTTTGTTTGACGCAACTGGCACAAGTTTGTTTGACGCAACTGGCACAAGTTTGTTTGACGCAACTGGCACAAGTTTGTTCTACGAAACTGTCACAAGTTTGTTCTATGCAACTGGCACAAGTTTGTTCGACGCAACTGGCACAAGTTTGTTTGACGCAACTGGCACAAGTTTGTTTGACGCAACTGGCACAAGATTGTTTGACGCAACTGGCACAAGTTTGTCCTATGCAAGTGTCACAAGTTTGTAGTACTCAACTGGCACAAGTTTGTTCTACGCAACTGGCACAAGTTTGTTTGACGCAACTGGCACAAGTTTGTCCTACGCAAGTGGCACAAGTTTGTAGTTCGCAACTGGCACAAGTTTGTTCTACGTAACTGGCCCAAGTTTGTTTGACGCAACTGGCACAAGTTTGTTCTACGCAACTGACACAAGTTTGTTCTACGCAACTAGCACAAGTTTGTTCACGCAACTGGCACAAGTTTGTTCTACGCAACTAGCACAAGTTTGTTCTACGCAACTAGCACAAGTTTGTTCTACGTAACTGGCACAAGTTTGTTCTACGCAACTGGCACAAGGTTGTTGTACGCAACTGGCACAATTTTGTTCTACGCAACAGGCACAAGTTTGTTCTTCGCAACTAGACACAAGATTGTTTGACACAAGTGGCACAAGTTTGTTCTACGCAACTGGCACAAGTTTTTTCGATGCAACTGGCACAAGTTTATTTGACGCAACTGGCACAAGTTTTCTCGACGAAACTGGCACAAGTTTGTTCGCCGTAACTGGCACAAGTTTGTTCGACGCAACTGGCACAAGTTTGTTCGACGCAACTGGCACAAATTTCTTCTACATAACTGGCACAAGTTTGTTCTATGCAACTGGCACAAGTTTGTTCTACGCAACTGGCACAAGTTTGTTCTACACATCTGGCACAAGTTTCTTCTATGCAACTGGCACTAGTTTGTTCTACGCAACTGGCACAAGTTTGTTTGACGCAACTGGCACAAGTTTGTTCTACCCAACTGACACAAGTTTGTTCGACACAACTGGCACAAGTTTGTTCTACGCAACTGACACAAGTTTGTTTGACACAACTGGCAGAAGTTTGTTCAACAGAACTGGCACAAGTTTGTTTGACGCAACTGTCGCAAGTTTGTTCGACGTAACAGGCACAAGTTTGTTCGACGCAACTGGCAAAAGTTTGTTTGACGCAACTGGCACAAGTTCGTTTGAAGCAAATGGCACAAGGTTCTTCTACGCAACTGGCACAAGTTTGTTTGAAGTAACTGGCACAAGTTTGTTCTACGCAACTAGCACAAGTTTGTTTGACGCAATTTCACAAGTTTGTTAGCACAAGTTTGTTTGACGCAACTGGCACAAGTTTGTTTGATGCAACTGGCACAAGTTTGTTAGACGCAACTGTCACAAGTTTTTTCGACTCAATTGGTACAAGTTTGTTTGACGCAACCGGCACAAGTTTGTCTGACACAAGAGGCACAAGTTTGTTTGACGCAACTGGCACAAGTTTGTTTGACGCAACGGGCACAAGTTTTTTTTACGCAACTGGCACAAGTTTTCTCGAAGCAACTGGCACAAGTTTGTTCGCCATATCTGGCACAAGTTTTTTCGACGCAACTGGCACAAGTTTGTTCGACGCAAATGGCACAATTTTGTTTGACGCAACTGGCACAAGTTTCTTCGACGCAACTGGCACAAGATTGTTTGACCCAACTGGCACGTTTGTTCTACGCAACTGGCACAAGTTTGTTCTGTGCAACTGGCACTAGTTTGTTCGATGCAACTGTTATAAGTTTGTTTGACGCAACTGGTACAAGTTTGTTCTAAGCAACTGGCACAAGTTTGTTCGACGGAACTGATGCAAGTTTGTTCGACGCAACTGGCACAAGTTTGTTCGACGCAACTGGCACAAGTTTGTTCGACGCAATTAGAACAAGTTTGTTTAACGTAACTGGCACAAGTTTGTTCGGCCAAACTGGCACAAGTTTGTTCGACGCAACTAGAACAAGTTTGTTTAACGTAACTGGCACAAGTTTGTTCGACCAAACTGGCACAAGTTTCTTTGACACAACTGGCATAAGTTTGTTTGACGCAACTAGCACAAGGTTGTTCTACGCAACATGTACAAGTTTGTTCTACGCAACTGGCACAAGTTTGTTTGACGCAACTGGCAAAAGTTTGTTCTATGCAACTGGCACTAGTTTGTTCGATGCAACTGGCACAAGTTTGTTCGACGCAGCTGGCACAAGTTTGTTTGACGCAACTGGCACAAGTTTGTTAGACGCAACTGGCACAAGTTTGTTCAACGCAACTGGCACAAGTTTTTTTTAATCAATTGGCACAAGTTTGTTTGACGCAACTGGCACAAGTTTGCTTGACGCAACTGGCACAAATTTGTTTGACGCAATTGGCACAAGTTTATTTGACTCAACTGGCACAAATTTTCTCGACGCAACTGGCACAAGTTTGTTCGCCGTAACTGGCCCAAGTTGGTTTGACGCAACTGGCACAAGTTTATTTGACGTAACTGGCACAAGTTTTCTCGACGCAAGTGGCACAAGTTGGTTCACCCTAACTGGCACAAGTTTGTTCGACGCAACTGGCACAAGTTTGTTCGACGCAACTGGCACAAGTTTGTTCGACGAATTGGCAGAAGTTTGTTTGACGCAACTGGCACAAGTTTCTTCGACGTAACTGGCACAAGTTTGTTCAACGAACTGGCACAAGTTTGTTTGACGCAATTGGCACAAGTTTGTTTGACGCAACTGGCACAAGTTTTTTTGACGCAACTGGCACAAGTTTATTTGTGGCAACTGGCATAAGTTTTCTGGACGAAACTGGCACAAGTTTGTTCGCCGTAAC
The DNA here is from genome assembly GCA_039081455.1 of Macrobrachium rosenbergii. Taxonomy (NCBI): domain Eukaryota; kingdom Metazoa; phylum Arthropoda; class Malacostraca; order Decapoda; family Palaemonidae; genus Macrobrachium; species Macrobrachium rosenbergii. Next base: position 259,264 of record JANJGK010000240.1, on the reverse strand, counting down.
TGGCACAAGTTTGTTCGACGCAACTGGCACAAGTTTGTTTGACGCAACTGGCACGAGTTTGTTCTACATAACTGGCACAAGTTTGTTCTTTGCAACTGGCACAAGTTTGTTCTACGCAACTGGCACAAGTTTGTTCGACGCAACTGGCACAAGTTTGTTAGACGCAACTGGCACAAGTTTGTTTGACGCAACTGGCACAAGTTTGTTTGACGCAACTGGCACTAGTTTGTTTGACGCAACTGGCACAAGTTTGTTTGACACAACAGGCACAAGTTTGTTTGACGCAACTGGCACAAGTTTGTTTGACGCAACTGGCACAAGTTTGTTTGACGCAACTGGAATAAGGTTGTTCTACGCAACTGGCACAAGTTTGTTCGACGCAACTGGCACAAGGTTGTTTAACTCAACTGGCAAAAGTTTGTTTGAAACAACTGGCACAAGTTTGTTCTATGCAACTGGCACAAGTTTGTTCAACGCAACTGGCACAAGTTTGTCCGACGCAACTGGCACAAGTTTGTTCGCGCCACAGGCACAAGTTTGTTCGACGGAACTGGCACAAGTTTGTTCGATGCAACTGGCACAAGTTTGTTATAAGCAACTGGCGCAAGTTTGTTCTACGCAACTGGCACAAGTTTGTTTGTCGCAACGGGCATAAGTTTGTTCTTGGCAACTGGCACAAGTTTGTTCTACGCAACTGGCACAAGTTTGTTCTATGTAACTGGTACAAGTTTGTTCTATGCAACTGTCACAAGTTTGTTCGACGCAACTGGCACAAGTTTGTTTGACGCAACTGGCACAAGTTTGTTTGACGCAACTGGCACAAGTTTGTTTGACGCAACTGGCACAAGTTTGTTCTATGTAACTGGTACAAGTTTGTTCTATGCAACTGGCACAAGTTTGTTCGACGCAACTGGCACAAGTTTGTTTGACGCAACTGGCACAAGTTTGTTTGACGCAACTGGCACAAGTTTGTTTGACGCAACTGGCACAAGTTTGTTCTACGAAACTGTCACAAGTTTGTTCTATGCAACTGGCACAAGTTTGTTCGACGCAACTGGCACAAGTTTGTTTGACGCAACTGGCACAAGTTTGTTTGACGCAACTGGCACAAGTTTGTTTGACGCAACTGGCACAAGTTTGTCCTACGCAAGTGTCACAAGTTTGTAGTTCTCAACTGGCACAAGTTTGTTCTACGCAACTGGCACAAGTTTGTTTGACGCAACTGGCACAAGTTTGTCCTACGCAAGTGGCACAAGTTTGTTCGACGAATTGGCACAAGTTTGTTTGACGCAACTGGCACAAGTTTGTTTGACACAACTGGCACAAGTTTGTTTGACGCAACTGGCACAAGTTTATTTGACGCAACTGGCACAAGTTTTCTCGACGCAACTGGCACAAGTTTGTTCGCCGTAACTGGCACAAGCTTGTTTGACGCAACTGGCACAAGTTTGTTCGACGCAACTGGCACAAGTTTGTTAGACGTAACTGGCACAAGTTTGTTTGACGCAACTGGCACAAGTTTGTTCGACACAACTGGCACAAGTTTGTTCAACACATCTGGCAAAAGTTTGTTTGACGCAACTGGCACAAGTTTGTTTTTGCAACTTGTACAAGTTTGTTTGACGCAACTGGCACAAGTTTGTTTGACGCAACTGGCACAAGTTTGTTTGGCGCAACTGGCACAAGTTTGTTTGATGCAACTGTCATAAGTTTGTTTGACACAACTGGCAGAAGTTTGTTTGACACAACTGGCACAAGTTTGTTTGACGCAACTGTCACAAGTTTGTTTGACACAACTGGCATAAGGTTGTTCTATGCAACTGGCACAAGTTTGTTTAACACAACTGGAACAAGTTTGTTCCACGCAACTGGCACAAGTTTGTTCCACGCAACTGGCACAAGTTTGTTTGACACAACTTGCACAAGTTTGTTCTAAGCAACTGGCACAAGTTTGTTCGACGGAACTGGCGCAAGTTTGTTCGACGCAACTGGCACAAGTTTGTTCGACCCAACTGGCACAAGTTTGTTTGACACAACTGGCACAAGTTTGTTCGACGCAACTGGCATAAGTTTGTTTGACGCAACTGGCAAAAGTTTGTTTGATGTAACTGGCACAAGTTTGTTCTACGCAACATGCACAAGCTTGTTCTACGCAACTGGCACAAGTTTGTTTGACGCAACTGGCACTAGTTTGTTTGGTGCAACTGGCACAAGTTTGTTCGACGTTACATGCACAAGTTTGTTCTACGCAACTGGCACAAGTTTGTTCTATGCAACTGGCACTAGTTTGTTTGATGCAACTGGCACAAGTTTGTTCGACGAAACTGGCCCAAGTTTGTTTGACGCAACTGGCACAAGTTTGTTAGACGCAACTGGAACAAGTTTTTTCGACGCAACTGGCACAAGTTTTTTCGACTCAATTGGCACAAGTTTGTTTGACACAACTGGCACAAGGTTGTTTGATGCCACTGGCACAAGTTTGTTTGACGTAACTGGCACAAGTTTGTTTGACGCAACCGGCACAAGTTTTCTCGACGCAACTGGCACAAGTTTGTTTCACGCAACTGGCTCAAGATTGTTCTACCCAACTGACACAAGTTTGTTCGACGCAACTGGCACAAGTTCGTTCTACGCAACTGACACAAGTTTGTTTGACACAACTGGCAGAAGTTTGTTCAACGCAACTGGCACAAGGTTGTTCAATGCAACTGGAGCAAGTTTGTTCAACGCAACTGGCACAAGTTTGTTCGACGCAACTGGCACAAGTTTGTTCGATGCAACTGGCGCAAGTTTGTTTAACACAACTGGAACAAGTTTGTTCGACCCAACTGGCACAAGTTTGTTTGACGCAACTGGCACTAGTTTGTTTGGTGCAACTGGCACAAGTTTGTTCGACGCTACATGCACAAGTTTGTTCGACGCAACTGGCACAAGTTCGTTTTACGAAACTGACACAAGTTTGTTTGACACAACTGGCAGAAGTTTGTTCAACGCAACTGGCACAAGGTTGTTCAATGCAACTGGAGCAAGTTTGTTCAACACAACTGGCACAAGTTTGTTCGACGCAACTGGCACAAGTTTGTTCGATGCAACTGGCGCAAGTTTGTTTAACACAACTGGCACAAGTTTGTTCGACCCAACTGGCACAAGTTTGTTTGACGCAACTGGCAAAAGTTTGTTCTACGCAACTGGCACAAGTTTGTTCTACGCAACTGGCACAAGTTTGTTCTATGCATCTGGCACAAGTTTGTTCTATGCAACTGGCACAAGTTTGTTCTACGCAACTGGCACAAGTTTGTTCTACGCAACTGGCACAAGTTTGATTTACGCAACTGGCACAAGTTTATTCTACGCATCTGGCACAAGTTTGTTCTATCCAACTGGCACTAGTTTGTTCTACGCATCTGGCACAAGTTTGTTTCGACGGAACTGGAGCAAGTTTGTTCGACGCAACTGACACAAGTTTGTTCGACCCAACTGACACAAGTTTGTTTGACGCAACTGGCACAAGGTTGTTCTAAGCAACTGGCACAGGTTTTTTCTACGCAACTGGCACAATTTTGTTTGACGCAACTGGCATAAGTTTGTTCTACGCAACTGGCACAAGTTTGTTCGATGCAACTGGCACAAGTTTGTTCACCGCAACTGGCCAAAGTTTGTTTGACGCAACTGGCACAAGTTGTTAGACGCAACTGGCACAAGTTTGTTTGACGCAACTGGCACAAGTTTCTTCGACTCAATTGGCACAAGTTTGTTTGACGCAACTGGTACAAGTTTGTTTGACGCAACTGTCACAAGTTTGTTTGACTCAACTGGCACAAATTTGTTAGACGCAACTGGCACAAGTTTATTTGACGCAACTGGCACAACTTTTCTCGACGCAACTGGCACAAGTATGTTCTACACAACTGGCAAAAGTTTTTTCTATGCAACTTGCACAAGTTTGTTCTACGCAACTGGCACAAGTTTGTTCTACGCAACTGGCACAAGTTTGTTCTACGCAAGTGGCAAAAGTTTGTTCTATGCAACTGGCACAAGTTTGTTCTACGCAACTGGCACAAGTTTGTTCTATGCATCTGGCACAAGTTTGTTTTATGCAACTGGCACAAGTTTGTTCTACGCAACTGGCACAAGTTTGTTCTACGCAACTGGCACAAGTTTGATTTACGCAACTGGCATAAGTTTATTCTACGCATCTGGCACAAGTTTGTTCTATCCAACTGGCACTAGTTTGTTCTACGCATCTGGCACAAGTTTGTTTCACGCAACTGGCTCAAGATTGTTCTACCCAACTGACACAAGTTTGTTCGACGCAACTGGCACAAGTTCGTTCTACACAACTGACACAAGTTTGTTTGACACAACTGGCAGAAGTTTGTTCAACGCAACTGGCACAAGGTTGTTCAATGCAACTGGAGCAAGTTTGTTCAACGCAACTGGCACAAGTTTGTTCAACGCAACTGGCACAAGTTTGTTCGATGCAACTGGCGCAAGTTTGTTTAACACAACTGGCACAAGTTTGTTCGACCCAACTGGCACAAGTTTGTTTGACGCAACTGGCACAAGTTTGTTTGACGCAACTGGCACAAGTTTGTTTGACACAACTGGCACAAGTTTGTTTGACGCAACTAGCACAAGGATGTTCTACGCAACTGGCACATGTTTGTTCTACGCAACTGGCACAAGTTTGTTTGATGCAACTGACACAAGTTTTTTTGATGCAACTGGCAGAAGTTTGTTTGACGCAACTGGCACAAGTTTGTTCGACGCAACTGGCCCAAGTTTGTTTGACGCAACTGGCACAAGTTTGTTAGATGCAACTGGCACAAGTTTGTTCGAGGTAACTGGCACAATTTTTTTCGACTCAATTGACACAAGTTTGTTTGACGCAACTGGCACAAGTTTGTTTGACGCAACTGGCACAAGTTTGTTTGACACAACTGGCACAAGTTTGTTTGACGCAACTGGCACAAGTTTATTTGACGCAACTGGCACAAGTTTTCTCGACGCAACTGGCACAAGTTTGTTCGCCGTAACTGGCACAAGTTTGTTCGACGCAACTGGCACAAGTTTGTTCGACGCAACTGGCACAAGTTTGTTCGACGTTACTGGCACAAGTTTGTTCGACGCAACTGGCACAAGTTTGTTCGGCGCAACTGGCACAAGTTTGTTCAACACATCTGGCACAAGTTTGTTTGACGCAACTGGCACAAATTTGTTTTTGCAACTTGTACAAGTTTGTTTGACGCAACTGGCACAAGTTTGTTTGACGCAACTGGCACAAGTTTGTTTGGCGCAACTGGCACAAGTTTGTTTGATGCAACTGGCACAAGTTTGTTTGACACAACTGGCAGAAGTTTGTTTGACACAACTGGCACAAGTTTGTTTGACGCAACTGTCACAAGTTTGTTTGACACAACTGGCATAAGGTTGTTCTATGCAACTGGCACAAGTTTGTTTGACACAACTGGCACAAGTTTGTTCCACGCAACTGGCACAAGTTTGTTCCACGCAACTGGCATAAGTTTGTTCTACACAACTGGCACAAGTTTGTTCTAAGCAACTCTTACTAGTTTGTTGTACACAACTGGCACAAGTTTGTTTGACACAACTGGCACAAGTTTGTTCTACGCAAATGGCAAAAGTTTGTTCTACGCATCTGGGACTTGTTTGTTCTATGCAACTCGCACTAGTTTGTTCTAGGCAACTGGCACAAATTTGTTTGACACAACTGGCACATGTTTGTTCTACCCAACTGGCACTAGTTTGTTCGACGCAACTGGCACAAGTTTGTTCTGCGCAACTGGCACAAGTTTGTTTGACACAACTGGCACAAGTTTGTTCTAAGCAACTGGCACAAGTTTGTTCGACGGAACTGGCGCAAGCTTGTTCGAAGCAACTGGCACAAGTTTGTTCGACGCAACTGGCACAAGTTTGTTCGATGCAACTGGTACAAGTTTGTTTAACGTAACTGGCACAAGTTTGTTCGTCCCAACTGGCACAAGTTTGTTTGACACAACTGGCACAAGTTTGTTCGACGCAATTGGCATAAGTTTGTTTGACGCAACTGGCAAAAGTTTGTTTGACGTAATTGGCACAAGTTTGTTCTACGCAACATGCACAAGCTTGTTCTACGCAACTGGCACAAGTTTGTTTGATGCAACTGGCACTAGTTTGTTTGATGCAACTGGCACAAGTTTGTTCGACGCAACATGCACAAGTTTGTTCTATGCAACTGGCACAAGTTTGTTCTATGCAACTGGCACTAGTTTGTTTGATGCAACAAGCACAAGTTTGTTCGACGCAACTGGCCCAAGTTTGTTTGACGCAACTGGCACAATTTTGTTAGACGCAACTGGCACAAGTTTGTTCGACACAACTGGCACAAGTTTTTTTACTCAATTGGCACAAGTTTGTTTGACACAACTGGCACAAGTTTATTTGATGCCACTGGCACAAGTTTGTTTGACGTAACTGGCACAAGTTTGTTTGACGCAACTGGCAAAAGTTTTCTCAACACAACTTACACAAATTTGTTCGCCGTAACTGGCACAAGTTTGTTCGATGCAACTGGCACAAGTTTGTTCGACGCAACTGGCACAAGTTTGTTTGATGCAACTGGCACAAGTTTCTTTGACGAAACTGGCACAAGTTTGTTCGACGCAACTGGCACAAGTTTGTTTGACGCAATTGGCACAAGTTTGTTCTACGCAACTGGCACAAGTTTGTTCTATGCAACTGGCACTAGTTTGTTCTACGCAACTGGCATAAGTTTGTTTGACACAACTGGCACAAGTTTGTTCTACGCAACTGGCACAAGTTTGTTCAAAGCAACTGGCACAAGGTTGTTCTACGCAACTGGCACAAGTTTGTTCTACACAACTGGCACAAGTTTGCTTGACGCAACTGGCAAAAGTTTTTTTTACGCAACTGGCATAAGTATGTTCGATGCCACTGGCACAAGTTTGTTCGACGCAACTGGGCCAAGTTTTTTTGACGCAACTGGCACAAGTTTTTTTGACGCAACTGACACAAGTTTGTTTGACGCAACTGGCACAAGTTTGTTGGACGCAACTGGCACAAGTTTGTTCGACGCAACTAGCACAAGTTTGTTCGACGCAACGGGCACAAGTTTGTTTGACGCAACTGGCACAAGTTTGTTTGACGCGACTGGCACAAGTTTGTTCGACGCAATTGGCATAAGTTTGTTTGACGCAACTGGCAAAAGTTTGTTTGACGTAATTGGCACAAGTTTGTTCTACGCAACATGCACAAGCTTGTTCTACGCAACTGGCACAAGTTTGTTTGATGCAACTGGCACTAGTTTGTTTGATGCAACTGGCACAAGTTTGTTCGACGCAACATGCACAAGTTTGTTCTATGCAACTGGCACAAGTTTGTTCTATGCAACTGGCACTAGTTTGTTTGATGCAACAAGCACAAGTTTGTTCGACGCAACTGGCCCAAGTTTGTTTGACGCAACTGGCACAATTTTGTTAGACGCAACTGGCACAAGTTTGTTCGACACAACTGGCACAAGTTTTTTTGACTCAATTGGCACAAGTTTGTTTGACACAACTGGCACAAGTTTATTTGATGCCACTGGCACAAGTTTGTTTGAGGTAACTGGCACAAGTTTGTTTGACGCAACTGGCAAAAGTTTTCTCGACACAACTTACACAAATTTGTTCGCCGTAACTAGCACAAGTTTGTTCGATGCAACTGGCACAAGTTTGTTCGACGCAACTGGCACAAGTTTGTTTGATGCAACTGGCACAAGTTTCTTTGACGAAACTGGCACAAGTTTGTTCGACGCAACTGGCACAAGTTTGTTTGACGCAATTGGCACAAGTTTGTTCTACGCAACTGGCACAAGTTTGTTCTATGCAACTGGCACTAGTTTGTTCTACGCAACTGGCATAAGTTTGTTTGACACAACTGGCACAAGTTTGTTCTACGCAACTGGCACAAGTTTGTTCGACGCAACTGGCACAAGGTTGTTCTACGCAACTGGCACAAGTTTGTTCTACACAACTGGCACAAGTTTGCTTGACGCAACTGGCAAAAGTTTTTTTTACGCAACTGGCATAAGTATGTTCGATGCCACTGGCAAAAGTTTGTTCGACGCAACTGGGCCAAGTTTTTTTGACACAACTGGCACAAGTTTTTTTGACGCAACTGACACAAGTTTGTTTGACGCAACTGGCACAAGTTTGTTGGACGCAACTGGCACAAGTTTGTTCGACGCAACTAGCACAAGTTTGTTCGACGCAACGGGCACAAGTTTGTTTGACGCAACTGGCACAAGTTTGTTTGACGCAACTGGCACAAGTTTGTTTGACGCAACTGGCACAAGGTTGTTCTTTGCAACTGGCACAAGTTTGTTCTATGCAACTGGCACAAGTTTGTTTGACGCAACTGGCACAAGTTTGTTTGATGCAACAGGCACAAGTTTGTTCTACATAACTGGCACAAGTTTGTTGTACACAACTGGCAGAAGTTTGTTTGACACAACTGGCACAAGTTTGTTCTACGCAAATGGCAAAAGTTTGTTCTACGCATCTGGCACAAGTTTGTTCTATGCAACTGGCACTAGTTTGTTCTACGCAACTGGCACAAATTTGTTTGACGCAACTGGCCCATGTTTGTTCTACCCAACTGGCACAAGTTTGTTCGACGCAACTGGCACTAGTTTGTTCTACGCAACTGGCACAAGTTTGTTTGACACAACTGGCACAAGTTTGTTCTAATCAACTGGCACAAATTTGTTCGATGGATCTGGCACAAGTTTGTTCGACGCAACTGGCACAAGTTTGTTCGACGCAACTGGCACAAATTTGTACGACGCAACTGGCACAAGTTTTTTTAACGTAACTGGCACAAGTTTCTTTGACCCAACAGGCACAAGTTTGTTTGACACAACTGGCACAAGTTTGTTCGATGCAACTGGCACAAGTTTGTTTGTCGCAACTGGCAAAAGTTTGTTTGACGCAACTGGCACAAGGTTGTTCTACGCAACATGCACAAGTTTGTTCTACGCAACATGCACTAGTTTGTTTGATGCAACTGGCACAAGTTTGTTCGACGCAACTGGCCCAAGTTTGTTTGAAGCAACTGTCACAAGTTTGTTAGACGCAACTGCCACAATTTGTTCGACGCAACTGGCACAAGTTTTTTCGACTAAATTGGCAGAAGTTTGTTTGACACAACTGGCACAAGTTTGTTTGACGCCACTGGCAAAAGTTTGTTTGACGTAACTGTCACAAGTTTGTTCTACGCAACTGGCACAAGTTTGTTTGACGCAACGGGCACAAGTTTGTTTGACGCAACTGGCACAAGTTTGTTCTATGCAACTGGCACATGTTTGTTCTACGCAACTGGCACAAGTTTTCTCGATGCAAGTGGCACAAGTTGGTTTGCCGTAACTGGCACAAGTTTGTTACACGCAACTGGCACAAGTTTGTTCGACGCAACTGGCACAGGTTTGTTTGACGCAACTGGCAAAAGTTTGTTTGAAGCAACTGGCACAAGTTTGTTCAACGCAACTGGCACAAGTTTGTTTGACGCAACTGGCAAAAGTTTGTTTGACGCAACTGGCACAAGTTTGTTCTACGAAACATGCACAAGTTTGTTCTACGCAACTGGCAAAAGTTTGTATGACGCAACTGGCACAAGTTTGTTCTATGCAACTGGCACTAGTTTGTTTGATGCAACTGGCACAAGTTTCTTTGACCCAACTGGCACAAGTTTGTTTGACACAACTGGCACAAGTTTGTTCGACGCAACTGGCACAAGTTTGTTTGAAGCAACCTGCAAAAGTTTGTTTAACGCAACTGGCACAAGTTTGTTCTACGCAACATGCACAAGTTTGTTCTACGCAACTGGCACAAGTTTGTTTGACGCAACTGGCACAAGTTTGTTCTATGCAACTGGTACTAGTTTTTTTGATGCAACTGGCACAAGTTTGTTCGACGCAACTGGCCCAAGTTTGTTTGAAGCAACTGGCACAAGTTTGTTAGACGCAACTGCCACAATTTGTTCGACGCAACTGGCACAAGTTTTTTCGACTAAATTGGCATAAGTTTGTTTGACACAACTGGCACAAGTTTGTTTCACGCCACTGGCACAAGTTTGTTTGACGTAACTGGCACAAGTTTGTTCTACGCAACTGGCACAAGTTTGTTTGACGCAACTGGCATAAGTTTGTTCTATGCAACTGGCACAAGTTTGTTCTATGCAACTGGCACAAGTTTGTTCTACGCAACTGGCACAAGTTTTCTCAATGCAAGTGGCACAAGTTGGTTCGCCGTAACTGGCACAAGTTTGTTCGATGCAACTGGCACAAGTTTGTTCGACGCAACTGGCAGAAGTTTGTTTGACGCAACTGGCAAAAGTTTGTTTGACGCAACTGGCACAAGTTTGTTCGACGCAACTGGCACAAGTTTGTTCGACGCAACTGGCACAAGTTTGTTTGACGCAACTGGCAAAAGTTTGTTTGACACAACTGGTACAAGTTTGTTCTACGCAACTGGCACAAGTTTGTTCGACGCAACTCTACTAGTTTGTTGTACACAACTGGCACAAGTTTGTTTGACACAACTGGCACAAGTTTGTTCTACGCAAATGGCAAATGTTTGTTCTACGCATCTGGCACAAGTTTGTTCTATGCAACAGGCACTAGTGTGTTCTACACAACTGGCAGAAATTTGTTTGACACAACTGGCACATGTTTGTTCCACCCAACTGTCACAAGTTTGTTCGACGCAACTGGTACAAGTTTTTTTAACGTAACTGGCACAAGTTTCTTTGACCCAACAGGCACAAGTTTGTTTGACACAACTGGCACAAGTTTGTTCGATGCAACTGGCACAAGTTTGTTTGTCGCAACTGGCAAAAGTTTGTTTGACGCAACTGGCACAAGTTTGTTCTACGCAACATGCACAAGTTTGTTCTACGCAACTGGCACAAGTTTGTTTGACGCAACTGGCACAAATTTGTTCTATGCAACTGGCACTAGTTTGTTTGATGCAACTGGCACAAGTTTGTTCGACGCAACTGGCCCAAGTTTGTTTGAAGCAACTGTCACAAGTTTGTTAGACGCAACTGCCACAATTTGTTCGACGCAACTGGCACAAGTTTTTTCGACTAAATTGGCAGAAGTTTGTTTGACACAACTGGCACAAGTTTGTTTGACGCCACTGGCAAAAGTTTGTTTGACGTAACTGTCACAAGTTTGTTCTACGCAACTGGCACAAGTTTGTTTGACGCAACGGGCACAAGTTTGTTTGACGCAACTGGCACAAGTTTGTTCTATGCAACTGGCACATGTTTGTTCTACGCAACTGGCACAAGTTTTCTCGATGCAAGTGGCACAAGTTGATTTGCCGTAACTGGCACAAGTTTGTTCGACGCAACTGGCACAAGTTTGTTCGACGCAACTGGCACAGGTTTGTTTGACGCAACTGGCAAAAGTTTGTTTGAAGCAACTGGCACAAGTTTGTTCAACGCAACTGGCACTACTTTGTTTGACGCAACTGGCAAAAGTTTGTTTGACGCAACTGGCACAAGTTTGTTCTACGAAACATGCACAAGTTTGTTCTACGCAACTGGCAAAAGTTTGTTTGACGCAACTGGCACAAGTTTGTTCTATGCAACTGGCACTAGTTTGTTTGATGCAACTGGCACAAGTTTCTTTGACCCAACTGGCACAAGTTTGTTTGACACAACTGGCACAAGTTTGTTCGACGCAACTGGCACAAGTTTGTTTGAAGCAACTGGCAAAAGTTTGTTTAACGCAACTGGCACAAGTTTGTTCTACGCAACATGCACAAGTTTGTTCTACGCAACTGGCACAAGTTTGTTTGACGCAACTGGCACAAGTTTGTTCTATGCAACTGGTACTAGTTTGTTTGATGCAACTGGCACAAGTTTGTTCGACGCAACTGGCCCAAGTTTGTTTGAAGCAACTGGCACAAGTTTGTTAGACGCAACTGCCACAATTTGTTCGACGCAACTGGCACAAGTTTTTTCGACTAAATTGGCATAAGTTTGTTTGACACAACTGGCACAAGTTTGTTTCACGCCACTGGCACAAGTTTGTTTGACGTAACTGGCACAAGTTTGTTCTACGCAACTGGCACAAGTTTGTTTGACGCAACTGGCATAAGTTTGTTCTATGCAACTGGCACAAGTTTGTTCTATGCAACTGGCACAAGTTTGTTCTACGCAACTGGCACAAGTTTTCTCAATGCAAGTGGCACAAGTTGGTTCGCCGTAACTGGCACAAGTTTGTTCGACGCAACTGGCACAAGTTTGTTCGACGCAACTGGCACAAGTTTGTTTGACGCAACTGGCAAAAGTTTGTTCTATGCAACTGGCACAAGTTTGTTCGACGCAACTGGCACATGTTTGTTTGACGCAACTGGCAAAAGTTTGTTTGAGCAACTGGCACAAGTTTGTTCTACGCAATATGCACAAGTTTGTTCTACGCAACTGGAACAAGTTTGTTTGACGCAACTGGCACAAGTTTGTTCTATGCAACTGGCACTAGTTTGTTTGATGCAACTGCCACAAGTTTGTTCGACGCAACTGGCCCAAGTTTGTTTGACGTAACTGCCACAAGTTTGTTCGACGCAACTGGCACAAGTTTTTTCGACTCAATTGGCACAAGTTTGTTTGACACAACTGGCACAAGTTTGTTTGACGCCACTGGAACAAGTTTGTTTGACGTAACTGGCACAAGTTTGTTTGAAGCAACTGGCACAAGTTTGTTTGGCGCAACTGGCACAAGGTTGTTCTATGTAATTGGCACAAGTTTGTTCTATGCAACTGGCACAAGGTTGTTCTATGCAACTGGCACAAGTTTGTTCTATGCAACTGGCACAAGTTTGTTGTACACAACTGGCACAAGTTTGTTTGACACAACTGGCACAAGTTTGTTCTACGCAAATGGCAAAAGTTTGTTCTACGCATCTGGCACAAGTTTGTTCGATGCAACTAGCACTAGTTTGTTTGACGCAACTGGTACAAATTTGTTTGACGCAACTAGCACATGTTTGTTTTACCCAACAGGCACAAGTTTGTTCGACGCAACTGGCACAAGTTTGTTCTACACAACTGGCACAAGTTTGTTTGACACAAGTGGCACAAGTTTGTTCTAAGCACCTGGCACAAGTTTGTTCGACGGAACTGGTGCAAGTTTGTTCGACGCAACTGGCACAAGTTTGTTCGACACAACTGGCACAAATTTGTACGACGCAACTGGTACAAGTTTGTTTAACGTAACTGGCACAAGTTTGTTCGACCCAACTGGCACAAGTTTGTTTGACACAACTGGCACAAGTTTGTTCAACCCAACTAGTACAAGTTTGTTTGACGCAACTGGCACAAGTTTGTTTAACGCAACTGGCACAAGGTTGTTCTACGCAACATGTACAAGTTTGTTCTACGCAACTGGCACAAGTTTGTTTGACGCAACTGGCACAAGTTTGTACTATGCAACTGGCATTAGTTAGTTCGATGCAACTGGCACAAGTTTGTTCGACGCAACTGGCACAAGTTTGTTTTACGCAACTGGCACAAGTTTGTTAGACGCAACTTGCACAAGTTTGTTCAACGCAACTGGCACAAGTTTTTTCGAATCAATTGGCACAAGTTTGTTTGACGCAACTAGCACAACTTTGTTTGACGCAACTGGCACAAGTTTTGTTTGACGCAACTGGCACAAGTTTGTTTGACACAACTGGCACAAGTTTGTTTGACGCAACTGGCACAAGTTTGTCTGACGCAACTGGCACAAGTTTGATCGCCTTAACTGGCACAAGTTTGTTCGACGCAACTGGCACAAGTTTGTTCGGCGCAACTGGCACAAGTTTGTTTGACGCAACTGGCACAAGTTTCTTCGACGCAACTGGCACAAGTTTATTCGACGAAACTGGCACAAGTTTGTTTGATGCAATTGGCACAAGTTTGTTCTACTCAACTGGCACAAGTTTGTTCTATGCAACTGGCACTGGTTTGTTTTACGCAGCTGGCATAAGTTTGTTTGACGCAACTGGCACAAGTTTGTTCTACCAACTAGCACAAGTTTGTTCGATGCAACTGGCACAAGGTTGTTCTACGCAACTGGCACAAGTTTGTTCTACGCAACTGGCACAAGTTTGTTTCGACGCAACTGGCACAAGTTTGTTCGACGCAACTGGCACAAGTTAGTTGGATGCCACTGGCACAAGTTTGTTCTACATAACTGGCACAAGTTTGTTCTATGCAAATGGCACAAGTTTGTTCTACGCATCTGGCACAATTTTGTTCTATGCAACTGGCACTAGTTTGTTCTACGCAACTGGCACAAGATTGTTTGACGCAACTGGCACAAGTTTGTTCTACCCAACTGACACAAGTTTGTTCGACGCAACTGGCACAAGTTTGTTTGACACAACTGGCAGAAGTTTGTTCAACGCAGTTGGCACAAGTTTGTTTGACGCAACTGTCGTAAGTTTGTTCGACGCAACTGGCACAAGTTTGTTCGACGCAACTAGCAAAAGTTTGTTTGAAGCAACTGGCACAAGTTCGTTTGACGCAACTGGCACAAGGTTCTTCTACGCAACTGGCACAAGTTTCTTTGACGCAACTGGCACAAGTTTGTTCTACGCAACTGGCACAAGTTTGTTTGACGCAACTGGCACAAGTTTGTTTGACGCAACTGGCACATGTTTGTTTGACGCAACTGGCACAAGTTTGTTTGAAGCAACTGGCACAAGTTTGTTCGGCGCAACTGGCAGAAGTTTGTTTGACAAAACTGGCACAAGTTTGTTTGACGCAACTGGCACAAGTTTGTTTGACGCAACTGGAACAAGTTTGTTTGACGCAACTGGCACAAGTTTGTTAGACGCAACTGGCACAAGTTTGTTCGACGTAACAGGCACAAGTTTTTTCGACTCAACTGGTACAAGTTTGTTTGACGCAACTGGCACAAGTTTGTTTGATGCAAGAGGCACAAGTTTGTTTGACGCAACTGGCACAAGTTTGTTTGACGCAACTGGCACCAGTTTTTTTTTTACGCAACTGGCACAAGTTTTCTCGAAGCAACTGGCACAAGTTTGTTTGCCATATCTGGCACAAGTTTGTTCGACGCAACTGGCACAAGTTTGTTCGACGCAAATGGCACAAGTTTGTTTGACGCAACTGGCACAAGTTTGTTCGACGCAACTGGCACAAGTTTGTTTGACGCAACTGGCACAAGTTTGTTTGACGCAACTGGCACAAGTTTGTTCTACGCAACTGGCACAAATTTGTTCTATGCAACTGGCACTAGTTTGTTCTATGCAACTGGCATAAGTTTGTTTGACGCAACTGGTACAAGTTTGTTCTACGCAACTGGCACAAGTTTGTTCGACGCAACTGGCACAAGTTTGTTCTACGCAACTCTTACTAGTTTGTTGTACACAACTGGCACAAGTTTTTTTGACAAAACTGGCACAAGTTTGTTCTACGCAAAAGGCAAATGTTTGTTCTACGCATCTGGCACAAGTTTGTTCTATGCAACTGGCACTAGTGTGTTCTACGCAACGGGCACAAATTTGTTTGACACAACTGGCACATGTTTGTTCTACCCAACTGGCACAAGTTTGTTCGACGCAACTGGCACAAGTTTGTTCTACGCAACTGGCACAAGTTTGTTTGACACAACTGACACAAGTTTGTTCTAAGCAACGAAACAAGTTTGTTCGACGGAACTGACGCAAGTTTGTTCGACGCAACTGGCACACGTTTATTCGACGCAACTGGCGCAAGTTTGTTCGACGCAACTAGAACAAGTTTGTTTAACGTAACTGCCACAAGTTTTTTCGACACAACTGGCACAAGTTTGTTTGACACAACTGGCACAAGTTTGTTTGACGCAACTGGCACAAGGTTGTTCTACGCAACATGTACAAGTTTGTTCTACGCAACTGGCACAAGTTTTTTTTGATGCAACTAGCACAAGTTTGTTCTATGCAACTGGCACTAGTTTGTTCGATGCCAGTGGCACAAGTTTGTTCGACGCAACTGGCAAAAGTTTGTTTGACGCAACTGGCACAAGTTTGTTAGACGCAACTGGCACAAGTTTGTTCAATGCAACTGGCACAAGTTTTTTTTAATCAATTGGCACAAGTTTGTTTGACGCAACTGGCACAAGTTTGTTTGACGCAACTGGCACAAGTTTGTTTGACGCAACTGGCACAAGTTTGTTTGACGCAACTGGCACAAGTTTATTTGACGCAACTGGCACAACTTTTCTCGACGCAACTGGCACAAGTTTGTTCGCCGTAACTGGCACAAGTTTGTTTGACGCAACTGGCACAAGTTTATTTGACGCAACTGGCACAAGTTTTCTCGACGCAAGTGGCACAAGTTGGTTCGCCGTAACTGGGACAAGTTTGTTCGACGCAACTGGCACAAGTTTGTTCGACGCAACTGGCACAAGTTTGTTTGACGCAACTGGCACAAGTTTCTTCGACGCAACTGGCACAAGTTTGTTCGACGAACTGGCACAAGTTTGTTTGACGCAATTGGCACAAGTTTGTTCTACTCAACTGGCACAGGTTTGTTCTATGCAACTGGCACTAGTTTGTTTTACGCAACTGGCATAAGTTTGTTTGGCGCAACTGGCACAAGTTTGTTCTACAAACTAGCACAAGTTTGTTCGACGCAACTGGCACAAGTTTGTTTTACGCAACTGGCACAAGTTTGTTTCATGCAACTGGCACAAGGTTGTTCTACGCAACTGGCACAAGTTTGTTGGATGCAACTGGCACAAGTTTGTTCGACGAAACTGGCCCAAGTTTTTTTGACGCAACTGGCACAAGTTTGTCAGATGCAACTGGCACAAGTTTGTTTGACGCAACTGGCACAAGTTTTTTCGACTCAATTGGCACAAGTTTGTTTGACGCAACTGGAACAAGTTTGTTTGACGCAACTGGCACAAGTTTGTTTGACGCAACTGGCACAAGTTTGTTTGACGCAACTGGCACAAGTTTATTTGACGCAACTGGCACAAGTTTTCTCGACGAAACTGGCACAAGTTTGTTCGCAGTAACTGGCACAAGTTTGTTTGACGCAACTGGCACAAGTTTGTTTGACGCAACTGGCACAAGTTTGTTCTACATAACTGGCATAAGTTTGTTCTACGCAACTGGCACAAGTTTGTGCTACGCAACTGGCACAAGTTTGTTCTACGCATCTGGCACAAGTTTGTTCTATGCAACTGGCACAAGTTTGTTTGACGCAACTGGCACAAATTTGTTCTACCCAATTGACACAAGTTTGTTCGACGCAACTGGCACAAGTTTGTTCTACGCAACTGACACAAGTTTGTTTGACACAATTGGCAGAAGTTTGTTGAACGCAACTGGCACAAGTTTGTTCGACGCAACTGGCGCAAGTTTGTTCGACGCAACTGGCACAAGTTTGTTCGACGCAACTGGCAAAAGTTTGTTCGATGCAACTAGCACAAGTTTGTTTAACGCAACTGGCACAAGTTTGTTCGACCCAACTGCCACAAGTTTGTTTGACGCAACTGGCACAAGTTTGTTTGACACAACGGGCACAAGTTTGTTTGACGCAACTGCCACAAGTTTGTTTGACGCAACTGGCACAAGGTTCTTCTACGCAACTGGCACAAGTTTGTTCTACGCAAATGGCACAAGTTTGTTTGACGCAACTGGCACAAGTTTGTTCTACACAACTGGCACAAGTTTGTTTGAAGCACCTGGCACAAGTTTGTTCGACGCAACTTGCACAAGTTTGTTAGACGCAACTGGCACAAGTTTGTTCGACGTAACAGGCACAAGTTTTTTCGACTCAATTGGTACAAGTTTGTTTGACGCAACTGGCACAAGTTTCTTTGACGCAAGAGGCACAAGTTTGTTTGACGCAACTGGCACAAGTTTGTTTGACGCAACTGGCACAAGTTTTTTTTTACGCAACTGGCACAAGTTTTCTCGACGCAACCGGCACAAGTTTGTTCGCCATATCTGGCACAAGTTTGTTCGACGCAACTGGCACAAGTTTGTTCGACGCAACTGGCACATGTTTGTTTGACGCAACTGGCACAGGTTTCTTCAACACAACTGGCACAAGTTTGTTCGACGCAACTGGCACAATTTTGTTCTATGCAACTGGCACAAGTTTGTTCTATGCAACTGGCATAAGTTTGTTTGACACAACTGGCACAAGTTTGTTCTACACAACTGGCACAAGTTTGTTTGATGCAATTGGCACAAGTTTGTTCTACTCAACTGGCACAAGTTTGTTCTATGCAACTGGCACTGGTTTGTTTTACGCAACTGGCATAAGTTTGTTTGACGCAACTGGCACAAGTTTGTTCTACCAACTAGCACAAGTTTGTTCGATGCAACTGGCACAAGGTTTTTCTACGCAACTGGCACAAGTTTGTTCTACGCAACTGGCACAAGTTTGTTTCGCCGCAACTGGCACAAGTTTGTTCGACGCAACTGGCACAAGTTTGTTGGATGCCACTGGCACAAGTTTGTTCTACATAACTGGCACAAGTTTGTTCTACGCAAATGTCACAAGTTTGTTCTACGCATCTGGCACAATTTTGTTCTATGCAACTGGCACTAGTTTGTTCTACGCAACTGGCACAAGATTGTTTGACGCAACTGGCACAAGTTTGTTCTACCCAACTGACACAAGTTTGTTCGACGCAACTGGCACAAGTTTGTTCTACGCAACTGACACAAGTTTGTTTGACACAACTGGCAGAAGTTTGTTCAACGCAGTTGGCACAAGTTTGTTTGACGCAACTGTCGCAAGTTTGTTCGACGCAACTGGCACAAGTTTGTTCGACGCAACTGGCAAAAGTTTGTTTGAAGCAACTGGCACAAGTTCGTTTGACGCAACTGGCACAAGGTTCTTCTACGCAACTGGCACAAGTTTTTTTGACGCAACTAGCACAAGTTTGTTCTACGCAACTGGCACAAGTTTGTTTGACGCAACTGGCACAAGTTTGTTTGACGCAACTGGCACAAGTTTGTTTGACGCAACTGGCTCAAGTTTGTTTGACACAACTGGCACAAGTTTGTTTGAAGCAACTGGCACAAGTTTGTTCCGCGCAACTGGCAGAAGTTTGTTTGACAAAACTGGCACAAGTTTGTTTGACGCAACTGGCACAAGTTTGTTTGACGCAACTGGCAAAAGTTTGTTTGACGCAACTGGCACAAGTTTGTTAGACGCAACTGGCACAAGTTTGTTCGACGTAACAGGCACAAGTTTTTTCGACTCAACTGGTACAAGTTTGTTTGACGCAACTGGCACAAGTTTGTTTGATGCAAGAGGCACAAGTTTGTTTGAGGCAACTGGCACAAGTTTGTTTGACGCAACTGGCACCAGTTTTTTTTTACGCAACTGGCACAAGTTTTCTCGAAGCAACAGGCACAAGTTTGTTCGCCATATCTGGCACAAGTTTGTTCGACGCAACTGGCACAAGTTTGTTCGACGCAAATGGCACAAGTTTGTATGACGCAACTGGCACAAGTTTGTTCGACGCAACTGGCACAAGTTTGTTTGACGCAACTGGCACAAGTTTGTTTGACGCAACTGGCACAAGTTTGTTCTACGCAACTGGCACAAGTTTGTTCTATGCAACTGGCACTAGTTTGTTCTATGCAACTGGCATAAGTTTGTTTGACGCAACTGGTACAAGTTTGTTCTACGCAACTGGCAATAGTGTGTTCTACGCAACTGGCACAAATTTGTTTGACACAACTGGCACATGTTTGTTCTACCCAACTGGCACAAGTTTGTTCGACGCAACTGGCACAAGTTTGTTCTACGCAACTGGCACAAGTTTGTTTGACACAACTGGCACAAGTTTGTTCTAAGCAACTGGCACAAGTTTGTTCGACGGAACTGACGCAAGTTTGTTCGACGCAACTGGCACACGTTTATTCGACGCAACTGGCGCAAGTTTGTTCGACGCAACTAGAACAAGTTTGTTTAACGTAACTGGCACAAGTTTGTTCGACACAACTGGCACAAGTTTGTTTGACACAACTGGCACAAGTTTGTTTGACGCAACTGGCACAAGGTTGTTCTACGCAACATGTTCAAGTTTGTTCTACGCAACTGGCACAAGTTTTTTTGATGCAACTGGCACAAGTTTGTTCTATGCAACTGGCACTAGTTTGTTCGATGCCAGTGGCACAAGTTTGTTCGACGCAACTGGCACAAGTTTGTTTGACGCAACTGGCACAAGTTTGTTAGACGCAACTGGCACAAGTTTGTTCAACGCAACTGGCACAAGTTTTTTTTAATCAATTGGCACAAGTTTGTTTGCCGCAACTGGCACAAGTTTGTTTGACGCAACTGGCACAAGTTTGTTTGACGCAACTGGCACAAGTATGTTTGACGCAACTGGCACAAGTTTATTTGACGCAACTGGCACAACTTTTCTCGACGCAACTGGCACAAGTTTGTTCGCCGTAACTGGCACAAGTTTGTTTGACGCAACTGGCACAAGTTTATTTGACGCAACTGGCACAAGTTTTCTCGACGCAAGTGGCACAAGTTGGTTCGCCGTAACTGGCACAAGTTTGTTCGACGCAACTGGCACAAGTTTGTTCGACGCAACTGGCACAAGTTTGTTTGACGCAACTGACACAAGTTTCTTCGACGCAACTGGCACAAGTTTCTTCGACGAACTGGCACAAGTTTGTTTGACGCAATTGGCACAAGTTTGTTCTACTCAACTGGCACAAGTTTGTTCTATGCAACTGGCACTAGTTTGTTTTACGCAACTGGCATAAGTTTGCTTGACGCAACTGGCACAAGTTTGTTCAACAAACTAGCACAAGTTTGTTCGACGCAACTGGCACAAGGTTGTTCTACGCAACTGGCACAAGTTTGTTTTACGCAACTGGCACAAGTTTGTTTCACGCAACTGGCACAAGGTTGTTCTACGCAACTGGCACAATTTTGTTGGATGCAACTGGCACAAGTTTGTTCGACGAAACTGGCCCAAGTTTTTTTGACGCAACTGGCACAAGTTTGTCAGACGCAACTGGCACAAGTTTGTTTGACGCAACTGGCACAAGTTTTTTCGACTCAATTGGCAGAAGTTTGTTTGACGCAACTGGAACAAGTTTGTTTGACGCAACTGGCACAAGTTTGTTTGACGCAACTGGCACAAGTTTGTTTGACGCAACTGGCACAAGTTTATTTGACGCAACTGGCACAAGTTTTCTCGACGAAACTGGCACAAGTTTGTTCGCCGTAACTGGCACAAGTTTGTTTGACGCAACTGGCACAAGTTTGTTTGACGCAACTGGCACAAGTTTGTTCTACATAACTGGCACAAGTTTGTTCTACGCAACTGGCACAAGTTTGTGCTACGCAACTGGCACAAGTTTGTTCTACGCATCTGGCACAAGTTTGTTCTATGCAACTGGCACTAGTTTGTTCTACGCAACTGGCACAAGTTTGTTTGACGCAACTGGCACAAATTTGTTCTACCCAATTGACACAAGTTTGTTCGACGCAACTGGCACAAGTTTGTTCTACGCAACTGACACAAGTTTGTTTGACACAATTGGCAGAAGTTTGTTGAACGCAACTGGCACAAGTTTGTTCGACGCAACTGGCGCAAGTTTGTTCGACGCAACTGGCACAAGTTTGTTCGACGCAACTGGCACAAGTTTGTTCGACGCAACTGGCAAAAGTTTGTTCGATGCAACTAGCACAAGTTTGTTTAACGCAACTGGCACAAGTTTGTTCGACCAACTGCCACAAGTTTGTTTGACGCAACTGGCACAAGTTTGTTTGACGCAACTGGCGCAAGTTTGTTTGACGCAACTGCCAAAAGTTTGTTTGACGAAACTGGCACAAGGTTCTTCTACGCAACTGGCACAAGTTTGTTCTACGCAAATGGCACAAAGTTTGTTTGACGCAACTGGCACAAGTTTGTTCTACACAACTGCACAAGTTTGTTTGACGCAATTGGCACAAGTTTGTTCGACGCAACTCGCACAAGTTTGTTAGACGCAACTGGCACAAATTTGTTCGACGTAACAGGCACAAGTTTTTTCGACTCAATTGGTACAAGTTTGTTTGACGCAACTGGCACAAGTTTCTTTAACGCAAGAGGCACAAGTTTGTTTGACGCAACTGGCACAAGTTTGTTTGACGCAACTGGCACAAGTTTTTTTTGACGCAACTGGCACAAGTTTTCTCGACGCAACCAGCACAAGTTTGTTCGCCATATCTGGCACAAGTTTGTTCGACGCAACTGGCACAAGTTTGTTCGACGCAACTGGCACATGTTTGTTTGACGCAACTGCACAGGTTTCTTCAACACAACTGGCACAAGTTTGTTCTATGCAACTGGCACAATTTTGTTCTATGCAACTGGCACAAGTTTGTTCTATGCAACTGGCATAAGTTTGTTTGACACAACTAGCACAAGTTTGTTCTACACAACTGGCACAAGTTTGTTTGGTGCAATTGCACAAGTTTGTTCTACTCAACTGGCACAAGTTTGTTCTATGCAACTGGCACTGGTTTGTTTTACGCAACTGGCATAAGTTTGTTTGACGCAACTGGCACAAGTTTGTTCTACCAACTAGCACAAGTTTGTTCGATGCAACTGCACAAGGTTGTTCTACGCAACTGGCACAAGTTTGTTCTACGCAACTGGCACAAGTTTGTTTCGACGCAACTGACACAAGTTTGTTCGACGCAACTGGCACAAGTTTGTTGGATGCCACTGGCACAAGTTTGTTCTACATAACTGGCAAAAGTTTGTTCTATGCAAATGGCACAAGTTTTTTCTACGCATCTGGCACAATTTTGTTCTATGCAACTGGCACTAGTTTGTTCTACGCAACTGCACAAGATTGTTTGAAGCAACTGCACAAGTTTATTCTACCCAACTGACACAAGTTTGTTCGACGCAACTGGCACAAGTTTGTTCTACGCAACTGACACAAGTTTGTTTGACACAACTGGCAGAAGTTTGTTCAACGCAGTTGGCACAAGTTTGTTTGACGCAACTGTCGCAAGTTTGTTCGACGCAACTGGCACAAGTTTGTTCGACGCCAACTGGCAAAAGTTTGTTTTAAGCAACTGGCACAAGTTCGTTTGAACGCAACTGGCACAAGGTTCTTCTACGCAACTGGCACAAGTTTCTTTGACGCAACTGGCACAAGTTTGTTCTACGCAACTGGCACAAGTTTGTTTGACGCAACTGGCACAAGTTTGTTTGACGCAACTGGCCACAAGTTTGTTTGACGCAACTGGCACAAGTTTGTTTGAAGCAACTGGCACAAGTTTGTTCGGCGCAACTGGCAGAAGTTTGTTTGACAAATACTGGCACAAGTTTGTTTTGACGCAACTGGCACAAGTTTGTTTGACGCAACTGGCAAAAGTTTGTTTGACGCAACTGGCACAAGTTTGTTAGACGCAACTGGCACAAGATTGTTCGACGTAACAGGCACAAGTTTTTTCGACTCAACTGGTACAAGTTTGTTTGACGCAACTGGCACAAGTTTGTTTGATGCAAGAGGCACAAGTTTGTTTGGACGCAACTGGCACAAGTTTGTTTGACGCAACTGGCACCAGTTTTTTATTACGCAACTGGCACAAGTTTTCCTCGAAGCAACTGGCACAAGTTTGTTCGCCATATCTGGCACAAGGTTGTTCGACCGCAACTGGCACAAGTTGTTCGACTTTGACGCAACTGGCACAAGTTTGTTCTACGCAACTGGCACAAGTTTGTTCTATGCAACTGGCGACTAGTTTGTTCTATGCAACTGGCATAAGTTTGTTTGACGCAACTGGTACAAGTTTGTTCTACTCAACTGGCACAAGTTTGTTCGATCGCAACTGGCACAAGTTTGTTCTACGCAACTCTTAGTTTGTTGTACACAACTGGCACAAGTTTTTTTGACACAACTGGCACAAGTTTGTTCTACGCAAATGGCAAATGTTTGTTCTACGCATCTGGCACAAGTTTGTTCTATGCAACTGGCACTAGTGTGTTCTACGCAACTGGCACAAATTTGTTTGACACAACTGGCACATGTTTGTTCTACCCAACTGGCACAAGTTTGTTCGACGCAACTGGCACAAGTTTGTTCTACGCAACTGGCACAAGTTTGTTTGACACAACTGGCACAAGTTTGTTCTAAGCAACTGGCACAAGTTTGTTCGACGGAACTGACGCAAGTTTGTTCGATGCAACTGGCACACGTTTATTCGACGCAACTGGCGCAAGTTTGTTCGACGCAACTAGAACAAGTTTGTTAACGTAACTGGCACAAGTTTGTTCGACACAACTGGCACAAGTTTGTTTGACACAACTGGCACAAGTTTGTTTGACGCAACTGGCACAAGGTTGTTCTACGCAACATGTACAAGTTTGTTCTACGCAACTGGCACAAGTTTTTTTTTATGCAACTGGCACAAGTTTGTTCTATGCAACTGGCACTAGTTTGTTCGATGCCAGTGGCACAAGTTTGTTCGATGCAACTGGCACAAGTTTGTTTGACGCAACTGCACAAGTTTGTTTGACGCAACTGGCACAAGTTTGTTTGACGCAACTGGCACAAGTTTATTTGACGCAACTGGCACAACTTTTCTCGACGCAACTGGCACAAGTTTGTTCGACGAACTGGCACAAGTTTGTTTGACGCAATTGGCACAAGTTTGTTCTACTCAACTGGCACAAGTTTGTTCTATGCAACTGGCACTAGTTTGTTTTACGCAACTGGCATAAGTTTGCTTGACGCAACTGGCACAAGTTTGTTCTACAAACTAGCACAAGTTTGTTCGACGCAACTGGCACAAGTTTGTTCGACGCAACTGGCAAAAGTTTGTTTGAAGCAACTGGCACAAGTTCGTTTGACGCAACTGGCACAAGGTTCTTCTACGCAACTGGCACAAGTTTCTTTGACGCAACTAGCACAAGTTTGTTCTACGCAACTGGCACAAGTTTGTTTGACGCAACTGGCACAAGTTTGTTTGACGCAACTGGCACAAGTTTGTTTGACACAACTGGCACAAGTTTGTTTGAAGCAACTGGCACAAGTTTGTTCCGCGCAACTGGCAGAAGTTTGTTTGACAAAACTGGCACAAGTTTGTTTGACGCAACTGGCACAAGTTTGTTTGACGCAACTGGCAAAAGTTTGTTTGACGCAACTGGCACAAGTTTGTTAGACGCAACTGGCACAAGTTTGTTTCGACGTAACAGGCACAAGTTTTTTCGACTCAACTGGTACAAGTTTGTTTGACGCAACTGGCACAAGTTTGTTTGATGCAAGAGGAACAAGTTTGTTTGACGCAACTGGCACAAGTTTGTTTGACGCAACTGGCACCAGTTTTTTTTTACGCAACTGGCACAAGTTTTCTCGAAGCAACAGGCACAAGTTTGTTCGCCATATCTGGCACAAGTTTGTTCGACGCAACTGGCACAAGTTTGTTCGACGCAAATGGCACAAGTTTGTATGACGCAACTGGCACAAGTTTGTTCGACGCAACTGGCACAAGTTTGTTTGACGCAACTGGCACAAGTTTGTTTGACGCAACTGGCACAAGTTTGTTTGACGCAACTGGCACAAGTTTATTTGACGCAACTGGCACAACTTTTCTCGACGCAACTGGCACAAGTTTGTTCGACGAACTGGCACAAGTTTGTTTGACGCAATTGGCACAAGTTTGTTCTACTCAACTGGCACAAGTTTGTTCTATGCAACTGGCACTAGTTTGTTTTACGCAACTGGCATAAGTTTTGCTTGACGCAACTGGCACAAGTTTGTTCTACAAACTAGCACAAGTTTGTTCGACGCAACTGGCACAAGTTTGTTCGACGCAACTGGCAAAAGTTGTTTGAAGCAACTGGCACAAGTTCGTTTGACGCAACTGGCACAAGGTTCTTCTACGCAACTGGCACAAGTTTCTTTGACGCAACTAGCACAAGTTTTGTTCTACGCAACTGGCACAAGTTGTGTTTGACGCAACTGGCACAAGTTTGTTTGACGCAACTGGCACAAGTTTGTTTGACACAACTGGCACAAGTTTGTTTGAAGCAACTGGCACAAGTTTGTTCCGCGCAACTGGCAGAAGTTGTTTGACAAAACTGGCACAAGTTTGTTTGACGCAACTGGCACAAGTTTGTTTGACGCAACTGGCAAAAGTTTGTTTGACGCAACTGGCACAAGTTTGTTAGACGCAACTGGCACAAGTTTGTTCGACGTAACAGGCACAAGTTTTTTCGACTCAACTGGTACAAGATTGTTTGACGCAACTGGCACAAGTTTGTTTGATGCAAGAGGCACAAGTTTGTTTGACGCAACTGGCACAAGTTTGTTTGACGCAACTGGCACCAGTTTTTTTTTACGCAACTGGCACAAGTTTTCCTCGAAGCAACAGGCACAAGTTTGTTCGCCATATCTGGCACAAGTTTGTTCGACGCAACTGGCACAAGTTTGTTCGACGCAAATGGCACAAGTTTGTATGACGCAACTGGCACAAGTTTGTTCGACGCAACTGGCACAAGTTTGTTTGACGCAACTGGCACAAGTTTGTTGACGCAACTGGCACAAGTTTGTTCTACGCAACTGGCACAAGTTTGTTCTATGCAACTGGCACTAGTTTGTTCTATGCAACTGGCATAAGTTTGTTTGACGCAACTGGTACAAGTTTGTTCTACGCAACTGGCACTAGTGTGTTCTACGCAACTGGGCACAAATTTGTTTGACACAACTGGCACATGTTTGTTCTACCCAACTGGCACAAGTTTGTTCGACGCAACTGGCACAAGTTTGTTCTACGCAACTGGCACAAGTTTGTTTGACACAACTGGGCACAAGTTTGTTCTAAGCAACTGGCACAAGTTTGTTCGACGGAACTGACGCAAGTTTGTTCGACGCAACTGGCACATTCGTTTATTCGACGCAACTGGCGCAAGTTTGTTCGACGCAACTAGAACAAGTTTGTTTAACGTAACTGGCACAAGTTTGTTCGACACAACTGGCACAAGTTTGTTTGACACAACTGGCACAAGTTTGTTTGACGCAACTGGCACAAGGTTGTTCTACGCAAACATGTACAAGTTTGTTCTTACGCAACTGGCACAAGTTTTTTTGATGCAACTGGCACAATTTTGTTCTATGCAACTGGCACTAGTTTGTTCGATGCCAGTGGCACAAGTTTGTTCGACGCAACTGGCACAAGTTTGTTTGACGCAACTGGCACAAGTTTGTTAGACGCAACTGGCACAAGTTTGTTCAATGCAACTGGCACAAGTTTTTTTTTAATCAATTGGCACAAGTTTGTTGACGCAACTGGCACAAGTTTGTTTGACGCAACTGGCACAAGTTTGTTTGACGCAACTGGCACAAGTATGTTTGACGCAACTGGCACAAGTTTATTTGACGCAACTGGCACAACTTTTCTCGACGCAACTGGCACAAGTTTGTTCGCCGTAACTGGCACAAGTTTGTTTGACGCAACTGGCACAAGTTTATTTGACGCAACTGCACAAGTTTTCTCGACGCAAGTGGCACAAGTTGGTTCGCCGTAACTGGCACAAGTTTGTTCGACGCAACTGGCACAAGTTTGTTCGACGCAACTGGCACAAGTTTGTTTGACGCAACTGGCACAAGTTTCTTCGACGCAACTGGCACAAGTTTCTTCGACGAACTGGCACAAGTTTGTTTGACGCAATTGGCACAAGTTTGTTCTACTCAACTGGCACAAGTTTGTTCTATGCAACTGGCACTAGTTTGTTTTTACGCAACTGGCATAAGTTTGTTTGACGCAACTGGCACAAGTTTGTTCAACAAACTAGCACAAGTTTGTTCGACACAACTGGCACAAGGTTGTTCTACGCAACTGGCACAAGTTTGTTTTACGCAACTGGCACAAGTTTGTTTCACGCAACTGGCACAAGGTTGTTCTACGCAACTGGCACAATTTTGTTGGATGCAACTGGCACAAGTTTGTTCGACGAAACTGGCCCAAGTTTTTTTGACGCAACTGGCACAAGTTTGTCAGACGCAACTGGCACAAGTTTGTTTGACGCAACTGGCACAAGTTTTTTCGACTCAATTGGCAGAAGTTTGTTTGACGCAACTGGAACAAGTTTGTTTGACGCAACTGGCACAAGTTTGTTTGACGCAACTGGCAGAAGTTTGTTTGACGCAACTGGCACAAGTTTATTTGACGCAACTGGCTCTCGACGAAACTGGCACAAGTTTGTTCGCCGTAACTGGCACAAGTTTGTTTGACGCAACTGGCACAAGTTTGTTTGACGCAACTGGCACAAGTTTGTTCTACATAACTGGCACAAGTTTGTTCTACGCAACTGGCACAAGTTTGTGCTACGCAACTGGCACAAGTTTGTTCTACGCATCTGGCACAAGTTTGTTCGATGCAACTGGCACTAGTTTGTTCTACGCAACTGGCACAAGTTTGTTTGACGCAACTGGCACAAATTTGTTCTACCCAATTGACACAAGTTTGTTCGACGCAACTGGCACAAGTTTGTTCTACGCAACTGACACAAGTTTGTTTGACACAATTGGCAGAAGTTTGTTGAACGCAACTGGCACAAGTTTGTTCGACGCAACTGGCGCAAGTTTGTTCGACGCAACTGGCACAAGTTTGTTCGACGCAACTGGCACAAGTTTGTTCGACGCAACTGGCAAAAGTTTGTTCGATGCAACTAGCACAAGTTTGTTTAACGCAACTGGCACAAGTTTGTTCGACCCAACTGCCACAAGTTTGTTTGACGCAACTGGCACAAGTTTGTTTGACGCAACTGGCGCAAGTTTGTTTGACGCAACTGCCAAAAGTTTGTTTGACGAAACTGGCACAAAGTTCTTCTACGCAACTGGCACAAGTTTGTTCTACGCAAATGGCACAAGTTTGTTTGACGCAACTGGCACAAGTTTGTTCTACACAACTGGCACAAGTTTGTTTGACGCAACTGGCACAAGTTTGTTCGACGCAACTTGCACAAGTTTGTTAGACGCAACTGGCACAAATTTGTTCGACGTAACAGGCACAAGTTTTTTCGACTCAATTGGTACAAGTTTGTTTGACGCAACTGGCACAAGTTTCCTTGACGCAAGAGGCACAAGTTTGTTTGACGCAACTGGCACAAGTTTGTTTGACGCAACTGGCACAAGTTTTTTTTGCCGCAACTGGCACAAGTTTTCTCGACGCAACCAGCACAAGTTTGTTCGCCATATCTGGCACAAGTTTGTTCGACGCAACTGGCACAAGTTTGTTCGACGCAACTGGCACATGTTTGTTTGACGCAACTGGCACAGGTTTCTTCAACACAACTGGCACAAGTTTGTTCGACGCAACTGGCACAAGTTTGTTTGACGCAACTGGCACAAATTTGTTCTACAAAATTGACACAGGTTTCTTCAACACAACTGGCACAAGTTTGTTCTATGCAACTGACACAAGTTTGTTTGACACAATTGGCAGAAGTTTGTTGAACGCAACTGGCACAAGTTTGTTCGACGCAACTGGCGCAAGTTTGTTTGACGCAACTGGCACAAGTTTGTTCGACGCAACTGGCAAAAGTTTGTTCGATGCAACTAGCACAAGTTTGTTTAACGCAACTGGCACAAGTTTGTTCGACCCAACTGGCACAAGTTTGTTTGACGCAACTGGCACAAGTTTGTTTGACGCAACTGCCGCAAGTTTGTTTGACGCAACTGGCACAAGGTTCTTCTACGCAACTGGCACAAGTTTGTTCTACGCAAATGGCACAAGTTTGTTTGACGCAACTGGTACAAGTTTGTTCTACACAACTGGCACAAGTTTGTTTGACGCAACTGGCACAAGTTTGTTCGACGCAACTTGCACAAGTTTGTTAGACGCAACTGGCACAAGTTTGTTCGACGTAACAGGCACAAGTTTTTTCGACTCAATTGGTACAAGTTTGTTTGACGCAACTGGCACAAGTTTGTTTGACGCAAGAGGCACAAGTTTGTTTGACGCAACTGGCACAAGTTTGTTTGACGCAACTGGCACAAGTTTTTTTTGACGCAACTGGCACAAGTCTTCTCGACGCAACCAGCACAAGTTTGTTCGCCATATCTGGCACAAGTTTGTTCGACGCAACTGGCACAAGTTTGTTCGACGCAACTGGCACATGTTTGTTTGACGCAACTGGCACAGGTTTCTTCAACACAACTGGCACAAGTTTGTTCGACGCAACTGGCACAATTTTGTTCTATGCAACTGGCACAAGTTTGTTCTATGCAACTGGCATAAGTTTGTTTGACACAACTAGCACAAGTTTGTTCTACACAACTGGCACAAGTTTGTTTGGTGCAATTGGCACAAGTTTGTTCTACTCAACTCACACAAGTTTGTTCTATGCAACTGGCACTGGTTTGTTTTACGCAACTGGCATAAGTTTGTTTGACGCAACTGGCACAAGTTTGTTCTACCAACTAGCACAAGTTTGTTCGATGCAACTGGCACAAGGTTGTTCTACGCAACTGGCACAAGTTTGTTCTACGCAACTGGCACAAGTTTGTTTCGATGCAACTGGCACAAGTTTGTTCGACGCAACTGGCACAAGTTTGTTGGATGCCACTGGCACAAGTTTGTTCTACATAACTGGCACAAGTTTGTTCTATGCAAATGGCACAAGTTTGTTCTACGCATCTGGCACAATTTTGTTCTATGCAACTGGCACTAGTTTGTTCTACGCAACTGGCACAAGATTGTTTGAAGCAACTGGCACAAGTTTATTCTACCCAACTGACACAAGTTTGTTCGACGCAACTGGCACAAGTTTGTTCTACGCAACTGACACAAGTTTGTTTGACACAACTGGCAGAAGTTTGTTCAACGCAGTTGGCACAAGTTTGTTTGACGCAACTGTCGCAAGTTTGTTCGACGCAACTGGCACAAGTTTGTTCGACGCAACTGGAAAAAGTTTGTTTTAAGCAACTGGCACAAGTTCGTTTGACGCAACTGGCACAAGGTTCTTCTACGCAACTGGCACAAGTTTCTTTGACGCAACTGGCACAAGTTTGTTCTACGCAACTGGCACAAGTTTGTTTGACGCAACTGGCACAAGTTTGTTTGACGCAACTGGCACAAGTTTGTTTGACGCAACTGGCACAAGTTTGTTTGAAGCAACTGGCACAAGTTTGTTCGGCGCAACTGGCAGAAGTTTGTTTGACAAAACTGGCACAAGTTTGTTTGACGCAACTTGCACAAGTTTGTTTGACATAACTGGCAAAAGTTTGTTTGACGCAACTGGCACAAGTTTGTTAGACGCAACTGGCACAAGATTGTTCGACGTAACAGGCACAAGTTTTTTCGACTCAACTGGTACAAGTTTGTTTGACGCAACTGGCACAAGTTTGTTTGATGCAAGAGGCACAAGTTTGTTTGACGCAACTGGCACAAGTTTGTTTGACGCAACTGGCACCAGTTTTTTTTTACGCAACTGGCACAAGTTTTCTCGAAGCAACTGGCACAAGTTTGTTCGACGCAAATGGCACAAGTTTGTTTGACGCAACTGGCACAAGTTTGTTCGACGCAACTGGCACAAGTTTGTTTGACGCAAGTGGCACAAGTTTGTTTGACGCAACTGGCACAAGTTTGTTCTACGCAACTGGCACAAGTTTGTTCTATGCAACTGGCACTAGTTTGTTCTATGCAACTGGCATAAGTTTGTTTGACGCAACTGGTACAAGTTTGTTCTACGCAACTGGCACAAGTTTGTTCGACGCAACTGGCACAAGTTTGTTCTACGCAACTCTTACTAGTTTGTTGTACACAACTGGCACAAGTTTTTTTGACACAACTGGCACAAGTTTGTTCTACGCAAATGGCAAATGTTTGTTCTACGCATCTGGCACAAGTTTGTTCTATGCAACTGGCACTAGTGTGTTCTACGCAACTGGCACAAATTTGTTTGAAACAACTGGCACATGTTTGTTCTACCCAACTGGCACAAGTTTGTTCGACGCAACTGGCACAAGTTTGTTCTACGCAACTGGCACAAGTTTGTTTGACACAACTGGCACAAGTTTGTTCTAAGCAACTGGCACAAGTTTGTTCGACGGAACTGACGCAAGTTTGTTCGATGCAACTGGCACACGTTTATTCGACGCAACTGGCGCAAGTTTGTTCGACGCAACTAGAACAAGTTTGTTTAACGTAACTGGCACAAGTTTGTTCGACACAACTGGCACAAGTTTGTTTGACACAACTGGCACAAGTTTGTTTGACGCAACTGGCACAAGGTTGTTCTACGCAACATGTACAAGTTTGTTCTACGCAACTGGCACAAGTTTTTTTTATGCAACTGGCACACTTTTGTTCTATGCAACTGGCACTAGTTTGTTCGATGCCAGTGGCACAAGTTTGTTCGATGCAACTGGCACAAGTTTGTTTGACGCAACTGGCACAAGTTTGTTAGACGCAACTGGCACAAGTTTGTTCAACGCAACTGGCACAAGTTTTTTTTAATCAATTGGCACAAGTTTGTTTGACGCAACTGGCACAAGTTTGTTTGACGCAACTGGCACAAGTTTGTTTGACGTAACTGGCACAAGTTTGTTTGACGCAACTGGCACAAGTTTATTTGACGCAACTGGCACAACTTTTCTCGACGCAACTGGCACAAGTTTGTTCGACGAACTGGCACAAGTTTGTTTGACGCAACTGG
The DNA here is from genome assembly GCA_039081455.1 of Macrobrachium rosenbergii. Taxonomy (NCBI): domain Eukaryota; kingdom Metazoa; phylum Arthropoda; class Malacostraca; order Decapoda; family Palaemonidae; genus Macrobrachium; species Macrobrachium rosenbergii. The sequence goes on along the minus strand of JANJGK010000240.1, from coordinate 226,554 downwards.
CACAAGTTTGTTCTACTCAACTGGCACAAGTTTGTTCTATGCAACTGGCACTAGTTTGTTTTACGCAACTGGCAAAAGTTTGCTTGACGCAACTGGCACAAGTTTGTTCTACAAACTAGCACAAGTTTGTTCGACGCAACTGGCACAAGGTTGTTCTACGCAACTGGCACAAGTTTGTTTTACGCAACTGGCACAAGTTTGTTTCACGCAACTGGCACAAGGTTGTTCTACGCAACTGGCACAAGTTTGTTGGATGCAACTGGCACAAGTTTGTTCGACGAAACTGGCCCAAGTTTTTTTGACGCAACTGGCACAAGTTTGTCAGACGCACCTGGCACAAGTTTGTTTGACGCAACTGGCACAAGTTTTTTCGACTCAATTGGCACAAGTTTGTTTGACGCAACTGGAACAAGTTTGTTTGACGCAACTGGCACGAGTTTGTTTGACGCAACTGGCACAAGTTTGTTTGACGCAACTGGCACAAGTTTATTTGACGCAACTGGCACAAGTTTTCTCGACGAAACTGGCACAAGTTTGTTCGCCGTAACTGGCACAAGTTTATTTGACGCAACTGGCACAAGTTTGTTTGACGCAACTGGCACAAGTTTGTTCTACATAACTGGCACAAGTTTCTTCTACGCAACTGGCACAAGTTTGTGCTACGCAACTGGCACAAGTTTGTTCTACGCATCTGGCACAAGTTTGTTCTATGCAACTGGCACTAGTTTGTTCTACGCAACTGGCACAAGTTTGTTTGACGCAACTGGCACAAATTTGTTCTACCCAATTGACACAAGTTTGTTCGACGCAACTGGCACAAGTTTGTTCTACGCAACTGACACAAGTTTGTTTGACACAATTGGCAGAAGTTTGTTGAACGCAACTGGCACAAGTTTGTTCGACGCAACTGGCGCAAGTTTGTTCGACGCAACTGGCACAATTTTGTTCGACGCAACTGGCAAAAGTTTGTTCGACGCAACTGGCAAAAGTTTGTTTAACGCAACTGGCACAAGTTTGTTCGACCCAACTGGCACAAGTTTGTTTGACGCAACTGGCACAAGTTTGTTTGACGCAAGTGCCACAAGTTTGTTTGACGCAACTGGCACAAGGTTCTTCTACGCAACTGGCACAAGTTTGTTCTACTCATATGGCACAAGTTTGTTTGACGCAACTGGCACAAGTTTGTTCTACACAACTGGCACAAGTTTGTTTGACGCAACTGGCACAAGTTTGTTCGACGCAACTTAAACAAGTTTGTTAGATGCAACTGGCACAAGTTTGTTTGACGAAACAGGCACAAGTTTTTTCGACTCAATTGGTACAAGTTTGTTTGACGCAACTGGCACAAGTTTGTTTGACGCAAGAGGCACAAGTTTGTTTGACGCAACTGGCACAAGTTTGTTTGACGCAACTGGCACAAGTTTTTTTTGACGCAACTGGCACAAGTTTTCTCGATGCAACCGGCACAAGTTTGTTCGCCATATCTGGCACAAGTTTGTTCGACGCAACTGGCACAAGTTTGTTCGACGCAACTGGCACATGTTTGTTTGACGCAACTGGCACAGGTTTCTTCAACACAACTGGCACAAGTTTGTTCTATGCAACTGGCACAATTTTGTTCTGTGCAACTGGCACAAGTTTGTTCTATGCAACTGGCACTAGTTTGTTCTATGCAACTGCCATAAGTTTGTTTGACGCAATTGGCACAAGTTTGTTCTACGCAACTGGCACAAGTTTGTTCTATGCATCTGGCACAAGTTTGTTTGACGCAACTGGTACAAGTTTGTTGGACGCAACTCTCACAAGTTTGTTCGAACCAACTGGCACAAGTTTGTTTTACACAACTGGCACAAGTTTGTTCGACGCAACTGGCACAAGTTTGTTTGACGTAACTGGCAGAAGTTTGTTCTACCCAACTGACACAAGTTTGTTCTATGCAACTGACACAAGTTTGTTTGACACAACTGGCAGAAGTTTGTTCAACGCAACTGGCACAAGTTTGTTTGACGCAACTGGCGCAAGTTTGTTTGACGCAATTGGCACAAGTTTGTTCGACGCAACTGGCACAAGTTTGTTCGATGCAACTGACACAAGTTTGTTTGACACAAGTGGCAGAAGTTTGTTCAACGCAACTGGCACAAGTTTGTTTGACGCAACTGGCGCAAGTTTGTTCGACGCAACTGGCACAAGTTTGTTCGATGCAACTGGCACAAGTTTGTTCGATGCAACTGGCACAAGTTTGTTTATCGCAACTGGCAGAAGTTTGTTCGACCCAACTGGCACAAGATTGTTTGACGCAACTGGCACAAGTTTGTTTGATGCAACTGGCACAAGCTTGTTTGACACAACTGGCACAAGTTTGTTTGACGCAACTGGCACAAGGTTGTTCTACGAAACTGGCACAAGTTTGTTCTACGCAACTGGCACAAGTTTGTTTGATGCAACTGGCACAAGTTTGTTTGATGCAACTGGCAGAAGTTTGTTTGACGCAACTGGCACAAGTTTGTTCGGCGCATCTGGCCCAAGTTTGTTTGAAGCAACTGGCACAAGTTTGTTAGACCCAACTGGCACAAGTTTGTTCGATGTAACTGGAACAAGTTTTTTCGACTCAATTGGCAGAAGTTTGTTTGACGCAACTGGCACAAGTTTGTTTGACGCAACTGGCACAAGTCTTTTTGACGTAACTGGCACAAGTTTTCTCGAAGCAACTGGCACAAGTTTGTTCGCCGTAACTGGCACAAGTTTGCTGGATGCCACTGGCACAAGTTTGTTCAACGCAACTGGCACAAGTTTGTTTGACGCATCTGGCACTAATTTGTTCTATGCAATTGGCACAAGTTTGTTCTATGCAATTGGCACAAGTTTGTTCTACGCAACTGGCACAAGTTTGTTGTATGCAACTGGCACTAGTTTCTTCTACGCAACTGGCATAAGTTTGTTTGACGCAACTGGCACAAGTTTGTTCTACGCAATGGCACAAGTTTGTTGGACGCAACTGGCACAAGTTTGTTCTACGCAACTGGCACAAGTTTGTTGGACGCAACTGTCTCAAGTTTGTTTGACGCACCTGGCACAAGTTTGTTCGACACAACCGGCACAAGTTTGTTCGACGCAACTGGCACAAGTTTGTTCGGCGCAACTGGCACAAGTTTGTTTGACGCAACTGGGACAAGTTTTTTTTTTACGCAACTGGCACAATTTTTCTCGAAGCAACTGGCACAAGTTTGTTCGCCATATCTGGCACAAGTTTGTTCGACGCAACTGGCACAAGTTTGTTCGACGCAAATGGCACAAGTTTGTTTGACGCAACTGGCACAAGTTTCTTCGACGCAACTGGCACAAGTTTGTTCGACGCAACTGGCACAAGTTTGCTTGACGCAACTGGCACAAGTTTGTTCTACGCAACTGGCACAAGTTTGTTCTATGCAACTGGCACTAGTTTGTTCTATGCAACTGGCATAAGTTTGTTTGATGCAACTGGTACAAGTTTGTTCTACGCAACTGGCACAAGTTTGTTCGACACAACTGGCACAAGTTTGTTCTACGCAACTCTTACTAGTTTGTTGTACACAACTGGCACAAGTTTGTTTGACAAAACTGGCACAAGTTTGTTCTACGCAAACGGCAAATGTTGGTTCTACGCATCTGGCACAAGTTTGTTCTATGCAACTGGCACTAGTGTGTTCTACGCAACTGGCACAAATTTGTTTGACACAACTGGCACATGTTTGTTCTACCCAACTGGCACAAGTTTGTTCGACGCAACTGGCACAAGTTTGTTCTACGCAACTGGCACAAGTTTGTTTGACACAACTGGCACAAGTTTGTTCGAAGCAACTGGCTCAAGTTTGTTCGACGGAACTGGCGCAGGTTTGTTCGACGCAACTGGCACAAGTTTGTTCGACGCAACTGGCACAAGTTTGTTCGATGCAACTAGAACAAGTTTGTTTAACGTAACTGGCACAAGTTTGTTCGACCCAACTGGCACAAGTTTGTTTGACACAACTGGCACAAGTTTGTTTGAGGCAACTGGCACAAGGTTGTTCTATGCAACATGTACAAGTTTGTTCTACGCAACTGGCACAAGTTTGTTCGACGTAACTGGCACAAGTTTGTTCTATGCATCTGGCACTAGTTTGTTCGACGCAACTGGCACAAGTTTGTTTGACACAACTGGCACAAGTTTGTTAGACGCAACTGGCACTAGTTTGTTTGACGCAACTGGCACAAATTTGTTTGACGCAACTGGCACATGTTTTTTCTACCCAACAGGCACAAGTTTGTTCGACGCAACTGGCACAAGTTTGTTCTACACAACTGGCACAAGTTTGTTTGACACAAGTGGCACAAGTTTGTTCTAAGCACCTGGCACAAGTTTGTTCGACGGAACTGGCGCAAGTTTGTTCGATGCAACTGGCACAAGTCTGTTCGACGCAACTGGCACAAATTTGTACGACGCAACTGGTACAAGTTTGTTTAACGTAACTGGCACAAGTTTGTTCGACCCAACTGGCAAAAGTTTGTTTCACACAACTGGCACAATTTTGTTTGACGCAACTGGCACAAGTTTGTTTGACGCAACTGGCACAAGTTTGTTCGGCGCAACTGGCACAAGTTTGTTTGACGAAACTGGCACAAGTTTGTTTGACGCAACTGGCACAAGTTTGTTTGACGCAAGAGGCACAAGTTTGTTTGACGCAACTGGCACAAGTTTGTTTGACGCAACTGGCACGAGTTTTTTTTTTACGCAACTGGCACAATTTTTCTCGAAGCAACTGGCACAAGTTTGTTCACCATATCTGGCACAAGTTTGTTCGACGCAACTGGCACAAGTTTGTTCGACGCAAATGGCACAAGTTTGTTTGACGCAACTGGCACAAGTTTGTTCGACGCAACTGGCACAAGTTTGTTCTACGCAACTGGCACAAGTTTGTTCTATGCAACTGGCACTAGTTTGTTCTATGCAACTGGCATAAGTTTGTTTGATGCAACAGGTACAAGTTTGTTCTAAGCAACTGGCACAAGTTTGTTCGACACAACTGGCACAAGTTTGTTCTACGCAACTCTTACTAGTTTGTTGTACACAACTGGCACAAGTTTGTTTGAGAAAACTGGCACAAGTTTGTTCTACGCAAATGACAAATGTTTGTTCTACGCATCTGGCACAAGTTTGTTCTATGCAACTGGCACTAGTGTGTTCTACGCAACTGGCATATATTTGTTCGACACAACTGGCACATGTTTGTTCTACCCAACTGGCACAAGTTTGTTCGACGCAACTGGCAGAAGTTTGTTCTACGCAACTGGCACAAGTTTGTTTGACACAACTGGCACAAGTTTGTTCGAAGCAACTGGCACAAGTTTGTTCGATGGAACTGGCGCAAGTTTGTTCGACGCAACTGGCACAAGTTTGTTCGACGCAACTGGCACAAGTTTGTTCGATGCAACTAGAACAAGTTTGTTTAACGTAACTGGCACAAGTTTGTTCGACCCAACTGGCACAAGTTTGTTTGACACAACTGGTACAAGTTTTTTTGACGCAACTGGCACAATTTTCTTCTACGCAACATGTACAAGTTTGTTCTACGCAACTGGCACAAGTTTGTTTGACGCAACTGGCACAAGTTTGTTCTATGCAACTGGCACTAGTTTGTTCGATGCAACTGGCACAAGTTTGTTTGACACAACTGGCACAAGTTTGTTAGACGCAACTGGCACAAGTTTGTTCAACGCACCTGGCACAAGTTTTTTTTAATCAATTGGCACAAGTTTGTTTGACGCAACTGGCACAAGTTTGTTTGACGCAACTGGCACAAGTTTGTTTGACGCAACTGGCACAAGTTTTCTCGACGCAACTGGCACAAGTTTGTTCGCCGTAACTGGCACAAGTTTGTTTGACGCAACTGGCACAAGTTTGTTTGATGCAACTGGCACAAGTTTTTTTGACGTAACTGGCACAATTTTTCTCGACGCAACTGGCGCAAGTTTGTTCCCCGTAACTGTCACAAGTTTGTTCGACGCCACTGGCACAAGTTTATTCGAAGCAACTGGCACAAGTTTGTTTGATGCAACTGGCACAAGTTTGTTCTATGCAACTGGCACAAGTTTGTTCTATGCAACTGGCACAAGTTTGTTCTACGCAACTTGCACAAGTTTGTTCTACGCAACTGGCACAAGTTTGTTATATGCAACTGCCACTAGTTTGTTCTACGCAACTGGCATAAGTTTGTTTGACGTAACTGGCACAAGTTTGTTCTATGCAACTGGCACAAGTTTGTTGGACGCAACTGGCACAAGTTTGTTCTACGTAACTGGCACAATTTTGTTGGACGCAACAGGCACAAGTTTGTTCGACGCAACTGGCACAAGTTTGTTCAAGGCAACTGGCACAATTTTTTTGGACGAAACTGGCACAAGTTTGTTCGACGAAACTGGCACAAATTTGTTCGACGCAACTGGCACAAGTTTGTTCTACGCAACTGGTACAAGTTTGTTTTACGCATCTGGGACACGTTTGTTCTATGCAACTGGCACTAGTTTGTTCTAGGCAACTGGCACAAATTTGTTTGACGCAACTGGCACATGTTTGTTCTACCCAACTGGCACAAGTTTGTTCGACGCAACTGGCACAAGTTTGTTCTACGCAACTGGCACAAGTTTGTTTGACACAACTGGCACAAGTTTGTTCTAAGCAACTGGTTCAAGTTTGTTCGACGGAACTGGCGCAAGTTTGTTCGACGCAACTGGCACAAGTTTGTTCGACGCAACTGGCACAAGTTTGTTCGATGCAACTATTACAAGTTTGTTTAACGTAACTGGCACAAGTTTCTTCGACCCAACTGGCACAAGTTTGTTTGACACAACTGGCACAAGTTTCTTCGACGCAACTGGCACAAGTTTGTTTGACGCAACTGGCAAAAGTTTTTTTGACGCAACTGGCACAAGTTTGTTCTACGCAACATGCACAAGTTTGTTCTACGCAACTGGCACAAGTTTGTTTGACGCAACTGGCACAAGTTTGTTCTATGGAACTGGCACTAGTTTGTTTGACGCAACTGGCACAAGTTTGTTCGACTCAACAGCCCAAGTTTGTTTGACGCAACTGGCACAAGTTTGTTAGACGCAACTGCCACAAGTTTGTTCGACGTAACTTGCACAAGTTTTTTCGACTCAATTGGCACAAGTTTGTTTGGCACAACTGGCACAAGTTTGTTTGACGCCACTGGCACAAGTTTGTTTGATGTAACTGGCACAAGTTTGTTTGACGCAACTGGCACAAGTTTATTTGACGCAACTGGCACAAGTTTTCTCGACGCAACTGGCACAAGTTTGTTCGCCGTAACTGGCACAAGTTTTTTCGACGCAACTGGCACAAGTTTGTTCGACACAACTGGCACAAGTTTGTTTGTTGCAACTGGCACAAGTTTCTTTGACGAAACTGGCACAAGTTTGTTCGACGCAACTGGCACAAGTTTGTTTGACGCAATTGGCACAAGTTTGTTCTACGCAACTGGCACAAGTTTGTTCTATGCAACTGTCACTAGTTTGTTCTACGCAACTGGCATAAGTTTGTTTGGCACAACTGGCACAAGTTTGTTCTACGCAACTGGCACAAGTTTGTTCGACGCAACTGGCACAAGGTTGTTCTACGCAACTGGCACAAGTTTGTTCTACACAACTGGCACAAGTTTGTTTGACGCAACTGGCCCAAGTTTGTTCAACGCAACTGGCACAAGTTTGTTGGATGCCACTGGCACAAGTTTGTTCGACGAAACTGGCCCAAGTTTTTTTGACGCAACTGGCACAATTTTGTTCAACACAACTGGCACAAGTTTGTTTGACGCAACTGGCACAAGTTTGTTCTACATAACTGGCACAAGTTTGTTCTACGCAACTGGCACAAGTTTGTTCTACGCATCTGGCACAAGTTTGTTCTATGCAACTGGCACTAGTTTGTTCTACGCAAATGGCACAAGTTTGTTTGACGCAACTGGCACAACTTTCTTCTACCCAAATGACAAAAGTTTGTTCGACGCAACTGGTACAAGTTTGTTCTATGCAACTGACACAAGTTTGTTTGATACAACTGGCAGAAGTTTGTTCAACGCAACTAGCACAAGTTTGTTTGACGCAACTGTCGCAAGTTTGTTCGACGCAACTGGCACAAGTTTGTTCGACGCAACTGGCAAAAGTTTGTATGACGCAACTGGCACAAGTTTGTTCTACGCAACTGGCACAAGTTTGTTTGACGCAACTGGCACAAGTTTGTTTGACGCAACTGGCACAAGTTTGTTTGACGCAACTGGCACAAGTTTGTTAGACGCAACCGGCACAAGTTTGTTCGACGTAACAGGCACAAGTTTTTTCGACTCAATTGGTACAAGTTTGTTTGACGCAACTGGCACAAGTTTGTTTGATGCAAGAGGCACAAGTTTGTTTGACGCAACTGGCACAAGTTTGTTTGACGCCAATAGCACATATTTTTTTTTACGCAACTGGCACAAGTTTTCTCGAAGCAACTGGCACAAGTTTGTTCGCCATATGTGGCACAAGTTTGTTCGACGCAACTGGCACAAGTTTGTTAGACGCAAATGGCACAAGTTTGTTTGACGCAACTGGCACAAGTTTGTTCGACGCAACTGGCACAAGTTTGTTCGACGCAACTGGCACATGTTTGTTTGACGCAACTGGCACAGGTTTCTTCAACACAACTGGCACAAGTTTGTTCTATGCAACTGGCACAATTTTGTTCTGTGCAACTGGCACAAGTTTGTTCTATGCAACTGGCACTAGTTTGTTCTATGCAACTGCCATAAGTTTGTTTGACGCAATTGGCACAAGTTTGTTCTACGCAACTGGCACAAGTTTGTTCTATGCATCTGGCACAAGTTTGTTTGACGCAACTGGTACAAGTTTGTTGGACGCAACTCTCACAAGTTTGTTCGAACCAACTGGCACAAGTTTGTTTTACACAACTGGCACAAGTTTGTTCGACGCAACTGGCACAAGTTTGTTTGACGTAACTGGCACAAGTTTGTTCTACCCAACTGACACAAGTTTGTTCTATGCAACTGACACAAGTTTGTTTGACACAACTGGCAGAAGTTTGTTCAACGCAACTGGCACAAGTTTGTTTGACGCAACTGGCGCAAGTTTGTTTGACGCAATTGGCACAAGTTTGTTCGACGCAACTGGCACAAGTTTGTTCGATGCAACTGACACAAGTTTGTTTGACACAAGTGGCAGAAGTTTGTTCAACGCAACTGACACAAGTTTGTTTGATGCAACTGGTACAAGTTTGTTCTACACAACTGGCACAAGTTTGTTTGACAAAACTGGCACAAGTTTGTTCTACGCAAACGGCAAATGTTGGTTCTACGCATCTGGCACAAGTTTGTTCTATGCAACTGGCACTAGTGTGTTCTACGCAACTGGCACAAATTTGTTTGACACAACTGGCACATGTTTGTTCTACCCAACTGGCACAAGTTTGTTCGACGCAACTGGCACAAGTTTGTTCTACGCAACTGGCACAAGTTTGTTTGACACAACTGGCACAAGTTTGTTCGAAGCAACTGGCTCAAGTTTGTTCGACGGAACTGGCGCAGGTTTGTTCGACGCAACTGGCACAAGTTTGTTCGACGCAACTGGCACAAGTTTGTTCGATGCAACTAGAACAAGTTTGTTTAACGTAACTGGCACAAGTTTGTTCGACCCAACTGGCACAAGTTTGTTTGACACAACTGGCACAAGTTTGTTTGAGGCAACTGGCACAAGGTTGTTCTATGCAACATGTACAAGTTTGTTCTACGCAACTGGCACAAGTTTGTTCGACGTAACTGGCACAAGTTTGTTCTATGCATCTGGCACTAGTTTGTTCGACGCAACTGGCACAAGTTTGTTTGACACAACTGGCACAAGTTTGTTTGACGCAACTGGCACAAGTTTGTTCAACGCAATTGGCACAATTTTTTTTAATCAATTGGCACAAGTTTGTTTGATGCAACTGGCACAAGTTTGTTTGACGCAACTAGCACAATTTTATTTGACGCAACTGGCACAAGTTTTCTCGACGCAACTGGCACAAGTTTGTTCGCCGTAACTTGCACAAGTTTGTTTGACGTAACTGGCACAAATTTGTTTGACGCAACTGGCACAAGTTTTTTTGACGTAACTGGCACAAGTTTTCTCGACGCAACTGGCACAAGTTTGTTCCCCGTAACTGGCACAAGTTTGTTCGACGCCACTGGCACAAGTTTATTCGAAGCAACTGGCACTAGTTTGTTTGACGCAACTGGCACAAGTTTGTTCTATGCAACTGGCACAAGTTTGTTCTATGCAACTGGCACAAGTTTGTTCTACGCAACTGGCACAAGTTTGTTCTACGCAACTGGCACAAGTTTGTTGTATGCAACTGGCACTAGTTTGTTCTACGCAACTGGCATAAGTTTGTTTGACGCAACTGGCACAAGCTTGTTCTAAGCAACTGGCACAAGTTTGTTGGACACAACTGGCACAAGTTTGTTCTACGCAACTGGCACAATTTTGTTGGATGCAACTGGCACAAGTTTGTTCGACACAACTGGCACAAGTTTGTTCTACGCAACTGGCACAATTTTGTTGGACTCAACTGGCACAAGTTTGTTCGACGCAACTGGCACAAATTTGTTCGACGCAACTGGCACAAGTTTGTTCTACGCAACTGGCACAAGTTTGTTCTATGCAACTGGCACTAGTTTGTTCTAGGCAACTGGCACAAATTTGTTTGACGCAACTGGCACATGTTTGTTCTACCCAACTGGCACAAGTTTGTTCGACGCAACTGGCACAAGTTTGTTCTACGCAACTGGCACAAGTTTGTTTGACACAACTGGCACAAGTTTGTTCTAAGCAACTGGCCCAAGTTTGTTCGACGGAACTGGCGCAAGTTTGTTCGACGCAACTGGCACAAGTTTGTTCGACGCAACTGGCACAAGTTTGTTCGATGCAACTTTTACAAGTTTGTTTAACGTAACTGGCACAAGTTTCTTCGACCCAACTGGCACAAGTTTGTTTGACACAACTGGCACAAGTTTGTTCGACACAACTGGCACAAGTTTGTTTGACGCAACTGGCAAAAGTTTGTTTGACGCAACTGGCACAAGTTTGTTCTACGCAACATGCACAAGTTTGTTCTACGCAACTGGCACAAGTTTGTTTGACGCAACTGACACAAGTTTGTTCTATGGAACTGGCAAAAGTTTGTTTGACGCAACTGGCACAAGTTTGTTCTACGCAACATGCACAAGTTTGTTCTAAGCAACTGGCACAAGTTTGTTTGACGCAACTGGCACAAGTTTGTTCTATGCAACTGGCACTAGTTTGTTTGATGCAACTGGCACAAGTTTGTTCGACGCAACTGGCCCAAGTTTGTTTGACGTAACTGCCACAAGTTTGTTCGACGCAACTGGCACAAGTTTTTTCGACTCAATTGGCACAAGTTTGTTTGACACAACTGGCACAAGTTTGTTTGATGCCTCTGGAACAAGTTTGTTTGACGTAACTAGCACAAGTTTGTTTGAAGCAACTGGCACAAGTTTGTTTGACGCAACTGGCACAAGTTTGTTCTACGCAACTGGCACAATTTTGTTGGACGCAACTGGCACAAGTTTGTTCGACGCAACTGGCACAAGTTTGTTCTACAAACTAGCACAAGTTTGTTCGACGCAACTGGCACAAGAATGTTCTACGCAACTGGCACAAGTTTGTTCTCCGCAACTGGCACAAGTTTGTTTGACGCAACTGGCACAAGGTTGTTCTACGCAACTGACACAAGTTTGTTGGGTGCCACTGACACAAGTTTGTTCGACGAAACTGGCCCAAGTTTTTTTTACGCAACTGGCACAAGTTTCTTAGACGCAACTGGCACAAGTTTGTTCGACGCAACTGGCACAACTTTTTTCGACTCAATTGGCACAAGTTCGTTTTGCGCAACTGGAACAAGTTTGTTTGACGCAACTGACACAAGTTTGTTTGACGCAACTGGCACAAGTTTGTTTGATGCAACTGGCACAAGTTTATTTGACGCAACTGGCACAAGTTTTCTCGACGAAACTGGCACAAGTTTGTGCGCCGTAACTGGCACAAGTTTGTTCGACGCATCTGGCACAAGTTTGTTTGACACAACTGGCACAAGTTTGTTCTACGCAACTGGCACAAGTTTGTTGTACACAATTGGCACAAGTTTGTTTGAAACAACTGGTACAAGTTTGTTCTACGCAAATGGCAAAAGTTTGTTCTACGTATCTGGCACAAGTTTGTTCTATGCAACTGGCACTAGTTTGTTCTACGCAACTGGCACAAATTTGTTTGACGCAACTGGCACATGTTTGTTTGACGCAACTGGCACAAGTTTATTTGACGCAACTGGCACAAGTTTTCTCGACGCAACTGGCACAAGTTTGTTCTTCGCAACTGGCACAAGTTTGTTCGACGCAACTGGCACAAGTTTGTTTGACGCAACTGCCACAAGTTTGTTTGACACAACTGGCACAAGTTTGTTTGATGCAACTGGCACAAGGTTTCTCTATGCAACTGGCACAAGTTTGTTCTATGCAAATGGCTCAAGTTTGTTTGATGCAACTGGCACAAGTTTGTTTGATGCAACAGTTACAAGTTTGTTCTACATAACTGGCACAAGTTTGTTGTACACAACTGGCACAAGTTTGTTTGACACAACTGGCACAAGTTTGTTCTACGCAAATGGCAAAAGTTTGTTCTACGCATCTGGCAAAAGTTTGTTCTATACAACTAGCACTAGTTTGTTTGACGCAACTGGCACAAATTTGTTTGACGCAACTGGCACATGTTTGTTTTACCCAACAGGCACAAGTTTGTTCGACACAACTGGCACAAGTATGTTCTACACAACTGGCACAAGTTTGTTTGACACAAGTGGCACAAGTTTGTTCTAAGCACCTGGCACAAGTTCGTTCGACGGAACTGGTGCAAGTTTGTTTGACGCAACTGGCACAAGTTTGTTCGACGCAACTGGCACAAATTTGTACGACGCAACTGGTACAAGTTTGTTTACCGTAACTGGCACAAGTTTGTTCGACCCAACTGGCAAAAGTATGTTTCACACAACTGGCACAATTTTGTTCGACGCAACTGGCACAAGTTTGTTTGACGCAACTGGCACAAGTTTGTTTGACGCAACTGGCACAAGGTTGTTCTACGTAACATGTACAAGTTTGTTCTAAGCAACTGGCACAAGTTTGTTTGACGCAACTGGCAAAAATTTGTTCTATGCAACTGGCACTAGTTTGTTCGATGCAACTGCCAAAAGTTTGTTCGACGCAACTGGCACAAGTTTGTTTGACGCAACTGGCACAAGTTTGTTAGGCGCAACTGGCACAAGTTTGTTCAACGCAACTGGCACAAGTTTTTTCGAATCAATTGGCACAAGTTTGTTTGACGCAACTGGCACAAGTTTGTTTGACGCAAGGGGCACAAGTTTGTTTGACGCAACTGGCACAAGTTTGTTTGACGCAACAGGCACAAGTTTATTTGACGCAACTGGCACAAGTTTGTTCGCCGTAACTGGCACAAGTTTGTTCGACGCAACTGGCACAAGTTTGTTCGGCGCAACTGGCACAAGTTTGTTTGACGCAACTGGCACAAGTTTCTTCGACGCAACTGGCACAAGTTTCTTCGACGCAACTGGCACAAGTTTGTTTGATGCAATTGGCACAAGTTTGTTCTACTCAACTGGCACAAGTTTGTTAGACGCAACTAGCACTGGTTTGTTTTACGCAACTGGCATAAGTTTGTTTGACGCAACTGGCACAAGTTTGTTCTACCAACTAGCACAAGTTTGTTCGATGCAACTGGCACAAGGTTGTTATACGCAACATGCACAAGTTTGTTCTACGCAACTGGCACAAGTTTGTTTCGACGCAACTGGCACAAGTTTGTTCGACGCAACTGGCACAAGTTTGTTGGATGCCACCGGCACAAGTTTATTCTACATAACTGGCACAAGTTTGTTCTATGCAACTGGCACAAGTTTGTTCTACGCAACTGGCACAAGTTTGTTCTACCATCTGGCACAATTTTGTTCTATGCAACTGGCACTAGTTTGTTTGATGCAATTGGCACAAGTTTGTTCTACTCAACTGGCACAAGTTTGTTCTATGCAACTGGCACTGGTTTGTTTTACGCAACTGGCATAAGTTTGTTTGACGCAACTGGCACAAGTTTGTTCTACCAACTAGCACAAGTTTGTTCGATGCAACTGGCACAAGGTTGTTCTACACAACATGCACAAGTTTGTTCTACGCAACTGGCACAAGTTTGTTTCGACGCAACTGGCACAAGTTTGTTCGACGCAACTGGCACAAGTTTGTTGGATGCCACTGGCACAAGTTTGTTCTACATAACTGGCACAAGTTTGTTCTATGCAACTGGCACAAGTTTGTTCTACGCAACTGGCACAAGTTTGTTCTACCATCTGGCACAATTTTGTTCTATGCAACTGGCACTAGTTTGTTCTACGCAACTGGCACAAGTTTGTTTGACGCAACTGGCACAAGTTTGTTCTTTCCAACTGACACAAGTTTGTTCGACGCAACTGGCACAAGTTTGTTCTATGCAACTGACACAAGTTTGTTTGACACAACTGGCAGAAGTTTGTTCAACGCAGTTGGCACAAGTTTGTTTGACACAACTGTCGCAAGTTTGTTCGACGCAACTGGCACAAGTTTGTTCGACGCAACTGGCAAAAGTTTGTTTGACGCAACTGGCACAAGTTCGTTTGACGCAACTGGCACAAGGTTCTTCTACGCAACTGGCACAAGTTTCTTTGACGCAACTGGCACAAGTTTGTTCTACGCAACTGGCACAAGTTTGTTTGACGCAACTGGCACAAGTTTCTTTGACGCAACTGGCACAAGTTTGTTTGACGCAACTGGCACAAGCTTGTTTGAAGCAACTGGCACAAGTTTGTTCGGAGCAACTGGCACAAGTTTGTTTGACGAAACTGGCACAAGTTTGTTTGACGCAACTGGCACAAGTTTGTTTGACGCAAGAGGCACAAGTTTGTTTGATGTAATTGGCACAAGTTTGTTCTACTCAACTGGCACAAGTTTGTTAGACGCAACTGGCACTGGTTTGTTTTACGCAACTGGCATAAGTTTGTTTGACGCAACTGGCACAAGTTTGTTCTACCAACTAGCACAAGTTTGTTCGATGCAACTGGCACAAGGTTGTTCTACGCAACATGCACAAGTTTGTTCTACGCAACTGGCACAAGTTTGTTTCGACGCAACTGGCACAAGTTTGTTCGACGCAACAGGCACAAGTTTGTTGGATGCCACTGGCACAAGTTTATTCAACATAACTGGCACAAGTTTGTTCTATGCAACTGGCACAAGTTTGTTCGATGCAACTGTCACAAGTTTGTTTGACGTAACTGGCACAAGTTTGTTCTATGCAACTGGCACTACTTTGTTTAATGCAATTGGCACAAGTTTGTTCTACTTAACTGGCACAAGTTTGTTCTATGCAACTGGCACTGGTTTGTTTTACGCAACTGGCATAAGTTTGTTTGACGCAACTGGCACAAGTTTGTTCTACCAACTAGCACAAGTTTGTTCGATGCAACTGGCACAAGGTTGTTCTACGCAACATGCACAAGTTTGTTCTATGCAACTGGCACAAGTTTGTTTCGACGCAACTGGCACAAGTTTGTTCGACGCAACTGGCACAAGTTTGTTGGATGCCACTGGCACAAGTTTGTTCTACATAACTGGCACAAGTTTGTTCTATGCAAATGGCACAAGTTTGTTCTACGCAACTGGCACAAGTTTGTTCTACCATCTGGCACAATTTTGTTCTATGCAACTGGCACTAGTTTGTTCTACGCAACTGGCACAAGTTTGTTTGACGCAACTGGCACAAGTTTGTTCTACCCAACTGACACAAGTTTGTTCGACGCAACTGGCACAAGTTTGTTCTACGCAACTGACACAAGTTTGTTTGACACAACTGGCAGAAGTTTGTTCAACGCAGTTGGCACAAGTTTGTTTGACGCAACTGTCACAAGTTTGTTCGACGCAACTGGCAGAAGTTTGTTCGACGCAACTGGCAAAAGTTTGTTTGACGCAACTGGCACAAGTTCGTTTGACGCAACTGGCACAAGGTTCTTCTACGCAACTGGCACAAGTTTCTTTGACGCAACTGGCACAAGTTTGTTCTACGCAACTGGCACAAGTTTGTTTGACGCAACTGGCACAAGTTTGTTTGACACAACTGGCACAAGTTTGTTTGACGCAACTGGCACAAGCTTGTTTGAAGCAACTGGCACAAGTTTGTTCGGAGCAACTGGCGCAAGTTTGTTTGACGAAACTGGCACAAGTTTGTTTGACGCAACTGGCACATGTTTGTTTGACGCAAGAGGCACAAGTTTGTTTGACGCAACTGGCACAAGTTTGTTTGACGCAACTGGCACGTGTTTTTTTTTTTTTACGCAACTGGCACAATTTTTCTCGAAGCAACTGGCACAAGTTTGTTCACCATATCTGGCACAAGTTTGTTCGACGCAACTGGCACAAGTTTGTTCGACGCAAATGGCACAAGGTTGTTCTACGCAACTGGCACAAGTTTCTTCGACGCAACTGGCACAAGTTTGTTCGACGCAACTGGCACAAGTTTGTTTGACGCAACTGGCACAAGTTTGTTCTACGCAACTGGCACAAGTTTGTTCTATGCAACTGGCACTAGTTTGTTCTATGCAACTGGCATAAGTTTGTTTGATGCAACTGGTACAAGTTTGTTCTAAGCAACTGGCACAAGTTTCTTCGACACAACTGGCACAAGTTTGTTCTACGCAACTCTTACTAGTTTGTTGTACGCAACTGGCACAAGTTTGTTTGACAAAACTGGCACAAGTTTGTTCTACGCAAATGGCAAATGTTTGTTCTACGCATCTGGCACAAGTTTGTTCTATGCAACTGGCACTAGTGTGTTCTACGCAACTGGCATATATTTGTTTGACACAACTGGCACATGTTTGTTCTACCCAACTGGCACAAGTTTGTTCGACGCAACTGGCACAAGTTTGTTCTACGCAACTGGCACAAGTTTGTTTGACACAACTAGCACAAGTTTGTTCGAAGCAACTGGCACAAGTTTGTTCGATGGAACTGGCGCAAGTTTGTTCGACGCAACTGGCGTAAGTTTGTTCGACGCAACTGGCACAAGTTTGTTCGATGCAACTAGAACAAGTTTGTTTAATGTAACTGGCACAAGTTTGTTCGACCCAACTGGCACAAGTTTGTTTGACACAACTGGCACAAGTTTGTTTGACGCAACTGGCACAAGGTTGTTCTGCGCAACATGTACAAGTTTGTTCTACGCAACTGGCACAAGTTTGTTTGAAGCAACTGGCACAAGTTTGTTCTATGGAACTGGCACTAGATTGTTCGATGCAACTGGCACAAGTTTGTTTGACACAACTGGCACAAGTTTGTTAGACGCAACTGGCACAAGTTTGTTCAACGCAACTGGCACAAGTTTTTTTTAATCAATTGGCACAAGTTTGTTTGACGCAACTGGCACAAGTTTGTTTGACACAACTGGCACAAGTTTGTTTGACGCAACTGGCACAAGTTTTCTCGACGCAACTGGCACAAGTTTGTTCGCCGTAACTGGCACAAGTTTGTTTGACGCAACTGGCACAAGTTTGTTTGACGCAACTGGCACAAGTTTTTTTTACGTAACTGGCACAATTTTTCTCGACGCAACTGGCGCAAGTTTGTTCCCCGTAACTGGCACAAGTTTGTTCGACCCCACTGGCACAAGTTTATTCGAAGCAACTGGCACAAGTTTGTTTGATGCAACTGGCACAAGTTTGTTCTATGCAACTGGCACAAGTTTGTTCTATGCAACTGGCACAAGTTTGTTCTACGCAACTGGCACAAGTTTGTTCTACGCAACTGGCACAAGTTTGTTGTATGCAACTGGCACTAGTTTGTTCTACGCAACTGGCATAAGTTTGTTTGATGTAACTGGCACAAGTTTGTTCTATGCAACTGGCACAAGTTTGTTGGACGCAACTGGCACAAGTTTGTTCTACGCAACTGGCACAATTTTGTTGGACGCAACTGGCACAAGTTTGTTCGACGCAACTGGCACAAGTTTGTTCTACGTAACTGGCACAATTTTTTTGGACGCAACTGGCACAAGTTTGTTCGACGAAACTGGCACAAATTTGTTCGACGCAACTGGCACAAGTTTGTTCTACGCAACTGGTACAAGTTTGTTTTACGCATCTGGGACACGTTTGTTCTATGCAACTGGCACTAGTTTGTTCTAGGCAACTGGCACAAATTTGTTTGACGCAACTGGCACATGTTTGTTCTACCCAACTGGCACAAGTTTGTTCGACGCAACTGGCACAAGTTTGTTCTACGCAACTGGCACAAGTTTGTTTGACACAACTGGCACAAGTTTGTTCTAAGCAACTGGTCCAAGTTTGTTCGACGGAACTGGCGCAAGTTTTTTCAACGCAACTGGCACAAGTTTGTTCGACGCAACTGGCACAAGTTTGTTCGATGCAACTATTACAAGTTTGATTAACGTAACTGGCACAAGTTTCTTCGACCCAACTGGCACAAGTTTGTTTGACACAACTGGCACAAGTTTCTTCGACGCAACTGGCACAAGTTTGTTTGACGCAACTGGCAAAAGTTTTTTTGACGCAACTGGCACAAGTTTGTTCTACGCAACATGCACAAGTTTGTTCTACGCAACTGGCACAAGTTTGTTTGACGCAACTGGCACAAGTTTGTTCTATGGAACTATCACTAGTTTGTTTGATGCAACTGGCACAAGTTTGTTCGACTCAACAGCCCAAGTTTGTTTGACGCAACTGGCACAAGTTTGTTAGACGCAACTGCCACTAGTTTGTTCGACGCAACTTGCACAAGTTTTTTCGACTCAATTGGCACAAGTTTGTTTGACACAACTGGCACAAGTTTGTTTGACGCCACTGGCACAAGTTTGTTTGACGTAACTGGCACAAGTTTGTTTGACGCAACTGGCACAAGTTTATTTGACGCAACTGGCACAAGTTTTCTCGACGCAACTGGCACAAGTTTGTTCGCCGTAACTGGCACAAGTTTTTTCGACGCAACTGGCACAAGTTTGTTCGACGCAACTGGCACAAGTTTGTTTGATGCAACTGGCACAAGTTTCTTTGACGAAACTGGCACAAGTTTGTTCGACGCAACTGGCACAAGTTTGTTTGACGCAATTGGCACAAGTTTGTTCTACGCAACTGGCACAAGTTTGTTCTATGCAACTGGCACTAGTTTGTTCTGCGCAACTGGCATAAGTTTGTTTGGCACAACTGGCACAAGTTTGTTCTACGCAACTGGCACAAGTTTGTTCAACGCAACTGGCACAAGGTTGTTCTACGCAACTGGCAAAAGTTTGTTCTACACAACTGGCACAAGTTTGTTTGACGCAACTGGCACAAGTTTTTTTTACGCAACTGGCATAAGTTTGTTCGATGCCACTGGCACAAGTTTGTTTGATGCAACTGGCACAAGTTTGTTGGACGCAACTGGCACAAGTTTGTTCGACGCAACTGGCACAAGTTTGTTCGATGCAACTGTCACAAGTTTGTTTGACGTAACTGGCACAAGTTTGTTTGACGCAACTGGCACAAGTTTGTTTGACGCAAAGGGCACAAGGTTGTTCTATGCAACTGGCACAAGTTAGTTCTTTGCAATTGGCACAAGTTTGTTTGACGTAACAGGCACAAGTTTGTTTGACGTAACAGGAACAAGTTTGTTCTACATAACTGGCACAAGTTTGTTGTACACAACTGGCACAAGTTTGTTTGACACAACTGGTACAAGTTTGTTCTACGCAAATGGCAAAAGTTTGTTCTACGCATCTGGCACAAGTTTGTTCTATGCAACTGGCACTAGTTTGTTCTACGCAACTGGCACATATTTGTTTGATGCAACTGGCACATGTTTGTTCAGCCAACTGGCACAAGTTTGTTCTACGCAACTGGCACAAGTTTGTTCTACGCAACTGGCACAAGTTTGTTTGACACAACTGGCACAAGTTTGTTCTAATCAACTGGCACAAGTTTGTTCGACGCAACTGCCAAAAGTTTGTTCGACGCAACTGGCACAAGTTTGTTCGACGCAACTGGCACAAATTTGTACGACGCAACTGGTACAAGTTTGTTTAACGTAACTGGCACAAGTTTGTTCGACCCAACTGGTACAAGTTTGTTTCACACAACTGGCACAAGTTTGTTCGAAGCAACTGGTACAAGTTTGTTTGACGCAACTGGCACAAGTTTGTTTAATGCAACTGGCACAAGGTTGTTCTACGCAACATGTACAAGTTTGTTCTACGCAACTGGCACAAGTTTGTTTGACGCAACTGGCACAAGTTTGTTCTATGCAACTAGCACTAGTTTGTTCGATGCAACTGGCACAAGTTTGTTCGACGCAACTGGCACAAGTTTGTTTGACGCAACTGGCACAAGTTTATTAGACGCAACTTGCAAAAGTTTGTTCAACGCAACTGGCACAAGTTTTTTCGAATCAATTGGCACAAGATTGTTTGATGCAACTGGCACAGCTTTGTTTGACGCAACTGGCACAAGTTTGTTTGATGCAACTGGCACAAGTTTGTTTGATGCAACTGGCACAAGTTTATTTGACGCAACTGGCACAACTTTTCTCGACGCAACTGGCACAAGTTTGTTCGCCGTAACTGGCACAAGTTTGTTTGACGCACCTGGCACAAGTTTATTTGACGCAACTGGCACAAGTTTCTCGACGCAAGTGGCACAAGTTTGTTCGCCGTAACTGGCACAAGTTTGTTCGACGCAACTGGCACAAGTTTGTTCGACACAACTGGCACAACTTTGTTTGACGCAACTGGCACAAGTTTCTTCGGCGCAACTGGCACATGTTTTGTTCGACGCAACTGGCACAAGTTTGTTTGATGCAATTGGCACAAGTTTGTTCTACTCAACTGGCACAAGTTTGTTCTATGCAACTGTCACTAGTTTGTTTTACGCAACTAGCATAAGTTTGTTTGACGCAACTGGCACAAGTTTGTTCTACCAACTACCACAAGTTTGTTCGACGCAACTGGCACAAGGTTGTTCTACGCAACTGGCACAAGTTTGTTCTACGCAACTGGCACAAGTTTGTTTGACGCAACTGGCCCAAGTTTGTTCAACGCAACTGGCACAAGTTTGTTGGATGCCACTGGCACAAGTTTGTTCGACGAAACTGGCCCAAGTTTTTTTGACGCAACTGGCACAATTTTGTTCGACACAACTGGCACAAGTTTGTTTGACGCAACTGGCACAAGTTTGTTCTACATAACTGGCACAAGTTTGTTCTACGCAACTGGCACAAGTTTGTTCTACGCATCTGGCACAAGTTTGTTCTATGCAACTGGCACTAGTTTGTTCTACGCAAATGGCACAAGTTTGTTTGACGCAACTGGCACAACTTTCTTCTACCCAAATGACAAAAGTTTGTTCGACGCAACTGGTACAAGTTTGTTCTACGCAACTGACACAAGTTTGTTTGATACAACTGGCAGAAGTTTGTTCAACGCAACTAGCACAAGTTTGTTTGACGCAACTGTCGCAAGTTTGTTCGACGCAACTGGCACAAGTTTGTTCGACGCAACTGGCAAAAGTTTTTATGACGCAACTGGCACAAGTTTGTTCTACGCAACTGGCACAAGTTTGTTTGACGCAACTGGCACAAGTTTGTTTGACGCAACTGGCACAAGTTTGTTTGACGCAACTGGCACAAATTTGTTAGACGCAACCGGCACAAGTTTGTTCGACGTAACAGGCACAAGTTTTTTCGACTCAATTGGTACAAGTTTGTTTGACGCAACTGGCACAAGTTTGTTTGATGCAAGACGCACAAGTTTGTTTGACGCAACTGGCACAAGTTTGTTTGACGCAAATAGCACATATTTTTTTTTACGCAACTGGCACAAGTTTTCTCGAAGCAACTGGCACAAGTTTGTTCGCCATATGTGGCACAAGTTTGTTCGACGCAACTGGCACAAGTTTGTTAGACGCAAATGGCACAAGTTTGTTTGACGCAACTGGCACAAGTTTGTTCGACGCAACTGGCACAAGTTTGTTTGACGCAACTGGCACAAGTTTGTTCGACGCAACTGGCACAAGTTTGTTTGACGCAACTGGTACAAGTTTGTTCTACGCAACTGGCACAAGTTTGTTCTACGCAACTGGCACAAATTTGTTCTATGCAACTGGCACTAGTTTGTTCTATGCAACTGGCATAAGTTTGTTTGACGCAACTGGTACAAGTTTGTTCTACGCAACTGGCACAAGTTTGTTTGACGCAACTGGCACAAGTTTGTTCGACGCAACTGGTACAAGTTTGTTCTATGCAACTGGCACAAGTTTGTTTGACACAACTGGCACAAGTTTGTTCTGCGCAAATGGCAAATGTTTGTTCTACGCATCTGGCACAAGTTTGTTCTATGCAACTGGCACTAGTGTGTTCTACGCAACTGGCACAAATTTGTTTGACACAACTGGCACATGTTTGTTCTACCCAGCTGGCACAAGTTTGTTCGACGCAACTGGTATAAGTTTGTTTAACATAACTGGCACAAGTTTCTTCGACCCAACTGGCACAAGTTTGTTTGACAAAACTGGCACAAGTTTGTTCGACGCAACTGGCACAAGTTTGTTTGACGCAACTGGCACAAGTTTGTTTGACGCAACTGGCACAAGTTTGTTCTACGCAACATTCACAAGTTTGTTCTACGCAACTGGCACAAGTTTGTTTGACGCAACTGGCACAAGTTTATTCTATGCAACTGGCACTAGTTTGTTTGATGCAACTGGCATAAGTTTGTTTGACGCAACTGGCCCAAGTTTGTTTGAAGCAACTGGCACAAGTTTGTTCTACGCAACTGCCACAATTTGTTTGACGCAACTGGCACAAGTTTTTTTTACTAAATTGGCACAAGTTTGTTTGACACAACTGGCACAAGTTTCTTTGACGCCACTGGCACAAGTTTGTTTGACGTAACTGGCACAAGTGTGTTCTACGCAACTGGCACAGGTTTGTTTTACGCAACTGGCACAAGATTGTTTGACGTAACTGGCACAAGTTTGTTCTACGCAACTGGCACAAGTTTGTTTGACACAACTGGCACAAGTTTGTTCTGCGCAAATGGCAAAAGTTTGTTCTACGCATCTGGTACAAGTTTGTTCTAGGCAACTGGCACTAGTTTGTTTGACGCAACTGGCACAAATTTGTTTGACGCAACTGGCACATGTTTTTTCTACCCAACAGGCACAAGTTTGTTCGACGCAACTGGCACAAGTTTGTTCTACACAACTGGCACAAGTTTGTTTGACACAAGTGGCACAAGTTTGTTCTAAGCACCTGGCACAAGTTTGTTCGACGGAACTGGCGCAAGTTTGTTCGATGCAACTGGCACAAGTGTGTTCCACGCAACTGGCACAAATTTGTACGACGCAACTGGTACAAGTTTGTTTAACGTAACTGGCACAAGTTTGTTCGACCCAACTGGCAAAAGTTTGTTTCACACAACTGGCACAATTTTGTTTGACACAACGGGCACAAGTTTGTTTGACGCAACTGGCACAAGTTTGTTCGGCGCAACTGGCACAAGTTTGTTTGACGAAACTGGCACAAGTTTGTTTGACGCAACTGGCACAAGTTTGTTTGACGCAAGAGGCACAATTTTGTTTGACGCAACTGGCACAAGTTTGTTTGACGCAACTGGCACGAGTTTTTTTTTTACGCAACTGGCACAATTTTTCTCGAAGCAACTGGCACAAGTTTGTTCACCATATCTGGCACAAGTTTGTTCGACGCAACTGGCACAAGTTTGTTCGACGCAAATGGCACAAGTTTGTTTGACGCAACTGGCACAAGTTTGTTCGACACAACTGGCACAAGTTTGTTCTACGCAACTGGCACAAGTTTGTTCTATGCAACTGGCACTAGTTTGTTCTATGCAACTGGCATAAGTTTGTTTGATGCAACTGGTACAAGTTTGTTCTAAGCAACTGGCACAAGTTTGTTCGACACAACTGGCACAAGTTTGTTCTACGCAACTCTTACTAGTTTGTTGTACACAACTGGCACAAGTTTGTTTGACAAAACTGGCACAAGTTTGTTCTACGCAAATGACAAATGTTTGTTCTACGCATCTGGCACAAGTTTGTTCTATGCAACTGGCACTAGTGTGTTCTACGCAACTGGCATATATTTGTTCGACACAACTGGCACATGTTTGTTCTACCCAACTGGCACAAGTTTGTTCGACGCAACTGGCACAAGTTTGTTCTACGCAACTGGCACAAGTTTGTTTGACACAACTGGCACAAGTTTGTTCGAAGCAACTGGCACAAGTTTGTTCGATGGAACTGGCGCAAGTTTGTTCAACGCAACTGGCACAAGTTTGTTCGACGCAACTGGCACAAGTTTGTTCGATGCAACTAGAACAAGTTTGTTTAACGTAACTGGCACAAGTTTGTTCGACCCAACTGGCACAAGTTTGTTTGACACAACTGGTACAAGTTTTTTTGACGCAACTGGCACAATTTTGTTCTACGCAACATGTACAAGTTTGTTCTACGCAACTGGCACAAGTTTGTTTGACGCAACTGGCACAAGTTTGTTCTATGCAACTGGCACTAGTTTGTTCGATGCAACTGGCACAAGTTTGTTTGACACAACTGGCACAAGTTTGTTAGACGCAACTGGCACAAGTTTGTTCAACGCACCTGGCACAAGTTTTTTTTAATCAATTGGCACAAGTTTGTTTGACGCAACTGGCACAAGTTTGTTTGACGCAACTGGCACAAGTTTGTTTGACGCAACTGGCACAAGTTTTCTCGACGCAACTGGCACAAGTTTGTTCGCCGTAACTGGCACAAGTTTGTTTGACGCAACTGGCACAAGTTTGTTTGACGCAACTGGCACAAGTTTTTTTGACGTAACTGGCACAATTTTTCTCGACGCAACTGGCGCAAGTTTGTTCCCCGTAACTGGCACAAGTTTGTTCGACGCCACTGGCACAAGTTTATTCGAAGCAACTGGCACAAGTTTGTTTGATGCAACTGGCACAAGTTTGTTCTATGCAACTGGCACAAGTTTGTTCTATGCAACTGGCACAAGTTTGTTCTACGCAACTTGCACAAGTTTGTTCTACGCAACTGGCACAAGTTTGTTATATGCAACTGCCACTAGTTTGTTCTACGCAACTGGCATAAGTTTGTTTGACGTAACTGGCACAAGTTTGTTCTATGCAACTGGCACAAGTTTGTTGGACGCAACTGGCACAAGTTTGTTCTACGCAACAGGCACAATTTTGTTGGACGCAACTGGCACAAGTTTGTTCGACGCAACTGGCACAAGTTTGTTCAAGGCAACTGGCACAATTTTTTTGGACGAAACTGGCACAAGTTTGTTCGACGAAACTGGCACAAATTTGTTCGACGCAACTGGCACAAGTTTGTTCTACGCAACTGGTACAAGTTTGTTTTACGCATCTGGGTCACGTTTGTTCTATGCAACTGGCACTAGTTTGTTCTAGGCAACTGGCACAAATTTGTTTGACGCAACTGGCACATGTTTGTTCTACCCAACTGGCACAAGTTTGTTCGACGCAACTGGCACAAGTTTGTTCTACGCAACTGGCACAAGTTTGTTTGACACAACTGGCACAAGTTTGTTCTAAGCAACTGGTCCAAGTTTGTTCGACGGAACTGGCGCAAGTTTGTTCGACGCAACTGGCACAAGTTTGTTCGACGCAACTGGCACAAGTTTGTTCGATGCAACTATTACAAGTTTGTTTAACGTAACTGGCACAAGTTTCTTCGACCCAACTGGCACAAGTTTGTTTGACACAACTGGCACAAGTTTCTTCGACGCAACTGGCACAAGTTTGTTTGACGCAACTGGCAAAAGTTTTTTTGACGCAACTGGCACAAGTTTGTTCTACGCAACATGCACAAGTTTGTTCTACGCAACTGGCACAAGTTTGTTTGACGCAACTGGCACAAGTTTGTTCTATGAACTGGCACTAGTTTGTTTGACGCAACTGGCACAAGTTTGTTCGACTCAACAGCCCAAGTTTGTTTGACGCAACTGGCACAAGTTTGTTAGACGCAACTGCCACAAGTTTGTTCGACGCAACTTGCACAAGTTTTTTCGACTCAATTGGCACAAGTTTGTTTGGCACAACTGGCACAAGTTTGTTTGACGCCACTGGCACAAGTTTGTTTGACGTAACTGGCACAAGTTTGTTTGACGCAACTGGCACAAGTTTATTTGACGCAACTGGCACAAGTTTTCTCGACGCAACTGGCACAAGTTTGTTCGCCGTAACTGGCACAAGTTTTTTCGACGCAACTGGCACAAGTTTGTTCGACACAACTGGCACAAGTTTGTTTGATGCAACTGGCACAAGTTTCTTTGACGAAACTGGCACAAGTTTGTTCGACGCAACTGGCACAAGTTTGTTTGACGCAATTGGCACAAGTTTGTTCTACGCAACTGGCACAAGTTTGTTCTATGCAACTGTCACTAGTTTGTTCTACGCAACTGGCATAAGTTTGTTTGGCACAACTGGCACAAGTTTGTTCTACGCAACTGGCACAAGTTTGTTCGACGCAACTGGCACAAGGTTGTTCTACGCAACTGGCACAAGTTTGTTCTACACAACTGGCACAAGTTTGTTTGACGCAACTGGCCCAAGTTTGTTCAACGCAACTGGCACAAGTTTGTTGGATGCCACTGGCACAAGTTTGTTCGACGAAACTGGCCCAAGTTTTTTTGACGCAACTGGCACAATTTTGTTCGACACAACTGGCACAAGTTTGTTTGACGCAACTGGCACAAGTTTGTTCTACATAACTGGCACAAGTTTGTTCTACGCAACTGGCACAAGTTTGTTCTACGCATCTGGCACAAGTTTGTTCTATGCAACTGGCACTAGTTTGTTCTATGCAAATGGCACAAGTTTGTTTGACGCAACTGGCACAACTTTCTTCTACCCAAATGACAAAAGTTTGTTCGACGCAACTGGTACAAGTTTGTTCTATGCAACTGACACAAGTTTGTTTGATACAACTGGCAGAAGTTTGTTCAACGCAACTAGCACAAGTTTGTTTGACGCAACTGTCGCAAGTTTGTTCGACGCAACTGGCACAAGTTTGTTCGACGCAACTGGCAAAAGTTTGTATGACGCAACTGGCACAAGTTTGTTCTACGCAACTGGCACAAGTTTGTTTGACGCAACTGGCACAAGTTTGTTTGACGCAACTGGCACAAGTTTGTTTGACGCAACTGGCACAAGTTTGTTAGACGCAACCGGCACAAGTTTGTTCGACGTAACAGGCACAAGTTTTTTCGACTCAATTGGTACAAGTTTGTTTGACGCAACTGGCACAAGTTTGTTTGATGCAAGAGGCACAAGTTTGTTTGACGCAACTGGCACAAGTTTGTTTGACGCAAATAGCACATATTTTTTTTTACGCAACTGGCACAAGTTTTCTCGAAGCAACTGGCACAAGTTTGTTCGCCATATGTGGCACAAGTTTGTTCGACGCAACTGGCACAAGTTTGTTAGACGCAAATGGCACAAGTTTGTTTGACGCAACTGGCACAAGTTTGTTCGACGCAACTGGCACAAGTTTGTTTGACGCAACTGGCACAAGTTTGTTCGACGCAACTGGCACAAGTTTGTTCGACGCAACTGGCACTAGTTTGTTTAATGCAACTGGCACAAGTTTGTTCTACGCAACTGGCACAAGTTTGTTCTATGCAACTGGCACTAGTTTGTTCTATGCAACTGGCATAAGTTTGTTTGACGCAACTGGTACAAGTTTGTTCTACGCAATTGGCACAAGTTTGTTCGACGCAACTGGCACAAGTTTGTTCTACGCAACTCTTACTAGTTTGTTGTACACAACTGGCACAAGTTTGTTTGACACAACTGGCACAAGTTTGTTCTGCGCAAATGGCAAATGTTTGTTCTACGCATCTGGCACAAGTTTGTTCTATGCAACTGGCACTAGTGTGTTCTACGCAACTGGCACAAATTTGTTTGACACAACTGGCACATGTTTGTTCTACCCAGCTGGCACAAGTTTGTTCGACGCAACTGGTATAAGTTTGTTTAACATAACTGGCACAAGTTTCTTCGACCCAACTGGCACAAGTTTGTTTGACAAAACTGGCACAAGTTTGTTCGACGCAACTGGCACAAGTTTGTTTGACGCAACTGGCATAAGTTTGTTTGACGCAACTGGCACAAGTTTGTTCTACGCAACATTCACAAGTTTGTTCTACGCAACTGGCACAAGTTTGTTTGACGCAACTGGCACAAGTTTATTCTATGCAACTGGCACTAGTTTGTTTGATGCAACTGGCACAAGTTTGTTTGACGCAACTGGCCCAAGTTTGTTTGAAGCAACTGGCACAAGTTTGTTCTACGCAACTGCCACAATTTGTTTGACGCAACTGGCACAAGTTTTTTTTACTAAATTGGCACAAGTTTGTTTGACACAACTGGCACAAGTTTCTTTGACGCCACTGGCACAAGTTTGTTTGACGTAACTGGCACAAGTGTGTTCTACGCAACTGGCACAGGTTTGTTTTACGCAACTGGCACAAGATTGTTTGACGTAACTGGCACAAGTTTGTTCTACGCAACTGGCACAAGTTTGTTTGACACAACTGGCACAAGTTTGTTCTGCGCAAATGGCAAAAGTTTGTTCTACGCATCTGGTACAAGTTTGTTCTAGGCAACTGGCACTAGTTTGTTTGACGCAACTGGCACAAATTTGTTTGATGCAACTGGCACATGTTTTTTCTACCCAACAGGCAGAAGTTTGTTCGACGCAACTGGCACAAGTTTGTTCTACACAACTGGCACAAGTTTGTTTGACACAAGTGGCACAAGTTTGTTCTAAGCATCTGGCACAAGTTTGTTCGACGGAACTGGCGCAAGTTTGTTCGATGCAACTGGCACAAGTCTGTTCGACGCAACTGGCACAAATTTGTACGACGCAACTGGTACAAGTTTGTTTAACGTAACTGGCACAAGTTTGTTCGACCCAACTGGCAAAAGTTTGTTTCACACAACTGGCACAATTTTGTTTGACGCAACTGGCACAAGTTTGTTTGACGCAACTGGCACAAGTTTGTTCGGCGCAACTGGCACAAGTTTGTTTGACGAAACTGGCACAAGTTTGTTTGACGCAACTGGCACAAGTTTGTTTGACGCAAGAGGCACAAGTTTGTTTGACGCAACTGGCACAAGTTTGTTTGACGCAACTGGCACGAGTTTTTTTTTTACGCAACTGGCACAATTTTTCTCGAAGCAACTGGCACAAGTTTGTTCACCATATCTGGCACAAGTTTGTTCGACGCAACTGGCACAAGTTTGTTCGACGCAAATGGCACAAGTTTGTTTGACGCAACTGGCACAAGTTTGTTCGACGCAACTGGCACAAGTTTGTTCTACGCAACTGGCACAAGTTTGTTCTATGCAACTGGCACTAGTTTGTTCTATGCAACTGGCATAAGTTTGTTTGATGCAACTGGTACAAGTTTGTTCTAAGCAACTGGCACAAGTTTGTTCGACACAACTGGCACAAGTTTGTTCTACGCAACTCTTACTAGTTTGTTGTACACAACTGGCACAAGTTTGTTTGACAAGACTGGCACAAGTTTGTTCTACGCAAATGACAAATGTTTGTTCTACGCATCTGGCACAAGTTTGTTCTATGCAACTGGCACTAGTGTGTTCTACGCAACTGGCATATATTTGTTCGACACAACTGGCACATGTTTGTTCTACCCAACTGGCACAAGTTTGTTCGACGCAACTGGCACAAGTTTGTTCTACGCAACTGGCACAAGTTTGTTTGACACAACTGGCACAAGTTTGTTCGAAGCAACTGGCACAAGTTTGTTCGATGGAACTGGCGCAAGTTTGTTCGACGCAACTGGCACAAGTTTGTTCGACGCAACTGGCACAAGTTTGTTCGATGCAACTAGAACAAGTTTGTTTAACGTAACTGGCACAAGTTTGTTCGACCCAACTGGCACAAGTTTGTTTGACACAACTGGTACAAGTTTTTTTGACGCAACTGGCACAATTTTGTTCTACGCAACATGTACAAGTTTGTTCTACGCAACTGGCACAAGTTTGTTTGACGCAACTGGCACAAGTTTGTTCTATGCAACTGGCACTAGTTTGTTCGATGCAACTGGCACAAGTTTGTTTGACACAACTGGCACAAGTTTGTTAGACGCAACTGGCACAAGTTTGTTCAACGCACCTGGCACAAGTTTTTTTTAATCAATTGGCACAAGTTTGTTTGACGCAACTGGCACAAGTTTGTTTGACGCAACTGGCACAAGTTTGTTTGACGCAACTGGCACAAGTTTTCTCGACGCAACTGGCACAAGTTTGTTCGCCGTAACTGGCACAAGTTTGCTTGACGCAACTGGCACAAGTTTGTTTGACGCAACTGGCACAAGTTTTTTTGACGTAACTGGCACAATTTTTCTCGACGCAACTGGCGCAAGTTTGTTCCCCGTAACTGGCACAAGTTTGTTCGACGCCACTGGCACAAGTTTATTCGAAGCAACTATCACAAGTTTGTTTGATGCAACTGGCACAAGTTTGTTCTATGCAACTGGCACAAGTTTGTTCTACGCAACTTGCACAAGTTTGTTCTACGCAACTGGCACAAGTTTGTTATATGCAACTGCCACTAGTTTGTTCTACGCAACTGGCATAAGTTTGTTTGACGTAACTGGCACAAGTTTGTTCTATGCAACTGGCACAAGTTTGTTGGACGCAACTGGCACAAGTTTGTTCTGCGCAACTGGCACAATTTTGTTGGACGCAACTGGCACAAGTTTGTTCGACGCAACTGGCACAAGTTTGTTCAAGGCAACTGGCACAATTTTTTTGGACGAAACTGGCACAAGTTTGTTCGACGAAACTGGCACAAATTTGTTCGACGCAACTGGCACAAGTTTGTTCTACGCAACTGGTACAAGTTTGTTTTACGCATCTGGGACACGTTTGTTCTATGCAACTGGCACTAGTTTGTTCTAGGCAACTGGCACAAATTTGTTTGACGCAACTGGCACATGGTTGTTCTACCCAACTGGCACAAGTTTGTTCGACGCAACTGGCACAAGTTTGTTCTACGCAACTGGCACAAGTTTGTTTGACACAACTGGCACAAGTTTGTTCTAAGCAACTGGTCCAAGTTTGTTCGACGGAACTGGCGCAAGTTTGTTCGACGCAACTGGCACAAGTTTGTTCGACGCAACTGGCACAAGTTTGTTCGATGCAACTATTACAAGTTTGTTTAACGTAACTGGCACAAGTTTCTTCGACCCAACTGGCACAAGTTTGTTTGACACAACTGGCACAAGTTTCTTCGACGCAACTGGCACAAGTTTGTTTGACGCAACTGGCAAAAGTTTTTTTGACGCAACTGGCACAAGTTTGTTCTACGCAACATGCACAAGTTTGTTCTACGCAACTGGCACAAGTTTGTTTGACGCAACTGGCACAAGTTTGTTCTATGGAACTGGCACTAGTTTGTTTGACGCAACTGGCACAAGTTTGTTCGACTCAACAGCCCAAGTTTGTTTGACGCAACTGGCACAAGTTTGTTAGACGCAACTGCCACAAGTTTGTTCGACGCAACTTGCACAAGTTTTTTCGACTCAATTGGCACAAGTTTGTTTGGCACAACTGGCACAAGTTTGTTTGAGGCCACTGGCACAAGTTTGTTTGACGTAACTGGCACAAGTTTGTTTGACGCAACTGGCACAAGTTTATTTGACGCAACTGGCACAAGTTTTCTCGACGCAACTGGCACAAGTTTGTTCGCCGTAACTGGCACAAGTTTTTTCGACGCAACTGGCACAAGTTTGTTCGACACAACTGGCACAAGTTTGTTTGATGCAACTGGCACAAGTTTCTTTGACGAAACTGGCACAAGTTTGTTCGACGCAACTGGCACAAGTTTGTTTGACGCAATTGGCACAAGTTTGTTCTACGCAACTGGCACAAGTTTGTTCTATGCAACTGTCACTAGTTTGTTCTACGCAACTGGCATAAGTTTGTTTGGCACAACTGGCACAAGTTTGTTCTACGCAACTGGCACAAGTTTGTTCGACGCAACTGGCACAAGGTTGTTCTACGCAACTGGCACAAGTTTGTTCTACACAACTGGCACAAGTTTGTTTGACGCAACTGGCACAAGTTTTTTTTACGCAACTGGCATAAGTTTGTTCGATGCCACTGGCACAAGTTTGTTTGACGCAACTGGCACAAGTTTGTTGGACGCAACTGGCACAAGTTTGTTCGACGCAACTGGCACAAGTTTGTTCGACTCAACAGCCCAAGTTTGTTTGACGCAACGGGCACAAGTTTGTTAGACGCAACTGCAACAAGTTTGTTCGACGCAACTTGCACAAGTTTTTTCGACTCAATTGGCACAAGTTTGTTTGGCACAACTGGCACAAGTTTGTTTGACGCCACTGGCACAAGTTTGTTTGACGTAACTGGCACAAGTTTGTTTGACGCAACTGGCACAAGTTTATTTGACGCAACTGGCACAAGTTTTCTCGACGCAACTGGCACAAGTTTGTTCGCCGTAACTGGCACAAGTTTTTTCGACGCAACTGGCACAAGTTTGTTCGACACAACTGGCACAAGTTTGTTTGATGCAACTGGCACAAGTTTCTTTGACGAAACTGGCACAAGTTTGTTCGACGCAACTGGCACAAGTTTGTTTGACGCAATTGGCACAAGTTTGTTCTACGCAACTGGCACAAGTTTGTTCTATGCAACTGTCACTAGTTTGTTCTGCGCAACTGGCATAAGTTTGTTTGGCACAACTGGCACAAGTTTGTTCTACGCAACTGGCACAAGTTTGTTCGACGCAACTGGCACAAGGTTGTTCTACGCAACTGGCACAAGTTTGTTCTACACAACTGGCACAAGTTTGTTTGACGCAAGAGGCACAAGTTTTTTTTACGCAACTGGCATAAGTTTGTTCGATGCCACTGGCACAAGTTTGTTTGACGCAACTGGCACAAGTTTGTTGGACGCAACTGGCACAAGTTTGTTCGACGCAACTGGCACAAGTTTGTTCGATGCAACTGGCACAAGTTTGTTTGACGTAACTGGCACAAGTTTGTTTGACGCAACTGGCACAAGTTTGTTTGACGCAACTGGCACAAGGTTGTTCTAAGCAACTGGCACAAGTTTGTTCTTTGTAATTGGCACAAGTTTGTTTGACGCAACAGGCACAAGTTTGTTTGACGCAACAGGAACAAGTTTGTTCTACATAACTGGCACAAGTTTGTTGTACACAACTGGCACAAGTTTGTTTGACACAACTGGTACAAGTTTGTTCTACGCAAATGGCAAAAGTTTGTTCTACGCATCTGGCACAAGTTTGTTCTATGCAACAGGCACTAGTTTGTTCTATGCAACTGGCACATATTTGTTTGACGCAATTGGCACATGTTTGTTCAGCCAACTGGCACAAGTTTGTTCTACGCAACTGGCACAAGTTTGTTCTACGCAACTGGCACAAGTTTGTTTGACACAACTGGCACAAGTTTGTTCTAATCAACTGGCACAAGTTTGTTCGACGCAACTGCCAAAAGTTTGTTCGACGCAACTGGCACAAGTTTGTTCGACGCAACTGGCACAAATTTGTACGACGCAACTGGTAAAAGTTTGTTTAACGTAACTGGCACAAGTTTGTTCGACCCAACTGGTACAAGTTTGTTTCATACAACTGGCACAAGTTTGTTCGAAGCAACTGGTACAAGTTTGTTTGACGCAACTGGCACAAGTTTGTTTAATGCAACTGGCACAAGGTTGTTCTACGCAACATGTACAAGTTTGTTCTACGCAACTCTCACAAGTTTGTTTGACGCAACTGGCACAAGTTTGTTCTATGCAACTAGCACTAGTTTGTTCGATGCAACTGGCACAAGTTTGTTCGACGCAACTGGCACAAGTTTGTTTGACGCAACTGGCACAAGTTTATTAGACGCAACTTGCAAAAGTTTGTTCAACGCAACTGTTCTATGCAACTAGCACTAGTTTGTTCGATGCAACTGGCACAAGTTTTTTCGAATCAATTGGCACAAGATTGTTTGATGCAACTGGCACAGCTTTGTTTGACGCAACTGGCACAAGTTTGTTTGATGCATCTGGCACAAGTTTGTTTGATGCAACTGGCACAAGTTTATTTGACGCAACTGGCACAACTTTTCTCGACGCAACTGGCACAAGTTTGTTCGCCGTAACTGGCACAAGTTTGTTTGACGCACCTGGCACAAGTTTATTTGACGCAACTGGCACAAGTTTCTCGACGCAAGTGGCACAAGTTTGTTCGCCGTAACTGGCACAAGTTTGTTCGACGCAACTGGCACAACTTTGTTTGACGCAACTGGCACAAGTTTCTTCGGCGCAACTGGCACATGTTTTGTTCGACGCAACTGGCACAAGTTTGTTTGATGCAATTGGCACAAGTTTGTTCTACTCAACTGGCACAAGTTTGTTCTATGCAACTGGCACTAGTTTGTTTTACGCAACTGGCATAAGTTTGTTTGACGCAACTGGCACAAGTTTGTTCTACCAACTAGCACAAGTTTGTTCGACGCAACTGGCACAAGGTTGTTCTACGCAACTGGCACAAGTTTGTTCTACGCAACTGGTACAAGTTTGTTTGACGCAACTGGCCCAAGTTTGTTCGACGCAACTGGCACAAGTTTGTTGGATGCCACTGGCACAAGTTTGTTCGACGAAACTGGCCCAAGTTTTTTTGACGCAACTGGCACAAGTTTGTTCGACACAACTGGCACAAGTTTGTTTGACGCAACTGGCACAAGTTTGTTCTACATAACTGGCACAAGTTTGTTCTATGCAACTGGCACAAGTTTGTTCTACGCAACTGGCACAAGTTTGTTCTACGCATCTGGCACAAGTTTGTTCTATGCAACTGGCACTAGTTTGTTCTACGCAAATGGCTCAAGTTTGTTTGACGCAACTGGCACAACTTTGTTCTAACCAAATGACAAAAGTTTGTTCGACGCAACTGACACAAGTTTGTTCTACGCAACTGACACAAGTTTGTTTGATACAACTGGCAGAAGTTTGTTCAACGCAACTAGTACAAGTTTGTTTGACGCAACTGTCGCAAGTTTGTTCGACGCAACTGGCACAAGTTTGTTCGACGCAAATGGCAAAAGTTTGTTTGACGCAACTGGCACAAGTTTGTTCTACGCGACTGGCACAAGTTTGTTTGACGCAACTGGCACAAGTTTGTTTGACGCAACTGGCACAAGTTTGTTAGACGCAACCGGCACAAGTTTGTTCGACGTAACAGGCACAAGTTTTTTCGACTCAATTGGTACAAGTTTGTTTGACGCAACTGGCACAAGTTTGTTTGATGCAAGAGGCACAAGTTTGTTTGACGCAACTGGCACAAGTTTGTTTGACGCAAATAGCACATATTTTTTTTTATGCAACTGGCACAAGTTTTCTCGAAGCAACTGGCACAAGTTTGTTCGCCATATGTGGCACAAGTTTGTTCGACGCAACTGGCACAAGTTTGTTAGACGCAAATGGCACAAGTTTGTTTGATGCAACTGGCACAAGTTTGTTCGACGCAACTGGCACAAGTTTGTTTGACGCAACTGGCACAAGTTTGTTCGACGCAACTGGCACAAGTTTGTTCGACGCAACTGGCACAAGTTTGTTTGATGCAACTGGCACAAGTTTGTTCTACGCAACTGGCACAAGTTTGTTCTATGCAACTGGCATAAGTTTGTTTGACGAAACTGGTACAAGTTTGTTCTACGCAACTGGCACAAGTTTGTTCGACGCAACTGGCACAAGTTTGTTCTACGCAACTCTTGCTAGTTTGTTGTACTCAACTGGCACAAGTTTGTTTGACACAACTGGCACAAGTTTGTTCTTCGCAAATGGCAAATGTTTGTTCTACGCATCTGGCACAAGTTTCTTCTATGCAACTGGCACTAGTGTGTTCTACGCAACTGGCACAAATTTGTTTGACACAACTGGCACATGTTTGTTCTACCCAGCTGGCACAAGTTTGTTCGACGCAACTGGTACAAGTTTGTTTAACGTAACTGGCACAAGTTTCTTCGACCCAACTGGCACAAGTTTGTTTGACAAAACTGGCACAAGTTTGTTCGACGCAACTGGCACAAGTTTGTTTGACGCAACTGGCACAAGTATGTTTTATGCAACTGGCACAAGTTTGTTCTACGCAACTGGCACAAGTTTGTTTGACACAACTGGCACAAGTTTGTTCTGCGCAAATGGCAAAAGTTTGTTCTACGCATCTGGTACAAGTTTGTTCTAGGCAACTGGCACTAGTTTGTTTGATGCAACTGGCACAAATTTTGTTTGAAGCAACTGGCACATGTTTTTTCTACCCAACAGGCACAAGTTTGTTCGACGCAACTGGCACAAGTTTGTTCTACACAACTGGCACAAGTTTGTTTGACACAAGTGGCACAAGTTTGTTCTAAGCACCTGGCACAAGTTTGTTCGACGGAACTGGCGCAAGTTTGTTCGATGCAACTGGCACAAGTCTGTTCGACGCAACTGGCACAAATTTGTACGACGCAACTGGTACAAGTTTGTTTAACGTAACTGGCACAAGTTTGTTCGACCCAACTGGCAAAAGTTTGTTTCACACAACTGGCACAATTTTGTTCGACGCAACTGGCACAAGTTTGTTTGACGCAACTGGCACAAGTTTGTTTGACGCAACTGGCACAAGGTTGTTCTATGCAACATATACAAGTTTGTTCTACGCAACTGGCACAGGTTTGTTTGACGCAACTGGCACAAGTTTGTTCTATGCAACTTGCACTAGTTTGTTCGAGGCAACTGGCACAAGTTTGTTCGACGCAACTGGCACAAGTTTGTTCGACGCAACTGGCACAAGTTTGTTCGACGCAACTGGCACAAGTTTGTTTGACGCAACTGGCACAAGTTTCTTCGACGCAACTGGCACAAGTTTGTTCGAAGATCTGGCACAAGTTTGTTTGACGCAATTGGCACAAGTTTGTTCTACTCAACTGGCACAAGTTTGTTCTATGCAACTGGCACTAGTTTGTTTTATGCAACTGTTATAAGTTTGTTTGACGCAACTGGCACAAGTTTGTTCTACAAACTAGCACAAGTTTGTTCGACGCAACTGGCACAAGGTTGTTCTACACAACTGGCACAAGTTTGTTCTACGCAACTGGCACAAGTTTGTTTGACGCAACTGGCACAAGGTTGTTCTAAGCAACTGGCACAAGTTTGTTGGATGCCACTGACACAAGTTTGTTCTACGAAACTGGCCCAAGTTTTTTTGACGCAACTGGCACAAGTTTGTTAGACACAACTGGCACAAGTTTGTTCGACGCAACTGGCACAAGTTTTTTCGACTCAATTGGCACAAGTTTGTTTGGCGCAACTGGAACAAGTTTGTTTGACGCAACTGACACAAGTTTGTTTGACGCAATTGGCACAAGTTTGTTTGATGCAACTGGCACAAGTTTATTTGACGCAACTGGCACAAGTTTTCTCGACGAAACTGGCAAAAGATTGTTCGCCGTAACTGGCACAAGATTGTTCGACGCAACTGGAACAAGTTTGTTTGACGCAACTGGCACAAGTTTGTTCTACATAACTGGCACAAGTTTGTTCTATGCAACTGGCACAAGTTTGTTCTACGCAACTGGCACAAGTTTGTTCGACGCAACTGGCACAAGTTTCTTTGACGCAACTGGCGCAAGTTTGTTTGACGCAACCGGCACAAGGTTTTCTATGCAACTGGCACAAGTTTGTTCTATGCAAATGGCACAAGTTTGTTTGACGCAACTGGCACAAGTTTGTTTGATGCAAAAGGCAAAAGTTTGTTCTACATAACTGGCAAAAGTTTGTTGTACACAACTGGCACAAGTTTGTTTGACACAAGTGGCACAAGTTTGTTCTACGCAAATGGCAAAAGTTTGTTCTACGCATCTGGTACAAGTTTGTTCTATGCAACTGGCACTAGTTTGTTTGACGCAACTGGCACAAATTTGTTTGATGCAACTGGCACATGTTTGTTCTACCCAACAGGCACAAGTTTGTTCGACGCAACTGGCACAAGTATGTTCTAAACAACTGGCACAAGTTTGTTTGACACAAGTGGCACAAGTTTGTTCTAAGCACCTGGCACAAGTTTGTTCGACGGAACTGGCGCAAGTTTGTTCGACGCAACTGGCACAAGTTTGTTCGATGCAACTGGCACAAATTTGTACGACGCAACTGGTACAAGTTTGTTTAACGTACCTGGCACAAGTTTGTTCGACCCAACTGGCAAAAGTTTGTTTCACACAACTGGCACAATTTTGTTCGACGCAACTGGCACAAGTTTGTTCTATGCAACTTGCACTAGTTTGTTTGATGCAACTGGCACAAGTTTGTTCGACGCAACTGGGACAAGTTTGTTCGACGCAACTGGCACAAGTTTGTTCGACGCAACTGGAACAAGTTTGTTTGACGCAACTGGCACAAGTTTCTTCGACGCAACTGGCACAAGTTTGTTCGACGAACTGGCACAAGTTTGTTTGACGCAATTGGCACAAGTTTGTTCTACTCAACTGGCACAAGTTTGTTCTATGCAATTGGCATTAGTTTGTTTTACGCAACTGGCATGAGTTTGTTCGACGCAACTGGCACAAGTTTTTTCAAATCAATTATCACGTTTGTTTGACGCAACTGGCACAAGTTTGTTTGACGCAACTGGCACAAGTTTGTTTGACGCAACTGGCACAAGTTTGTTTGATGCAACTGGCACAAGTTTATTTGACGCAACTGGAACAACTTTTTTTCGACACAACTGGCACAAGTTTATTCGCCGTAACTGGCACAAGTTTGTTTGACGCAACTGGCACAAGTTTATTTGACGCAACTGGCACAAGTTTCTCGACGCAAGTGGCACAAGTTTCTTTGCCGTAACTGGCACAAGTTTGTTCGACGCAACTGGCACAAGTTTGTTCGGCGCAACTGGCACAAGTTTGTTTGACGTAACTGGCACAAGTTTCTTCGACGCAACTGGCACAAGTTTGTTCGACGCAACTGGCACAAGTTTGTTTGATGCAATTGGCACAAGTTTGTTCTACTCAACTGGCAGAAGTTTGTTCTATGCAACTGCCACTAGTTTGTTTTACGCAACTGGCATAAAGTTGTTTGACGCAACTGGCACAAGTTTGTTCTACCAACTAGCACAAGTTTGTTCGACGCAACTGGCACAAGGTTGTTCTACGCAACTGGCACAAGTTTGTTCTATGCAACTGGCACAAGTTTGTTTCGACCCAACTGGCACAAGTTTGTTCGACGGAACTGGCACAAGTTTGTTGGATGCCACTGGCACAAGTTTGTTCGACGAAACTGGCCCAAGTTTTTTTGACGCAACTGGCACAAGTTTGTTCGACACAACTGGCACAAGTTTGTTCGACGCAACTGGCACAAGTTTGTTCTACATAACCGGCACAAGTTTGTTCTATGCAACTGGCTCAAGTTTGTTCTACGTAACTGGCACAAGTTTGTTCAACGCATCTGGCACAATTTTGTTCTATGCAACTGGCACTAGTTTGTTCTACGCAACTGGCACAAGTTTGTTTGACGCAACTGGTACAAGTTTGTTCTACCCAACTGACAAAAGTTTGTTCGACGCAACTGGCACAAGTTTGTTCTACGCAACTGACACAAGTTTGACACAACTGACAGAAGTTTGTTCAACGCAACTGGCACAAGTTTGTTTGACGCAACTGTCGCAAGTTTGTTCGACGCAACTGGCACAAGTTTGTTCGACGCAACTGGCAAAAGTTTGTTTGACGCAACTGGCACAAGTTCGTTTGACGCAACTGGCACAAGGTTCTTCCACGCAACTGGCGCAAGTTTCTTTGACGCAACTGGCTCAAGTTTGTTCTACGCAACTGGCACAAGTTTGTTTGACGCAACTGGCACAAGTTTGTTTGACGCAACTGGCACAAGTTTGTTTGACGCAACTGGCACAAGTTTGTTAGACGCAACTAGCACAAGTTTGTTCGACGTAACAGGCACAAGTTTTTTCGACTCAATTGGTACAAGTTTGTTTGACGCAACTGGCACAAGTTTGTTTGACGCAAGAGGCACAAGTTTGTTTGACGCAACTGGCACAAGTTTGTTTGACGCAACTGGCACAAGTTTTTTTTTTACGCAACTGGCACCATTTTTCTCGAAGCAACTGGCACAAGTTTTTCGCCATATCTGGCACAAGTTTGTTAGACGCAACTGGCACAAGTTTGTTCAACGCAACTGGCACATGCTTTTTCGAATCAATTGGCACAAGTTTGTTTGACGCAACTGGCACAAGTTTTTTAGACGCAACTGGCACAAGTTTGTTTGACGCAACTGGCACAAGTTTATTTGACGCAACTGGCATAACTTTTCTCGACGCAACTGGCACAAGTTTGTTCGCCTTAACTGGCACAAGTTTGTTTGACGCAACTTTCACAAGTTTATTTGACGCAACTGGCACAAGTTTTCTCGACGCAAGTGGCACAAGTTGTTTCGCCGTAACTGGCACAAGTTTGTTCGACGCAACTGGCACAAGATTGTTTGATGCAATTGGCACAAGTTTGTTCTACTCAACTGGCACAAGTTTGTTCTGTGCAACTGGCACTAGTTTGTTTTACGCAACTGGCATAAGTTTGTTTGATGCAACTGGCACAAGTTTGTTTTACTAACTAGCACAAGTTTGTTTGACACAACTGGCACAAGTTTTTTCGACGCAACTGGCACAAGTTTGTTGGATGCCACTGGCACAAGTTTGTTTGACGAAACTGGCCCAAGTTTTTTGACGCAATTGGCACAAGTTTGTTAGACGCAACTGGCACAAGTTTGTTCGACGCAACTGGCATAAGTTTTTTCAACTCAATTGGCACAAGTTTGTTTGACACAACTGGAACAAGTTTGTTTGACGCAACTGGCACAAGTTTGTTCTACCAACTAGCACAAGTTTGTTCGACGCAACTGGCACAAGGTTGTTCTACGCAACTGGCACAAGTTTGTTCTATGCAACTGGCACAAGTTTGTTTCGACCCAACTGTCACAAGTTTGTTCGACGCAACTGGCACAAGTTTGTTGGATGCTACTGGCACAAGTTTGTTCGACGAAACTGGCCCAAGTTTTTTTGACGCAACTGGCACAAGTTTGTTCGACACAACTGGCACAAGTTTGTTCGACGCAACTGGCACAAGTTTGTTCTACATAACCTTCACAAGTTTGTTCTATGCAACTGGCACAAGTTTGTTCTACGCAACTGGCACAAGTTTGTTCTACGCATCTGGCACAATTTTGTTCTATGCAACTGGCACTAGTTTGTTCTACGCAACTGGCACAAGTTTGTTTGACGCAACTGGCACAAGTTTGTTCTACCCAACTGACAAAAGTTTGTTCGACGCAACTGGCACAAGTTTGTTCTACGCAACTGACACAAGTTTGACACAACTGGCAGAAGTTTGTTCAACGCAACTGGCACAAGTTTGTTTGACGCAACTGTCGCAAGTTTGTTCGACGCAACTGGCACAAGTTTGTTCGACGCAACTGGCAAAAGTTTGTTTGACGAAACTGGCACAAGTTCGTTTGACGCAACTGGCAGAAGGTTCTTCCACGCAACTGGCACAAGTTTCTTTGACGCAACTGGCTCAAGTTTGTTCTACGCAACTGGCACAAGTTTGTTTGACGCAACTGGCACAAGTTTGTTTGACGCAACTGGCACAAGTTTGTTTGACGCAACTGGCACAAGTTTGTTAGACGCAACTGGCACAAGTTTGTTCGACGTAACAGGCACAAGTTTTTTCGACTCAATTGGTACAAGTTTGTTTGACGCAACTGGCACAAGTTTGTTTGACGCAAGAGGCACAAGTTTGTTTGACGCAACTGGCACAAGTTTGTTTGACGCAACTGGCACAAGTTTTTTTTTTTACGCAACTGGCACCATTTTTCCCGAAGCAACTGGCACAAGTTTTTTCGCCATATCTGGCACAAGTTTGTTAGATGCAACTGGCACAAGTTTGTTCAACGCAACTGGCACATGCTTTTTCGAATCAATTGGCACAAGTTTGTTTGACGCAACTGGCACAAGTTTTTTTGACGCAACTGGCACAAGTTTGTTTGACGCAACTGGCACAAGTTTGTTTGACGCAACTGGCACAAGTTTATTTGACGCAACTGGCACAACTTTTCTCGACGCAACTGGCACAAGTTTGTTCGCCTTAACTGGCACAAGTTTGTTTGACGCAACTTTCACAAGTTTATTTGACGCAACTGGCACAAGTTTTCTCGACGCAAGTGGCACAAGTTTGTTCGACGCAACTGGCACAAGTTTGTTCGACGCAACTGGCACAAGTTTGTTTGACGCAACGGGCACAAGTTTCTTCAACGCTACTGGCACAAGTTTGTTCGACGCAATTGGCACAAGTTTGTTTGATGCAATTGGCACAAGTTTGTTCTACTCAACTGGCACAAGTTTGTTCTGTGCAACAGGCACTAGTTTGTTTTACGCAACTGGCATAAGTTTGTTTGACGCAACTGGCACAAGTTTGTTTTACTAACTGGCACAAGTTTGTTTGACACAACTGGCACAAGTTTTTTCGACGCAACTGGCACAAGTTTGTTGGATGCCACTGGCACAAGTTTGTTTGACGAAACTGGCCCAAGTTTTTTGACGCAATTGGCACAAGTTTGTTAGACGCAACTGGCACAAGTTTGTTCGACGCAACTGGCACAAGTTTTTTCAACTCAATTGGCACAAGTTTGTTTGACACAACTGGAACAAGTTTGTTTGACGCAACTGGCACAAGTTTGTTTGACGCAACTGGCAAAAGTTTGTTTGACGCAACTGGCACAAGTTTATTTGACGCAACTGGCACAAGTTTTCTCGACGAAACTGGCACAAGTTTGTTCGACGCAACTGGCACAAGTTTGTTCGACGCAACTGGCACAAGTTTGTTCTACATAACTGGCACAAGTTTGTTCTATGCAACTGGCACAAGTTTGTTCGACGCAACTGGCACAAGTTTGTTCTACACATCTGGCACAAGTTTGTTCTATGCAACTGGCACTAGTTTGTTCTACGCAACTGGCACATGTTTGTTTGATGCAACTGGGAAAAGTTTGTTCTACCCAACTGACACAAGTTTGTTCGACGCAACTGGCACAAGTTTTTTCTACACAACTGACAAAAGTTTGTTTGACACAATTGGCAGAAGTTTGTTCAACGCAACTGGCACAAGTTTGTTTGACGTAACTGGCGCAAGTTTGTTCTACGCAACTGGCACAAGTTTGTTCGACGCAACTGGCAAAAGTTTTTTCGATGCAACTGTCACAAGTTTGTTTAACGCAACTGGCACAAATTTGTTCGACCCAACTGGCACAATTTTGTTCTATGCAACTGGCACTAATTTGTTTGACGCAACTGGCACAAGTTTGTTTGACGCAACTGGCACACGTTCGTTTGACGCAACTGGCACAAGGTTCTTCTACGCAACTGGCACAAGTTTGTTTGACGCAACTGGCACAAGTTTGTTCTACGCAACTGGCACAAGTTTGTTTGACGCAACTGGCACAAGTTTGTTTGACGCAACTGGCACAAGTTTGTTTCATGCAACTGGCACAAGCTTGTTAGACGCAACTGGCACAAGTTTGTTCGACGTAACAGGCACAAGTTTTTTCGACTCAATTGGTAAAAGTTTGTTTGACGCAACTGGCACAAGTTTGTTTGATGCAAGAGGCACAAGTTTGTTTGACGCAACTGGCACAAGATTGTTTGACGTAACTGGCACAAGTTTTTTTTTACGCAACTGGCACAAGTTTTCTCGAAGCAACTAGCACAAGTTTGTTCGCCATATCTGGCACAAGTTTGTTCAACGCAACTGGCACAAGTTTGTTCAACGCAAATGGCACAAGTTTGTTTGACGCAACTGGCACAAGTTTCTTCGACGCAACTGGCACAAGTTTGTTCGACGCAACTGGCACAAGTTTGTTTGACGCAACTGGCACAAGTTTGTTCTGCGCAACTGGCACAAGTTTGTTCTATGCAACTGACACTAGTTTGTTCTATGCAACTGGCATAAGTTTGTTTAACGCAACTGCTACACGTTTGTTCTACGCAACTGGCACAAGTTTGTTCGACACAACTGGCACAAGTTTGTTCTACGCAACTCTTACTAGTTTGTTGTACACAACTGGCACAGGTATGTTTGACACAACTGGCACAAGTTTGTTCTACGCAAATGGCAAATGTTTGTTCTACGCATCTGGCACAAGTTTGTTCTATGCAATTGGCACTAGTGTGTTCTACGCAACTGGCACAAATTTGTTTGACACAACTGGCACATGTTTGTTCTACCCAACTGGCACAAGTTTGTTCGACGCAACTGGCAGAAGTTTGTTTGATGCAACTGGCACAAGTTTGTTTGACACAACTGGCACAAGTTTGTTCTAAGCAACTGGCAAAAGTTTGTTCGACGGAACTGGTGCAAGTTTGTTCGACGCAACTGGCACAAGTTTGTTCGACGCAACTGGCACAAGTTTGTCCGACGCCACTGGAACAAGTTTTTTTTAACATAACTGGCACAAGTTTGTTCGACCCAACTGGCACAAGTTTGTTTGACACAACTGGCACAAGTTTGTTTGACGCA
Source organism: Macrobrachium rosenbergii (assembly GCA_039081455.1). Classification (NCBI taxonomy): domain Eukaryota; kingdom Metazoa; phylum Arthropoda; class Malacostraca; order Decapoda; family Palaemonidae; genus Macrobrachium; species Macrobrachium rosenbergii. The sequence continues at coordinate 181,678 of JANJGK010000240.1, read as the reverse complement.
ACTGGCACAAGAATGTTCTACGCAACATGTACAAGTTTGTTCTACGCAACTGGCACAAGTTTGTTTGACGCAACTGGCACAAGTTTGTTCTATGCAACTGGCACAAGTTTTTTTTAATCAATTGGCACAAGTTTGTTTGCCGCAACTGGCACAAGTTTGTTTGACGCAACTGGGACAAGTTTGTTTGACGCAACTGGCACAAGTTTGTTTGACGCAACTGGCACAAGTTTATTTGACGAAACTGGCACAACTTTTCTCTACGCAAGTGGCACAAGTTGGTTCGTCGTAACTGGCACAAGTTTGTTCCACGCAACTGGCACAAGTTTGTTCGACGCAACTGGCAAAAGTTTGTTTGACGCAACTGGCGCAAGTTTCTTCGACGCAACTGGCACAAGTTTGTTCGACGAACCGGCACAAGTTTGTTTGACGCAATTGGCACAAGTTTGTTCTACTCAACTGGAACAAGTTTGTTGTATGCAACTGGCACTAGTTTGTTTTACGCAACTGGCATAAGTTTGTTTGATGCAACTGGCACAAGTTTGTTCTACAAACTAGCACAAGTTTGTTCTATGCAACTGGCACAAGTTTGTTAGACGCAACTGGCACAAGTTTGTTCGACGTAACTGGAACAAGTTTTTTCGACTCAATTGGCACAAGTTTGTTTGACGCAACTGGCACAAGTTTGTTTGACGCAACTGACACAAGTTTGTTCGACGCATCTGGCACAAGTTTGTTCGACGCAACTGGCACAAGTTTGTTCGACGCAACTGGCACAAGTTTGTTCGACGCAACTGGCACAACTTTGTTCGACGCAACTGGCACAAGTTTGTTTGACGCAACTGGCACAAGTTTGTTTGACGCAACTGGCACAAGTTTGTTTGGCGCAACTGGCACAAGTTTGTTCGACGCAACTGGCACAAGTTTTTTCGACTCAATTGGCACAAGTTTGTTTGGCGCAACTGGAACAAGTTTTTTTGACGCATCTGGCAAAAGTTTGTTCGCCGTAACTGGCACTAGTTTGTTCTACGCATCTGGCACAAGTTTGTTTGACGCAACTGGCACAAGTTTGTTCATACATAACTGGCACAAGTTTGTTCTATGCAACTGGCACAAGTTTGTTCTACGCAACTGGCACAAGTTTGTTAGACGCAACTGGCACAAGTTTGTTCGATGTAACAGGCACAAGTTTTTTCGACTCAATTGGAACAAGTTCGTTTGACGCATCTGGCACAAGTTTGTTTGACGCAAGAGGCACAAGTTTGTTTGACGCAACTGGCACAAGTTTGTTTGACGCAACTGTCACAAGTTTTTTTTTACGCAACTGGCACAAGTTTTCTCGAAGCAACTGGCACAAGTTTATTCGCCATATCTGGCACAAGTTTGTTCGACGCAACTGGCACAAGTTTGTTCGACGCAAATGGCACAAGTTTGTTTGACGCAACTGGCACAAGTTTCTTAGACGCAACTGGCACAAGTTTGTTCGACGCAACTGGCACAAGTTTGTTTGACGCAACTGGCACAAGTTTGTTCTACGCAACTGGCACAAGTTTGTTCTATGCAACTGGCACTAGTTTGTTCTATGCAACTGGCATAAGTTTGTTCAACGCAACTGGCACAAGTTTGTTCGACGCAACTGGCGCAAGTTTGTTCGATGCAACTGGCACAAGTTTGTTCGATGCAACTGGCAAAAGTTTGTTCGATGCAACTGGCTCAAGTTTGTTTAACGCAACTGGCACAAGTTTGTTTGACGCAACTGGCACAAGGTTCTCCTACGCAACTGGCACAAGTTTGTTCTACGCAACTGGCACAAGTTTGTTTGACGCAACTGGCAGAAGTTTTTTCTACGCAACTGGCACAAGTTTGTTTGATGCAACTGGAACAAGTTTGTTCGACGCAACTGGCACAAGTTTCTTAGACGCAACTGGCACAAGTTTGTTCAACGTAACCGGCACAAGTTTTTTCGACTCAATTGGCACAAGTTTGTTTGACGCAAGAGGCACAAGTTTGTTTGACGCAACTGGCACAAGTTTGTTTGACGCAACTGCCACAAGTTTTTTTTGACGCAACTGGCACAAGTTTTCTCGACGCAACTTTCACAAGTTTGTTCGCCATATCTGGCACAAGTTTGTTTGACGCAACTGGCACAAGTTTGTTCGACGCAACTGGCACATGTTTGTTTGACGCAACTGGCACAAGTTTCTTCGACGCAACTCGCACAAGTTTCTTCGACGCAACTGGCACAAGTTTGTTTGACGCATCTGGCACAAGTTTGTTCTACGCAACTGGCACAAGTTTGTTCTATGCAACTGGCACTTGTTTGTTCTATGCAACTGGCACAAGTTTGTTTGACGCAACTGGCACAAGTTTGTTCTATGCAACTGGCACAAGTTTGTTCGACGCAACTGGCACAAGTTTGTTCTACATAACTGGCACAAGTTTGTTCTATGCAACTGGCACAAGTTTGTTCTACGCAACTGGCACAAGTTTGTTCTACACATCTGGCACAAGTTTGTTCTATGCAACTGGCACTAGTTTGTTCTACGCAACTGGCACATGTTTGTTTGACGCAACTGGCACAAGTTTGTTCTACCCAACTGACACAAGTTTGTTCGACGCAACTGGCACAAGTTTTTTCTATGCAACTGACACAAGTTCGTTTGACACAACAGGCAGAAGTTTGTTCAACGCAACTGGCACAAGTTTGTTTAACGTAACTGGCGAAAGTTTGTTCGACGCAACTGGCACAAGTTTGTTCGACGCAAACTGGCAAAAGTTTGTTCGTTGCAACTGGCACAAGTTTGTTTAACGCAACTGGCACAAGTTTGTTCGACCCAACTGGCACAAGTTTGTTCTATGCAACTGGCACTAGTTCGTTTGACGCAACTGGCACAAGTTTGTTTGACGCAACTGGCACAAGTTCGTTTGACGCAACTGGCACAAGGTTCTTCTACGCAACTGGCACAAGTTTGTTTGACGCAACTGGCACAAGTTTGTTCTACGCAACTGGCACAAGTTTGTTCGACGCAACTGGCACAAGTTTGTTCTACATAACTGGCACAAGTTTGTTCTATGCAACTGGCACAAGTTTGTTCTACGCAACTGGCACAAGTTTGTTCTACACATCTGGCACAAGTTTGTTCTATGCAACTGGCACTAGTTTGTTCTACGCAACTGGCACATGTTTGTTTGACGCAACTGGCACAAGTTTGTTCTACCCAACTGACACAAGTTTGTTCGACGCAACTGGCACAAGTTTTTTCTATGCAACTGACACAAGTTCGTTTGACACAACTGGCAGAAGTTTGTTCAACGCAACTGGCACAAGTTTGTTTAACGTAACTGGCGAAAGTTTGTTCGACGCAACTGGCACAAGTTTGTTCGACGCAAACTGGCAAAAGTTTGTTCGTTGCAACTGGCACAAGTTTGTTTAACGCAACTGGCACAAGTTTGTTCGACCCAACTGGCACAAGTTTGTTCTATGCAACTGGCACTAGTTCGTTTGACGCAACTGGCACAAGTTTGTTTGACGCAACTGGCACAAGTTCGTTTGACGCAACTGGCACAAGGTTCTTCTACGCAAGTGGCACAAGTTTGTTTGACGCAACTGGCAAAAGTTTGTTCTACGCAACTGGCACAAGTTTGTTTGACGAAACTGGCACAAGTTTGTTTGACGCAACTGGCACAAGTTTGTTAGACACAACTGGCACAAGTTTGTTCGACGTAACAGGCACAAGTTTTTTCGACACAATTGGTACAAGTTTGTTTGACGCAACTGGCACAAGTTTGTTTCACGCAAGAGGCACAAGTTTGTTTGACGCAACTGGCACAAGTTTATTTGACGCAACTGGTATAAGTTTTTTTTTTACGCAACTGGCACAAGTTTTCTCGAAGCAACTGGCACAAGTTTGTTCGCCATATCTGGCACAAGTTTGTTCGACGCAACTGGCATAAGTTTGTTCAACGCAAATGGCACAAGTTTGTTTGACGCAACTGGCACAAGTTTCTTCGACGCAACTGGCACAAGTTTGTTCGACGCAACTGGCACAAGTTTGTTTGACGCAACTGGCACAAGTTTGTTCTACGCAACTGGCACAAGTTTGTTCTATGCAACTGGCACTAGTTTGTTCTATGCAACAGGCATAAGTTTGTTTGACGCAACTGGTACAAGTTTGTTCTACGCAACTGGCACAAGTTTGTTCGACACAACTGGCACAAGTTTGTTCTATGCAACTCTTACTAGTTTGTTGTACACAACTGGCACAGGTTTGTTTGACACAACTGGCACAAGTTTGTTCTAAGCAAATGGCAAATGTTTGTTCTACGCATCTGGCACAAGTTTGTTCTATGGAATTGGCACTAGTGTGTTCTACGCAACTGGCAAAAATTTGTTTGACACAACTGGCACATGTTTGTTCTACCCAACTGGCACAAGTTTGTTCGACGCAACTGGCACAAGTTTGTTTGATGCAACTCGCACAAGTTTGTTTGACACAACTGGCACAAGTTTGTTCTAAGCTACTGGCACAAGTTTGTTCGACGGAACTGGCGCAAGTTTGTTCGACGCAACTGGCACAAGTTTGTTCGACGCAACTGGCACAAGTTTGTTCGACGCAACTGGAACAAGTTTCTATAACATAACTGGCACAAGTTTGTTCGACCCAACTGGCACAAGTTTGTTTGACACAACTGGCACAAGTTTGTTTGACGCAACTGGCACAAGTTTGTTTGACGCAAATGGCAAAAGTTTGTTTGAAGCAAATGGCACAAGTTTGTTCTATGCAACTGGCACAAGTTTGTTTGATGCAACTGGCACAAGTTTGTTTGACGCAACTGGCATAAGTTTGTTCGGCGCAACTGGCAAAAGTTTGTTTGATGCAACTGGCACAAGTTTGTTTGACGCAACTGGCACAAGTTTGTTCGACGAACCGGCACATGTTTGTTTGACGCAATTGGCACAAGTTTGTTCTACTCAACTGGAACAAGTTTGTTCTATGTAACTGGCACTAGTTTGTTTTACGCAACTGGCATAAGTTTGTTTGACACAACTGGCACAAGTTTGTTCTACAAACTAGCACGAGTTTGTTCGACGCAACTGGCACAAGTTTGTTGGACGCAACTGGCACAAGTTTGTTCGACGTAACTGGAACAAGTTTTTTCGACTCAATTGGCACAAGTTTGTTTGACGCAACTGGCACAAGTTTCTTTGACGCAACTGATACCAGTTTGTTCGACACAACTGGCACAAGTTTGTTCGACGCAACTGGCACAAGTTTGTTCGACGCAACTGGCACAAGTTTGTTCGACGCAACTGGCACAACTTTGTTCGACGCAACTGGCACAAGTTTGTTTGACGCAACTGGCACAAGTTTGTTTGAAGCAACTGGCACAAGTTTGTTCTACGCAACTGGCACAAGTTTGTTCTACGCAACTCTTACAAGTTTGTTGTACACAACTGGCACCAGTTTGTTTGACACAACTGGCACAAGTTTGTTCTACACAAATACCAAAGTTTGTTCTATGCATCTGGCACAAGTTTGTTCTATGCAACTGGCACTAGCTTCTTCTACGCAACTGGCACATATTTGTTTGACGCAACTGGCACATGTTTGTTCTACCCAACTGGCACAATTTTGTTCGATGCAAGTGGCACAATTTTGTTCTACGCAACTGTAACAAGTTTGTTTGACACAACTGGCAAAAGTTTGTTCGACGCAACTGGCACAAGTTTGTTCGACGGAACTGGCGCAAGCTTGTTCGACGAAACTGGCACAAGTTTGTTCGATGCAACTGGCACAAGTTTGTTCGACGCAACTGGTACAAGTTTGTTTAACGTAACTGGCTCAAGTTTGTTCGACCCATCTGGCACAAGTTTGTTTGACACAACTGGCACAAGTTTGTTTGACGCAACTGGCACAAGTTTGTTTGACGCAACTGGCAAAAGTTTGTTTGACGCAACTGGCAGAAGGTTGTTCTGTGCAACATGCACAAGTTTGTTCTACGCAACTGGCACAAGTTTGTTTGACACAACTAGCACAAGTTTGTTCTATGCAACTGGCACTAGTTTGTTCGATGCAACTGGCACAAGTTTATTCGACGCAACTGGCCCAAGTTTGTTTGACGCAACTGGCACAAGTTTGTTCTAAGCAACTGGCACAGGTTTGTTCGACGCAACTGGCACAAGTTTTTTCGACTCAATTGGCACAAGTTTGTTTGACGCAACTAGCACAAGTTTGTTTGACGCAACTGGCACAAGTTTGTTTGACGCAACTGGCACAAGTTTGTTTGATGCAACTGGCAAAAGTTTATAGCAACTGGCACAAGTTTATTTGACGCAACTGGCACAAGTTTTCTCGACGCAAGTGGCACAAGTTTGTTCGCCGTAACTGGCACAAGTTTGTTTGACGCAACTGGCACAAGTTTGTTCGACGCAACAGGCACAAGTTTGTTTGACGCAACTGGCACAAGTTTGTTCGACGCAACTGGCACAAGCTTGTTCGACGAAGTGGCACAAGTTTGTTTGACGCAATTGGCACAAGTTTGTTCTACTCAACTGTCACAAGTTTGTTCTATGCAACTGGTACTAGTTTGTTTTACTCAACTGGCATAACTTTGTTTGATGCAACTGGCACAAGTTTGTTCTACCAACTAGCACAAGTTTGTTCGACGCAACTGGCACAAGGATGTTCTACGCAACTGGCACAAGTTTGTTCTACGCAACTGGCACAAGTTTGTTTGACGCAACTGGCACAAGTTTGTTCTACGCAACTGGCACAAGTTTGTTGGATGCCACTGGCACAAGTTTGTTCGACGAAACTGGCCCAAGTTTTTTTGACGCAACTGGTACAAGTTTGTTAGACGCAACTGGCACAAGTTTGTTCGATGCAACTGGCACAAGTTTGTTAGACGCAACTGGCACAAGTTTGTTCGACGCAACTTTTACAAGTTTTTCGACTCAAATGGCACAAGTTTGTTTGACGCAACTGGAACAAGTTTGATTGACGCAACTGGCACAAGTTTGTTTGACGCAACTGGCACAAGTTTGTTTGATGCAACTGGCACAAGTTTATTTGACGCAACTGGCACAAGTTTTCTCAACGAAACTGCCACAAGTTTGTTCGCCGTAACTGGCACAAGTTTGTTCGACACAACTGGCACAAGTTTGTTCGATGCAACTGGCACAAGTTTCTTCTACATAACTGGCACAAGTTTGTTCTATGCAACTGGCACAACTTTGTTCTACGCAACTGGCACTATGCTCTAGATTGAGAAAATGATAGTCTTCGTATTGGACGCCAAAATCTTCACCGAAGAATCCCTTAAGACTCCTTGAAGATTCTTTATTCAGCTGAATTGAACCCCTGGTCCCCACAAAAAAAAAACAAAGAAGGTCCCCTTACCAAAGTTTTCCTACGGAATCGCCGGAGGTGTCCATCATTACATGAATGACTATGCTCTAGTTTGAGAAAATGATAGTCTTCGTATTGGTGCCAAAATCTTCACCGAAGAATCCCTGAAGACTCCTTGAAGATTCTTTCTTCAGTTGAATTAGACTCCTGGGCCCCCCCAAAAAAAAAAAAAAAAAAGGACCCTTACCAAAGATTTCCTCTGGAATCGCCGGAGGTGGCCATCATTACATGAACGACTATGCTCTAGTTTGAGAAAATGATAGTCTTCGTATTGGCGCCAAAATCTTCACCAAAGAATCCTTTAAGACTCCTTGAAGATTCTTTCTTCAGCTGAATTGGACCCCTGGAACATAAAAAAAAAAAAAAAAGGACCCCTTACCAAAGATTTTCTCCGGAATTGCCGGAGGTGGCCATCATTACATGAATGACTATGCTCTAGTTTGAGAAAATGATTGTCTTCGTATTGGCGCCAAAATCTTCACCGAAGAATCCCTGAAGACTCCTTGAAGATTATTTCTTCAGCTGAATTGGACCCCCGGGCCCCCCCCCCCCAAAAAAAAAAAAGACCCCTTACCAAAGATTTCCTCCGGAATCGCTGGAGGTGGCCATTATTACATGTATGACTATGCTCTAGTTAGAGAAAATGATAGTCTTCGCATTGGCTCCAAAATCTTCACCGAAGAATCCCTGAAGACTTCTTGAAGATTCTTTCTTCAGCTGAATTGGACCCCTGGGCCCCACAAAAAAAAAAACAAAAAAGGACCCCTTACCAAAGATTTCCTCCGGAATCGCTGGAGGTTGCCATCATTACATGGATGACTATGCTCTAGTTTGAGAAAATGATAGTCTTCGTATTGGCGAAAAAATCTTCACCGAAGAATCCCTGGAAACTCCTTGAAGATTCTTTCTTCAGCTGAATTGGACCCCTGGGCCCCACAAAAAAAAAAACAAAAAGGACCCCTTACCAAAGATTTCCTCCGAAATCGCCTGAGGTAGCCATCATTACATGAATGACTATGCTCTAGTTTGAGAAAATGATAGTCTTCGTATTGGTGCCAAAATCTTCACCGAAGAATCCCTGAAGACTCCTTGAAGATTCTTTCTTCAGCTGAATTGGACCCCTGGTCCCCCCCCCCCAAAAAAAAGGACCCCTTACCAAAGATTTCCTCCGGAATCGCCGGAGGTGTCCATCATTCCATGAATGACTGCTCTAATTTGAGAAAATGATAGTCTTCGTATTGGCGAAAAAATCTTCACCGAAGAATCCCTGAAGACTCCTTGAAGATTCTTCCTTCAGCTGAATTGGACCCCTGGGCCCCACGAACAAACCCAAAAAAGGACCCCTTACCAAAGATTTCCTCCGGAATCGCCGGGGGTGTCCATCATTCCATGAATGACTATGCTCTAGTTTGAGAAAATGATAGTCTTCGTATTGGCGCCAAAATCTTCACCGAAGAATCCCTGAAGACTCCTTGAAGATTATTTCTTCAGCTGAATTGGACCACTGGGCCCCACAAAAAAAAAAAAAAAAAAGGACCCCTTACCAAAGATTTCCTCAGGAATTGCCGGAGGTGGCCATCATTACATGAATGACTATGCTCTAGTTTGAGAGAATGACAGTCTTCGTATTGGTTTCAAAATCTTCACCGAAGAATCCCTGAAGACTCCTTGAAGATTCTTTCTTCAGCTGAATTGAACCCCTGGCCCCGACAAAAAAAAAAAAACAAAAAAGGACCCCTTACCAAAGATTTCCTCTGGAATCGCCGGAGGTGTCCATCATTACATGAATGACTATGCTCTAGTTTGAGAAAATGATAGTCTTCGTATTGGCGCCAAAATCTTCACCGAAGAATCCCTGAAGACTCCTTGAAGATTGTTTCTTCGGCTGAATTGGACCCCTGGGCCCCACAAAAAAAAAAAAAAAAAAAAAAAAAAAAGGACCCCTTACCAAAGAATTCCTCCGGAATCGCCGGAGGTGGCCATCATTACATGAATGACTATGCTCTAGTTTGAGAAAATGATAGTCTTAGTATTGGCGCCAAAATCTTCACCGAAGAATCCCTGAAGACTCTTTGAAGATTCTTTCTTCAGCTGAATTGGACCCCTGGGCCCCACAAAAAAAAAAACAAAAAAGGACCCCTTACCAAAGATTTCCTCCAGAATCGCCGGAGGTGGCCATCATTACATGAATAACTATACTCTCGTTTGAGAAAATGATATTCTTCGTATTGGCGCCAAAATCTTCACCGAAGAATCCCTGAAGACTCCTTGAAGATTCTTTCTTCAGCTGAATTGGACCTTTGGGCCCCACAAACAAACCCAAAAAAAGGACCCCTTACCAAAGATTTCCTCCGGAATCGCCGGAGGTGGCCATCATTACATGAATGACTATACTCTAGTTTGAGAAAATGATAGTCTTCGTATTGGTGCCAAAATCTTCACCGAAGAATCCATGAAGACTCCTTGAAAATTCTTTCTTCAGCTGAATTGGACCCCAGGGCCCCACAAAAAAAAAAAGGACCCCTTACAAAAGATTTCCTCTGGAATCGCCGGAGGTGGCCATCATTACATGAATGACTATGCTCTCGTTGGAGAAAATGATAGTCTTCTTATTGGCGCCAAAATCTTCACCGAAAAATTCCTGAAGACTCCTTGAAGATTCTTTCTTCAGCTGAATTGGACCCCTGGTCCCCACAAAAAGAAAACAAAAAAGGACCCCTTACCAAAGATTTCCTCCGGAATCGTCGGAGGTGGCCATCATTACATGAATGACCATGCTCTAGTTTGAGAAAATGTTAGTCTTAGTATTGGCGCCAAAATCTTCACCGAAGAATCCCTGAAGACTCCCTGAAGATTCTTTCTTCAGCTGAATTGGACCCCTGGGCCCCAGAAAAAAAAAAAAAGGCCCCCTTACCAAAGATTTCCTCCGGAATTGCCGGAGGTGGCCATCATTACATGAATGACTATGCTCTAGTTTGAGAAAATGATAGTCTTTGTATTGGCGCCAAAATCTTCACCGAAGAATCCCTGAAGACTCCTTGAAGATTCTTTCTTCAGCTGAATTGGACCCCTGGGCCCCACAAAAAAAAAAAAAAGGACCCCTTACCAAAGATTTCCTCCGGAATCGCCGGAGGTGGCCATCATTATATGAAAGATTATGCTCTAGTTTGAGAAAATGATAGTCTTCGTATTTGCGCCAAAATCTTCACCGAAGAATCCCTGAAGACTCCTTGAAGATTCTTTCTTCAGCTGAATTGGACCCCTGGAACCCACAAAAAAAAAAAAAAAGGACCCCTTACAAAATGATTCCTCCGGAATCGCCGGAGGTCGCCATCATTACATGAATGACTATGCTCTAGTTTGAGAAAATGATAGTCTTCGTATTGGCTCCAAAATCTTCACCGAAGAATCCCTGAAGATTCCTTGAAGATTCTTTCTTCAGCTGAATTGGACCCCTAGGCCCCACAAAAAAAAAAAAAAAAAGGACCCCTTACCAAAGATTTCCTCCGGAATCGCCGGAGGTGGCCATCATTACATGAATGACTATGCTCTAGTTTGAGAAAATGATAGTCTTCGTATTGGCGCCAAAATCTTCACCGAAGAATCCCTGAAGACTCCTTGAAGATTCTTTCTTCAGCTGAATTGGACCCCTGGGCCCCACAAAAAAAAAAAAAAAAAAGAACCCCTTACCAAAGATTTCCTCCGGAATCGCCGGAGGTGGCCATAATTACATGAATGACTATGCTCTAGTTTGAGAAAATGTTAGTCTTCGTATTGGCTCCAAAATCTTCACCGAAGAATCCCTGAAGACTCCTTGAAGATTCTTTCTTCAGCTGAATTGGACCCCTGGGCCCCACAAAAAAAAAACAAAAAAAGGACCCCTTACCAAAGATATCCTCCGGAATCACCGGAGGTAGCCATTATTACATGAACAACTATGCTCTAGTTTGAGAAAATGATAGTCTTCGTATTGGCGCCAAAATCTTCACCGAAGAATCCCTGAAGACTCCTTGAAGATTCTTTCTTCAGCTGAATTGGACCTCTGGGCCCCACAAAAAAAAAAAAAAATAAAAGGACCCCTTACCAAAGATTTCCTCCGGAATCGCCGGAGGTGGCCATCATTACATGAATGACTATGCTCTAGTTTGAGAAAATGATAGTCTTCGTATTGGCGCCAAAATCTTCACCGAAGAATCCCTGAAGACTCCTTGAAGATTCTTTCTTCAGCTGAATTGGACCCCTGGGCCCTACAAAAAAATAAAAAAAGGACCCCTTACCAAAGATTTCCTCTGGAATCGCCGGAGGTGGCCAACATTACATGAATGACTATGCTCTAGTTTGAGAAAATGATAGTCTTCGTATTGGCGCCAAAATCTTCACCGAAGAATCCCTGAAGACTCCTTGAATATTCTTTCTTCAGCTGAATTGGACCCCTGGGCCCAAGAAAAAAAAAAAAAAAAAAGGACCCCTTACAAAAGATTTCTCCGGAATCGCCGGAGGTCGCCATCATTACATGAATGACTATGCTCTAGTTTGAGAAAATGATAGTCTTCGTATTGGCTCCAAAATCTTCACCGAAGAATCCCTGAAGATTCCTTGAAGATTCTTTCTTCAGCTGAATTGGACCCCTAGGCCCCACAAAAAAAAAAAAAAAAGGACCTCTTACCAAAGATTTCCTCCGGAATCGCCGGAGGTGGCCATCATTACATGAATGACTATGCTCTAGTTTGAGAAAATGATAGTCTTCGTATTGGCGCCAAAATCTTCACCGAAGAATCCCTGAAGACTCCTTGAAGATTCTTTCTTCAGCTGAATTGGACCCCTGGGCCCCACAAAAAAAAAAAAAAAAAAGAACCCCTTACCAAAGATTTCCTCCGGAATCGCCGGAGGTGGCCATAATTACATGAATGACTATGCTCTAGTTTGAGAAAATGTTAGTCTTCGTATTGGCTCCAAAATCTTCACCGAAGAATCCCTGAAGACTCCTTGAAGATTCTTTCTTCAGCTGAATTGGACCCCTGGGCCCCACAAAAAAAAAACAAAAAAAGGACCCCTTACCAAAGATATCCTCCGGAATCGCCGGAGGTGGCCATTATTACATGAACAACTATGCTCTAGTTTTAGAAAATGATAGTCTTCGTATTGGCGCCAAAATCTTCACCGAAGAATCCCTGAAGACGCCTTGAAGATTCTTTCTTCAGCTGAATTGGACCTCTGGGCCCCACAAAAAAAAAAAAATAAAAGGACCCCTTACCAAAGATTTCCTCCGGAATCGCCGGAGGTGGCCATCATTATATGAATGACTATGCTCTAGTTTGAGAAAATGATAGTCTTCGTATTGGCTCCAAAATCTTCACCGAAGAATCCCTGAAGACTCCTTGAAGATTCTTTCTTCAGCTGAATTGGACCCCTGGGCCCCACAAAAAAAAAGAAAAAAAAAAGGACCCCTTACCAAAGATTTCCTACTGAATCGCCATAGGTGGCCACCATTACCTGAATGACTATGCTCTAGTTTGAGAAAATGATAGTCTTCGTATTGGCTCCAAAATCTTCACCGAAGAATCCCTGAAGACTCCTTGAAGATTCTTTCTTCAGCTGAATTGGACCCCTGGGCCCCACAAAAAAACCCCAAAAAATACCCTTTACCAAAGATTTCCTCTGGAATCGCCGGAGGTGGCCATCATTACATGAATGACTATGCTCTAGTTTGAGAAAATGATAGTCTTCGTATTGGCGCCAAAATCTTCACCGAAGAATCCCTGAAGACTCCTTGAAGATTCTTTCTTCAGCTGAATTGGACCCCTGGTCCCCACAAAAAAAACAAAAATCAAAAAAGGACCCCTTACCAAAGATTTCCTCCAGAATCGCCGGAGGTGTCCATCATTACATGAATGACTATGCTCTAGTTTGAGAAAATGATAGTCTTCGTATTGGCGCCAAAATCTTCACCGAAGAATCCCTGAAGACTCCTTGAAGATTCTTTCTTAAGCTTAATTGGACCCTTGGGCCCTACAAAAAAAAAAAAAAAAGGACCCCTTACCAAAGATTTCCTCCGGAACGCCGGAGGTGGCCATCATTACATGAATGACTATGCTCTAGTTTGAGAAAATGATAGTCTTCGTATTGGCTCCAAAATCTTCACCGAAGAATCCCTATAGCCTCTTTGAAGATTCTTTCTTCTGCAGAATTGGACCCTTGGGCCCCACAAAAAAAAAAAAAAACGGACCCCTTACCAAAGATTTCCTCCTTAATCGCCGGAGGTGGCCATCGTTACATGAATGACTATGCTCTAGTTTGAGAAAATGATATTCTTCGTATTGGCGCCAAAATCTTCACCGAAGAATCCCTGAAGACTACTTGAAGATTCTTTCTTCAGCTGAATTGGACCCCTGGGCCCCACAAACAAACCCAAAAAAGGACCCCTTACCAAAGATTTCCTCCGGAATCGCCGGAGGTGGCCATCATTACATGAATGACTATGCCCTAGTTTGAGAAAATGATAGTCTTCGTATTGGCTCCAAAATCTTCACCGAAGAATCTGTGAAGCCTCTTTGAAGATTCTTTCTTCAGCTGAATTGGACCCTTGGGCCCCACAAAAAAAAAAAAAAAAAAGCACCCCTTACCAAAGATTTCCTCCGGAATCGCCGGAGGTGGCCATCATTACATGAATGACTATGCTCTAGTTTGAGAAAATGATAGTCTTCGTATTGGCCCCAAAATCTTCACCGAAGAATCCCTGAAGACTCCTTGAAGATTCTTTCTTCAGCTGAATTGGACCCCTGGGCCCCACAAACAAACCCAAAAAAGTACCCCTTACCAAAGATTTCCTCCGGAATCGCCGGAGGTGGCCATCATTACATGAATGACTATGCTCTAGTTTGAGAAAATGATAGTCTTCGTATTGGTGCCAAAATCTTCACCGAAGAATCCCTGAAGACTCCTTGAAGATTCTTTCTTCAGCTGAATTGGACCCCTGGGCCCCACAAAAAAAAAAAACAAAAAAGGACCCCTTACCAAAGATTTCCTCCGGAATCGCCGGAGGTGGCCATCATTACATGAATGACTTTGCTCTAGTTTGAGAAAATGATAGTCTTCGTATTGGTGCCAAAATCTTCACCAAAGAATCCCTGAAGACTCCTTGAATATTCTTTCTTCAGCTGAATTGGACCCCTGGGCCCCACAAAAAAAAACAAAAAAGGACCCCTTACCAAAGATTTCCTCCGGAATCGCCGGAGGTGGACATCATTACATCAATGACTATGCTCTAGTTTAAGAAAATGATAGTCTTCGTATTGGCGCCAAAATCTTCACCGAAGAATCCCTGAAGACTTCTTGAAGATTCTTTCTTCAGCTGAATTGAACCCCTGAGCCCCCCCCCCAAAAAAAAGGACCCCTTAGCAAAGATTTCCTCCGGAATCGCCAGAGGTGGCCATCATTACATGAATGACTATGCTCTAGTTTGAGAAAATGATAGTCTTCATATTGGCTCCAAAATCCTCACCCAAGATTCCCTGAAGACTCTTTGAAGACTCTTTCTTCAGCAGTATAACAATTGTCATTTTTCAATTTCAAGGGTAATTTCTACCATTTATGTAGCTGGTAGCCCTTCATCATTGGCACTCTGTTGTAGTATTCCATGTGTCATTTTTCAGTTTCAAGGTTCCTGTAACCTTGTAAGTAATGGAGGTGTCATTTTGAAATTGCAAGGTTCATATGTAAAATTAACAAAAAACACCAACTTTGAGGTCCCATAGCCGAGAGGGAACCTTCCACGGACATTAGCCTTCAATTAGAGCCCCTTTATTTTGATCCGTTCTATTAAAAAAATTCATACAAAACATCAATTCGTTCAGGCCTTGCTGAGTTTTGGGTGCCTGAATTTTTATTGTATAAACTAAAAAATCGACTTTGAGGCCCCGTAGCTAATAGTCATTTTAGAATTATGCAAGTCTGAATTGCTATTCATCGATTTTTGGAAACTGGAAATATTGGCCCAAAAAATTTTACATCCCCAAAATTAATAGAACTGTACTAACAAGGGTTAGTTAGGTCGAAAATTTTGAAAGTTCTATTTTTTGAGGCTGGACTCCTTTTTTTTTTTTTTTTTTTTTTTTTTTTACACCCCAGGATTAGAATATGCGACCTTCACCACGCAAGGGTCCCGGCTGAATTGGACCCCTGGGCCCCGCAAAAGAAAAACAAAAAACGACCCCTTACCAAAGATTTCCTCTGGAATCGCCGGAGGTGGCCATCATTACATGAATGACTATGCTCTAGTTTGAGAAAATGTTAGTCTTCGTATTGGCTCCAAAATCTTCACCGAAGAATCCATGAAGACTCTTTGAAGATTCTTTCTTCAGCTGAGTTGGACTCCTGGGCCCCACAAAAAAAAAAAACAAAAAAGGACCCCTTACCAAAGATTTCCTCCGGAATCGCCGGAGGTGGCCATCATTACATGAATGACTATGCTCTAGGTTTAGAAAATGATAGTATTCATATTGGCTCCGAAATCCTCACCCAAGATTCCCTGAAGACTCCTTGAAGACTCTTTCTTCAGCAGTATAACAGGTGTCATTTTTAAATTTCAAGGGTAATTTCTACCATTTATATAGCTGGTAGCCTTTATGACTATGCTCTAGTTTGAGAAAATGATAGTCTTAGTATTGGCGCCAAAATCTTCACCGAAGACTCCCTGAAGACTCCTTGAAGATTCTCTCTTCAGCTGAATTGGACCCCTGGGCCCCACAAAAAAAAAAAGGACCCCTAACCAAAGATTTCCTCCGGAATCGCCGGAGGTGGCCATCATTACATGAATGACTATGCTCTAGTTTGAGAAAATGATAGTCTTCGTATTGGCGCCAAAATCTTCACCGAAGATTCCTGAAGACTCCTTGAAGATTCTATCTTCAGCTGAACTGGACCCCTGGGCCCCACAAAAAAAAAAAAAAAAAAAAAGGACCCCTTACCAAAGATTTCCTCCGGAATCGCCGGAGGTGGCCATCATTACATGAATGACTATGCTCTAGTTTGAGAAAATGATAGTCTTCGTATTGGCTCCAAAATCTTCACCGAAGAATCCCTGAAGACTCCTTGGAGATTCTTTCTTCAGCTGAATTGGACCCCTGGGCCCCACACAAAAAAACAAAAAAGGACCCCTTACCAAAGATTTCCTCCGGAATCGCCGGAGGAGGCCATCATTACATGAATGACTGTGCTCTAGTTTGAGAAAATTATAGTCTTCGTATTGGCGCCAAAATCTTCACCGAAGAATCCCTGAAGACTCCTTGAAGATTCTTTCTTCAGCTGAACTGGACCCCTGGGCCCCATGAAAAAAAAAAAAACAAAAAAGGACCCCTTACCAAAGATTTCCTCCTTAATCGTCGGAGGTGGCCATCATTACATGAATGACTATGCTCTAGTTTGAGAAAATGATAGTCTTCATATTGGCGCCAAAATCTTCACCGAAGAATCCATGAAGGCTCCTTGAAGATTCTTTTTCTTCAGCTGAACTGAACCCCTGGGTCCCACAAAAAAAAAAAAAAAAAAAAGGACCCCTTACCAAAGATTTCCTCCGGAATCGCCGGAGGTGGCCATCATTACATGAATGACTATGCTCTAGTTTGAGAAAATGATAGTCTTCGTATTGGCTCCAAAATCTTCACCGAAGAATCCCTGAAGACTCCTTGGAGATTCTTTCTTCAGCTGAATTGGACCCCTGGGCCCCACGAAAAAAAAAAAAAAAAAAATGACCCCTTACCAAAGATTTCCTCCGGAATCGCCGGAGGTGGCCATCATTACATGAATGACTATGCTCTAGTTTGAGAAAATGATAGTCTTCGTATTGGGGCCAAAATCTTCACCGAAGAATCCCTGAAGACTCATTGGATATTCTTTTTTCAGCTGAATTGGACCCCTGGGCCCCACAAAAAAAAAAAAAAAAAAGGACCCCTTACCAAAGATTTCCTCCGGAATCGCCAGAGGTAGCCATCATTACATGAATGACTATGCTCTAGTTTGAGAAAATGATAGTCTTCGTATTGGTGGCAAAATCTTCACCGATGAATCCCTGAAGACTCCTTGAAGATTCTTTCTTCAGCTGAACTGGACCCCTGGGCCCCACAAAAAAAAAAAAAGTACCCCTTACCAAAGATTTCCTCCGGAATCGCCGGAGGTGGCCATCATTACAAGAATGACTATGCTATAGTTTGAGAAAATGATAGTCTTCGTATTGGCTCCAAAATCTTCACCGAAGAATCCCTGAAGACTCTTTGAAGATTCTTTTTTCAGCTGAATTGGACCCCTGGGCCCCACAAAAAAAAAAACAAAAAAGGACCCCTTACCAAAGATTTCCTCCGGAATCGCCGGAGGTGGACATCATTACATGAATGACTATGCTCTAGTTTGAGAAAATGATAGTCTTCGTATTGGCGCCAAAATCTTCACGGAAGAATCCCTGAAGACTCCTTGGAGATTCTTTCTTCAGCTGAATTGGACCCCTTGGCACCATAAAAAAAAAAAAAAAAAAAAAAGGACCCCTTACCAAAGATTTCCTCCGGAATCGCCGGAGGTAGCCATCATTACATGAATGACTATGCTCTAGTTTGAGAAAATGATAGTCTTCGTATTGGTGGCAAAATCTTCACCGAAGAATCCCTGAAGACTCCTTGAAGATTTTTTCTTCAGCTGAACTGGACCCCTGGGCCCCACAAACAAAAAAAAGTACCCCTTACCAAAGATTTCCTCCGGAATCGCCGGAGGTGGCCAACATTACATGAATGACTATGCTCTAGTTTGAGAAAATGATAGTCTTCGTATTGGCGCCAAAATCTTCACCGAAGAATCCCTGAAGACTCCTTGAAGATTCTTTCTTCAGCTGAATTGGACCCCTGGGCCCAACAAAAAAAAAAAAAAAAAGGACCCCTTACAAAAGATTTCCTCCGGAATCGCCGGAGGTGGCCATCATTACATGAATGACTATGCTCTAGTTTGAGAAAATGATAGTCTTCGTATTGGCTCCGAAATCTTCACCGAAGAATCCCTGAAGACTCCTTGAAGATTCTTTCTTCAGCTGAATTGGACCCCTGGGCCCCACAAAAAAAAAAAGAAAAAAAAAAGGACCCCTTACCAAAGATTTCCTACTGAATCGCCATAGGTGGCCACCATTACATGAATGACTATGCTCTAGTTTGAGAAAATGATAGTCTTCGTATTGGCTCCAAAATCTTCACCGAAGAATCCCTGAAGACTCCTTGAAGATTCTTTCTTCAGCTGAATTGGACCCCTGGGCCCCACAAAAAAACCCAAAAAAATACCCTTTACCAAAGATTTCCTCTGGAATCGCCGGAGGTGGCCATCATTACATGAATGACTATGCTCTAGTTTGAGAAAATGATAGTCTTCGTATTGGCGCCAAAATCTTCACCGAAGAATCCCTGAAGACTCCTTGAACATTCTTTCTTCAGCTGAATTGGACCCCTGGTCCCCACAAAAAAAACAAAAAACAAAAAAGGACCCCTTACCAAAGATTTCCTCCGGAATCGCCGGAGGTGTCCATCATTACATGAATGACTATGCTCTAGTTTGAGAAAATGATAGTCTTCGTATTGGCGCCAAAATCTTCACCGAAGAATCCCTGAAGACTCCTTGAAGATTCTTTCTTAAGCTTAATTGGACCCTTGGGCCCTACAAAAAAAAAAAAAAAAGGACCCCTTACCAAAGATTTCCTCCGGAATCGTTGGAGGTGGCCATCATTACATGAATGACTATGCTCTAGTTTGAGAAAATGATAGTCTTCGTATTGGCTCCAAAATCTTCAACGAAGAATCCCTGAAGCCTCTTTGAAGATTCTTTCTTCTGCAGAATTGGACCCTTGGGCCCCACAAAAAAAAAAAAAACGGACCCCTTACCAAAGATTTCCTCTGGAATCGCCGGAGGTGGCCATCGTTACATGAATGACTATGCTCTAGTTTGAGAAAATGATATTCTTCGTATTGGCGCCAAAATCTTCACCGAAGAATCCCTGAAGACTACTTGAAGATTCTTTCTTCAGCTGAATTGGACCCCTGGGCCCCACAAACAAACCCAAAAAAGGACCCCTTACCAAAGATTTCCTCCGGAATCGCCGGAGGTGGCCATCATTACATGAATGACTATGCCCTAGTTTGAGAAAATGATAGTCTTCGTATTGGCTCCAAAATCTTCACCGAAGAATCTGTGAAGCCTCTTTGAAGATTCTTTCTTCAGCTGAATTGGACCCTTGGGCCCCACAAAAAAAAAAAAAAAAAATGCACCCCTTACCAAAGATTTCCTCCGGAATCGCCGGAGGTGGCCATCATTACATGAATGACTATGCTCTAGTTTGAGAAAATGATAGTCTTCGTATTGGCCCCAAAATCTTCACCGAAGAATCCCTGAAGACTCCTTGAAGATTCTTTCTTCAGCTGAATTGGACCCCTGGGCCCCACAAACAAACCCAAAAAAGTACCCCTTACCAAAGATTTCCTCCGGAATCGCCGGAGGTGGCCATCATTACATGAATGACTATGCTCTAGTTTGAGAAAATGATAGTCTTCGTATTGGTGCCAAAATCTTCACCGAAGAATCCCTGAAGACTCCTTGAAGATTCTTTCTTCAGCTGAATTGGACCCCTGGGCCCCACAAAAAAAAAAAAAAAAAAAAAAGGACCCCTTACCAAAGATTTCCTCCGGAATCGCCGGAGGTGGCCATCATTACATGAATGACTTTGCTCTAGATTGAGAAAATGATAGTCTTCGTATTGGTGCCAAAATCTTCACCGAAGAATCCCTGAAGACTCCTTGAAGATTCTTTCTTCAGCTGAATTGGACCCCTGGGCCCCACAAAAAAAAACAAAAAAGGACCCCTTACCAAAGATTTCCTCCAGAATCGCCGGAGGTGGACATCATTACATCAATGACTATGCTCTAGTTTAAGAAAATGATAGTCTTCGTATTGGTGCCAAAATCTTCACCGAAGAATCCCTGAAGACTTCTTGAAGATTCTTTCTTCAGCTGAATTGGACCCCTGGGCCCCACAAAAAAAAAACAAAAAAGGACGCCTTACCAAAGATTTCCTCCGGAATCGCCGGAGGTGGCTATCATTACATGAATGACTATGCTCTAGTTTGAGAAAATGATAGTCTTCGTTTTGTCGCCAAAATCTTCACCGAAGAATCCCTGAAGACTCCTTGAAGATTCTTTCTTCAGCTGAATTGAACCCCTGAGCCCCCCCCCCCAAAAAAAAAGGACCCCTTAGCAAAGATTTCCTCCGGAATCGCCGGAGGTGGCCATCATTACATGAATGACTATGCTCTAGTTTGAGAAAATGATAGTCTTCGTATTGGCTCCAAAATCTTCACCGAAGAATCCCTGAAGACTCCTTGGAGATTCTTTCTTCAGCTGAATTGGACCCCTGGGCCCCACAAAAAAAAACAAAAAAGGACCCCTTACCAAAGATTTCCTCCGGAATCGCCGGAGGTGGCCATCATTACATGAATGACTATGCTCTAGGTTTAGAAAATGATAGTATTCATATTGGCTCCGAAATCCTCACCCAAGATTCCCTGAAGACTCCTTGAAGACTCTTTCTTCAGCAGTATAACAGATGTCATTTTTAAATTTCAAGGGTAATTTCTACCATTTATATAGCTGGTAGCCTTTATGACTATGCTCTAGTTTGAGAAAATGATAGTCTTAGTATTGGCGCCAAAATCTTCACCGAAGACTCCCTGAAGACTCCTTGAAGATTCTCTCTTCAGCTGAATTGGACCCCTGGGCCCCACAAAAAAAAAAAAGGACCCCTAACCAAAGATTTCCTCCGGAATCGCCGGAGGTGGCCATCATTACATGAATGACTATGCTCTAGTTTGAGAAAATGATAGTCTTCGTATTGGCGCCAAAATCTTCACCGAAGAATCCTGAAGACTCCTTGAAGTTTCTATCTTCAACTGAACTGGACCCCTGGGCCCCACAAAAAAAAAACAAAAACAAAAAAGGACCCCTTACCAAAGATTTCCTCCGGAATCGCCGGAGGTGGCCATCATTACATGAATGACTATGCTCTAGTTTGAGAAAATGATAGTCTTCGTATTGGCTCCAAAATCTTCACCGAAGAATCCCTGAAGACTCCTTGGAGATTCTTTCTTCAGCTGAATTGGACCCCTGGGCCCCACAAAAAAAAAACAAAAAAGGACCCCTCACCAAAGATTTCCTCCGGAATCGCCGGAGGTGGCCATCATTACATGAATGACTATGGTCTAGTTTGAGAAAATGATAGTCTTCGTATTGGCGCCAAAATCTTCACCGAAGAATCCCTGAAGACTCCTTGAAGATTCTTTCTTCAGCTGAACTGGACCCCTGGGCCCCATGAAAAAAAAAAAAAAAAAAAGGACCCCTTACCAAAGATTTCCTCCGGAATCGCCGGAGGTGGCCATCATTACATGAATGACTATGCTCTAGTTTGAGAAAATGATAGTTTTCGTATTGGCGCCAAAATCTTCACTGAAGAATCCCAGGAGACTCTTTGAAGATTCTTTCTTCAGCTGAATCGGACCCCTGGGCCCCACAAAAAAAAAACAAAAAAGGACCCCTTACGAAAGATTTCCTCCTTAATCGTCGGAGGTGGCCATCATTACATGAATGACTATGCTCTAGTTTGAGAAAATGATAGTCTTCATATTGGCGCCAAAATCTTCACCGAAAAATCCATGAAGGCTCCTTGAAGATTCTTTTTCTTCAGCTGAACTGGACCCCTGGGTCCCACAAAAAAAAAAAAAAAAAAAAAGGACCCCTTACCAAAGATTTCCTCCGGAATCGCCGGAGGTGGCCATCATTACATGAATGACTATGCTCTAGTTTGAGAAAATGATAGTCTTCCTATTGGCTCCAAAATCTTCACCGAAGAATCCCTGAAGACTCCTTGGAGATTCTTTCTTCAGCTGAATTGGACCCCTGGGCCCCACGGAAAAAAAAAACAAAAAATGACCCCTTACCAAAGATTTCCTCCGGAATCGCCGGAGGTGGCCATCATTACATAAATGACTATGCTCTAGTTTTAGAAAATGATAGTCTTCGTATTGGCGCCAAAATCTTCACCGAAGAATCCCTGAAGACTCCTTGGAGATTCTTTTTTCAGCTGAATTGGACCCCTGGGCCCCACAAAAAAAAAAAAAAAAAAAAAAAGGACCCCTTACCAAAGATTTCCTCCGGACTCGCCGGAGGTAGCCATCATTACATGAATGACTATGCTCTAGTTTGAGAAAATGATAGTCTTCGTATTGGTGGCAAAATCTTCACCGATGAATCCCTGAAGACTCCTTGAAGATTCTTTCTTCAGCTGAACTGGACCCCTGGGCCCCACAAAAAAAAAAAAGTACCCCTTACCAAAGATTTCCTCCGGAATCGCCGGAGGTGGCCATCATTACATGAATGACTATGCTATAGTTTGAGAAAATGATAGTCTTCGTATTGGCTCCAAAATCTTCACCGAAGAATCCCTGAAGACTCTTTGAAGATTCTTTTTTCAGCTGAATTGGACCCCTGGGCCCCACAAAAAAAAACAAAAAAGGACCCCTTACCAAAGATTTCCTCCGGAATCGCCGGAGGTGGACATCATTACATGAATGACTATGCTCTAGTTTGAGAAAATGATAGTCTTCGTATTGGCGCCAAAATCTTCACGGAAGAATCCCTGAAGACTCCTTGGAGATTCTTTCTTCAGCTGAATTGGACCCCTGGGCACCACAAAAAAAAAAAAAAAAAAAAAAGGACCCCTTACCAAAGATTTCCTCCGGAATCGCCGGAGGTAGCCATCATTACATGAATGACTATGCTCTAGTTTGAGAAAATGATAGTCTTCGTATTGGTGGCAAAATCTTCACCGAAGAATCCCTGAAGACTCCTTGAAGATTTTTTCTTCAGCTGAACTGGACCCCTGGGCCCCACAAAAAAAAAAAAAAGTACCCCTTACCAAAGATTTCCTCCGGAATCGCCGGAGGTGGCCATCATTACATGAATGACTATGCTCTAGTTTGAGAAAATGATAGTCTTCGTATTGGCTCCAAAATCTTCACCGAAGAATCCCTGAAGACTCTTTGAAGATTCTTTTTTCAGCTGAATTGGACCCCTGGGCCCCACAAAAAAAAACAAAAAAGGACCTCTTACCAAAGATTTCCTCCGGAATCGCCGGAGGTGAACATCATTACATCAATGACAATGCTCTAGTTTGAGAAAATGATAGTCTTCGTATTGGCGCCTAAATCTTCACCGAAGAATCCCTGAAGACTCCTTGAAGATTCTTTCTTCAGCTGAATTGGACCCCTGGGCCCCACAAAAAAAAACAAAAAAGGACCCCTTACCAAAGATTTCCTCCGGAATCGCCGGAGGTGGCTATCATTACATGAATGACTATGCTCTAGTTTGAGAAAATGATAGTCTTCGTATTGTCGCCAAAATCTTCACCGAAGAATCCCTGACGACTCTTTGAAGATTCTTTCTTCAGCTGAATTGAACCCCTGAGCTCCCCCCCAAAAAAAACAAAAAAGGACCCCTTAGCAAAGATTTCCTCCGGAATCGCCGGAGGTGGCCAACATTACATGAATGACTATGCTCTAGTTTGAGAAAATGGTAGTCTTCGTATTGGCTCCAAAATCTTCACCGAAGAATCCCTGAAGACTCTTTGAAGTTTCTTTCTTCAGCTGAATTGGACCCCTGGGTCCCACAAAAAAATAACAAAAAAGGACCCCTTACCAAAGATTTCCTCCGAAATCGCCGGAGGTGGCCATCATTACATGAATGACTATGCTCTAGTTTTAGAAAATGATAGTATTCATATTGGCTCCAAAATCCGCACCCAAGATTCCCTGAAGACTCCTTGAAGACTCTTTCTTCAGCAGTATAACAGGTGTCATTTTTCAATTTCAAGGGTAATTTCTACCATTTATATAGCTGGTAGCCTTTATGACTATGCTCTAGTTTGAGAAAATGATAGTCTTAGTATTGGCGCCAAAATCTTCACCGAAGAATCCCTGAAGACTCCTTGAAGATTCTTTCTTCAGCTGAATTGGACCCGTGGGCCCCACAAAAAAAAAAAACAAAAAAGGACCCCTTACCAAAGATTTCTTCCGGAATCGTCGGAGGTGGCCATCATTACATGAATGACTATGCTCTAGTTTGAGAAAATGATAGTCTTCGTATTGGCGCCAAAATCTTCACCGAAGAATCCCTGAAGACTCCTTGAAGAATCTTTCTTCAGCTGAACTGGACCCCTGGGCCCGACGAAAAAAAAAAAAAAAGGTCCCCTTACCAAAGATTTCTTCCGGAATCGCCGGAGGTGGCCATCTTTACATGAATGACTATGCTCTAGTTTGAGAAAATGATAGTCTTCGTATTGGCTCCAAAATCTTCACCGAAGAATCCCTGAAGACTCCTTGAAGATTCTTTCTTCAGCTGAATTGGACCCCTGGGCCCCACAAAAAAAACAAAAAAGGACCCCTTACCAAAGATTTCCTCCAGAATCGCCGGAGGTGGCCATCATTACATGAATGACTAAGCTCTAGTTTGAGAAAATGATAGTCTTCGTATTGGCTCCATAATCTTCACCGAAGAATCCCTGAAGACTCCTTGAAGATTCTTTCTTCAGCTGAATTGGACCCCTGGGCCCCACAAAAAAAAAAACAAACAAAAAAGGACCCCTTACCAAAGATTTCTTCCGGAATCGCCGGAGGTGGCCATCATTACATGAATGACTATGCTCTAGTTTGAGAAAATGATAGTCTTCGTATTGGCGCCAAAATCTTCACAGAAGAATCCCTGAAGACTCCTTGAAGATTCTTTCTTCAGCTGAACTGGACCCCTGGGCCCCACAAAAAAACAAAAAAAACAAAAAAGGACCCCTTACCAAAGATTTCCTCCGGAATCGCCGGAGGTGGCCATCATTACCCGAATGACTATGCTCTAGTTTGAGAAAATTATAGTCTTCGTATTGGCGCCAAAATCTTCACCGAAGAATCATTGAAGACTCCTTGAAGATTCTTTCTTCAGCTGAACTGGACCCCAGGGCCCCACAAAAAAACAAAAAAAAAACAAAAAAGGACCCCTTACCAAAGATTTCCTCCGGAATTACCGGAGGTGGCCATCATTACATGAATGACTATGCTCTAGTTTGAGAAAATTATAGTCTTCGTATTGGTGCCAAAATCTTCACCGAAGAATCCCTGAAGACTCCTTGAAGATTCTTTCTTCAGCTGAATTGGACCCCTGGGCCACACAAAAAAAAAAAAAAACAAAAAAGGACCCCTTACCAAAGATTTCCTCCGGAATCGCCTGAGGTGGCCATCATTACATGAATGACTATGCTCTACTTTGAGTAAATGATAGTCTTCGTATTGGCTCCAAAAGCTTCACCGAAGAATCAGTGAAGACTCCTTGAAGATTCTTTCTTCAGCTGAATTGGACCCTTGGGCCCCCCCCCCCCCCCCAAAAAAAAAAGGACCCCTTACCAAAGATTTCCTCCGGAATCGCCGGAGGTGGCCATCATTACATGAATGACTATGCTCTAGTTTGAGAAAATGATAGTCTTCGTATTGGCTCCAAAATCTTCACCGAAGAATCCCTGAAGACTCCTTGAAGATTCTTTCTTCAGCTGAAAATGGACCCCTGGGCCCCACAAAAAAAACAAAAAAACAAAAAAGGACCCCTTACCAAAGATTTCCTCCGGAATCGCCGGAGGTGGCCATCATTACATGAATGACTATGGTCTAGAGTGAGTAAATGATAGTCTTCGTATTGGCTTCAAAAGCTTCACCGAAGTATCATTGAAGAGTCCTTGAAGATTCTTTCTTCAGCTGAATTGGATCCCTGGGGCCCACAAAAAAAAAAAAAAAACAAAAAAGGACCCTTACCAAAGATTTCCTCCGGAATCGCCGGAGGTGGCCATCATTACATGAATGACTATGCTCTAGTTTGAGAAAATGATAGTCTTCGTATTGGCTCCAAAATCTTCACCGAAGAATCCCTGAAGACTCCTTGAAGATTCTTTCTTCAGCTGAAAATGGACCCCTGGGCCCCACAAAAAAACAAAAAAAAACAAAAAACGACCCCTTACCAAAGATTTCCTCCGGAATCGCCGGAGGTGGCCATCATTACATGAATGACTATGCTCTAGTTTGAGAAAATGATAGTCTTCATATTGGCTCCAAAATCCCCACCCAAGATATCCTGAAGACTAATTGAAGACTCTTTCTTCAGCAGTATAACAGGTGTCATTTTTCAATTTCAAGGGTAATTTCTACCATTTATATAGTTGGTAGGCTTTATGACTATGGTCAAGATTGAGAAAATGATAGTCTTCGTATTGGCGCCAAAATCTTCACCGAAGAATCCCTGAAGACTCCTTGAAGATTCTTTCTTCAGCTGAATTGGAGCCCTGGGCCCCACAAAAAAAAAAAAAAACAAAAAAGGACCCCTTACCAAAGATTTCCTCCGGAATCGCCGGAGGTGGGCATCATTACATGAATGACTATGCTCTAGTTTGAGAAAATGATAGTCTTCGCATTGGCCCCAAAATCTTCACCGAAGAATCCCTGAAGACTCCTTGAAGATTCTTTCTTCAGCTGAATTGGAGCCCTGGGCCCCCCCCCCCAAAAAAAAGGACCCCCTACCAAAGATTTCCTCCGGAATCGCCGGAGGTGGCCATCATTACATGAATGACTATGCTCTAGTTTGAGAAAATGATAGTCTTCTTATTGGCTCCAAAATCCTCACCCACGATTCCCTGAAGACTCCTTGAAGACTCTTTCTTCAGCAGTATAACAGGTGTCATTTTTCAATTTCAAGGGTAATTTCTACCATTTATATAGCTGGTAGCCTTTATGGCTATGCTCTAGTTTGAGAAAATGATAGTCTTAGTATTGGCGCCAAAATCTTCACCGAAGAATCCCTGAAGACTCCTTGAAGATTCTTTCTTCAGCTGAATTGGAGCCCTGGGCCCCACAAAAAAAAAAAAAACAAAAAAGGACCCCTTACCAAAGATTTCATCCGGAATCGCCGGAGGTGGCCATCATTACATGAATGACTATGCTCTAGTTTGAGAAAATGATAGTCTTCGTATTGGCGCCAAAATCTTCACCGAAGAATCCCTGAAGACTCCTTGAAGATTCTTTCTTCAGCTGAACTGGACCCCTGGGCCCCACGAAAAAAAAAAAAAAAAAAGGATCCGCTACCAAAGATTTCCTCCGGAATCGCCGGAGGTAGCCATCATTACATGAATGACTGTGCTCTAGTTTGAGAAAATGATAGTCTTAGTATTGGCTCCAAAATCTTCACCGAAGAATCCCTGAAGACTCCTTGAAGATTCTTTCTTCAGCTGAATTGGACCCCTGGGCCCCACAAAAAAAAAACTAAAAAGGACCCCTTACCAAATATTTCCTCCGGAATCGCCGGAGGTGGCCATCATTACATGAATGACTATGCTCTAGTTTGAGAAAATGATAGTCTTCGTATTGGCGCCAAAATCTTCACCGAAGAATCCCTGAAGACTCCTTGAAGATTCTTTCTTCAGTTAAATTGGACTCCTGGGCCCCACAAAAAAAAACAAAAAAGGACCCCTTACCAAAGATTTCCTCCGGAATCGCCGGAGGTGGCCATCATTACATGAATGACTATGCTCTAGTTTGAGAAAATGATAGTCTTCGTATTGGCGCCAAAATCTTCACCGAAGAATCCCTGAAGACTCCTTGAAGATTCTTTCTTCAGCTGAACTGGACCCCTGGGCCCCACAAAAAAAAAAACTAAAAAGGACCCCTTACCAAATATTTCCTCCGGAATCGCCGGAGGTGGCCATCATTACATGAATGACTAAGCTCTAGTTTGAGAAAATGATAGTCTTCTTATTGGCGCCAAAATCTTCACCGAAGAATCCCTGAATACTCCTTGAAGATTCTTTCTTCAGCTGAACTGGACCCCTGGGCCCCACAAAAAAAACAAAAAACAAAAAAGGACCCCTTACCAAAGATTTCATCTGGAATCGCCGGAGGTGGCCATCATTACATGAATGACTATGCTCTAGTTTGAGAAAATGATAGTCTTCGTATTGGCGCCAAAATCTTCACCGAAGAATCCCTGAAGACTCCTTGAAGATTCTTTCATCAGCTGAATTGGAACCCTGGGCCCCCCCCCCAAAGTTTGTTCGACGCAACTGGCACAACTTTGTTTGACACAACTGGCACAAGTTTTTTTGACGCAACCTGCACAAGTTTGTTTGACGCAATTGGCACAAGGTTGTTTGACGCAACTGGCACAAGGTTGTTCTACAAAACTGGCACAAGTTTGTTCTATGCAACTGGCACAAGTTTGTTCTACAACTGGCACAAGTTTGTTCTACGCAACTGGCCCAAGTTTGTTTGACGCAACTGGCAGAAGTTTGTTTGACGCAACTGGCACAAGTTTGTTCCACGTAACGGGCAGAAGTTTGTTCTACGCAACTGGCACAAGTTTGTTTGACACAACTGACACAAGTTTGTTCTACGCAACTGGCACAAGTTTGTTCTGCGCAGGTGGCACAAGTTTGTTCGACGCAAGTGGCACAAGTTTGTTCGATGCAACTGGCACAAGTTTGTTTGACGCAACTGGCACAAGTTTGTTCGACGCAGCTGTCACAAGTTTGTTCGACGCAACTGGCACAAGTTTGTTTAACGCAACTGGCACAAGTTTATTCGACCCAACTGGCACAAGTTTGTTTGACACAACTGGCACAAGTTTTTTTGACGCAACGTGCACAAGTTTGTTTGACGCAACTGGCACAAGGTTGTTTGACGCAACTGGCACAAGGTTGTTCTACAAAACTGGCACAAGTTTGTTCTATGCAACTGGCACAAGTTTGTTCTACGCAACTGGCACAACTTTGTTCTACGCAACTGGCACAAGTTTGTTCTACGCAACTGGCACAAGTTTGTTCTATGCAACTGGCACAAGTTTGTTCGACGCAACTGGCCCAAGTTTGTTTGACCCAACTGGCACAAGTTTGTTTGACACAACTGGCACAAGTTTGTTCTACGCAACTGGCACAAGTTTGTTCGACGAAACTGGCACAAGTTTGTTCGGCGCAACTGGCACAAGTTTGTTCGACGCAACTGGCACAAGTTTTTTCTACGCAACTGGCACAAGTTTGTTCTACACAACTGGCACAAGTTTGTTCTAAGGAACTGGCACAAGTTTGTTCTACACAACTGGCACAAGTTTGTCTGACACAACTGGCACAAGTTTGTTCTACGTAACTGGCACAAGAATGTTCTATGCAACTGGCACAAGTTTGTTCGATGCAACTGGCAAAAGTTTGTTTTATGCAACTGGCACAAGTTTGTTTGACACAACTGGAACAAGATTGTTCTACGCAACTGGCACAAGTTTGTTCGACGCAATTGGCACAAGTGTGTTCGACGCAACTGGCACAAGTGTGTTCGACGCAACTGGCACAAGTTTGTTAGATGCAACTGGCACAAGTTTGTTCTACGCAACTGGCACAAGTTTGTTCTATGCAACTGGCATAAATTTGTTTGACGCAACTGGCACAAGTTTGTTTGACGCAACTGGCACAAGGTTGTTTGACGCAACTGGCACAAGGTTGCTCTACACAACTGGCACAAGTTTGTTTGATGCAACTGGCTCAAGTTTGTTCTACACAACTGGTACAAGTTTGTTCGACGCAACTGGCACAAGTTTGTTCGACGCAACTGGCACAAGTTTGTTCGACGCAACTTGCACAAGTTTGTTCTACGCAACTGGCACAAGTTTGTTCTACGCAACTGGCACAACTTTGTTTGATGTAACTGGCACAATTCTGTTCATCGCAACTGGGACAAGTTTGTTCTACGCAACTGGCCCAAGTTTGTTCTACGCAACTAGCACGAGTTTGTTCTACGCAACTGGCACAAGTTTGTTCTATAGAACTGGCAAAAGTTTGTTCAACGCAACTGGCCCATGTTTCTTCTTCGCAACTGGCACGAGTTTGTTCTATGCAACTGGCACAAGTTTGTTCGACGTAACTGGCACAAGTTTGTTCTACGCAACTGGCACAAGTTTGTTCGACGTAACTGGCACAAGTTTGTTCTACGCAACTGGCACAAGTTTGTTCTACGCAACTGGCACAAGTTTGTTCTACGCAACTGGCACAAGTTTGTTTGGCGGAACTGGCCCAAGTTTGTTTGACGCAACTGGCAAAAGTTTGTTTGAAACAACTGGCACAAGTTTGTTCTATGCAACTGTCACAAGTTTGTCCAACGCACCTGGCACAAGTTTGTTCGATGCACCTGGCACAAGTTTGTTCGACGCAACTGGCACAAGTTTGTTCTACTCAACTGGAAAATGTTTGTTCTACACAACTGGCACAAGTTTGTTCTACGCAACTGTCTCAAGTTTGTTCTATGCAACTGGCACAAGTTTGTTTGACGCAACTGGCACAAGTTTGTTTGACGCAACTGGCACAAGTTTGTTCTATGCAACTGGCCCAAGTTTGTTTGACGCAACTAGCACAAGATTGTTCTACGCAACTGGCACAAGTTTGTTCTACGTAACGGGCACAAGTTTGTTCTACGCAACTGGCACAAGTTTGTTCTACGCAACTGGCACAAGTTTGTTTGACACAAATGGCAAAAGTTTATTCTACGTAACTGGCACAAGTTTTTTTGACCCAACTGGCACAAGTTTGTTCGATGGAACTGGCACAAGTTTGTACGACGCAACTCGCACAAGTTTGTTCTATGCAACTGGCACAAGTTTGTTCGACGCAACTCGCACAAGTTTGTTCTATGCAACTGGCCCATGTTTGTTCTACGCAACTGGCACAAGTTTGTTCTATGCAACTGGCAGAAGTTTGTTTGACGCAACTCACACAAGTTTGTTCTATGCAACTGGCACAAGTTTGTTCTACGCAACTGGCACAAGTTTGTTCAACGCAACTGTCACAAGTCTGTTCGACGCAACTGGCACAAGTTTGTTCTACGCAACTGGCTCAAGTTTGTTCTACGCAACTGGCACAAGTTTGTTTAACGCAACTGGAACAAGTTTGTTTGACGCAACTGGCACAATTTTGTTCTATGCAACTGGCCCAAGTTTGTTTGAAGCAACTAGCACAAGTTTTTTCTACACAACTGGCACAAGTTTGTTCTACGTAACTGGCACAAGTTTGTTCTACGCAACTGACACAAGTTTGTTCTACGCAACCGGCACAAGTTTGTTTGACACAAGTGGCACAAGTTTGTTCTACGCAACTGGCAAAAGTTTGTTCTACGCAACTGGCACAAGTTTGTTTGACGCAAGTGGCACAAGTTTGTTCGACGCAACTGGCACAAGTTTGTTTGACACAACTGGCACAGTTTGTTCTACGCAACTGGCACAAGTTTATTCGATGCAACTGGCACAAGTTTGTTTGACGCAACTGGCACAAGCTTGTTCGACACAACTGGCACAAGTTTGTTCGATGCAAATGGCACAAGTTTGTTCGACGCAACTGGCACAAGTTTTTTTAATGCAACTGGCACAAGTTTATTCGACCCAACTGGCAAAAGTTTGTTTGACGCAACTGGCACAAGTTTTTTTTGACACATCTGGCACAAGTTTGATTGACACAACTGGCACAAGGTTGTTTGACGCAACTGGCACAAGGTTGTTCTACACAAAGGGCACAAGTTTGTTCTAGGCAACTGACACAAGTTTGTTTGACGCAACTGGCACAAGTTTGTTCTACGTAACTGGCACAAGTTTCTTTGACGAAACTGGCACAAGTTTGTTCGACGCAACTGGCCCAAGTTTGTTTGACGCAACTGGCACAAGTTTGTTTGACAAAACTGGCACAAGTTTGTTCTACACAACTATCACAAGTTTGTTTGACGCAACTGGCACAAGTTTGTACGACGCAAACAGCACAAGTTTGTTCTACGCAACTGGCACAAGTTTGTTCTATGCAACTTTCACTAGTTTGTTCTATGCAACTGGCATAAGTTTGTTTGATGCAACTGGCACAAGTTTGTTCTACGCAACTGGTACAAGTTTGTTCGACGCAACTGGCACAAGTTTGTTCGACGCAACTGGTACAAGTTTGTTGGACGCAACTGGCACAAGTTAGTTCGAACAAACTGGCACAAGTTTGTTTGACACAACTGGCACAATTTTGTTCAACGCAACTGGCACAAGTTTGTTTGACGCAACTGGCACAAGTTTGTTTGACGCAACTGGCACAAGGTTGTTCTACGCAACTGGCACAAGTTTGTTCGATGCAAATGGCACAAGTTTGTTTAACACAACTGGCACAAGTTTGTTTGACGCAACTGGCAGAAGTTTGTTTGACGCAACTGGTACAAGTTTGTTCGACGCAACTGGCGCAAGTTTGTTCGATGCAACTGGCACAAGTTTGTTGGACGCAACTGGCACAAGTTTGTTCGATGCAACTGGCTCAAGTTTGTTTAACGCAACTGACACAAGTTTGTTAGACGCAACTGGCATAAGTTTGTTCGACGTAACAGGCACAAGTTTTTTCGACTCAATTGGCACAAGTTTGTTTGACGCAACTGGCACAAGTTTCTTTGATGCAAGAGGCACAAGTTTGTGTGACGCAACTGGCACAAGTTTGTTTGACGCAACTGGCACAAGTTTTTTTTACGCAACTGGCACAAGTTTGTTTAACGTAACTGGCACAAGTTTGTTCGACCCAACTGGCACAAGTTTGTTCGACGCAACTGGCACAAGTTTGTTCAACGCAACTGGCACAAGTTTGTTCGACGCAACTGGCACAAGTTTGTTCGACGCAACTGGCACAAGTTTGTTTGACGCAACTGGCACAAGTTTTTTCTACGCAACTGGCACAAGTTTGTTCTATGCAACTGGCACTAGTTTGTTCTATGCAACTGGCATAAGTTTGTTTGATGCAACTAGCACAAGTTTGTTCTACGCAACTGGTAGAAGTTTGTTCGACGCAACTGGCACAAGTTTGTTCGACGTAACTGGTACAAGTTTGTTGGACGCAACTGGCACAAGTTAGTTCGAACAAACTGGCACAAGTTCGTTTGACACAACTGGCACAATTTTGTTCGACGCAACTGGCACAAGTTTGTTTGACGCAACTGGCACAAGTTTGTTTGCGCAACTGGCACAAGGTTGTTCTACGCAACTGGCACAAGTTTGTTCTACGCAACAGACACAAGTTTGTTTGACACAACTGGCAGAAGTTTGTTCAACGCAACTGGCACAAGTTTGTTTAACGCAACTGGCGCAAGTTTCTTCGACGCAACTGGCACAAGTTTGTTCGACGCAACTGGCACAAGTTTGTTCGATGCAAATGGCACAAGTTTGTTTAACACAACTGGCACAAGTTTGTTCGACCCAACTGGCACAAGTTTGTTCGATGCAAATGGCACAAGTTTGTTTAACACAACTGGCACAGGTTTGTTCGACCCAACTGGCACAAGTTTGTTTGACGCAACTGGCACAAGTTTGTTTGACGCAACTGGCACAAGTTTGTTTGACACAACTGGCACAAGTTTATTTGACGCAATTGGCACAAGGATGTTCTACGCAACTGGCACATGTTTGTTCTACGCAAATGGCACAAGTTTGTTTGATGCAACTGGCACAAGTTTTTTTATGCAACTGGCAGATGTTTGTTTGACGCAAGTGGCACAAGTTTGTTCGACGCAACTGGCACAAGTTTGTTTGACGCAACTGGCACAAGTTGGTTAGACGCAATTAGCGCAAGTTTGTTCGAGGTAACTGGCACAAGTTTTTTCGACTCAATTGGCACAAGTTTGTTTGACGCAACTGGCACAAGTTTGTTTGACGCAACTGGCACAAGTTTGTTTGACGCAACTGGCACAAGTTTGTTTGACGCAACTGGCACAAGTTTATTTCATGCAACTAGCACAAGTTTTCTCGACGCAACTGGCACAAGTTTGTTCGCCGTAACTAGCACAAGTTTGTTCGACGCAACTGGCACGAGTTTGTTTGACGCAACTGGCACAAGTTTTTTTGACGCAACGGGCACAAGTTTTCTCGACGCAACTGGCACAAGTTTGTTCGAAGCAACTGGCACAAGTTTGTTTGACGCAACTGGCACAAGTTTGTTTGACGCAACTGGCACAAGTTTGTTTGATGCAACTGGCACAAGTTTGTTTGACGCAACTGGCACAAGTTTCTTCGGCGCAACTGGCACAAGTTTGTTTGACGCAACTGGCACAAGTTTGTTCGACGCAACTGGCACAAGGTTGTTTGACGCAACTGGCACAAGTTTGTTTGACGCAACTGGCACAAGTTTCTTCGACGCAACTGGCACAAGTTTCTTCGACGCAACTGGCACAAGTTTGTTTGATAGAACTGGCACAAGTTTGCTCTACTCAACTGGCACAAGTTTGTTCTATGCAACTGGCACTAGTTTGTTTTATGCAACTGGCATAGGTTTGTTTGACGCAACTGGCACAAGTTTGTTCTACTAACTAGCACAAGTTTGTTCGACGCAACTGGCACAAGGTTGTTCTACGCAACTGGCACAAGTTTGTTCTACGCAACTGGCACAAGTTTGTTTGACGCAACTGGCACAAGTTTGTTCGATGCAACTGGCACAAGTTTGTTGGATGCCTCTGGCACAAGTTTGTTCGACTTAACTGGCACAAGTTTTTTCGACTCAATTGGCATAAGTTTGTTTGACGCAATTGGCACAAGTTTGTTTGACGCAACTTGCACAAGTTTGTTTGACGCAACTGGCACAAGTTTATTTGACGCAACTGGCACAAGTTTTCTCGACGCAACTGGCACAAGATTGTTCGCCGTAACTGGCACAGGTTTGTTCGACGCAACTGGCACAAGTTTGTTTGATGCAACTGGCACAAGTTTTTTTGACGCAACTGGCACAAGTTTTCTCGACGCAACTGGCACAAGTTTGTTAGACGCAACTGGCACAAGTTTGTTCGACGCCACTGGCACAAGTTTGTTCGAAGCAACTGGCACAAGTTTGTTTGACGCAACTGGCACTAATTTGTTCTATGCAACTGGCACAAGTTTGTTCTACGCAACTGGCACAAGTTTGTTCTACGCAACTGGCACAAGTTTGTTGTATGCAACTGGCACTAGTTTGTTCTACGTAACTGGCACAAGTTTGTTCTACGCAACTGGCACAAGTTTGTTGCACGCAACTGGCACAAGTTTCTTCTACGCAACCGGCACAAGTTTGTTCGATGCAACTGGCACAAGTTTGTTCGACGCAACTGGCATAAGTTTGTTCGACGCAACTGGCACAAGTTTGTTCGATGCAAATGGCACAAGTTTGTTCAACACATCTGGCACAAGATTGTTTGACGCAACTGGCATAAGTTTGTTTTCGCAACTTGTAGAAGTTTGTTTGACGCAACTGGCACAAGTTTGTTTGACAGAACTGTCACAAGTTTGTTTGGCGCAACTGGCACAAATTTGTTTGACGCAACAGGCACAAGTTTGTCCGACGCAACTGGCACAAGTTTGTTTGACGCAACTGGCACAAGTTTGTTTGAGGCAACTGGCACAAGGTTCTTCTACGCAACTGGCACAAGTTTGTTCAACGCAACTGGCACAAGTTTGTTTGACGCAACTGGCACAAGTTTATTCGACACAACTGGCACAAGTTTGTTTGACGCAACTGGCACAAGTTTGCTAGACACAACTAGCACAAGTTTGTTCGATGTAACAGGCACAAGTTTTTTCGAGTCAATTGGCACAAGTTTGTTTGACGCAACTGGCACAAGTTTGTTTGACGCAAGAGGCACAAGTTTGTGTGACGCAACTGGCACAAGTTTGTTTGACGCAACTGGCACAAGTTTTTAATGACGCAACTGGCACAAGTTTTCTCGACGCAACTGGCACAAGTTTGTTTAATGTAACTGGCACAAGTTTGTTCGACGCATCTGGCACAAGTATGTTCGACGCAACTGGCACAAGTTTGTTTGACGCAACTGGCACAAGTTTCTTCGACGCAACTGGCACAAGTTTGTTCGACGCAACTGGCACAAGTTTGTTTGGCGCAACTGGCACAACTTTTCTCCACGCAACTGGCACAAGTTTGTTCGCCGTAACTGGCACAAGTTTGTTTGACGCAACTGGCACAAGTTTATTTGACGCAACTGGCACAAGTTTTCTCAACGCAAGTGGCACAAGTTGGTTCGCCATAACTGGCACAAGTTTGTTCGACGCAACTGGCACAAGTTTGTTCGACGCAACTGGCACAAGTTTGTTTGACGCAACTGCCACAAGTTTCTTCGACGCAACTGGCACAAGTTTGTTCGACGAACTGGCACAAGTTTGTTTGACGCAATTGGCACAAGTTTGTTCTACTCAACTGGTACAAGTTTGTTCTATGCAACTGGCACTAGTTTGTTTTACGCAACGGGCATAAGTTTGTTTGACGCAACTGGCACAAGTTTGTTCTACAAACTAGCACAAGTTTGTTCGACGCAACTGGCACAAGGTTGTTCTACGCAACTGGCACAAGTTTGTTTTACACAATTGGCACAAGTTTGTTTCACGCAACTGGCACAAGGTTGTTCTACGCAACTGGCACAAGTTTGTTGGATGCCACTGACACAAGTTTGTTCGACGAAACTGGCGCAAGTTTTTTTGACGCAACTGGCACAAGTTTGTCAGACGCAACTGGCACAAGTTTGTTCGACGCAACTGGCAAAAGTTTCTTCGACTCAATTGGCACAAGTTTGTTTGACGCAACTGGAACAAGTTTGTTTGACGCAACTGGCACAAGTTTGTTTGACGCAACTGGCACAAGTTTGTTTGACGCAACTGGCACAAGTTTATTTGACGCAACTGGCACAAGTTTTCTAGACGAAACTGGCACAAGTTTGTTCGCCGTAACTGGCACAAGTTTGTTTGACGCAACTGGCACAAGTTTGTTTGACGCAACTGGCACAAGTTTGTTCTACATAACTGGCACAAGTTTGTTCTATGCAACTGGCACAAGTTTGTTCTACGCAACTGGCACAAGTTTGTTCTACACATCTGGCACAAGTTTGTTCTATGCAACTGGCACAAGTTTGTTCTACGCAACTGGCACAAGTTTGTTCTACGCATCTGGCACAAGTTTGTTCTATGCAACTGGCACTAGTTTGTTCTACGCAACTGGCACAAGTTTGTTTGACGCAACTGGCACAAATTTGTTCTACCCAATTGACACAAGTTTGTTCGACGCAACTGGCACAAGTTTGTTCTATGCAACTGACACAAGTTTGTTTGACACAATTGGCAGAAGTTTGTTGAACGCAACTGGCACAAGTTTGTTCGACGCAACTGGCGCAAGTTTGTTCGACGCAACTGGCACAAGTTTGTTCGACGCAACTGGCAAAAGTTTGTTCGATGCAACTAGCACAAGTTTGTTTAACGCAACTGGCACAAGTTTGTTTGACCCAACTGGCACAAGTTTGTTTGACGCAACTGGCACAAGTTTGTTTGACGCAACTGGCACAAGTTTGTTTGACGCAACTGGCACAAGTTTGTTTGACGCAACTGGCACAAGGTTCTTCTACGCAACTGGCACAAGTTTGTTCTACGCAAATGGCACAAGTTTGTTTGACGCAACTGGCACAAGTTTGTTCTACACAACTGGCACAAGTTTGTTTGACGCAACTGGCACAAGTTTGTTCGAAGCAACTTGCACAAGTTTGTTAGACGCAACTGGCACAAGTTTGTTTGACGCAAGAGGCACAAGTTTGTTTGACGCAACTGGTACAAGTTTGTTTAACGCAACTGGCACAAGTTTTTTTGACGCAACTGGCACAAGTTTTCTCGACGCAACTGGCACAAGTTTGTTCGCCGTATCTGGCACAAGTTTGTTCGACGCAACTGGCACATGTTTGTTTGACGCAACTGGCACAGGTTTCTTCGACACAACTGGCACAAGTTTGTTCTACGCAACTGGCACAAGTTTGTTCTATGCAACTGGCACTAGTTTGTTCTATGCAACTGGCATAAGTTTGTTTGACGCAATTGGCACAAGTTTATTCTACGCAACTGGCACAAGTTTGTTCTATGCATCTGGCACAAGTTTGTTTGACGCAACTGGTACAAGTTTGTTGGACGCAACTCTCACAAGTTTGTTCGAACCAACTGGCACAAGTTTGTTTTACACAACTGGCACAAGTTTGTTCGACGCAACTGGCACAAGTTTGTTTGACGCAACTGGCACAAGTTTGTTCTACCCAACTGACACAAGTTTGTTCTATGCAACTGACACAAGTTTGTTTGACACAACTGGCAGAAGTTTGTTCAACGCAACTGGCACAAGTTGGTTTGACGCAACTGGCGCAAGTTTGTTCGACGCAATTGGCACAAGTTTGTTCGACGCAACTGGCACAAGTTTGTTCGATGCAACTGACACAAGTTTGTTTGACACAACTGGCAGAAGTTTGTTCAACGCAACTGGCACAAGTTTGTTTGACGCAACTGGCGCAAGTTTGTTCGATGCAACTGGCATAAGTTTGTTCGATGCAACTGGCACAAGTTTGTTCGATGCAACTGCTCAAGTTTGTTTGACGCAACTGGCACAAGGTTGTTCTACGAAACTGGCACAAGTTTGTTCTACGCAACTGGCACAAGTTTGTTTGATGCAACTGGCACAAGTTTGTTTGACGCAACTGGCACAAGTTTGTTCGGCGCAACTGGCCCAAGTTTGTTTGAAGCAACTGGCACAAGTTTGTTAGACCTAACTGGCACAAGTTTGTTCGATGTAACTGGAACAAGTTTTTTCGACTCAATTGGCAGAAGTTTGTTTGACGCAACTGGCACAAGTTTGTTTGACGCAACTTGCACAAGTTTGTTTGACGCAACTGGCACAAGTTTATTTGACGCAACAGGCACAAGTTTTCTCGACGCAACTGGCACAAGTTTGTTCGCCGTAACTGGCACAGGTTTGTTCATTGCAACTGGCACAAGTTTGTTTGACGCAACTGGCACAAGTTTTCTCAACGCAACTGGCATAAGTTTGTTTGCCGCAACTGGCACAAGTTTGTTCGACGCCACTGGCACAAGTTTGTTCGAAGCAACTGGCACAAGTTTGTTTGACGCATCCGGCACTAATTTGTTCTATGCAACTGGCACAAGTTTGTTCTACGCAACTGGCACAAGTTTGTTCTACGCAACTGGCTCAAGTTTGTTGTATGCTACTGGCACTAGTTTGTTCTACGCAACTGGCATAAGTTTTTTTGATGCAACTGGCACAAGTTTGTTCTACGCAACTGGCACAAGTTTGTTGGACGCAGCTGGCACAAGTTTGTTCGACGCAACTGGCACAAGTTTGTTCGACGCAACTGGCACAAGTTTGTTCGATGCAACTGGCACATGTTTGTTCAACACATCTGGCACAAGATTGTTTGACGCAACTGGCATAAGTTTGTTTTCGCAACTTGTACAAGTTTGTTTGACGCAACTGGCACAAGTTTGTTTGACGGAACTGTCACAAGTTTGTTTGTCGCAACTGGCACAAGTTTGTTTGACGCAACTGGCACAAGTTTGTTCGACGCAACTGGCACAAGTTTGTTTGACGCAACTGGCACAAGTTTGTTTGACGCAACTGGCACAAGGTTCTTCTACGCAACTGGCACAAGTTTGTTCTACGCAACTGTCACAAGTTTGTTTGACGCAACTGGCACAAGTTTGTTCGATGCAACTGGCACAAGTTTGTTTGACGCAAGAGGCACAAGTTTGTGTGACGCAACTGGCACAAGTTTGTTTGACGCAACTGGCACAAGTTTTTTATGACGCAACTGGCACAAGTTTTCTCAACGCAACTGACACAAGTTTGTTTAGTGTAACTGGCATAAGTGTGTTCGACGCAACTGGCACAAGTATGTTCGACGTAACTGGCACAAGTTTGTTTGACGCAACTGGCACAAGTTTCTTCGACGCAACTGGCACAATTTTGTTCGACGCAACTGGCACAAGTTGTTTGATGCAACTGGCACAAGTTTGTTTGACGCAACTGGCACAAGTTTCTTCGACGCAACTGGCACAAGTTTGTTCTACACAACTGGCACAAGTTTGTTCTATGCAACTGGCACAAGTTTGTTCTATGCAACTGGCATAAGTTTGTTTGACGCAACTGGTACAAGTTTGTTCTACGCAACTGGTACAAGTTTGTTCTACGCAACTGGCACAAGTTTGTTCGACGCAACTGGTAAAAGTTTCTTCGACGCAACTGGCACAAGTTAGTTCGAGCCAACTAGCAAAAGTTTTTTAGACACAACTGGCACAAGTTTGTTCGAGGCAACTGGCACAAGTTTGTTTGACGCAACTGGCACAAGATTGTTTGACGCAACTGGCACAAGGTTGTTCTACGCAACAGGCAGAAGTTTGTTCTAAGCAACTGGCAAAAGTTTGTTTGATGCAACTGGCATAAGTTTGTTCTATGCAACTGGCACAAGTTTGTTCGATGCAACTGGCACAAGTTTGTTCACCGCAACTTGCCCAAGTTTGTTTGATGCAACTGGCACAAGTTTGTTAGACGCAACTAGCACAAGTTTGTTTGACGCAACTGGCACAAGTTTGTTTGACGCAACTAGCACAAGTTTGTTCTACGCAACTGGCACAAGTTTCTTCGACGCAACTGGCCCAAGTTTGTTCGAGGCAACTGGCACAAGTTTGTTTGACACAACTGGCACAAGTTTGTTCTACGCAACTGGCACAAGTTTGTTCGACGAAACTGGCACAAGTTTGTTCGACGCAACTGGCACAAGTTTGTTCTACGCAACTGGCACAAGTTTTTT
Organism: Macrobrachium rosenbergii; assembly: GCA_039081455.1. Lineage (NCBI taxonomy): Eukaryota > Metazoa > Arthropoda > Malacostraca > Decapoda > Palaemonidae > Macrobrachium > Macrobrachium rosenbergii. The sequence continues at coordinate 140,479 of JANJGK010000240.1, read as the reverse complement.
CTACGCAACTGGCACAAGTTTGTTCTTCGGAACTGGCACAAATTTCTTCTGCGCAACTGACACTAGTTTGTCTGACACAACTGGCACAAGTTTGTTCTACGTAACTGGCACAAGTTTGTTCTATGCAACTGGCACAAGTTTGTTCAATGCAACTGGCACAAGTTTGTTTTATGCAACTGGCACAAGTTTGTTTGACACAACAGGCACAAGTTTGTTCTACGCAACTGGAACAAGTTTGTTTGGCGCAATTGGTACAAGTTTGTCCGACGCAACTGGCACAAGTTTGTTCGACGCAACTGGCACAAGTTTGTTCGATGCAACTGGCACAAGTTTGTTCTACGCAACTGGCACAAGTTTGTTCTATGCAACTGGCATAAATTTGTTTGACGCAACTGGCACAAGGTTGTTTGACGCAACTGGCACAAGGTTGCTCTACACAACTGGAACAAGTTTGTTCTATGCAACTGGCACAAGTTTGTTTGACACAACTGGCACAAGTTTTTTCTACGCAACTGGCACAAGTTTCTTCGACGCAACTGGCACAAGTTTGTTCGACGCAACTCGCCTAAACTTGTTTGACGCAACTGGCAGAAGTTTGATTGACACAATTGGCACAAGTTTGTTCTACGCAACTGGCACAAGTTTGTTCGACGAAACTGGCACAAGTTTGTTCTATGCAATTGACACAAGTTTGTTCGATGCAACTGGCACCAGTTTGTTCGACGCAACTGGCACAAATTTGTTCGATGCAACAGGCACAAGTTTGTTCTACGCAACTGGCACAAGTTTGTTCTACGCAACTAGCACAAGTTTGTTTGATGCAACTGGCACAAGTTTGTTCATCGCAACTGACACAAGTTTGTTCTACGCAACTGGCCCAAGTTTGTTCTTCGCAACTGGCAAGAGTTTGTTCTATGCAACTGGCGCAAGTTGGTTCGACGCAACTGGCACAAGTTTGTTCTACGCAACTAGCACAAATTTGTTCTACGCAACTGGCACAAGTTTTTTGACGCAAATGGCACAAGTTTGTTGTACGCAACTTGCACAAGTTTGTTGTACGCAACTGGCACAAGTTTGTTCTACGCAACTGGCACAAGTTTGTTCTACGCAACTGGCAAAAGTTTGTTCTACGCAACTGGCACAAGTTTGTTTGACGCAACTGGCCCAAGTTTGTTTGACGCAACTGGTAAAAGTTTGTTTGAAACAACTGGCAAAAGTTTGTTCTACGCAACTGTCACAAGTTTGTTCAACGCAACTGGCACAAGTTTGTCAAACGGAACTGGCACAAGTTTGTTCGACGCAACTATCACAAGTTTGTTCTACGCAACTGGCGCAAGTTTGTTTTACGCAACTGGCACAAGATTGTTCAACACAACTGTCACAAGTTTGTTCAAAGCAACTGGCACAAGTTTGTTCGACGCAACAACGCCCAAGTTTGTTTGACGCAACTGGCAAAAGTTTGTTTGAAACAACTCCCACAAGGTTGTTCTACGCAACTCACACAAGTTTATTCTATGCAACTGGCACAAGTTTGTTCTACGCAACTGGCAAAGGTTTGTTCTACGTAACTGGCACAAGGTTGTTCTACGCAACTCGCACAAGTTTGTTCTACGCAACTGACACAAGTTTGTTTGACACAACTGGCACACGTTTGTTCTACGCAACTGGCAAAAGTTTGTTCTACGCAACTGGCACAAGTTTGTTCGACGCAAGTGGCACAAGTTTGTTTGACACAACTGGCACAGTTTGTTCTACGCAACTGGCACAAGTTTGTTCGATGCAACTGTCACAAGTTTGTTTGACGCAACTGGCACAAGCTTGTTCGACACAACTGGCACAAGTTTGTTCGATGCAAATGGCACAAGTTTGTTCGACGCAACTGTCACAAGTTTGTTTAATGCAACTGGCACAAGTTTATTCGACCCAACTGGCAAAAGTTTGTTTGACGTAACTGGCACAAGTTTTTTTGACGCAAGTGGCACAAGTTTGTTTGACGCAACTGGCACAAGGTTGTTTGACGCAACTGGCACAAGGTTGTTCTACACAACTGGCACAAGTTTGTTCGACGCAACTGACACAAGTTTGTTTGACGCAATTGGCATAAGTTTGTTTGACAAAACTGGCACAAGTTTGTTCTACGCAACTGGCACAAGTTTGTTCGACGCAACTGGCACAAGTTTGTTTTATGCAACTGGCACAAGTTTCTTTGACGAAACTGGCACAAGTTTGTTCGACGCAACTGGCCCAAGATTGTTTGACGCAACTGGCACAAGTTTCTTTGACAAAACTGGCACAAGTTTGTTCTACGTAACTGGCACAAGTTTGTTTGACGCAACTGGCACAAATTTGTTCGACGCAACTGGCACAAGTTTGTTTTATGCAACTGGCACAAGTTTGTTTGACACAACTGGCAGAAGTTTGTTCTACGCAACTGGCACAAGTTTGTTCGACGCAATTGGCACAAGTTTGTCCGACACAACTGGCACAAGTGTGTTCGACGCAACTGGCACAAGTTTGTTCGATGGAACTGGCACAACTTTGGTCTACGCAACTGGCACAAGTTTGTTCTATGCAACTGGCATAAATTTGTTTGACGCAACTGGCACAAGTCTGTTTGACTTAACTGGCACAAGTTTGTTCTGCACAACTGGCACAAGTTTGTTCCACGCAACTGGCACAAGTTTGTTCGATGCAACTGGCACAAGTCTGTTCTACGCAACTGGCTCAAGTTTGTTTTACGCAACTAGCACAAGTTTGTTTGACACAACTATCAGAAGTTTGTTCAACGCAACTGGCACAAGTTTGTTTGACGCAACTGCCACAAGTTTGTTTGACGCAACTGGCACAAGTTTGTTTGACACAACTGGCACAAGTTTGTTTGACGCAACTGGCACAAGGATGTTCTACGCAACTGGCACATGTTTGTTCTACACAACTGGCGCAAGTTTGTTTGTTGCAACTGGCACAAGTTTTTTTGATGCAACTGGCAAAAGTTTGTTTGCCGCAACTGGCACTAGTTTGTTCGACGCAACTGGCCCTAGTTTGTTTGACGCAACTGGCAGAAGTTTGTTCGACGCAACTAGCCCAAGTTTGTTTGACGTAACTGGCACAAGTTTGTTAGACGCAACTGGCACAAGTTTGTTCGAGGTAACTGGCACAAGTTTGTTTCACGTAACGGGCACAAGTTTGTTTGACGCAACTGGCACAAGTTTGTTTGACGCAACTGGCACAAGTTTGTTTGACGCAACTGGCACAAGTTTATTTGACGCAACTGGCACAAGTTTTCTTGACTCAACTGGCACAAGTTTGTTCGCCGTAACTGGCACAAGTTTGTTCGACGCAACTGGCACAAGTTTGTATGACGCAACTGGCACAAGTTTTTTTGACGTAACTGGCACAATTTTTCTCGATGCAACTAGCACAAGTTTGTTCGCCGTAACTGGCACAAGTTTGTTCGCCGCCACTGGCACAAGTTTGTTCGAAGCAACTGGCACAAGTTTGTTTGACGCAACTGGCACAAGTTTGTTCTATGCAACTGGCACAAGTTTGTTCTACGCAACTGGCACAAGTTTGTTCTACGCAACTGGCACAAGTTTGTTCTATGCAACTGGCACAAGTTTGTTGTATGCAACTGGCACTAGTTTGTTCTACGCAACTGGCATAAGTTTGTTTGACGCAACTGGCACAAGTTTGTTCTACGCAACTGGCACAAGTTTTTTAGACGCAACTGGCACAAGTTTGTTCTACGCAACTGGCACAATTTTGTTGGACGCAACTGGCACAAGTTTGTTCGACGCAACTGGCACAAATTTGTTCGACACAACTGGCACAAGTTTGTTCGACGCAACTGGCACAAGTTTGTTTGACGCAACTGGCACAAGTTTGTTCGACGCAACTGGCACAAGTTTGTTCAACACATCTGGCAAAGTTTGTTTGACGCAACTTGCACAAGTTTGTTTTCGCAACTTGTACAAGTTTGTTTGACGCAACTGGCACAAGTTTGTTTGACGCAACTGGCACAAGTTTCTTTGGCGCAACTGGCACAAGTTTGTTTGACGCAACTGGCACAAGTTTGTTTGACGCAACTGGCACAAGTTTGTTCGACGTAACTGGCACAAGTTTGTTCGATGCAACTGGCACAAGTTTGTTCGACGCAACTGGCACAAGTTTGTTTGATGCAACTGGCACAAGTTTCTTCTACGCAACTGGCACAAGTTTGTTCTATGCAACTGGCACTAGTTTGTTCTATGCAACTGGCATAAGTTTGTTTGACGCAACTGGCACAAGTTTGTTCAACGCAACTGGTAAAAGTTTGTTCGATGCAACTGGCACAAGTTTGTTCGATGCAACTGGTAAAAGTTTCTTCGACGCAACTGGCACAAGTTTGTTCGAACCAACTAGCAAAAGTTTGTTTGACACAACTGGCACAAGTTTGTTCGAGGCAACTGGCACAAGTTTGTTTGACGCAACTGGCACAAGTTTGTTTGACGCAACTGGCACAAGGTTGTTCTACGCAACTGGCACAAGTTTGTTCTACGCAACTGGCACAAGTTTGTTTGATTCAACTGGCACAAGTTTGTTCTATGCAACTGGCACAAGTTTGTTCGATGCAACTGGCACAAGTTTGTTCACCGCAACTGGCCCAAGTTTGTTTGACGCAACTGGCACAAGTTTGTTAGACGCAACTGGCACAAGTTTGTTCGACGCAACTGGCACAAGTTTCTTCGACTCAATTGGCACAAGTTTGTTTGACGCAACTGGTACAAGTTTGTTTGACGCAACTGTCACAAGTTTGTTTGACTCAACTGACACAAATTTGTTTAGCACAACTGGCACAAGTTTATTTGACGCAACTGGCACAAGTTTGTTCTATGCAACTGGCACAAGTATGTTCTACACAACTGGCACAAGTTTGTTCTATGTTACTTGCAAACTTCGTTCTACACAACTGGCACAAGTTTGTTCTACGCAACTGGCACAAGTTTGTTCTACGCAACTGGCACAAGTTTGTTCTACGCAACTGGCACAAGTTTGTTCTACGCATCTGGCACAAGTTTGTTCTATGCAACTGGCACCAGTTCGTTCTACGCAACTGGCACAAGTTTGTTCAACGCTACTGGCAAAAGTTTGTTCTACGCAACTGGCACAAGTTTATTCTACGCATCTGGCACAAGTTTGTTCTCTCCAACTGGCACTAGTTTGTTCTACGCAACTGGCACAAGTTTGTTTGACGCAACTGACACAAGTTTGTTCTACCCAACTGACACAAGTTTGTTTGACACAACTATCAAAAGTTTGTTCAACGCAACTGGCACAAGTTTGTTAGAGGCAACTGGCACAAGTTTGTTCGATGCAACTGGCACAAGTTTGTTTAACACAACTGGCACAAGATTTTTCGACCCAACTAGCACAAGTTTGTTTGACGCAACTGGCACAAGTTTGTTTGACACAACTGGCACAAGTTTGTTTGACGCAACTGGCACAAGGATGTTCTACGCAACTGGCACATGTTTGTTCTACGCAACTGGCACAAGTTTGTTTGTTGCAACTGGCACAAGTTTTTTTGATGCAACTGGCAGAAGTTTGTTTGACGCAACTGGCACAAGTTTGTTCGACGCAACTGGCCCAAGTTTGTTTGACGCAACTGGCACAAGTTTGTTAGACGCAACTGGTACAAGTTTGTTCGAGGTAACTGGCAAAAGTTTTTTCGACTCAATTGGCAGAAGTTTGTTTGACGCAACTGGCACAAGTTTGTTTGACGCAACTGGCACAAGTTGCTTTGACGCAACTGGCACAAGTTTTCTTGACGCAACTGGCACAAGTTTTTTTCGCCGTAATTGGCACAAGTTTGTTCGACGCAACTGGCACAAGTTGGTATGCCGCAACTGGCACAAGTTTTTTATTGACGTAACTGGCACAATTTTTCTCGACGCAACTGGCACAAGTTTGTTCGCCGCCACTGGCACAAGTTTGTTCGAAGCAACTGGCACAAGTTTGTTTGACGCAACTGGCACAAGTTTGTTCTATGCAACAGGCACAAGTTTGTTCTACGCAACTGGCAAAAGTTTGTTCTACGCAACTGGCACAAGTTTGTTCTACGCAACTGGCACAAGTTTGTTATATGCAACTGGCACTAGTTTGTTCTACGCAACTGGCATAAGTTTGTTTGACGCAACTGGCACAAGTTTGTTCTACGCAACTGGCACAAGTTTGTTGGACGTCACTGGCACAAGTTTGTTCTACGCAACTGGCACAATTTTGTTGGACGCAACTGGCACAAGTTTGTTCGACGCAACTGGCACAAATTTGTTCGACGCAACAGGCACAAGTTTGTTCGACGCAACTGGCACAAGTTTGTTTGACGCAACTGGAACAAGTTTGTTCGACGCAACTGGCACAAGTTTGTTCAACACATCTGGCACAAGTTTATTTGACGCAACTGGCACAAGTTTGCTTTCGCAACTTGTACAAGTTTGTTTGACGCAACTGGCACAAGTTTGTTTGACGCAACTGGCACAAGTTTCTTTGGCGCAACTGGCACAAGTTTGTTTGACGCAACTGGCACAAGTTTGTTGGACGCAACTGGCACAAGTTTGTTCGACGCAACTGGCACAAGTTTGTTTGACGCAACTGGCACAAGTTTGTTTGACACAACTGGCACAAGGTTGTTCTACGCAACTGGCACAAGTTTGTTCTATGCAACTGGCACAAGTTTGTTTGACGCAACTGGCACAAGTTTGTTCCACGCAACTGGCACAATTTTGTTCTACGCAACTGGCACAAGTTTGTTCTACGCAACCCTTACTAGTTTGTTGTACACAACTGGCACAAGTTTGTTTGACACAACTGGCACAAGTTTGTTCAACGCAAATGGCAAAAGTTTGTTCTACGCATCTGGGACACGTTTGTTCTATGCAACTGGCATTAGTTTGTTCTAGGCAACTGGCACAAATTTGTTTGACGCAACTGGCACATGTTTGTTCTACCCAACTGGCACAAGTTTGTTCGACGCAACTGACACAAGTTTGTTCTACGCAAGTGGCACAAGTTTGTTTGACACAAGTGGCACAAGTTTGTTCTAAGCAACTGGCACAAGTTTGTTCGACGGAACTGGCGCAAGTTTTTTCGACGCAACTGGCACAGGTTTGTTCGATGCAACTGGTACAAGTTTCTTTAACGTAACTGGCACAAGTTTCTTCGACCCAACTGGCACAAGGTTGTTTGACACAACTGGCACAAGTTTGTTCGACGCAACTGCCACAAGTTTGTTTGACGCAACTGGCAAAAGTTTGTTTGACGCAACTGGCACAAGTTTGTTCTACGCAACATGCACAAGTTTGTTCTACGCAACTGGCACAAGTTTGTTTGACGTAACTGGCACAAGTTTATTTGACGCAATTGGCACAACTTTTCTCGACGCAACTGGCACAAGTTTGTTCGACGCAACTGGCACAAGTTTGTTTGACGCAACTGGCACAAGTTTCTTCGACGCAACTGGCACAAGTTTCTTCGACGCAACTGGCACAAGTTTGTTTGATGGAACTGGCACAAGTTTGTTCTACGCAACTGGCACAAGTTTGTTCTATGCAACTGGCACAAATTTGTTCTACGCATCTGGCACAAGTTTGTTCTATGCAACTGGCACAAGTTTGTTCTACGCAACTGGCACAAATTTGTTTTACGCTTCTGGCAAAAGTTTGCTCTATGCAACTGGCACAAGTTTATTCTACGCATCTGGCACAAGATTGTTCTATCCAACTGGCACTAGTTTGTTCTACGCAACTGGCACAAGTTTGTTTGACACAACTGGCACAAGTTTGTTCTACCCAACTGACACAAGTTTGTTTGACACAACTATCAGAAGTTTGTTCAACGCAACTGGCACAAGTTTGTTTGACGCAACTGGCGCAAGTTTGTTCGACGCAACTGGCACAAGTTTGTTCTAGGCAACTGGCACAAGTTTGTTCGATGCAACTGGCACAAGTTTGTTTAACACAACTAGCACAAGTTTGTTCGACCCAACTGGCACAAGTTTGTTTGACGCAACTGGCCCAAGTTTGTTTGACGCAACTGGCACAAGTTTGTTTGACACAACTGGCACAAGTTTGTTTGACGCAACTGGCACAAGGATGTTCTACGCAACTGGCACATGTTTGTTCTACACAACTGGCGCAAGTTTGTTTGTTGCAACTGGCACAAGTTTTTTTGATGCAACTGGCAGAAGTTTGTTTGATGCAACTGGCACAAGTTTGTTCGACGCAACTGGCCCAAGTTTGTTTGACGCAACTGGCACAAGTTTGTTAGGCGCAACTGGCACAAGTTTGTTCGAGGTAACTGGCACAAGTTTTTTCGACTCAATTGGCACAAGTTTATTTGACGGAACTGGCACAAGTTTGTTTGACGCAACTGGCACAAGTTTGTTTGACGCAACTGGCACAAATTTATTTGATGCAACTGGCACAAGTTTTCTTGACTCAACTGGCACAAGTTTGTTCGCCGTAACTGGCACAAGTTTGTTCAACGCAACTGGCACAAGTTTGTATGACGTAACTGGCACAAGTTTTTTTGACGTAACTGGCACAATTTTTCTCGAAGCAACTAGCACAAGTTTGTTCGCCGTAACTGGCACAAGTTTGTTCGCCGCCAATGGCACAAGTTTGTTCGAAGCAACTGGCACAAGTTTGTTTGACGCAACTGGCACAAGTTTGTTCTATGCAACTGGCACAAGTTTGTTCTACGCAACTGGCACAAGTTTGTTCTACGCAACTGGCACAAGTTTGTTCTACGCAACTGGCACAAGTTTGTTGTATGCAACTGGCACTAGTTTGTTCTACGCAACTGGCATAAGTTTGTTTGACGCAACTGGCACAAGTTTGTTCTACGCAACTGGCACAAGTTTTTTGGACGCAACTGGCACAAGTTTGTTCTACGCAACTGGCACAATTTTGTTGGACGCAACTGGCACAAGTTTGTTCGACGCAACTGGCACAATTTTGTTAGACGCAACTGGCACAAGTTTGTTCGACGCAACTGGCACAAGTTTGTTTGACGCAACTGGCACAAGTTTGTTTGACGCAACTGGCACAAGTTTGTTCAACACATCTGGCACAAGTTTGTTTGACGCAACTTGCACAAGTTTGTTTCCGCAACTTGTACAAGTTTGTTTGACGCAACTGGCACAAGTTTGTTTGACACAACTGGCACAAGTTTCTTTGGCGCAACTGGCACAAGTTTGTTTGACGCAAATGGCACAAGTTTGTTTGACGCAACTGTCACAAGTTTGTTCGACGTAACTGGCACAAGTTTGTTCGATGCTACTGGCACAAGTTTCTTCGACGCAACTGGCACAAGTTTGTTCGACGCAACTGGCACAAGTTTGTTTGATGCAACTGGCACAAGTTTCTTCTACGCAACTGGCACAAGTTTGTTCTATGCAACTGGCACTAGTTTGTTCTATGCAACTGGCATAAGTTTGTTTGACGCAACTGGCACAAGTTTGTTCAACGCAACTTGTACAAGTTTGTTCGATGCAACTGGCACAAGTTTCTTCGATGCAACTGGTAAAAGTTTCTTCGATGCAACTGGACAAGTTTGTTCGAACCAACTAGCAAAAGTTTGTTTGACACAACTGGCACAAGTTTGTTCGAGGCAACTGGCACAAGTTTGTTTGAAGCAACTGGCACAAGTTTGTTTGACGCAACTGGCACAAGGTTGTTCTACGCAACTGGCACAAGTTTGTTCTACGCAACTGGCACAAGTTTGTTCTACGCAACTGGCACAAGTTTGTTTGATTCAACTGGCACAAGTTTGTTCTATGCAACTGGCACAAGTTTGTTCGATGCAACTGGCACAAGTTTGTTCACCGCAACTGGCCCAAGTTTGTTTGACGCAACTGGCACAAGTTTGTTAGACGCAACTGGCACAAGTTTCTTCGACGCAACTGGCACAAGTTTCTTCGATTCAATTGGCACAAGTTTGTTTGACACAACTGGAACAAGTTTGTTTGACGCAACTGTCACAATTTTGTTTGACTCAACTGGCACAAATTTGTTTAGCACAACTGGCACAAGTTTATTTGACGCAACTGGCACAAATTTTCTCGACGCAACTGGCACAAGTATGTTCTACACAACTGGCACAAGTTTGTTCTATGCAACAGGCACAAGTTTGTTCTACGCAACTGGCACAAATTTGTTCTACGCAACTGGCACAAGTTTGTTCTATGCAACTGGCACAAGTTTGTTCTATGCAACTGGCACCAGTTCGTTCTACGCAACTGGCACAAGTTTGTTCAACGCTACTGCAAAAGTTTGTTCTACGCAACTGGCACTAGTTTATTCTACGCAACTGGCACAAGTTTGTTTGATGCAACTGGCACAAGTTTGTTCTACCCAACTGACACAAGTTTGTTTGACACAACTATCAAAAGTTTGTTCAACGCAACTGGCACAAGTTTGTTTGACGCAACTGGCGCAAGTTTGTTCGACGCAACTGGAACAAGTTTGTTCGAGGCAACTGGCACAAGTTTGTTTAACACAACTGGCACAAGTTTGTTCGACCCAACTGGCACAAGTTTGTTTGAAGCAACTGGCACAAGTTTATTTGACACAACTGGCACAAGTTTGTTTGACGCAACTGGCACAAGGATGTTCTACGCAACTGGCACATGTTTGTTCTACGCAGCTGGCACAAGTTTGTTTGTTGCAACTGGCACAAGTTTTTTTTATGTAACTGGCAGAAGTTTGTTTGATGCAACTGGCACAAGTTTGTTCGACGCAACTGGCCCAAGTTTCTTTGAAGCAACTGGCACAAGTTTGTTAGACGCAACTGGCACAAGTTTGTTCGAGGTAACTGGCACAAGTTTTTTCGACTCAATTGGCACAAGTTTGTTTGACGCAACTGGCACAAGTTTGTTTGACGCAACTGGCACAAGTTGGTTTGACGCAACTGGCACAAGTTTATTTGACGCAACTGGCACAAGTTTTCTTGACGCAACTGGCACAAGTTTTTTCGCCGTAATTGGCACAAGTTTGTTCGACGGAACTGGCACAAGTTGGCATGATGCAACTAGCACAAGTTTTTTATTGACGTAACTGGCACAATTTTTCTCGATGCAACTGGCACAAGTTTTTTCGCCGTAACTGGCACAAGTTTGTTCGCCGCCACTGGCACAAGTTTGTTCGAAGCAACTGGTACAAGTTTGTTTGACGCAACTGGCACAAGTTTGTTCTATGCAACAGGCACAAGTTTGTTCTACGCAACTGGCACAAGTTTGTTCTACGCAACTGGCACAAGTTTGTTCTACGCAACTGGCACAAGTTTGTTGTATGCAACTGGCACTAGTTTGTTCTACGCAACTGGCATAAGTTTGTTTGACGCAACTGGCACAAGTTTGTTCTACGCAACTGGCACAAGTTTGTTGGACGCAACTGGCACAAGTTTGTTCTATGCAACTGGCACAATTTTGTTGGACGCAACTGGCACAAGTTTGTTCGACGCAACTGGCACAAATTTGTTCGACGCAACTGGCACAAGTTTGTTCGACGCAACTGGCACAAGTTTGTTTGACGCAACTGGCACAACTTTGTTCGACGCAATTGGCACAAGTTTGTTCAACACATCTGGCACAAGTTTGTTTGACGCAACTGGCACAAGTTTGTTTTCGCAACTTGTACAAGTTTGTTTGACGCAACTGGCACAAGTTTGTTTGACGCAACTGGCACAATTTTCTTTGGCGCAACTGGCACAAGTTTGTTTGACGCAACTGGCACAAGTTTGTTGGACGCAACTGGCACAAGTTTGTTCGACGCAACTGGCACAAGTTTGTTTCACGCAACTGGCAAAAGTTTGTTTGACGCAACTGGCACAAGGTTGTTCTACGCAACTGGCACAAGTTTGTTCTATGCAACTGGCACAAGTTTGTTTGACGCAACTGGCACAAGTTTGTTCCACGCAACTGGCACAATTTTGTTCTACGCAACTGGCACAAGTTTGTTCTACGCAACCCTTACTAGTTTGTTGTACACAACTGGCTCAAGTTTGTTTGACACAACTGGCACAAGTTTGTTCAACGCAAATGGCAAAAGTTTGTTCTACGCATCTGGGACACGTTTGTTCTATGCAACTGGCACTAGTTTGTTCTAGGCAACTGGCACAAATTTGTTTGACGCAACTGGCACATGTTTGTTCTACCCAACTGGCACAAGTTTGTTCGACGCAACTGGCACTAGTTTGTTCTACGCAAGTGGCACAAGTTTGTTTGACACAACTGGCACAAGTTTGTTCTAAGCAACTGGCACAAGTTTGTTCGACGGAACTGGCGCAAGTTTTTTCGACGCAACTGGCAAAAGTTTGTTTGACGCAACTGGCACAAGTTTGTTCTACGCAACATGCACAAGTTTGTTCTAAGCAACTGGCACAAGTTTGTTTGACGCAACTGGCACAAGTTTGTTCTATGGAACTGGCACTAGTTTGTTTGATGCAACTGGCACAAGTTTGTTCGACGCAACTGGCACAAGTTGGTATGACGCAACTGGCACAAGTTTGTTAGACGCAACTGCCACAAGTATGTTCGACGCAACTGGCACAAGTTTTTTCGACTCAATTGGCTGATGTTTGTTCGACACAACTGGCACAAGTTTGTTTGACGCCACTGGCACAAGTTTGTTTGACATAACTGGCACAAGTTTGTTTGACGCAACTGGCACAAGTTTATTTAACGCAACTGGCACAAGTTTTCTCGACGCAACTGGCACAAGTTTGTTCGCCGTAACTGGCACAAGTTTGTTCGACGCAACTGGCACAAGTTTGTTCGACGCAACTGGCACAAGTTTGTTCGACGCAACTGGCACAAGTTTCTTTGATGAAACTGGCACAAGTTTGTTCGACGCAACTGGCTCAAGTTTGTTTGACGCAATTGGCACAAGTTTGTTCTACGCAACTGGCACAAGTTTGTTCTATGCAACTGGCACTAGTTTGTTCTACGCAACTGGCATAAGTTTGTTTGACGCAACTGGCACAAGTTTGTTCTGCGCAACTGGCACAAGTTTGTTCGACACAACTGGCACAAGGTTGTTCTATGCAACTGGCACAAGTTTGTTCTACACAACTGGCACAAATTTGCTTGACGCAACTGGCACAAGTTTTTTTTACGCAACTGGCATAAGTTTGTTCGATGCCAATGGCACAAGTTTGTTCGACGCAAGTGGCCCAAGTTTTTTTGACGCAACTGGCACAATTTTTTTTTACGTAACTGGCACAATTTTGTTTGACGCAACTGGCACAAGTTTGTTGGACGCAACTGGCACAAGTTTGTTCGACGGAACTGGCACAAGTTTGTTCGACGCAACTGGCACAAGTTTGTTCAACGCAACTGGCACAAGTTTGTTCTATGCAACTGGGACAAGTTTGTTTGACGCAACTGGCACAAGGTTGTTCTATGCAACTGGCACAAGTTTCTTCTATGCAACTGGCACAAGTTTGTTTGACGCAACTGGCACAAGTTTGTTTGACGCAACAGGCACAAGTTTGTTCTACATAACTGGCACAAGTTTGTTGTACACAACTGGCACAAGTTTGTTTGACATAACTGGTACAAGTTTGTTCTACGCAAATGGCAAAAGTTTGTTCTACGCATCTGGCACAAGTTTGTTCTATTCAACTGGCACTAGTTTGTTTTACGCAACTGGCACAAATTTGTATGACGCAACTGGCACATGTTTGTTCTACCCAAGTGGCACAAGTTTGTTCGAAGCAACTGGCACAAGTTTGTTCTACACAACTGGCACAAGTTTGTTTGACACAACTGGCAAAAGTTTGTTGTAATCAACTGGCACAAGTTTGTTCAATGCAACTGGCAAAAGTTTGTTCGACGCAACTGACACAAGTTTGTTCGACGCAACTTTCACAAATTTGTACGACGCAACTGAAACAAGTTTGTTTAACGTAACTGGCACAAGTTTGTTCGACCCAACTGGCACAAGTTTGTTTCACACAACTGGCACAAGTTTGTTCGACGCGACTGGTACAAGTTTGTTTGACGCAACTGGCACAAGTTTGTTTAACGCAACTGGCACAAGGTTGTTCTACGCAACATGTACAAGTTTGTTCAATGCAACTGGCACAAGTTTGTTTGACACAACTGGCACAAGTTTGTTTGACGCCACTGGCACAAGTTTGTTTGACATAACTGGCACAAGTTTGTTTGACGCAACTGGCACAAGTTTATTTAACGCAACTGGCACAAGTTTTCTCGACGCAACTGGCACAAGTTTGTTCGCCGTAACTGGCACAAGTTTGTTCGACGCAACTGGCACAAGTTTGTTCGACGCAACTGGCACAAGTTTGTTCGACGCAACTGGCACAAGTTTCTTTGATGAAACTGGCACAAGTTTGTTCGACGCAACTGGCACAAGTTTGTTTGACGCAATTGGCACAAGTTTGTTCTACGCAACTGGCACAAGTTTGTTCTATGCAACTGGCACTAGTTTGTTCTACGCAACTGGCATAAGTTTGTTTGACGCAACTGGCACAAGTTTGTTCTACGCAACTGGCACAAGTTTGTTCGACGCAACTGGCACAAGGTTGTTCTATGCAACTGGCACAAGTTTGTTCTACACAACTGGCACAAGTTTGCTTGACGTAACTGGCACAAGTTTTTTTTACGCAATTGGCATAAGTTTGTTCGATGCCAATGGCAATAGTTTGTTTGACGCAACTGACCCGAGTTTTTTTGACGCAACTGGCACAATTTTTTTTGACGTAACTGGCACAATTTTGTTTGACGCAACTGGCACAAGTTTGTTGGACGCAACTGGCACAAGTTTGTTCGACGCAACTGGCACAAGTTTGTTCGACGCAACTGGCACAAGTTTGTTTGACGCAACTGGCACAAGTTTGTTTGACGCAACTGGCACAAGTTTGTTTGACGCAACTGGCACAAGGTTGTTCTATGCAACTGGCACAAGTTTCTTCTATGCAACTGGCACAAGTTTGTTTGACGCAACTGGCACAAGTTTGTTTGACGCAACAGGCACAAGTTTGTTCTACATAACTGGCACAAGTTTGTTGTACACAACTGGCACAAGTTTGTTTGACATAACTGGTACAAGTTTGTTCTACGCAAATGTCAAAAGTTTGTTCTACGCATCTGGCACAAGTTTGTTCTATGCAACTGGCACTAGTTTGTTCTACGCAACTGGCACAAATTTGTATGACGCAACTGGCACATGTTTGTTCTACCCAACTGGCACAAGTTTGTTCGAAGCAACTGGCACAAGTTTGTTCTACACAACTGGCACAAGTTTGTTTGACACAACTGGCAAAAGTTTGTTTGACACAACTGGCAAAAGTTTGTTCTAATCAACTGGCACAAGTTTGTTCAATGCAACTGGCAAAAGTTTGTTCGACGCAACTGGCACAAGTTTGTTCGACGCAACTGGCACAAATTTGTACGATGCAACTGGTACAAGTTTGTTTAACGTAACTGGCACAAGTTTGTTCGACCCAACTGGCACAAGTTTGTTTCACACAACTGGCACAAGTTTGTTCGACGCAACTGGTACAAGTTTGTTTGACGCAACTGGCACAAGTTTGTTTAACGCAACTGGCACAAGGTTGTTCTACGCAACATGTACAAGTTTGTTCTATGCAATTGGCACAAGTTTGTTTGACACAACTGGCACAAGTTTGTCTATGCAACTGGCACTAGTTTGTTCAATGCAACTGGCACAAGTTTGTTCGACGCAACTGGCACAAGTTTGTTTGACGCAACTGGCAAAAGTTTGTTAGACGCAACTTGCACAAGTTTGTTCAACGCAACTGGTACAAGTTTTTTTTAATCAATTGGCACAAGTTTGTTTGACGCAACTGGCACAACTTTGTTTGAAGCAACTGGCACAAGTTTGTTAGACGCAACAGGCACAAGTTTGTTTGATGCAACTGGCACACGTTTATTTGACCCACCTGGCACAACTTTTCTCGATGCAACTGGCACAAGTTTGTTCGCCATAACTGGCACAAGTTTGTTTGACGCAACTGGCACAAGTTTCTCGACACAAGTGGCACAAGTTTGTTCGCCGTAACTGGTACAAGTTTGTTCGGCGCAACTGGCACAAGTTTGTTTGATGCAACTGGCACAACTTTGTTTGACGCAACTGGCACAAGTTTCTTCGGCGCAACTGGCACAAGTTTGTTCGACACAACTGGCACAAGTTTGTTTGATGCAATTGCCACAAGTTTGTTCTACTCAACTGGCACAAGTTTGTTCTATGCAACTGGCACTAGTTTGTTTTACGCAACTGGCATAAGTTTGATTGACGCAACTGGCACAAGTTTGTTCTACCAACTAGCACAAGTTTGTTCGACGCATCTGGCACAAGGTTGTTGTACGCAACTGGCACAAGTTTGTTCGACGCAACTGGCACAAGTTTGTTAGATGCCACTGGCACAAGTTTGTTCGACGAAACTGGCCCAAGATTTTTTTATGCAACTGGCACAAGTTTGTTCGACACAACTGGCACAAGTTTGTTTGACGCAACTGGCACAAGTTAGTTCTACATAACTGGCACAAGTTTGTTCTACGCAACTGACACAAGTTTGTTCTACGCATCTGGCACAAGTTTGTTCTATGCAACTGGCACTAGTTTGTTCTACGCAACTGGCACTAGTTTTTTTGACGCAAAGGCACAACTTTGTTCTACCCAAATGACACAAGTTTGTTTGATACAACTGGCAGAAGTTTGTTCTACGCAACTGACACAAGTTTGTTTGATACAACTGGCAGAAGTTTGTTCAACGCAACTGGCACAAGTTTGTTTGACGCAACTGTCGCAAGTTTGTTCGACGCAACTGGCACAAGTTTGTTCGACACAACTGGCACAAGTTTGTTCGATTCAACTGGCACAAGTTTGTTTAACGCAACTGGCACAAGTTTGTTCGACCCAACTGGCACAAGTTTGTTTGACGCAACTGGCACAAGTTTGTTTGACGCAACTGGCACAAGTTTGTTTGACGCAACTGGCACAAGGTTCTTCTACGCAACTGGCACAAGTTTGTTTGACGCAACTGGCACAAGTTTGTTCTACGCAACTGGCACAAGTTTGTTTGACGCAACTGGCACATGTTTGTTTGACACAACTGGCACAAGTTTTTTTGACGCAACTGGCACAAGTTTGTTAGACGCAACCGGCACAAGTTTGTTCGGCGTAACAGGCACAAGTTTTTTCCACTCAATTGGTACAAGTTTGTTTGACGCAAGAGGCACAAGTTTGTTTGACGCAACTGGCACAAGTTTGTTTGACGCAAATGGCACATGTTTTTTTTACGCAACTGGCACAAGTTTTCTCGAAGCAACTGGCACAAGTTTGTTCGCCATATCTGGCACAAGTTTGTTCGACGCAACTGGCACAAGTTTGTTTGAGGCAAATAGCAAAAGTTTGTTTGACGCAACTGGCACAAGTTTGTTCGACGCAACTGGCACAAGTTTGTTCGATGCAACTGGCACAAGTTTGTTTGACGCAACTGGAACAAGTTTGTTCTACGCAACTGGCACAAGTTTGTTCTATGCAACTGGCACTAGTTTGTTCTATGCAACTGGCATAAGTTTGTTTGACGCAACTGGTACAAGTTTGTTCTACGCAACTGGCACAAGTTTGTTCGACGCAACTGGCACAAGTTTGTTCTACGGAACTCTTACTAGTTTTTTGTACACAACTCTCACAAGTTTGTTTGACACAACTGGCACAAGTTTGTTCTACACAAATGGCAAATGTTTGTTCTACGCATCTGGCACAAGTTTGTTTGACGCAACTGGCACAAGTTTGTTCTACGCAACTGGCACAAGTTTGTTTGACGCAACTGGCACATGTTTGTTTGACACAACTGGCACAAGTTTTTTTGACGCAACTGGCACAAGTTTGTTAGACGCAACCGGCACAAGTTTGTTCAGCGTAACAGGCACAAGTTTTTTCCACTCAATTGGTACAAGTTTGTTTGACGCAAGAGGCACAAGTTTGTTTGACGCAACTGGCACAAGTTTGTTTGACGCAAATGGCACATGTTTTTTTTACGCAACTGGCACAAGTTTTCTCGAAGCAACTGGCACAAGTTTGTTCGCCATATCTGGCACAAGTTTGTTCGACGCAACTGGCACAAGTTTGTTTGAGGCAAATAGCAAAAGTTTGTTTGACGCAACTGGCACAAGTTTGTTCGACGCAACTGGCACAAGTTTGTTCGATGCAACTGGCACAAGTTTGTTTGACGCAACTGGAGCAAGTTTGTTCTACGCAACTGGCACAAGTTTGTTCTATGCAACTGGCACTAGTTTGTTCTATGCAACTGGCATAAGTTTGTTTGACGCAACTGGTACAAGTTTGTTCAACGCAACTGGCACAAGTTTGTTCGACGCAACTGGCACAAGTTTGTTCTACGCAACTCTTACTAGTTTTTTGTACACAACTCTCACAAGTTTGTTTGACACAACTGGCACAAGTTTGTTCTACACAAATGGCAAATGTTTGTTCTACGCATCTGGCACAAGTTTGTTCTATGCAACTGGCACTAGTGTGTTCTACGCAACTGGCACAAATTTGTTTGACACAACTGGCACATGTTTGTTCTACCCAACTGGCACAAGTTTGTTCGACGCAACTGGTACAAGTTTGTTTAACGTAACTGGCACAAGTTTCTTCGACCCAACTGGCACAAGTTTGTTTGACACAACTGGCACAAGTTTGTTCGACGCAACTGGCACAAGTTTGTTTGACGCAACTGGCAAAAGTTTGTTTGACGCAACTGGCACAAGTTTGTTCTACGCAACTGGCACAAGTTTGTTCGACACAACTGGCACAAGTTTGTTCTATTCAACTGGCACTAGTTTGTTTGATGCACCTGGCACAAGTTTGTTCAACGCAACTGGCCCAAGTTTGTTTGATGTAACTGCCACAAGTTTGTTCGACGCAACTGGCACAAGTTTTTTTGACTCAATTGGCAAAAGTTTGTTTGACACAACTGGCACAAGTTTTTTTTGACGCCACTAAAACAAGTTTGTTTGACGTAACTGGCACAAGTTTGTTTGAAGCAACTGGCACAAGTTCGTTTGACGCAACTGTCACAAGGTTGTTCTACGCAACTGGCACAAGTTTGTTCTATGCAACTGGCACAAGTTTTTTCTATGCAACTGGCACAAGTTTGTTCTATGCAACTGGCACAAGTTTGTTCGATGCAACTGGCACAAGTTTGTTCGACGCAACTGGCACAAGTTTGATCGACGCAACTGGCACAAGTTTGTTCTACGCAACTGGCACAAGTTTTTTCTACATAACTGGCACAAGTTTGTTCTATGCAACTGGCACAAGTTTGTTCTACGCAACTGGCACAAGTTTTCTCGGCGCAATTGGCACAAGTTGGTTCGAAGCAACTGGGACAAGCTTGTTTGACGCAACTGGCACAAGTTTGTTCAACACAACTGGCACAAGTTTGATCGACGAACTGGCACAAGTTTGTTTGACACAATTGGCACAAGTTTGTTCTACTTAACTGGCACAAGTTTGTTCTAAGCAACTGGCACTAGTTTGTTTTACGCAACTGGCATAAGTCTGTTTGACGCAACTGGCACAAGTTTGTTCTACAAACTAGCACAAGTTTGTTCGACGCAACTGGCAAAAGATTGTTCTACGCAACTGGCACAAGTTTGTTCTACGCAACTGGCACAAGTTTGTTTGACGCAACTGGCACAAGGTTGTTCTACGCAACTGACACAAGTTTGTTGGATGCCACTGACTCAAGTTTGTTCGACAAAACTGGCCCAAGTTTTTTTGACGCAACTGGCACAAGTTTTTTCGACTCAATTGGCACAAGTTATTTTTGCGCAACTGGCACAAGTTTGTTCGACGCAACTGGCACAAGTTTTTTAGACTCAATTGGCACAAGTTATTTTTGCGCAACTGGAACAATTTTGTTTGACGCAACTGACACAAGTTTGTTTGAAGCAACTGGCACAAGTTTGTTTGATGCAACTGGCACAAGTTTATTTGACGCAACTGGCACAAGTTTTCTCGACGAAACTGGCACAAGTTTGTTCGCCGTAACTGGCACAAGTTTGTTTGACGCAACTGGCGCAAGTTTGTTTGACACAACTTTCACAAGTTTGTTCTACATAACTGGCACAAGTTTGTTCTATGCAACTGGCACAAGTTTGTTCTACGTAACTGGCACAAGTTTGTTCGACGCAACTGGCACAAGTTTGTTTGACGCAACTGGCACAAGTTTGTTTGACGCAACTGGCACAAGTTTGTTTGACGCAACTGACACAAGGTTGTTCTATGCAACTGGCACAAGTTTGTTCTATGCAAATGGCTCAAGTTTGTTCGACGCAACTGGCACAAGTTTGTTTGATGCAACAGTTACAAGTTTGTTCTACATAACTGGCAAAAGTTTGTTGTACACAACTGGCACAAGTTTGTTTGGCACAACTGGCACAAGTTTGTTCTACGCAAATGGCAAAAGTTTGTTCTACGCATCTGACACAAGTTTGTTCTATGCAACTAGCACTAGTTTGTTTGACGCAACTGGCACAAATTTGTTTGACGCAACTGGCACTTGTTTCTTTTACCCAACAGGCACAAGTTTGTTCGACGCAACTGGCACAAGTTTGTTCTACACAACTGGCACAAGTTTGATTAACACAAGTGGCACAAGTTTGTTCTAAGCACCTGGCACAAGTTTGTTCGACGGAACTATTGCAAGTTTGTTCGACGCAACTGGCACAAGTTTGTTTGACGCAACTGGCACAAATTTGTACGACGCAACTGGTACAAGTTTGTTTAACATAACTGGCACAAGTTTGTTCGACCCAACTGGCACAAGTTTGTTTGACACAACTGGCACAAGTTTGTTCGACGCAACTGGTACAAGTTTGTTTAACGCAACTGGCACAAGGTTGTTCTACGCAACATGTACAAGTTTGTTCTACGCAACTGGCACAAGTTTGTTTGACGCAACTGGCACAAGTTTGTTCTATGCAACTGGCATTAGTTTGTTCGAGGCAACTGGCACAAGTTTGTTCGACGCAACTGGCACAAGTTTGTTTGACGCAACTGGCACAAGTTTGTTAGGCGCAACTTGCACAAGTTTGTTCAACGTAACTGGCACAAGTTTTTTTGAATCAATTGGCACAAGTTTGTTTGACGCAACTAGCACAACTTTGTTTGACGCAACTGGCACAAGTTTGTTTGATGCAACTGGCACAAGTTTGTTTGACGCAACTGGCACAAGTTTGTTTGACGCAACTGGCACAAGTTTGTTAGACGCAACCGGCACAAGTTTGTTCGACTCAATTGGTACAAGTTTGTTTGATGCAACTGGCACAAGTTTGTTTGAAGCAAGAGGCACAAGTTTGTTTGACGCAACTGAACAAGTTTGTTTGACGCAAATGGCACATGTTTTTTTTTATGCAACTGGCACAAGTTTTCTCGAAGCAACTGGCACAAGTTTGTTCGCCATATGTGGCACAAGTTTGTGCGACGCAACTGGAACAAGTTTGTTAGACGCAAATGGCACAAGTTTGTTTGACGCAACTGGCACAAGTTTGTTAGACGCAACTGGCACAAGTTTGTTTGACGCAACTGGCACAAGTTTGTTCTACGCAACTGGAACAAGTTTGTTCTATGCAACTGGCACTAGTTTGTTCTATGCAACTGGCATAAGTTTGTTTGACGCAACTGGTACAAGTTTGTTCTACGCAACTGGCACAAGTTTGTTCGACGCAACTGGCACAAGTTTGTTCTACGCAACTCTTACTAGTTTGTTGTACACAACTGGCACAAGTTTGTTTGACGCAACTGGCACAAGTTTGTTCTACGCAAATGGCAAATGTTTGTTCTACGCATCTGGCTCAAGTTTGTTCTATGCAACTGGCACTAGTTTGTTCTACGCAACTGGCAGAAATTTGTTTGACACAACTGGCACGTGTTTGTTCTACCCAACTGGCACAAGTTTGTTCGACGCAACTGGTACAAGTTTGTTTAACGTAACTGGCACAAGTTTCTTTGACCCAACTGGCACAAGTTTGTTTGACGCAACTGGCACAAGTTTGTTAGACGCAACCGGCACAAGTTTTTTTCACTCAATTGGTACAAGTTTGTTTGACGCAACTGGCACAAGTTTGTTTGACGCAAGAGGCACAAGTTTGTTTGACGCAACTGGAACAAGTTTGTTTGACGCAAATGGCACATGTTTTTTTTTTACGCAACTGGCACAAGTTTGTTCGCCATATGTGGCACAAGTTTGTGCGACGCAACTGGCACAAGTTTGTTAGACGCAAATGGCACAAGTTTGTTTGACGCAACTGGCACAAGTTTGTTCGACGCAACTGGCAAAAGTTTGTTCGACGCAACTGGCACAAGTTTGTTTGACGCAACTGGCACAAGTTTGTTCTACGCAACTGGCACAAGTTTGTTCTATGCAACTGGCATAAGTTTGTTTGACGCAACTGGTATAAGTTTGTTCTACGCAACTGGCACTAGTTTGTTCTACGCAACTGGCACAAGTTTGTTCTATGCAACTGGCAAAAGTTTGTTTGACGCAACTGGCACAAGTTTGTTCTTCGCAACATGCACAAGTTTGTTCTACGCAACTGGCACAAGTTTGTTGGACGCAACTGGCAAAAGTTTGTTCTATGCAACTGGCACTAGTTTGTTTGATGCAACTGGCACAAGTTTGTTCGACGTAACTGGCCCAAGTTTGTTTGAAGCAACTTGCACAAGTTTGTTTGACGCAACTGCCACAATTTGTTCGACGCAACTAGCACAAGTTTTTTCGACTAAATTGGCACAAGTTTGTTTGACAAAACTGGCACAAGTTTGTTTGACGCCACTGGCACAAGTTTGTTTGACGTAACTGGCACAAGTTTGTTCTACGCAACTGGCACAAGTTTGTTTGACGCAACTGGCACAAGTTTGTTCTATGCAACTGGCACAAGTTTGTTCTATGCAACTGGCACAAGTTTGTTCTATGCAACTGGCACAAGTTTGTTCTATGCAACTGGCACAAGTTTTCTCGATGCAAGTGGCACAAGTTGGTTCGCCGTAACTGGCACAAGTTTGTTCGACGCAACTGGCACAAGTTTGTTCGACGCAACTGGCACAAGTTTGTTTGACGCAACTGGCACAAGTTTCTTCGACGCAACTGGCACAAGTTTGTTCAACGAACTAGCACAAGTTTGTTTGACACAATTGACACAAGTTTGTTCTACTCAACTGGCACAAGTTTGTTCTATGCAACTGGCACTAGTTTGTTTTACGCAACTGGCATAAGTTTGTTTGAAGCAACTGGCACAAGTTTGTTCTACAAACTAGCTCAAGTTTGTTCGACGCAACTGGCACAAAGTTGTCTTACACAACTGGCACAAGTTTGTTCTACGCAACTGGCACAAGTTTGTGTGACGCAACTGGCACAAGGTTGTTCTACGCAACTGGCACAAGTTTGTTGGATGCCACTGACACAAGTTTGTTCGACGAAACTGGCCCAAGTTTTTTTGACGCAACTGGCACAAGTTTGTTTGACGCAACTGGCACAAGTTTGTTAGACGCAACTTGCACAAGTTTGTTTGATGCAACTGGCACAAGTTTGTTTGACGCAACTAGCACAAGTTTGTTTGACGCAACTAGCACAATTTTGTTTGACGCAACTGGCAGAAGGTTCTTCTACGCAACTGGCACAAGTTTGTTCTACGCAACTGTCACAAGTTTGTTTGACGCAACTGGCACAAGTTTGTTTGACGCAAGAGGCACAAGTTTGTGTGACGCAACTGGCACAAGTTTGTTTGACGCAACTGGCGCAAAATTTTTATGACGCAACTGGCACAAGTTTTCTCGACGCAACTGACACAAGTTTGTTTAGTGTAACTGGCACAAGTGTGTTCGACGCAACTGGCACAAGTATGTTCGACGTAACTGGCATAAGTTTGTTTGACGCAACTGGCACAAGTTTCTTCGACGCAACTGGCACAAGTTTGTTCGACGCAACTGGCACAAGTTGTTTGATGCAACTGGCACAAGTTTGTTCTACACAACTGGCACAAGTTTGTTCTATGCAACTGGCATTAGTTTGTTCTATGCAATTGGCATAAGTTTGTTTGAAGCAACTGGCACAAGTTTGTTCTACGCAACTGGTACAAGTTTGTTCGACGCAACTGGTAAAAGTTTCTTCGACGCAACTGGCCCAAGTTTGTTCGAGGTAACTGGCACAAGTTTTTTCGACTCAATTGGCACAAGTTTGTTTGACGCAACTGGCACAAGTTTGTTTGACGCAACTGGCACAAGTTTGTTTGACGCAACTGGCACAAGTTTGTTTGACGTAACTGGCACAAGGTTGTTCTACGCAACAGGCAGAAGTTTGTTCTACGCAATTGGCACAAGTTTGTTTGATGCAACTGGCATAAGTTTGTTCTACGCAACTGGGACAAGTTTGTTCGATGCAACTGGCACAAGTTTGTTCACCGCAACTGGCCCAAGTTTGTTTGACGCAACTGGCACAAGTTTGTTAGACGCAACCAGCACAAGTTTGTTCGACGCAACTGGCACAAGTTTCTTCGACTCAATTGGCACAAGTTTGTTTAACGCAACTGGTACAAGTTTGTTTGACGCAACTGTCACAAGTTTGTTTGACTCAACTGGCACAAGTTTGTTTAGCACAACTGGCACAAGTTTATTTGACGCAACTGGCACAACTTTTCTCGACGCAACTGGCACAAGTTTGTTCTACACAACTGGCACAAGTTTGTTCTATGTTACTTGCAAACTTCGTTCTACGCAACTGGCAATAGTTTGTTCTACGCAACTGGCACAAGTTTGTTCTACGCAACTGGCACAAGTTTGTTCTATGCAACTGGCACAAGTTTGTTCTACGCATCTGGCACAAGTTTGTTCTATGCAACTGGCACAAGTTTGTTCTACGCAACTGGCACAAGTTTGTTCTACGCTACTGGCAAAAGTTTGCTCTATGCAACTGGCACAAGTTTATTCTACGCATCTGGCACAAGTTTGTTCTATCCAACTGGCACTAGTTTGTTCTACGCAACTGGCACAAGTTTGTTCTACCCAATTGACACAAGTTTGTTTGACACAACTATCAGAAGTTTGTTCAACGCAACTGGCACAAGTTTGTTTGACGCAACTGGCGCAAGTTTGTTCTACCCAACTGACACAAGTTTGTTTGACACAACTATCAGAAGTTTGTTCAACGCAACTGGCACAAGTTTGTTTGACGCAACTATCGCAAGTTTGTTCGACGCAACTGGCACAAGTTTGTTCGAGGCAACTGGCACAAGTTTGTTCGATGCAACTGGCACAAGTTTGTTTAACACAACTGGCACAAGTTTGTTCGACCCAACTGGCACAAGTTTGTTTGACGCAACTGGCACAAGTTTGTTTGACGCAACTGGCACAAGTTTGTTTGACACAACTGGCACAAGTTTGTTTGACGCAACTGGCACAAGGATGTTCTACGCAACTGGCACATGTTTGTTCTACACAACTGGCGCAAGTTTGTTTGTTGCAACTGGCACAAGTTTTTTTGATGCAACTGGCAGAAGTTTGTTTGACGCAACTGGCACAAGTTTGTTCGACGCAACTGGCCCAAGTTTGTTTGACGCAACTGGCACAAGTTTGTTAGACGCAACTGGCACAAGTTTGTTCGAGGTAACTGGCACAAGTTTTTTCGACTCAGTTGGCACAAGTTTGTTTGACGCAACTGGCACAAGTTTGTTTGACGCAACTGGCACAAGTTTGTAGTTCGCAACTGGCACAAGTTTATTTGACGCAACTGGCACAAGTTTTCTTGACGCAACTGGCACAAGTTTGTTCGCCTTAACTGGCACAAGTTTGTTCGACGCAACTGGCACAAGTTTGTATGACGCAACTGGCACAAGTTTTTTTGACGTAACTGGCACAATTTTTCTCGACGCAACTGGCACAAGTTTGTTCGCCGTAACTGGCACAAGTTTGTTCGCCGCCACTGGCACAAGTTTGTTCGAAGCAACTGGCACAAGTTTGTTTGACGCAACTGGCACAAGTTTGTTCTATGCAACTGGCACAAGTTTGTTCTACACAACTGGCACAAGTTTGTTCTACGCAACTGGCACAAGGTTGTTCTACGCAACTGGCACAAGTTTGTTGTATGCAACTGGCTCTAGTTTGTTCTACGCAACTGGCATAAGTTTGTTTGACGCAACTGGCACAAGTTTGTTCTACGCAACTGGCACAATTTTGTTGGACGCAACTGGCACAAGTTTGTTCTACGCAACTGGCACAATTTTGTTGGACGCAACTGGCAGAAGTTTGTTCGACGCAACTGGCACAATATTGTTCGACGCAACTGGCACAAGTTTGTTCTATGCAACTGGCACAAGTTTGTTTGACACAACTGGCACAAGTTTGTTCGACGCAACTGGCACAAGTTTGTTGGACGCAGCTGGCACAAGTTTGTTCGACGCAACTGGCACAAGTTTGTTTGACGCAACTGGCACAAGTTTGTTCTACGCAACTGGCACAAGTTTGTTGGACGCAGCTGGCACAAGTTTGTTCGACGCAACTGGCACAAGTTTGTTCGACGCAACTGGCACAAGTTTGTTCGATGCAACTGGCACATGTTTGTTCAACACATCTGGCACAAGATTGTTTGACGCAACTGGCATAAGTTTGTTTTCGCAACTTGTACAAGTTTGTTTGACGCAACTGGCACAAGTTTGTTTGACGGAACTGTCACAAGTTTGTTTGGCGCAACTGGCACAAGTTTGTTTGACGCAACTGGCACAAGTTTGTTCGACGCAACTGGCACAAGTTTGTTTGACGCAGCTGGCACAAGTTTGTTTGACGCAACTGGCACAAGTTTGTTTCTTGCAACTGGCACAAGTTTGTTTAACGCAACTGGCACAAGTTTGTTCGACGCAACTGGCACAAGTTTGTTTGACGCAACTGGCACAAGGTTCTTCTACGCAACTGGCACAAGTTTGTTTAACGCAACTGGCACAAGTTTGTTCGACGCAACTGGCACAAGTTTGTTCTACGCAACTGGCACAAGTTTGTTCGACGCAACTGGCACAAGTTTGTTTGACGCAACTGGCACAAGTTTATTCTACGCAACTGGCACAAGTTTGTTTAATGCAACTGGCACAAGTTTGTTCGACGCAACTGGCACAAGTTTGTTCTATTCAACTGGCACTAGTTTGTTTGATGCAACTGGCACAAGTTTGTTCAACGCAACTGGCCCAAGTTTGTTTGACGTAACTGCCACAAGTTTGTTCGACGCAACTGGCACAAGTTTTTTTGACTCAATTGGCAAAAGTTTGTTTGACACAACTGGCACAAGTTTTTTTGACGCCACTGAAACAAGTTTGTTTGACGTAACTGGCACAAGTTTGTTTGAAGCAACTGGCACAAGTTCGTTTGACGCAACTGTCACAAGGTTGTTCTACGCAACTGGCACAAGTTTGTTCTATGCAACTGGCACAAGGTTTTTCTATGCAACTGGCACAAGTTTGTTCTATGCAACTGGCACAAGTTTGTTCGATGCAACTGGCACAAGTTTGTTCGACGCAACTGGCACAAGTTTGATCGACGCAACTGGCACAAGTTTGTTCTACGCAACTGGCACAAGTTTTTTCTACATAACTGGCACAAGTTTGTTCTATGCAACTGGCACAAGTTTGTTCTACGCAACTGGCACAAGTTTTCTCGGCGCAATTGGCACAAGTTGGTTCGAAGCAACTGGGACAAGCTTGTTTGACGCAACTGGCACAAGTTTGTTCAACACAACTGGCACAAGTTTGATCGACGAACTGGCACAAGTTTGTTTGACGCAATTGGCACAAGTTTGTTCTACTTAACTGGCACAAGTTTGTTCTAAGCAACTGGCACTAGTTTGTTTTACGCAACTGGCATAAGTTTGTTTGACGCAACTGGCACAAGTTTGTTCTACAAACTAGCACAAGTTTGTTCGACGCAACTGGCAAAAGATTATTCTACGCAACTGGCACAAGTTTGTTCTACGCAACTGGCACAAGTTTGTTTGACGCAACTGGCACAAGGTTGTTCTACGCAACTGACACAAGTTTGTTGGATGCCACTGACTCAAGTTTGTTCGACAAAACTGGCCCAACTTTTTTTGATGCAACTGGCACAAGTTTTTTCGACTCAATTGGCACAAGTTATTTTTGCGCAACTGGCACAAGTTTGTTCGACGCAACTGGCACAAGTTTGTTGGATGCCACTGACTCAAGTTTGTTCGACAAAACTGGCCCAACTTTTTTTGACGCAACTGGCACAAGTTTTTTCGACTCAATTGGCACAAGTTATTTTTGCGCAACTGGCACAAGTTTGTTCGACGCAACTGGCACAAGTTTTTTCGACTCAATTGGCACAAGTTATTTTTGCGCAACTGGAACAAGTTTGTTTGACGCAACTGACACAAGTTTGTTTGACGCAACTGGCACAAGTTTGTTTGATGCAACTGGCACAAGTTTATTTGACGCAACTGGCACAAGTTTTCTCGACGAAACTGGCGCAAGTTTGTTCGCCGTAACTGGCACAAGTTTGTTTGACGCAACTGGCGCAAGTTTGTTTGACACAACTTTCACAAGTTTGTTCTACATAACTGGCACAAGTTTGTTCTATGCAACTGGCACAAGTTTGTTCTACGTAACTGGCACAAGTTTGTTCGACGCAACTGGCACAAGTTTGTTTGATGCAACTGGCACAAGTTTGTTTGACGCAACTGGCACAAGTTTGTTTGACGCAACTGACACAAGGTTGTTCTATGCAACTGGCACAAGTTTGTTCTATGCAAATGGCTCAAGTTTGTTCGACGCAAGTGGCACAAGTTTGTTTGATGCAACAGTTACAAGTTTGTTCTACATAACTGGCAAAAGTTTGTTGTACACAACTGGCACAAGTTTGTTTGACACAACTGGCACAAGTTTGTTCTACGGAAATGGCAAAAGTTTGTTCTACGCATCTGACACAAGTTTGTTCTATGCAACTAGCACTAGTTTGTTTGACGCAACTGGCACAAATTTGTTTGACGCAACTGGCACTTGTTTCTTTTACCCAACAGGCACAAGTTTGTTCGACGCAACTGGCACAAGTTTGTTCTACACAACTGGCACAAGTTTGTTTAACACAAGTGGCACAAGTTTGTTCTAAGCACCTGGCACAAGTTTGTTCGACGGAACTATTGCAAGTTTGTTCGACGCAACTGGCACAAGTTTGTTTGACGCAACTGGCACAAATTTGTACGACGCAACTGGTACAAGTTTGTTTAACATAACTGGCACAAGTTTGTTCGACCCAACTGGCACAAGTTTGTTTGACACAACTGGCACAAGTTTGTTCGACGCAACTGGTACAAGTTTGTTTAACGCAACTGGCACAAGGTTGTTCTACGCAACATGTACAAGTTTGTTCTACGCAACTGGCACAAGTTTGTTTGACGCAACTGGCACAAGTTTGTTCTATGCAACTGGCATTAGTTTGTTCGAGGCAACTGGCACAAGTTTGTTCGACGCAACTGGCACAAGTTTGTTTGACGCAACTGGCACAAGTTTGTTAGGCGCAACTTGCACAAGTTTGTTCAACGTAACTGGCACAAGTTTTTTTTAATCAATTGGCACAAGTTTGTTTGACGCAACTAGCACAACTTTGTTTGACGCAACTGGCAAAAGTTTGTTTGACGCAACTGGCACAAGTTTGTTTGACGCAACTGGCACAAGTTTGTTTGACGCAACTGGCACAAGTTTGTTAGACGCAAATGGCACAAGTTTGTTTGACGCAACTGGCACAAGTTTGTTCGACGCAACTGGCACAAGTTTTTTCGACGCAACTGGCACAAGTATGTTTGACGCAACTGGCACAAGTTTGTTCTACGCAACTGGAACAAGTTTGTTCTATGCAACTGGCACTAGTTTGTTCTATGCAACTGGCATAAGTTTGTTTGACGCAACTGGTACAAGTTTGTTCTACGCAACTGGCACAAGTTTGTTCGACGCAACTGGCACAAGTTTGTTCTACGCAACTCTTACTAGTTTGTTGTACACAACTGGCACAAGTTTGTTTGACGCAACTGGCACAAGTTTGTTCTACGCAAATGGCAAATGTTTGTTCTACGCATCTGGCTCAAGTTTGTTCTATGCAACTGGCAGAAATTTGTTTGACACAACTGGCACATGTTTGTTCTACCCAACTGGCACAAGTTTGTTCGACGCAACTGGTACAAGTTTGTTTAACGTAACTGGCACAAGTTTCTTTGACCCAACTGGCACAAGTTTGTTTGACGCAACAGGCACAAGTTTGTTAGACGCAACCGGCACAAGTTTTTTTCACTCAATTGGTACAAGTTTGTTTGACGCAACTGGCACAAGTTTGTTTGACGCAAGAGGCACAAGTTTGTTTGACGCAACTGGAACAAGTTTGTTTGACGCAAATGGCACATGTTTTTTTTTACGCAACTGGCACAAGTTTTCTCGAAGCAACTGGCACAAGTTTGTTCGCCATATGTGGCACAAGTTTGTGCGACGCAACTGGCACAAGTTTGTTAGACGCAAATGGCACAAGTTTGTTTGACGCAACTGGCACAAGTTTGTTCGACGCAACTGGCAAAAGTTTGTTCGACGCAACTGGCACAAGTTTGTTTGACGCAACTGGCACAAGTTTGTTCTACGCAACTGGCACAAGTTTGTTCTATGCAACTGGCATACGTTTGTTTGACGCAACTGGTATAAGTTTGTTCTACGCAACTGGCACAAGTTTGTTCGACGCAACTGGCACAAGTTTGTTCTACGCAACTGGCTCAAGTTTGTTTAACGCAACTGGCAAAAGTTTGTTTGACGCAACTGGCACAAGTTTGTTCTTCGCAACATGCACAAGTTTGTTCTACGCAACTGGCACAAGTTTGTTTGACGCAACTGGCAAAAGTTTGTTCTATGCAACTGGCACTAGTTTGTTTGATGCAACTGGCACAAGTTTGTTCGACGTAACTGGCCCAAGTTTGTTTGAAGCAACTTGCACAAGTTTGTTAGACGCAACTGCCACAATTTGTTCGACGCAACTAGCACAAGTTTTTTCGACTAAATTGGCACAAGTTTGTTTGACAAAACTGGCACAAGTTTGTTTGACGCCACTGGCACAAGTTTGTTTGACGTAACTGGCACAAGTTTGTTCTACGCAACTGGCACAAGTTTGTTTGACGCAACTGGCACAAGTTTGTTCTATGCAACTGGCACAAGTTTGTTCTATGCAACTGGCACAAGTTTTCTCGATGCAAGTGGCACAAGTTGGTTCGCCGTAACTGGCACAAGTTTGTTCGACGCAACTGGCACAAGTTTGTTCGACGCAACTGGCACAAGTTTGTTTGACGCAACTGGCACAAGTTTCTTCGACGCAACTGGCACACGTTTGTTCGACGAACTAGCACAAGTTTGTTTGACGCAATTGACACAAGTTTGTTCTACTCAACTGGCACAAGTTTGTTCTATGCAACTGGCACTAGTTTGTTTTACGCAACTGGCATAAGTTTGTTTGAAGCAACTGGCACAAGTTTGTTCTACAAACTAGCTCAAGTTTGTTCGACGCAACTGGCACAATGTTGTTCTACACAACTGGCACAAGTTTGTTCTACGCAACTGGCACAAGTTTGTGTGAAGCAACTGGCACAAGGTTGTTCTACTCAACTGGCACAAGTTTGTTGGATGCCACTGACACAAGTTTGTTCGACGAAACTGGCCCAAGTTTTTTTGACGCAACTGGCACAAGTTTGTTTGACGCAACTGGCACAAGTTTGTTAGATGCAACTTGCACAAGTTTGTTTGATGCAACTGGCACAAGTTTGTTTGACGCAACTAGCACAACTTTGTTTGACGCAACTGGCACAATTTTGTTTGACGCAACTGGCAGAAGGTTCTTCTACGCAACTGGCACAAGTTTGTTCTACGCAACTGTCACAAGTTTGTTTGACGCAACTGGCACAAGTTTGTTCGACGCAACTGGCACAAGTTTGTTTGACGCAAGAGGCACAAGTTTGTGTGACGCAACTGGCACAAGTTTGTTTGACGCAACTGGCGCAAAATTTTTATGACGCAACTGGCACAAGTTTTCTCGACGCAACTGACACAAGTTTGTTTAGTGTAACTGGCACAAGTGTGTTCGACGCAACTGGCACAAGTATGTTCGACGTAACTGGCATAAGTTTGTTTGTCGCAACTGGCACAAGTTTGTTTGACGCAACTGGCACAAGTTTGTTCGACGCAACTGGCACAAGTTGTTTGATGCAACTGGCACAAGTTTGTTCTACACAACTGGCACAAGTTTGTTCTATGCAACTGGCACTAGTTTGTTCTATGCAATTGGCATAAGTTTGTTTGACGCAACTGGCACAAGTTTGTTCTACGCAACTGGTACAAGTTTGTTCGACGCAACTGGTAAAAGTTTCTTCGACGCAACTGGCCCAAGTTTGTTCGAGGTAACTGGCACAAGTTTTTTCGACTCAATTGGCACAAGTTTGTTTGACGCAACTGGCACAAGTTTGTTTGACGCAACTGGCACAAGTTTGTTTGACGCAACTGGCACAAGTTTGTTTGACGTAACTGGCACAAGGTTGTTCTACGCAACAGGCAGAAGTTTGTTCTACGCAATTGGCACAAGTTTGTTTGATGCAACTGGCATAAGTTTGTTCTACGCAACTGGGACAAGTTTGTTCGATGCAACTGGCACAAGTTTGTTCACCGCAACTGGCCCAAGTTTGTTTGACGCAACTGGCACAAGTTTGTTAGACGCAACCAGCACAAGTTTGTTCGACGCAACTGGCACAAGTTTCTTCGACTCAATTGGCACAAGTTTGTTTGACGCAACTGGTACAAGTTTGTTTGACGCAACTGTCACAAGTTTGTTTGACTCAACTGGCACAAGTTTGTTTAGCACAACTGGCACAAGTTTATTTGACGCAACTGGCACAACTTTTCTCGACGCAACTGGCACAAGTTTGTTCTACACAACTGGCACAAGTTTGTTCTATGTTACTTGCAAACTTCGTTCTACGCAACTGGCAATAGTTTGTTCTACGCAACTGGCACAAGTTTGTTCTACGCAACTGGCACAAGTTTGTTCTATGCAACTGGCACAAGTTTGTTCTACGCATCTGGCACAAGTTTGTTCTATGCAACTGGCACAAGTTTGTTCTACGCAACTGGCACAAGTTTGTTCTACGCTACTGGCAAAAGTTTGCTCTATGCAACTGGCACAAGTTTATTCTACGCATCTGGCACAATTTGTTCTATCCAACTGGCACTAGTTTGTTCTACGCAACTGGCATAAGTTTGTTCTACCCAACTGACACAAGTTTGTTTGACACAACTATCAGAAGTTTGTTCAACGCAACTGGCACAAGTTTGTTTGACGCAACTGGCGCAAGTTTGTTCTACCCAACTGACACAAGTTTGTTTGACACAACTATCAGAAGTTTGTTCAACGCAACTGGCACAAGTTTGTTTGACGCAACTATCGCAAGTTTGTTCGACGCAACTGGCATAAGTTTGTTCGAGGCAACTGGCACAAGTTTGTTCGATGCAACTGGCACAAGTTTGTTTAACACAACTGGCACAAGTTTGTTCGACCCAACTGGCACAAGTTTGTTTGACGCAACTGGCACAAGTTTGTTTGACGCAACTGGCACAAGTTTGTTTGACGCAACTGGAACAAGTTTGTTTGACGCAAATGGCACATGTTTTTTTTTACGCAACTGGCACAAGTTTTCTCGAAGCAACTAGCACAAGTTTGTTCGCCGCCACTGGCACAAGTTTGTTCGAAGCAACTGGCACAAGTTTGTTTGACGGAACTGGCACAAGTTTGTTCTATGCAACAGGCACAAGTTTGTTCTACGCAACTGGCACAAGTTTGTTCTACGCAACTGGCACAAGTTTGTTCTACGCAACTGGCACAAGTTTGTTGTATGCAACTGGCACTAGTTTGTTCTACGCAACTGGCATAAGTTTGTTTGACGCAACTGGCACAAGTTTGTTCTACGCAACTGGCACAAGTTTGTTGGACGCAACTGGCATATGTTTGTTCTATGCAACTGGCACAATTTTGTTGGACGCAACTGGCACAAGTTTGTTCGACGCAACTGGCACAAATTTGTTCGACGCAACTGGCACAAGTTTGTTCGACGCAACTGGCACAAGTTTGTTTGACGCAACTGGCACAAGTTTGTTCGACGCAACTGGCACAAGTTTGTTCCACACATCTGGCACAAGTTTGTTTGACGCAACTGGCACAAGTTTGTTTTCGCAACTTGTACAAGTTTGTTTGACGCAACTGGCACAAGTTTGTTTGACGCAACTGGCACAAGTTTGTTTGGCGCAACTGGCACAAGTTTGTTTGACGCAACTGGCACAAGTTTGTTGGACGCAACTGGCACAAGTTTGTTCGACGCAACTGGCACAAGTTTGTTTGACGCAACTGGCACAAGTTTGTTTGACGCAACTGGCACAAGGTTCTTCTACGCAACTGGCATAAGTTTGTTCTATGCAACTGGCACAAGTTTGTTTGACGCAACTGGCACAAGTTTGTTCCACGCAACTGGCACAATTTTGTTCTACGCAACTGGCACAAGTTTGTTCTGCGCAACCCTTACTAGTTTGTTGTACACAACTGGCACAAGTTTGTTTGACACAACTGGCACAAGTTTGTTCAACGCAAATGGCAAAAGTTTGTTCTACGCATCTGGGACACGTTTGTTCTATGCAACTGGCACTAGTTTGTTCTAGGCAACTGGCACAAATTTGTTCTAGGCAACTGGCATAAATTTGTTTGACGCAACTGGCACATGTTTGTTCTACCCAACTGGCAGAAGTTTGTTCGACGCAACTGGCACAAGTTTGTTCAACGCAAGTGGCACAAGTTTGTTTGACACAACTGGCACAAGTTTGTTCTGAGCAACT
Source organism: Macrobrachium rosenbergii (assembly GCA_039081455.1). Classification (NCBI taxonomy): domain Eukaryota; kingdom Metazoa; phylum Arthropoda; class Malacostraca; order Decapoda; family Palaemonidae; genus Macrobrachium; species Macrobrachium rosenbergii. Next base: position 105,495 of record JANJGK010000240.1, on the reverse strand, counting down.
GGCACAAGTTTGTTCGATGGAACTGGCGCAAGTTTTTTCGACGCAACTGGCACAATTTTCTTCGACGCAACTGGCACAAGTTTGTTCGATGCAACTGGTACAAGTTTGTTTAAGGTAACTGGCACAAGTTTTTTCGACCCAACTGGCACAAGTTTGTTTGACACAACTGGCACAAGTTTGTTCGACGCAACTGCCACAAGTTTGTTTGACGCAACTGGCAAAAGTTTGTTTGATGCAACTGGCACAAGTTTGTTCTACGCAACATGCACAAGTTTGTTCTACGCAACTGGCACAAGTTTGTTTGACGCAACTGGCACAAGTTTGTTCTATGGAACTGGCACTAGTTTGTTTGATGCAACTGGCACTAGTTTGTTTGATGCAACTGGCACAAGTTTGTTCGACGAAACTGGCCCAAGTTTTTTTGACGCAACTGGCACAAGTTTGTTAGACGCAACTGCCACAAGTATGTTCGACGCAACTGGCACAAGTTTTTTCGACTCAATTGGCTGACGTTTGTTTGACACAACTGGCACAAGTTTGTTTGACGCCAATGGCACAAGTTTGTTTGACGTAACTGGCTCAAGTTTGTTTGACGCAACTGGCACAAGTTTATTTAACGCAACTGGCACAAGTTTTCTCGACGCAACTGGCACAAGTTTGTTCGCCGGAACTGGCACAAGTTTGTTCGACGCAACTGGCACAAGTTTGTTCGACGCAACTGGCACAAGTTTGTTCGACGCAACTGGCACAAGTTTCTTTGAGGAAACTGGCACAAGTTTGTTCGACGCAACTGGCACAAGTTTGTTTGACGCAATTGGCACAAGTTTGTTCTACGCAACTGCACAAGTTTGTTCTATGCAACTGGCACTAGTTTGTTCTACGCAACTGGCATAAGTTTGTTTGACGCAACTGGCACAAGTTTGTTCTATGCAACTGGCACAAGTTTGTTCGACGCAACTGGCACAAGGTTGTTCTATGCAACTGGCACAAGTTTGTTCTACACAACTGGCACAAGTTTGCTTGACGCAACTGGCACAAGTTTTTTTTTACGCAACTGGCATAAGTTTGTTCGATGCCACTGGCACAAGTTTGTTCGACGCAACTGGCCCAAGTTTTTTTGACGCAACTGGCACAATTTTTTTTGACGTAACTGGCACAAGTTTGTTTGACGCAACTGGCACAAGTTTGTTCGACGCAACTGGCACAAGTTTGTTCGACGCAACTGACACAAGTTTCTTCGACGCAACTGGCACAAGTTTGTTTGACGCAACTGGCACAAGTTTGTTTGACGCAACTGGCACAAGTTTGTTTGAAGCAACTGGCACAAGGTTGTTCTATGCAACTGGCACAAGTTTCTTCTATGCAACTGGCACAAGTTTGTTTGACGCAACTGGCACAAGTTTGTTTGACGCAACAGGCACAAGTTAGTTCTACATAACTGGCACAAGTTTGTTGTACACAACTGGAACAAGTTTGTTTGACATAACTGGTACAAGTTTGTTCTATGCAAATGGCAAAAGTTTGTTCTACGCATCTGGCATAAGTTTGTTCTATGCAACTGGCACTTGTTTGTTCTATGCAACTGGCACAAATTTGTATGACGCAACTGGCACATGTTTGTTCTACCCAACTGGCACAAGTTTGTTCGAAGCAACTGGCACAAGTTTGTTCTACACAACACTCACAAGTTTGTTTGAAACAACTGGCAAAAGATTGTTCTAATCAACTGGCACAAGTTTGTTCAATGCAACTGGCAAAAGTTTTTTCGACACAACTGGCACAAGTTTGTTCGACCCAAATGGCACAAATTTGTACGTCGCAACTGGTACAAGTTTGTTTAACGTAACTGGCACAAGTTTGTTCGACCCAACTGGCACAAGTTTGTTTCACACAACTGGCACAAGTTTGTTCGACGCAACTGGTACAAGTTTGTTTGACGCAACTGGCACAAGTTTGTTTAACGCAACTGGCACAAGGTTGTTCTACGCAACATGTACAAGTTTGTTCTATGCAACTGGCACAAGTTTGTTTGACGCAACTGGCACAAGTTTGTCTATGCAACTGGCACAAGTTTGTTCGCCGGAACTGGCACAAGTTTGTTCGACGCAACTGGCACAAGTTTGTTCGACGCAACTGGCACAAGTTTGTTCGACGCAACTGGCACAAGTTTCTTTGATGAAACTGGCACAAGTTTGTTCGACGCAACTGGCACAAGTTTGTTTGACGCAATTGGCACAAGTTTGTTCTACGCAACTGCAGAAGTTAGTTCTATGCAACTGGCACTAGTTTGTTATACGCAACTGCCATAAGTTTGTTTGACGCAACTGGCACAAGTTTGTTCTATGCAACTGGCACAAGTTTGTTCGACGCAACTGGCACAAGTTAGTTCTACGCAACTGGCACAAGTTTGTTCGACGCAACTGGCACAAGTTTGTTCGACGCAACTGGCACAAGTTAGTTCTACGCAACTGGCACAAGTTTGTTCGACGCAACTGGCACAAGTTTGTTCGACGCAACTGGCACAAGTTTGTTCGACGCAACTGGCACAAGTTTGTTCTATGCAACTGGCACAAGGTTGTTCTATGCAACTGGCACAAGTTTGTTCTACACAACTGGCACAAGTTTGCTTGACGCAACTGGCACAAGTTTTTTTTACGCAACTGGCACAAGTTTGTTCTACGCATCTGGCACAAGTTTGTTCTATGCAACTAGCACTAGTTTGTTTGATGCAACTGGCACAAATTTGTTTGACGCAACTGGCACTTGTTTCTTTTACCCAACAGGCACAAGTTTGTTCGACGCAACTGGCACAAGTTTGTTCTACACAACTGGCACAAGTTTGTTTAACACAAGTGGCACAAGTTTGTTCTAAGCACCTGGCACAAGTTTGTTCGACGGAACTATTGCAAGTTTGTTCGACGCAACTGGCACAAGTTTGTTTGACGCAACTGGCACAAATTTGTACGACGCAACTGGTACAAGTTTGTTTAACGTAACTGGCACAAGGTTGTTAGACCCAACTGGCACAAGTTTGTTTGACACAACTGGCACAAGTTTGTTCGACGCAACTGGTACAAGTTTGTTTGACGCAACTGGCACAAGTTTGTTTAACGCAACTGGCACAAGGTTGTTCTGCGCAACATGTACAAGTTTGTTCTACGCAACTGGCACAAGTTTGTTTGACGCAACTGGCACAAGTTTGTTCTATGCAACTGGCATTAGTTTGTTCGAGGCAACTGGCACAAGTTTGTTCGATGCAACTGGCACAAGTTTGTTTGACGCAACTGGCACAAGTTTGTTAGGCGCAACTTGCACAAGTTTGTTCAACGTAACTGGCACAAGTTTTTTCGAATCAATTGGCACAAGTTTGTTTGACGCAACTAGCACAACTTTGTTTGACGCAACTGGCACAAGTTTGTTTGACGCAACTGGCACAAGTTTGTTTGACGCAACTGGCACAAGTTTGTTTGACGCAACTGGCACAAGTTTGTTTGACGCAACTGGCACAAGTTTGTTAGACGCAACCGGCACAAGTTTGTTCGACTCAATTGGTACAAGTTTGTTTGATGCAACTGGCACAAGTTTGTTTGACGCAAGAGGCACAAGTTTGTTTGACGCAACTGGAACAAGTTTGTTTCACGCAAATGGCACATGTTTTTTTTTACGCAACTGGCACAAGTTTTCTCGAAGCAACTGGCACAAGTTTGTTCGCCATATGTGGCACAAGTTTGTGCGACACAACTGGCACAAGTTTGTTAGACGCAAATGGCACAAGTTTGTTTGACGCAACTGGCACAAGTTTGTTCGACACAACTGGCACAAGTTTGTTCGACGCAACTGGCAGAAGTTTGTTTGGCGCAACTGGCACAAGTTTGTTTTACGCAACTGGCACAAGTTTGTTCTATGCAACTGGCACTAGTTTGTTCTATGCAACTGGCATAAGTTTGTTTGACGCAACTGGTACAAGTTTGTTCTAGGTAACTGGCACAAGTTTCTTCGACGCAACTGGCACAAGTTTGTTCTACGCAACTCTTACTAGTTTGTTGTACACAACTGGCACAAGTTTGTTTGACGCAACTGGAACAAGTTTGTTCTACGCAAATGGCAAATATTTGATCTACGCATCTGGCACAAGTTTGTTCTATGCAACTGGCATTAGTTTGTTCTACGCAACTGGCAGAAATTTGTTTGACACAACTGGCACATGTTTGTTCTACCCAACTGGCACAAGTTTGTTCGACGCAACTGGTACAAGTTTGTTTAACGTAACTGGCACAAGTTTCTTTGACCCAACTGGCACAAGTTTGTTTGACGCAACTGGCACAACTTTGTTAGATGCAACCGGCACGAGTTTTTTCGACTCAATTGGTACAAGTTTGTTTGACGCAACTGGCACAAGTTTGTTTGACGCAAGAGGCACAAGTTTGTTTGACGCAACTGGAACAAGTTTGTTTAACGCAAATGGCACATGTTTTTTTTTACGCAACTGGCACAAGTTTTCTCGAAGCAACTGCCACAAGTTTGTTCGCCATATGTGGCACAAGTTTGTGCGACGCAACGGGCACAAGTTTGTTAGTCGCAAATGGCACAAGTTTGTTTGACGCAACTGGCACAAGTTTGTTCGACGCAACTGGCACAAGTTTGTTCAACGCAACTGGCACAAGTTTGTTTGACGCAACTGGCACAAGTTTGTTCTACGCAACTGGCACAAGTTTGTTCTATGCAACTGGCACTAGTTTGTTCTATGCAACTGGCATAAGTTTGTTTGACGCAACTGGTACAAGTTTGTTCTGCGCAACTGGCACAAGTTTGTTCGACGCAACTGGCACAAGTTTTTTCTACGCAACTCTTACTAGTTTGTTGTACACAACTGGCACAAGTTTGTTTGACGCAACTGGCACAAGTTTGTTCTACGCAAATGGCAAATGTTTGTTCTACGCATCTGGCATAAGTTTGTTCTATGCAACTGGCACTAGTGTGTTCTACGCAACTGGCAGAAATTTGTTTGACACAACTGGCACATGTTTGTTCTACCCAACTGGCACAAGTTTGTTCGACGCAACTGGTACAAGTTTGTTTAACGTAACTGGCACAAGTTTCTTTGACACAACTGGCACAAGTTTGTTTGACACAACTGGCACAAGTTTGTTCGACGCAACTGGCACAAGTTTTTTTGACGCAACTGGCAAAAGTTTGTTTGACGCAACTGGCACAAGTTTGTTCTTCGCAACATGCACAAGTTTGTTCTACGCAACTGGCTCAAGTTTGTTTGACGCAACTGGCAAAAGTTTGTTCTATGCAACTGGCACTAGTTTGTTTGATGCAACTGGCACAAGTTTGTTCGACGCAACTGGCCCAAGTTTGTTTGAAGCAACTGGCAAAAGTTTGTTAGACGCAACTGCCACAATTTCTTTGACGCAACTAGCACAAGTGTTTTCGACTAAATTGGCACAAGTTTGTTTGACAAAACTGGCACAAGTTTGTTTGACGCCACTGGCACAAGTTTGTTTGACGCAACTGGCACAAGTTTGTTCTACACAACTGGCACAAGTTTGTTCGACGCAACTCTACTAGTTTGTTGTACACAACTGGCACAAGTTTGTTTGACACAACTGGCACAAGTTTGTTCTACGCAAATGGCAAATGTTTGTTCTACGCATCTGGCACAAGTTTGTTCTATGCAACTGGCACTAGTGTGTTCTACGCAACTGGCAGAAATTTGTTTGACACAACTGGCACATGTTTGTTCTACCCAACTGTCACAAGTTTGTTCGACGCAACTGGAACAAGTTTCTTTAACGTAACTGGCACAAGTTTCTTTGAGCCAACAGGCACAAGTTTGTTTGACACAACTGGCACAAGTTTGTTCGACGCAACTGGCACAAGTTTGTTTGACGCAACTGGCACAAGTTTGTTCTACGCAACATGCACAAGTTTGTTCTATGCAACTGGCACAAGTTTGTTTGACGCAACTGGCACAAGTTTGTTCTATGCAACTGGCACTAGTTTGTTTGGTGCAACTGGCACAAGTTTGTTCGACGCAACTGGCCCAAGTTTGTTTGAAGCAACTGGCACAAGTTTGTTAGACGTAACTGCCACATTTTGTTCGACGCAACTGGCACAAGTTTTTTCTACTAAATTGGCACAAGTTTGTTTGACACAACTGGCACAAGTTTGTTTGACGCCACTGGCACAAGTTTGTTTGACGTAACTGTCACAAGTTTGTTCTACGCAACTGGCACAAGTTTGTTTGACGCAACGGGCACAAGTTTGTTTGACGCAACTGGCACAAGTTTGTTCTATGCAACTGGCACAAGTTTGTTCTACGCAACTGGCACAAGTTTTCTCGATGCAAGTGGCACAAGTTGTTTCGCCATAACTGGCACAAGTTTGTTCGACGCAACTGGCACAAGTTTGTTCGACGCAACTGGCACAAGTTTGTTTGACGCAACTGGGAAAAGTTTGTTTGACGCAACTGGCACAAGTTTGTTCGACGCAACTGGCACAAGTTTGTTTGACGCAACTGGCAAAAGTTTGTTTGACGCAACTGGCACAAGTTTGTTCTACGCAACATGCACAAGTTTGTTCTACGCAACTGGCACAAGTTTGTTTGACGCAACTGGCACAAGTTTGTTCTATGCAACTGGCACTAGTTTGTTTGATGCAACTGCCACAAGTTTGTTCGACGCAACTGGCCCAAGTTTGTTTGACGTAACTGCCACAAGTTTGTTCGACGCAACTGGCACAAGTTTTTTCGACTCAATTGGCACAAGTTTGTTTGACACAACTGGCACAAGTTTGTTTGACGCCACTGGAACAAGTTTGTTTGACGTAACTGGCACAAGTTTGTTTGAAGCAACTGGCACAAGTTTGTTTGACGCAACTGGCAAAATGATGTTCTACGTAACTGGCACAAGTTTGTTCTATGCAACTGGCACAAGTTTGTTCTATGCAACTGGCACAAGTTTGTTCTATGCAACTGGCACAAGTTTGTTCGATGCAACTGGCACAAGTTTGTTCGACGCAACTGGCACAAGTTTGATCGACGCAACTGGCACAAGTTTGTTCGACGCAACTGGCACAAGTTTTTTCTACATAACTGGCACAAGTTTGTTCTATGCAACTGGCACAAGTTTGTTCTACGCAACTGGCACAAGTTTTCTCGACGCAAGTGGCACAAGTTGGTTCGAAGCAACTGGCACAAGCTTGTTTGACGCAACTGGCACAAGTTTGTTCAACACAACTGGCACAAGTTTGATCGACGAACTGGCACAAGTTTGTTTGACGCAATTGGCACAAGTTTGTTCTACTTAACTGGTACAAGTTTGTTCTATGCAACTGGCACTAGTTTGTTTTATGCAACTGGCATAAGTTTGTTTGACGCAACTGGCACAAGTTTGTTCTACAAACTAGCTCAAGTTTGTTCGACGCAACTGGCACAAGGTTGTTCTACGCAACTGGCACAAGTTTGTTCTACGCAACTGGCACAAGTTTGTTTGACGCAACTGGCACAAGGTTGTTCTACGCAACTGACACAAGTTTGTTGGATGCCACTGACACAAGTTTGTTCGACGAAACTGGCCCAAGTTTTTTTGACGCAACTGGCACAAGTTTGTTAGACACAACTGGCACAAGTTTGTTCGACGCAACTGGCACAAGTTTTTTCGACTCAATTGGCACAAGTTCGTTTTGCGCAACTGGAACAAGTTTGTTTGACGCAACTGACACAAGTTTGTTTGACGCAACTGGCACAAGTTTGTTTGATGCAACTGGCACAAGTTTGTTCGATGCAACTGGCACAAGTTTGTTTGACACAACTGGCCCAAGTTTGTTCTACATAACTGGCACAAGTTTGTTCTCTGCAACTGGCACAAGTTTGTTCTACGCAACTGGCACAAGTTTGTTCGACGCAACTGGCACAAGTTTGTTTGACGCAACTGGCACAAGTTTGTTTGACGCAACTGGCACAAGTTTGTTTGACGCAACTGGCACAAGGTTGTTCTATGCAACTGGCACAAGTTTGTTCTATGCAACATGCACAAGTTTGTTGTACACAACTGGCACAAGTTTGTTTGACACAACTGGCACAAGTTTGTTCTATGCAAATGGCAAAAGTTTGTTCTACGCATCTGGCACAAGTTTGTTCTATGCAACTAGCACTAGTTTGTTTGACGCAACTGGCACAAATTTGTTTGACGCAACTGTCACGTTATTTTTACCCAACAGGCACAAGTTTGTTCGACGCAACTGGCACAAGTTTGTTCTACACAACTGGCACAAGTTTGTTTGACACAAGTGGCACAAGTTTGTTCTAAGCACCTGGCACAAGTTTGTTCGACGGAACTGGTGCAAGTTTGTTCGACGCAACTGGCACAAGTTTGTTCGACACAACTGGCACAAATTTGTACGACGCAACTGGTACAAGTTTGTTTAACGTAACTGGCACAAGTTTGTTCGACCCAACTGGCACAAGTTTGTTTGACGCAACTGGCACAAGTTTGTTCTACGCAACTGGCACAAGTTTGTTCTATGCAACTGGCACTAGTTTGTTCTATGCAACTGGCATAAGTTTGTTTGACGCAACTGGTACAAGTTTGTTCTGCGCAACTGGCACAAGTTTGTTCGACGCAACTGGCACAAGTTTTTTCTACGCAACTCTTACTAGTTTGTTGTACACAACTGGCACAAGTTTGTTTGACGCAACTGGCACAAGTTTGTTCTACGCAAATGGCAAATGTTTGTTCTACGCATCTGGCACAAGTTTGTTCTATGCAACTGGCACTAGTGTGTTCTACGCAACTGGCAGAAATTTGTTTGACACAACTGGCACATGTTTGTTCTACCCAACTGGCACAAGTTTGTTCGACGCAACTGGTACAAGTTTGTTTAACGTAACTGGCACAAGTTTCTTTGACACAACTGGCACAAGTTTGTTTGACACAACTGGCACAAGTTTGTTCGACGCAACTGGCACAAGTTTGTTTGACGCAACTGGCAAAAGTTTGTTTGACGCAACTGGCACAAGTTTGTTCTTCGCAACATGCACAAGTTTGTTCTACGCAACTGGCTCAAGTTTGTTTGACGCAACTGGCAAAACTTTGTTCTATGCAACTGGCACTAGTTTGTTTGATGCAACTGGCACAAGTTTGTTCGACGCAACTGGCCCAAGTTTGTTTGAAGCAACTGGCAAAAGTTTGTTAGACGCAACTGCCACAATTTCTTTGACGCAACTAGCACAAGTGTTTTCGACTAAATTGGCACAAGTTTGTTTGACAAAACTGGCACAAGTTTGTTTGACGCCACTGGCACAAGTTTGTTTGACGCAACTGGCACAAGTTTGTTCTACACAACTGGCACAAGTTTGTTCGACGCAACTCTACTAGTTTGTTGTACACAACTGGCACAAGTTTGTTTGACACAACTGGCACAAGTTTGTTCTACGCAAATGGCAAATGTTTGTTCTACGCATCTGGCACAAGTTTGTTTTATGCAACTGGCACTAGTGTGTTCTACGCAACTGGCAGAAATTTGTTTGACACAACTGGCACATGTTTGTTCTACCCAACTGTCACAAGTTTGTTCGACGCAACTGGAACAAGTTTCTTTAACGTAACTGGCACAAGTTTCTTTGAGCCAACAGGCACAAGTTTGTTTGACACAACTGGCACAAGTTTGTTCGACGCAACTGGCATAAGTTTGTTTGACGCAACTGGCACAAGTTTGTTCTACGCAACATGCACAAGTTTGTTCTATGCAACTGGCACAAGTTTGTTTGACGCAACTGGCACAAGTTTGTTCTATGCAACTGGCACTAGTTTGTTTGGTGCAACTGGCACAAGTTTGTTCGACGCAACTGGCCCAAGTTTGTTTGAAGCAACTGGCACAAGTTTGTTAGACGTAACTGCCACATTTTGTTCGACGCAACTGGCACAAGTTTTTTCTACTAAATTGGCACAAGTTTGTTTGACACAACTGGCACAAGTTTGTTTGACGCCACTGGCACAAGTTTGTTTGACGTAACTGTCACAAGTTTGTTCTACGCAACTGGCACAAGTTTGTTTGACGCAACGGGCACAAGTTTGTTTGACGCAACTGGCACAAGTTTGTTCTATGCAACTGGCACAAGTTTGTTCTACGCAACTGGCACAAGTTTTCTCGATGCAAGTGGCACAAGTTGTTTCGCCATAACTGGCACAAGTTTGTTCGACGCAACTGGCACAAGTTTGTTCGACGCAACTGGCACAAGTTTGTTTGACGCAACTGGGAAAAGTTTGTTTGACGCAACTGGCACAAGTTTGTTCGACGCAACTGGCACAAGTTTGTTTGACGCAACTGGCAAAAGTTTGTTTGACGCAACTGGCACAAGTTTGTTCTACGCAACATGCACAAGTTTGTTCTACGCAACTGTCACAAGTTTGTTTGACGCAACTGGCACAAGTTTGTTCTATGCAACTGGCACTAGTTTGTTTGATGCAACTGCCACAAGTTTGTTCGACGCAACTGGCCCAAGTTTGTTTGACGTAACTGCCACAAGTTTGTTCGACGCAACTGGCACAAGTTTTTTCGACTCAATTGGCACAAGTTTGTTTGACACAACTGGCACAAGTTTGTTTGACGCCACTGGAACAAGTTTGTTTGACGTAACTGGCACAAGTTTGTTTGAAGCAACTGGCACAAGTTTGTTTGACGCAACTGGCAAAATGATGTTCTACGTAACTGGCACAAGTTTGTTCTATGCAACTGGCACAAGTTTGTTCTATGCAACTGGCACAAGTTTGTTCTATGCAACTGGCACAAGTTTGTTCGATGCAACTGGCACAAGTTTGTTCGACGCAACTGGCACAAGTTTGATCGACGCAACTGGCACAAGTTTGTTCGACGCAACTGGCACAAGTTTTTTCTACATAACTGGCACAAGTTTGTTCTATGCAACTGGCACAAGTTTGTTCTACGCAACTGGCACAAGTTTTCTCGACGCAAGTGGCACAAGTTGGTTCGAAGCATCTGGCACAAGCTTGTTTGACGCAACTGGCACAAGTTTGTTCAACACAACTGGCACAAGTTTGATTGACGAACTGGCACAAGTTTGTTTGACGCAATTGGCACAAGTTTGTTCTACTTAACTGGTACAAGTTTGTTCTATGCAACTGGCACTAGTTTGTTTTACGCAACTGGCATAACTTTGTTTGACGCAACTGGCACAAGTTTGTTCTACAAACTAGCACAAGTTTGTTCGACGCAACTGGCACAAGTTTGTTCTACGCAACTGGCACAAGTTTGTTCTACGCAACTGGCACAAGTTTGTTTGACGCAACTGGCACAAGGTTGTTCTACGCAACTGACACAAGTTTGTTGGATGCCACTGACACAAGTTTGTTCGACGAAACTGGCCCAAGTTTTTTTGACGCAACTGGCACAAGTTTGTTAGACGCAACTAGCATAAGTTTGTTCGACGTAAATGGCACAAGTTTTTTCGACTCAATTGGCACAAGTTCGTTTTGCGCAACTGGAACAAGTTTGTTTGACGCAACTGACACAAGTTTGTTTGACGCAACTGGCACAAGTTTGTTTGATGCAACTGGCACAAGTTTGTTCGACGCAACTGGCACAAGTTTGTTTGACACAACTGGCACAAGTTTGTTCTACATAACTGGCACAAGTTTGTTCTATGCAACTGGCACAAGTTTGTTCTACGCAACTGGCACAAGTTTGTTCGACGCAACTGGCACAAGTTTGTTTGACGCAACTGGCACAAGTTTGTTTGACGCAACTGGCACAAGTTTGTTTGACGCAACTGGCACAAGGTTGTTCTATGCAACTGGCACAAGTTTGTTCTATGCAACATGCACAAGTTTGTTGTACACAACTGGCACAAGTTTGTTTGACACAACTGGCACAAGTTTGTTCTATGCAAATGGCAAAAGTTTGTTCTACGCATCTGGCACAAGTTTGTTCTATGCAACTAGCACTAGTTTGTTTGACGCAACAGGCACAAATTTGTTTGACGCAACTTTCACGTTTGTTTTACCCAACAGGCACAAGTTTGTTTGACGCAACTGGCACAAGTTTGTTCTACACAACTGGCACAAGTTTGTTTGACACAAGTGGCACAAGTTTGTTCTAAGCACCTGGCACAAGTTTGTTCGACGGAACTGGTGCAAGTTTGTTCGACGCAACTGGCACAAGTTTGTTCGACACAACTGGCACAAATTTGTACGACGCAACTGGTACAAGTTTGTTTAACGTAACTGGCACAAGTTTGTTCGACCCAACTGGCACAAGTTTGTTTGACACAACTGGCACAAGTTTGTTCAACGCAACTGGTACAAGTTTGTTTGACGCAACTGGTACAAGTTTGTTTAACACAACTGGCACAAGGGTGTTCTACTCAACATGTACAAGTTTGTTCTACGCAACTGGCACAAGTTTGTTTAACGCAACTGGCACAAGTTTGTTCTATGCAACTGGCATTAGTTTGTTCGATACAACTGGCACAAGTTTGTTCGACGCAACTGGCACAAGTTTGTTTGACGCAACTGGCACAAGTTTGTTAGACGCAACTTGCACAAGTTTGTTCAACGCAACTGGCACAAGTTTTTTCGAAACAATTGGCACAAGTTTGTGTGACGCAACTAGCACAAGTTTGTTTGACGCAACTGGCACAAGGTTTGTTTGACGCAACTGGCACAAGTTTGTTTGACGCAACTGGCACAAGTTTGTTTGACGCAACTGGGACAAGTTTGTCTGACGCAACTGGCACAAGTTTGTTCGCCTTAACTGGCACAAGTTTGTTCGACGCAACTGGCACAAGTTTGTTCGGCGCAACTGGCACAAATTTGTTTGACGCAACTGGCACAAGTTTCTTCGACGCAACTGGCACAAGTTTGTTCGACGCAACTGGCACAAGTTTGTTTGATGCAATTGGCACAAGTTTGTTCTACTCAACTGGCACAAGTTTGTTCTATGCAACTGGCACTGGTTTGTTTTACACAACTGGCATAAGTTTGTTTGACGCAACTGGCACTAGTTTGTTCTACCAACTAGCACAAGTTTGTTCGACGCAACTGGCACAAGTTTGTTCGACGCAACTGGCACAAGTTTGTTTGACGCAACTGGCACAAGTTTGTTCTACGCAACTGGCACAAGTTTGTTCTATGCAACTGGCACTAATTTGTTCTATGCAACTGGCATAAGTTTGTTAGACGCAACTGGTACAAGTTTGTTCTACACAACTGGCACAAGTTTGTTCGACGCAACTCTACTAGTTTGTTGTACACAACTGGCACAAGTTTGTTTGACGCAACTGGCACAAGTTTGTTCTACGCAAATGGCAAATGTTTGTTCTACGCATCTGGCACAAGTTTGTTCTATGCAACTGGCACTAGTGTGTTCTATGCAACTGGCAGAAATTTGTTTGACACAACTGGCACATGTTTGTTCTACACAATTGTCACAAGTTTGTTCGACGCAACTGGAACAAGTTTCTTTAACGTAACTGGCACAAGTTTCTTTGACCCAACAGGCACAAGTTTTTTTGACACAACTGGCACAAGTTTGTTCGACGCAACTAGCACAAGTTTGTTTGACGCAACTGGCACAAGTTTGTTCTACGCAAAATACACAAGTTTGTTCTACGCAACTGGCACAAGTTTGTTTGACGCAACTGGCACAAGTTTGTTCTATGCAACTGGCACTAGTTTGTTTGATGCAACTGGCACAAGTTTGTTCGACGCAACTGGCACAAGTTTGTTTGAAGCAACTGGCACAAGTTTGTTAGACGTAACTGCCACATTTTGTTCGACGCAACTGGCACAAGTTTTTTCGACTAAATTGGCACAAGTTTGTTTGACACAACTGGCACAAGTTTGTTTGACGCCACAGGCACAAGTTTGTTTGACGTAACTGTCACAAGTTTGTTCTACGCAACTGGCACAAGTTTGTTTGACGCAACGGGCACAAGTTTGTTTGACGCAACTGGCACAAGTTTGTTCTATGCAACTGGCACAAGTTTGTTCTACGCAACTGGCATAAGTTTTCTCGATGCAAGTGGCACAAGTTGGTTTGCCGTAACTGGCACAAGTTTGTTCGACGCAACTGGCACAAGTTTGTTCGACGCAACTGGCACAGGTTTGTTTGACGCAACTGGCAAAAGTTTGTTTGAAGCAACTGGCACAAGTTTGTTCAACGCAACTGGCACAAGTTTGTTCGACGCAACTGGCACAAGTTTGTTCGACGCAACTGGCACAAGTTTCTTTGATGAAACTGGCACAAGTTTGTTCGACGCAACTAGCACAAGTTTGTTTGACGCAACTGGCACAAGTTTGTTCTACGCAAAATACACAAGTTTGTTTGACGCAACTGGCACAAGTTTGTTCTATGCAACTGGCACAAGTTTGTTCGACGCAACTGGCACAAGTTAGTTCTACGCAACTGGCACAAGTTTGTTCGACGCAACTGGCACAAGTTTGTTCGACGCAACTGGCACAAGTTAGTTCTACGCAACTGGCACAAGTTTGTTCGACGCAACTGGCACAAGTTTGTTCGACGCAACTGGCACAAGTTTGTTCGACGCAACTGGCACAAGTTTGTTCTATGCAACTGGCACAAGGTTGTTCTATGCAACTGGCACAAGTTTGTTCTACACAACTGGCACAAGTTTGCTTGACGCAACTGGCACAAGTTTTTTTTACGCAACTGGCACAAGTTTGTTCTACGCATCTGGCACAAGTTTGTTCTATGCAACTAGCACTAGTTTGTTTGATGCAACTGGCACAAATTTGTTTGACGCAACTGGCACTTGTTTCTTTTACCCAACAGGCACAAGTTTGTTCGACGCAACTGGCACAAGTTTGTTCTACACAACTGGCACAAGTTTGTTTAACACAAGTGGCACAAGTTTGTTCTAAGCACCTGGCACAAGTTTGTTCGACGGAACTATTGCAAGTTTGTTCGACGCAACTGGCACAAGTTTGTTTGACGCAACTGGCACAAATTTGTACGACGCAACTGGTACAAGTTTGTTTAACGTAACTGGCACAAGGTTGTTAGACCCAACTGGCACAAGTTTGTTTGACACAACTGGCACAAGTTTGTTCGACGCAACTGGTACAAGTTTGTTTGACGCAACTGGCACAAGTTTGTTTAACGCAACTGGCACAAGGTTGTTCTGCGCAACATGTACAAGTTTGTTCTACGCAACTGGCACAAGTTTGTTTGACGCAACTGGCACAAGTTTGTTCTATGCAACTGGCATTAGTTTGTTCGAGGCAACTGGCACAATTTTGTTCGATGCAACTGGCACAAGTTTGTTTGACGCAACTGGCACAAGTTTGTTAGGCGCAACTTGCACAAGTTTGTTCAACGTAACTGGCACAAGTTTTTTCGAATCAATTGGCACAAGTTTGTTTGACGCAACTAGCACAACTTTGTTTGACGCAACTGGCACAAGTTTGTTTGACGCAACTGGCACAAGTTAGTTTGACGCAACTGGCACAAGTTTGTTTGACGCAACTGGCACAAGTTTGTTTGACGCAACTGGCACAAGTTTGTTAGACGCAACCGGCACAAGTTTGTTCGACTCAATTGGTACAAGTTTGTTTGATGCAACTGGCACAAGTTTGTTTGACGCAAGAGGCACAAGTTTGTTTGACGCAACTGGAACAAGTTTGTTTCACGCAAATGGCACATGTTTTTTTTTACGCAACTGGCACAAGTTTTCTCGAAGCAACTGGCACAAGTTTGTTCGCCATATGTGGCACAAGTTTGTGCGACACAACTGGCACAAGTTTGTTAGACGCAAATGGCACAAGTTTGTTTGACGCAACTGGCACAAGTTTGTTCGACACAACTGGCACAAGTTTGTTCGACGCAACTGGCAGAAGTTTGTTTGGCGCAACTGGCACAAGTTTGTTTTACGCAACTGGCACAAGTTTGTTCTATGCAACTGGCACTAGTTTGTTCTATGCAACTGGCATAAGTTTGTTTGACGCAACTGGTACAAGTTTGTTCTAGGCAACTGGCACAAGTTTCTTCGACGCAACTGGCACAAGTTTGTTCTACGCAACTCTTACTAGTTTGTTGTACACAACTGGCACAAGTTTGTTTGACGCAACTGGAACAAGTTTGTTCTACGCAAATGGCAAATATTTGATCTACGCATCTGGCACAAGTTTGTTCTATGCAACTGGCATTAGTTTGTTCTACGCAACTGGCAGAAATTTGTTTGACACAACTGGCACATGTTTGTTCTACCCAACTGGCACAAGTTTGTTCGACGCAACTGGTACAAGTTTGTTTAACGTAACTGGCACAAGTTTCTTTGACCCAACTGGCACAAGTTTGTTTGACGCAACTGGCACAACTTTGTTAGATGCAACCGGCACGAGTTTTTTCGACTCAATTGGTACAAGTTTGTTTGACGCAACTGGCACAAGTTTGTTTGACGCAAGAGGCACAAGTTTGTTTGACGCAACTGGAACAAGTTTGTTTAACGCAAATGGCACATGTTTTTTTTTACGCAACTGGCACAAGTTTTCTCGAAGCAACTGCCACAAGTTTGTTCGCCATATGTGGCACAAGTTTGTGCGACGCAACGGGCACAAGTTTGTTAGTCGCAAATGGCACAAGTTTGTTTGACGCAACTGGCACAAGTTTGTTCGACGCAACTGGCACAAGTTTGTTCAACGCAACTGGCACAAGTTTGTTTGACGCAACTGGCACAAGTTTGTTCTACGCAACTGGCACAAGTTTGTTCTATGCAACTGGCACTAGTTTGTTCTATGCAACTGGCATAAGTTTGTTTGACGCAACTGGTACAAGTTTGTTCTGCGCAACTGGCACAAGTTTGTTCGACGCAACTGGCACAAGTTTTTTCTACGCAACTCTTACTAGTTTGTTGTACACAACTGGCACAAGTTTGTTTGACGCAACTGGCACAAGTTTGTTCTACGCAAATGGCAAATGTTTGTTCTACGCATCTGGCACAAGTTTGTTCTATGCAACTGGCACTAGTGTGTTCTACGCAACTGGCAGAAATTTGTTTGACACAACTGGCACATGTTTGTTCTACCCAACTGGCACAAGTTTGTTCGACGCAACTGGTACAAGTTTGTTTAACGTAACTGGCACAAGTTTCTTTGACACAACTGGCACAAGTTTGTTTGACACAACTGGCACAAGTTTGTTCGACGCAACTGGCACAAGTTTGTTTGACGCAACTGGCAAAAGTTTGTTTGACGCAACTGGCACAAGTTTGTTCTTCGCAACATGCACAAGTTTGTTCTACGCAACTGGCTCAAGTTTGTTTGACGCAACTGGCAAAAGTTTGTTCTATGCAACTGGCACTAGTTTGTTTGATGCAACTGGCACAAGTTTGTTCGACGCAACTGGCCCAAGTTTGTTTGAAGCAACTGGCAAAAGTTTGTTAGACGCAACTGCCACAATTTCTTTGACGCAACTAGCACAAGTGTTTTCGACTAAATTGGCACAAGTTTGTTTGACAAAACTGGCACAAGTTTGTTTGACGCCACTGGCACAAGTTTGTTTGACGCAACTGGCACAAGTTTGTTCTACACAACTGGCACAAGTTTGTTCGACGCAACTCTACTAGTTTGTTGTACACAACTGGCACAAGTTTGTTTGACACAACTGGCACAAGTTTGTTCTACGCAAATGGCAAATGTTTGTTCTACGCATCTGGCACAAGTTTGTTCTATGCAACTGGCACTAGTGTGTTCTACGCAACTGGCAGAAATTTGTTTGACACAACTGGCACATGTTTGTTCTACCCAACTGTCACAAGTTTGTTCGACGCAACTGGAACAAGTTTCTTTAACGTAACTGGCACAAGTTTCTTTGAGCCAACAGGCACAAGTTTGTTTGACACAACTGGCACAAGTTTGTTCGACGCAACTGGCACAAGTTTGTTTGACGCAACTGGCACAAGTTTGTTCTACGCAACATGCACAAGTTTGTTCTATGCAACTGGCACAAGTTTGTTTGACGCAACTGGCACAAGTTTGTTCTATGCAACTGGCACTAGTTTGTTTGGTGCAACTGGCACAAGTTTGTTCGACGCAACTGGCCCAAGTTTGTTTGAAGCAACTGGCACAAGTTTGTTAGACGTAACTGCCACATTTTGTTCGACGCAACTGGCACAAGTTTTTTCTACTAAATTGGCACAAGTTTGTTTGACACAACTGGCACAAGTTTGTTTGACGCCACTGGCACAAGTTTGTTTGACGTAACTGTCACAAGTTTGTTCTACGCAACTGGCACAAGTTTGTTTGACGCAACGGGCACAAGTTTGTTTGACGCAACTGGCACAAGTTTGTTCTATGCAACTGGCACAAGTTTGTTCTACGCAACTGGCACAAGTTTTCTCGATGCAAGTGGCACAAGTTGTTTCGCCATAACTGGCACAAGTTTGTTCGACGCAACTGGCACAAGTTTGTTCGACGCAACTGGCACAAGTTTGTTTGACGCAACTGGGAAAAGTTTGTTTGACGCAACTGGCACAAGTTTGTTCGACGCAACTGGCACAAGTTTGTTTGACGCAACTGGCAAAAGTTTGTTTGACGCAACTGGCACAAGTTTGTTCTACGCAACATGCACAAGTTTGTTCTACGCAACTGGCACAAGTTTGTTTGACGCAACTGGCACAAGTTTGTTCTATGCAACTGGCACTAGTTTGTTTGATGCAACTGCCACAAGTTTGTTCGACGCAACTGGCCCAAGTTTGTTTGACGTAACTGCCACAAGTTTGTTCGACGCAACTGGCACAAGTTTTTTCGACTCAATTGGCACAAGTTTGTTTGACACAACTGGCACAAGTTTGTTTGACGCCACTGGAACAAATTTGTTTGACGTAACTGGCACAAGTTTGTTTGAAGCAACTGGCACAAGTTTGTTTGACGCAACTGGCAAAATGATGTTCTACGTAACTGGCACAAGTTTGTTCTATGCAACTGGCACAAGTTTGTTCTATGCAACTGGCACAAGTTTGTTCTATGCAACTGGCACAAGTTTGTTCGATGCAACTGGCACAAGTTTGTTCGACGCAACTGGCACAAGTTTGATCGACGCAACTGGCACAAGTTTGTTCGACGCAACTGGCACAAGTTTTTTCTACATAACTGGCACAAGTTTGTTCTATGCAACTGGAACAAGTTTGTTCTACGCAACTGGCACAAGTTTTCTCGACGCAAGTGGCACAAGTTGGTTCGAAGCAACTGGCACAAGCTTGTTTGACGCAACTGGCACAAGTTTGTTCAACACAACTGGCACAAGTTTGATCGACGAACTGGCACAAGTTTGTTTGACGCAATTGGCACAAGTTTGTTCTACTTAACTGGTACAAGTTTGTTCTATGCAACTGGCACTAGTTTGTTTTATGCAACTGGCATAAGTTTGTTTGACGCAACTGGCACAAGTTTGTTCTACAAACTAGCTCAAGTTTGTTCGACGCAACTGGCACAAGGTTGTTCTACGCAACTGGCACAAGTTTGTTCTACGCAACTGGCACAAGTTTGTTTGACGCAACTGGCACAAGGTTGTTCTACGCAACTGACACAAGTTTGTTGGATGCCACTGACACAAGTTTGTTCGACGAAACTGGCCCAAGTTTTTTTGACGCAACTGGCACAAGTTTGTTAGACACAACTGGCACAAGTTTGTTCGACGCAACTGGCACAAGTTTTTTCGACTCAATTGGCACAAGTTCGTTTTGCGCAACTGGAACAAGTTTGTTTGACGCAACTGACACAAGTTTGTTTGACGCAACTGGCACAAGTTTGTTTGATGCAACTGGCACAAGTTTGTTCGATGCAACTGGCACAAGTTTGTTTGACACAACTGGCCCAAGTTTGTTCTACATAACTGGCACAAGTTTGTTCTCTGCAACTGGCACAAGTTTGTTCTACGCAACTGGCACAAGTTTGTTCGACGCAACTGGCACAAGTTTGTTTGACGCAACTGGCACAAGTTTGTTTGACGCAACTGGCACAAGTTTGTTTGACGCAACTGGCACAAGGTTGTTCTATGCAACTGGCACAAGTTTGTTCTATGCAACATGCACAAGTTTGTTGTACACAACTGGCACAAGTTTGTTTGACACAACTGGCACAAGTTTGTTCTATGCAAATGGCAAAAGTTTGTTCTACGCATCTGGCACAAGTTTGTTCTATGCAACTAGCACTAGTTTGTTTGACGCAACTGGCACAAATTTGTTTGACGCAACTGTCACGTTATTTTTACCCAACAGGCACAAGTTTGTTCGACGCAACTGGCACAAGTTTGTTCTACACAACTGGCACAAGTTTGTTTGACACAAGTGGCACAAGTTTGTTCTAAGCACCTGGCACAAGTTTGTTCGACGGAACTGGTGCAAGTTTGTTCGACGCAACTGGCACAAGTTTGTTCGACACAACTGGCACAAATTTGTACGACGCAACTGGTACAAGTTTGTTTAACGTAACTGGCACAAGTTTGTTCGACCCAACTGGCACAAGTTTGTTTGACGCAACTGGCACAAGTTTGTTCTACGCAACTGGCACAAGTTTGTTCTATGCAACTGGCACTAGTTTGTTCTATGCAACTGGCATAAGTTTGTTTGACGCAACTGGTACAAGTTTGTTCTGCGCAACTGGCACAAGTTTGTTCGACGCAACTGGCACAAGTTTTTTCTACGCAACTCTTACTAGTTTGTTGTACACAACTGGCACAAGTTTGTTTGACGCAACTGGCACAAGTTTGTTCTACGCAAATGGCAAATGTTTGTTCTACGCATCTGGCACAAGTTTGTTCTATGCAACTGGCACTAGTGTGTTCTACGCAACTGGCAGAAATTTGTTTGACACAACTGGCACATGTTTGTTCTACCCAACTGGCACAAGTTTGTTCGACGCAACTGGTACAAGTTTGTTTAACGTAACTGGCACAAGTTTCTTTGACACAACTGGCACAAGTTTGTTTGACACAACTGGCACAAGTTTGTTCGACGCAACTGGCACAAGTTTGTTTGACGCAACTGGCAAAAGTTTGTTTGACGCAACTGGCACAAGTTTGTTCTTCGCAACATGCACAAGTTTGTTCTACGCAACTGGCTCAAGTTTGTTTGACGCAACTGGCAAAAGTTTGTTCTATGCAACTGGCACTAGTTTGTTTGATGCAACTGGCACAAGTTTGTTCGACGCAACTGGCCCAAGTTTGTTTGAAGCAACTGGCAAAAGTTTGTTAGACGCAACTGCCACAATTTCTTTGACGCAACTAGCACAAGTGTTTTCGACTAAATTGGCACAAGTTTGTTTGACAAAACTGGCACAAGTTTGTTTGACGCCACTGGCACAAGTTTGTTTGACGCAACTGGCACAAGTTTGTTCTACACAACTGGCACAAGTTTGTTCGACGCAACTCTACTAGTTTGTTGTACACAACTGGCACAAGTTTGTTTGACACAACTGGCACAAGTTTGTTCTACGCAAATGGCAAATGTTTGTTCTACGCATCTGGCACAAGTTTGTTCTATGCAACTGGCACTAGTGTGTTCTACGCAACTGGCAGAAATTTGTTTGACACAACTGGCACATGTTTGTTCTACCCAACTGTCACAAGTTTGTTCGACGCAACTGGAACAAGTTTCTTTAACGTAACTGGCACAAGTTTCTTTGAGCCAACAGGCACAAGTTTGTTTGACACAACTGGCACAAGTTTGTTCGACGCAACTGGCACAAGTTTGTTTGACGCAACTGGCACAAGTTTGTTCTACGCAACATGCACAAGTTTGTTCTATGCAACTGGCACAAGTTTGTTTGACGCAACTGGCACAAGTTTGTTCTATGCAACTGGCACTAGTTTGTTTGGTGCAACTGGCACAAGTTTGTTCGACGCAACTGGCCCAAGTTTGTTTGAAGCAACTGGCACAAGTTTGTTAGACGTAACTGCCACATTTTGTTCGACGCAACTGGCACAAGTTTTTTCTACTAAATTGGCACAAGTTTGTTTGACACAACTGGCACAAGTTTGTTTGACGCCACTGGCACAAGTTTGTTTGACGTAACTGTCACAAGTTTGTTCTACGCAACTGGCACAAGTTTGTTTGACGCAACGGGCACAAGTTTGTTTGACGCAACTGGCACAAGTTTGTTCTATGCAACTGGCACAAGTTTGTTCTACGCAACTGGCACAAGTTTTCTCGATGCAAGTGGCACAAGTTGTTTCGCCATAACTGGCACAAGTTTGTTCGACGCAACTGGCACAAGTTTGTTCGACGCAACTGGCACAAGTTTGTTTGACGCAACTGGGAAAAGTTTGTTTGACGCAACTGGCACAAGTTTGTTCGACGCAACTGGCACAAGTTTGTTTGACGCAACTGGCAAAAGTTTGTTTGACGCAACTGGCACAAGTTTGTTCTACGCAACATGCACAAGTTTGTTCTACGCAACTGTCACAAGTTTGTTTGACGCAACTGGCACAAGTTTGTTCTATGCAACTGGCACTAGTTTGTTTGATGCAACTGCCACAAGTTTGTTCGACGCAACTGGCCCAAGTTTGTTTGACGTAACTGCCACAAGTTTGTTCGACGCAACTGGCACAAGTTTTTTCGACTCAATTGGCACAAGTTTGTTTGACACAACTGGCACAAGTTTGTTTGACGCCACTGGAACAAGTTTGTTTGACGTAACTGGCACAAGTTTGTTTGAAGCAACTGGCACAAGTTTGTTTGACGCAACTGGCAAAATGATGTTCTACGTAACTGGCACAAGTTTGTTCTATGCAACTGGCACAAGTTTGTTCTATGCAACTGGCACAAGTTTGTTCTATGCAACTGGCACAAGTTTGTTCGATGCAACTGGCACAAGTTTGTTCGACGCAACTGGCACAAGTTTGATCGACGCAACTGGCACAAGTTTGTTCGACGCAACTGGCACAAGTTTTTTCTACATAACTGGCACAAGTTTGTTCTATGCAACTGGCACAAGTTTGTTCTACGCAACTGGCACAAGTTTTCTCGACGCAAGTGGCACAAGTTGGTTCGAAGCAACTGGCACAAGCTTGTTTGACGCAACTGGCACAAGTTTGTTCAACACAACTGGCACAAGTTTGATTGACGAACTGGCACAAGTTTGTTTGACGCAATTGGCACAAGTTTGTTCTACTTAACTGGTACAAGTTTGTTCTATGCAACTGGCACTAGTTTGTTTTACGCAACTGGCATAACTTTGTTTGACGCAACTGGCACAAGTTTGTTCTACAAACTAGCACAAGTTTGTTCGATGCAACTGGCACAAGTTTGTTCTACGCAACTGGCACAAGTTTGTTCTACGCAACTGGCACAAGTTTGTTTGACGCAACTGGCACAAGGTTGTTCTACGCAACTGACACAAGTTTGTTGGATGCCACTGACACAAGTTTGTTCGACGAAACTGGCCCAAGTTTTTTTGACGCAACTGGCACAAGTTTGTTAGACGCAACTAGCATAAGTTTGTTCGACGTAAATGGCACAAGTTTTTTCGACTCAATTGGCACAAGTTCGTTTTGCGCAACTGGAACAAGTTTGTTTGACGCAACTGACACAAGTTTGTTTGACGCAACTGGCACAAGTTTGTTTGATGCAACTGGCACAAGTTTGTTCGACGCAACTGGCACAAGTTTGTTTGACACAACTGGCACAAGTTTGTTCTACATAACTGGCACAAGTTTGTTCTATGCAACTGGCACAAGTTTGTTCTACGCAACTGGCACAAGTTTGTTCGACGCAACTGGCACAAGTTTGTTTGACGCAACTGGCACAAGTTTGTTTGACGCAACTGGCACAAGTTTGTTTGACGCAACTGGCACAAGGTTGTTCTATGCAACTGGCACAAGTTTGTTCTATGCAACATGCACAAGTTTGTTGTACACAACTGGCACAAGTTTGTTTGACACAACTGGCACAAGTTTGTTCTATGCAAATGGCAAAAGTTTGTTCTACGCATCTGGCACAAGTTTGTTCTATGCAACTAGCACTAGTTTGTTTGACGCAACAGGCACAAATTTGTTTGACGCAACTTTCACGTTTGTTTTACCCAACAGGCACAAGTTTGTTCGACGCAACTGGCACAAGTTTGTTCTACACAACTGGCACAAGTTTGTTTGACACAAGTGGCACAAGTTTGTTCTAAGCACCTGGCACAAGTTTGTTCGACGGAACTGGTGCAAGTTTGTTCGACGCAACTGGCACAAGTTTGTTCGACACAACTGGCACAAATTTGTACGACGCAACTGGTACAAGTTTGTTTAACGTAACTGGCACAAGTTTGTTCGACCCAACTGGCACAAGTTTGTTTGACACAACTGGCACAAGTTTGTTCAACGCAACTGGTACAAGTTTGTTTGACGCAACTGGTACAAGTTTGTTTAACACAACTGGCACAAGGGTGTTCTACTCAACATGTACAAGTTTGTTCTACGCAACTGGCACAAGTTTGTTTAACGCAACTGGCACAAGTTTGTTCTATGCAACTGGCATTAGTTTGTTCGATACAACTGGCACAAGTTTGTTCGACGCAACTGGCACAAGTTTGTTTGACGCAACTGGCACAAGTTTGTTAGACGCAACTTGCACAAGTTTGTTCAACGCAACTGGCACAAGTTTTTTCGAAACAATTGGCACAAGTTTGTGTGACGCAACTAGCACAAGTTTGTTTGACGCAACTGGCACAAGGTTTGTTTGACGCAACTGGCACAAGTTTGTTTGACGCAACTGGCACAAGTTTGTTTGACGCAACTGGGACAAGTTTGTCTGACGCAACTGGCACAAGTTTGTTCGCCTTAACTGGCACAAGTTTGTTCGACGCAACTGGCACAAGTTTGTTCGGCGCAACTGGCACAAATTTGTTTGACGCAACTGGCACAAGTTTCTTCGACGCAACTGGCACAAGTTTGTTCGACGCAACTGGCACAAGTTTGTTTGATGCAATTGGCACAAGTTTGTTCTACTCAACTGGCACAAGTTTGTTCTATGCAACTGGCACTGGTTTGTTTTACACAACTGGCATAAGTTTGTTTGACGCAACTGGCACTAGTTTGTTCTACCAACTAGCACAAGTTTGTTCGACGCAACTGGCACAAGTTTGTTTGACGCAACTGGCACAAGTTTGTTCTACGCAACTGGCACAAGTTTGTTCTATGCAACTGGCACTAATTTGTTCTATGCAACTGGCATAAGTTTGTTAGACGCAACTGGTACAAGTTTGTTCTACACAACTGGCACAAGTTTGTTCGACGCAACTCTACTAGTTTGTTGTACACAACTGGCACAAGTTTGTTTGACGCAACTGGCACAAGTTTGTTCTACGCAAATGGCAAATGTTTGTTCTACGCATCTGGCACAAGTTTGTTCTATGCAACTGGCACTAGTGTGTTCTATGCAACTGGCAGAAATTTGTTTGACACAACTGGCACATGTTTGTTCTACACAATTGTCACAAGTTTGTTCGACGCAACTGGAACAAGTTTCTTTAACGTAACTGGCACAAGTTTCTTTGACCCAACAGGCACAAGTTTGTTTGACACAACTGGCACAAGTTTGTTCGACGCAACTAGCACAAGTTTGTTTGACGCAACTGGCACAAGTTTGTTCTACGCAAAATACACAAGTTTGTTCTACGCAACTGGCACAAGTTTGTTTGACGCAACTGGCACAAGTTTGTTCTATGCAACTGGCACTAGTTTGTTTGATGCAACTGGCACAAGTTTGTTCGACGCAACTGGCACAAGTTTGTTTGAAGCAACTGGCACAAGTTTGTTAGACGTAACTGCCACATTTTGTTCGACGCAACTGGCACAAGTTTTTTCGACTAAATTGGCACAAGTTTGTTTGACACAACTGGCACAAGTTTGTTTGACGCCACTGGCACAAGTTTGTTTGACGTAACTGTCACAAGTTTGTTCTACGCAACTGGCACAAGTTTGTTTGACGCAACGGGCACAAGTTTGTTTGACGCAACTGGCACAAGTTTGTTCTATGCAACTGGCACAAGTTTGTTCTACGCAACTGGCATAAGTTTTCTCGATGCAAGTGGCACAAGTTGGTTTGCCGTAACTGGCACAAGTTTGTTCGACGCAACTGGCACAAGTTTGTTCGACGCAACTGGCACAGGTTTGTTTGACGCAACTGGCAAAAGTTTGTTTGAAGCAACTGGCACAAGTTTGTTCAACGCA
Organism: Macrobrachium rosenbergii; assembly: GCA_039081455.1. NCBI lineage: Eukaryota > Metazoa > Arthropoda > Malacostraca > Decapoda > Palaemonidae > Macrobrachium > Macrobrachium rosenbergii. Next base: position 79,296 of record JANJGK010000240.1, on the reverse strand, counting down.
ACTGGCACAAGTTTGTTTGACGCAACTGGCAAAAGTTTGTTTGACGAAACTGGCACAAGTTTGTTCTACGAAACATGCACAAGTTTGTTCTACGCAACTGGCAAAAGTTTGTTTGACGCAACTGGTACAAGTTTGTTCTATGCAACTGGCACTAGTTTGTTTGATGCAACTGGCACAAGTTTCTTTGACCCAACTGGCACAAGTTTGTTTGACACAACTGGCACAAGTTTGTTCGACGCAACTGGCACAAGTTTGTTTGAAGCAACTGGCAAAAGTTTGTTTGACGCAACTGGCACAAGTTTCTTCTACGCAACATGCACAAGTTTGTTCTACGCAACTGGCACAAGTTTGTTTGACGCAACTGGCACAAGTTTGTTCTATGCAACTGGCACTAGTTTCTTTGATGCAACTGGCACAAGTTTTTTCGACGCAACTGGCCCAAGTTTGTTTGAAGCAACTGGCACAAGTTTGTTAGACGCAACTGCCACAATTTGTTCGACGCAACTGGCACAAGTTTTTCGACTAAATTGGCATAAGTTTGTTTGACACAACTGGCACATGTTTGTTTCACGCCACTGGCACAAGTTTGTTTGACGTAACTGGCACAAGTTTGTTCTACGCAACTGGCACAAGTTTGTTTGACGCAACTGGCACAAGTTTGTTCTATGCAACTGGCACAAGTTTGTTCTATGCAACTGGCACAAGTTTGTTCTACGCAACTGGCACAAGTTTTCTCAATGCAAGTGGCACAAGTTGGTTCGCCGTAACTGGCACAAGTTTGTTCGACGCAACTGGCACAAGTTTGTTCGACGCAACTGGCACAAGTTTGTTTGACGCAACTGGCAAAAGTTTGTTTGACGCAACTGGCACAAGTTTGTTCGACGCAACTGGCACAAGTTCGTTTGACGCAACTGGCAAAAGTTTGTTTGACGCAACTGGCACAAGTTTGTTCTACGCAACATGCACAAGTTTGTTCTACGCAACTGGCACAAGTTTGTTTGACGCAACTGGCACAAGTTTGTTCTACACAACTGGCACAAGTTTGTTTGACACAAGTGGCACAAGTTTGTTCTAAGCACCTGGCACAAGTTTGTTCGACGGAACTGGTGCAAGTTTGTTCGACGCAACTGGCACAAGTTTGTTCGACACAACTGGCACAAATTTGTACGACGCAACTGGTACAAGTTTGTTTAACGTAACTGGCACAAGTTTGTTCGACCCAACTGGCACAAGTTTGTTTGACACAACTGGCACAAGTTTGTTCAACGCAACTGGTACAAGTTTGTTTGACACAACTGGCACAAGTTTGTTTAACACAACTGGCACAAGGGTGTTCTACTCAACATGTACAAGTTTGTTCTACGCAACTGGCACAAGTTTGTTTAACGCAACTGGCACAAGTTTGTTCTATGCAACTGGCATTAGTTTGTTCGATACAACTGGCACAAGTTTGTTCGACGCAACTGGCACAAGTTTGTTTGACGCAACTGGCACAAGTTTGTTAGACGCAACTTGCACAAGTTTGTTCAACGCAACTGGCACAAGTTTTTTCGAAACAATTGGCACAAGTTTGTGTGACGCAACTAGCACAAGTTTGTTTGACGCAACTGGCACAAGGTTTGTTTGACGCAACTGGCACAAGTTTGTGTGACGCAACTGGCACAAGTTTGTTTGACGCAACTGGGACAAGTTTGTCTGACGCAACTGGCACAAGTTTGTTCGCCTTAACTGGCACAAGTTTGTTCGACGCAACTGGCACAAGTTTGTTCGGCGCAACTGGCACAAATTTGTTTGACGCAACTGGCACAAGTTTCTTCGACGCAACTGGCACAAGTTTGTTCGACGCAACTGGCACAAGTTTGTTTGATGCAATTGGCACAAGTTTGTTCTACTCAACTGGCACAAGTTTGTTCTATGCAACTGGCACTGGTTTGTTTTACACAACTGGCATAAGTTTGTTTGACGCAACTGGCACTAGTTTGTTCTACCAACTAGCACAAGTTTGTTCGACGCAACTGGCACAAGTTTGTTCGACGCAACTGGCACAAGTTTGTTTGACGCAACTGGCACAAGTTTGTTCTACGCAACTGGCACAAGTTTGTTCTATGCAACTGGCACTAATTTGTTCTATGCAACTGGCATAAGTTTGTTAGACGCAACTGGTACAAGTTTGTTCTACACAACTGGCACAAGTTTGTTCGACGCAACTCTACTAGTTTGTTGTACACAACTGGCACAAGTTTGTTTGACGCAACTGGCACAAGTTTGTTCTACGCAAATGGCAAATGTTTGTTCTACGCATCTGGCACAAGTTTGTTCTATGCAACTGGCACTAGTGTGTTCTATGCAACTGGCAGAAATTTGTTTGACACAACTGGCACATGTTTGTTCTACACAATTGTCACAAGTTTGTTCGACGCAACTGGAACAAGTTTCTTTAACGTAACTGGCACAAGTTTCTTTGACCCAACAGGCACAAGTTTGTTTGACACAACTGGCACAAGTTTGTTCGACGCAACTAGCACAAGTTTGTTTGACGCAACTGGCACAAGTTTGTTCTACGCAAAATACACAAGTTTGTTCTACGCAACTGGCACAAGTTTGTTTGACGCAACTGGCACAAGTTTGTTCTATGCAACTGGCACTAGTTTGTTTGATGCAACTGGCACAAGTTTGTTCGACGCAACTGGCACAAGTTTGTTTGAAGCAACTGGCACAAGTTTGTTAGACGTAACTGCCACATTTTGTTCGACGCAACTGGCACAAGTTTTTTCGACTAAATTGGCACAAGTTTGTTTGACACAACTGGCACAAGTTTGTTTGACGCCACTGGCACAAGTTTGTTTGACGTAACTGTCACAAGTTTGTTCTACGCAACTGGCACAAGTTTGTTTGACGCAACGGGCACAAGTTTGTTTGACGCAACTGGCACAAGTTTGTTCTATGCAACTGGCACAAGTTTGTTCTACGCAACTGGCATAAGTTTTCTCGATGCAAGTGGCACAAGTTGGTTTGCCGTAACTGGCACAAGTTTGTTCGACGCAACTGGCACAAGTTTGTTCGACGCAACTGGCACAGGTTTGTTTGACGCAACTGGCAAAAGTTTGTTTGAAGCAACTGGCACAAGTTTGTTCAACGCAACTGGCACAAGTTTGTTTGACGCAACTGGCAAAAGTTTGTTTGACGAAACTGGCACAAGTTTGTTCTACGAAACATGCACAAGTTTGTTCTACGCAACTGGCAAAAGTTTGTTTGACGCAACTGGTACAAGTTTGTTCTATGCAACTGGCACTAGTTTGTTTGATGCAACTGGCACAAGTTTCTTTGACCCAACTGGCACAAGTTTGTTTGACACAACTGGCACAAGTTTGTTCGACGCAACTGGCACAAGTTTGTTTGAAGCAACTGGCAAAAGTTTGTTTGACGCAACTGGCACAAGTTTCTTCTACGCAACATGCACAAGTTTGTTCTACGCAACTGGCACAAGTTTGTTTGACGCAACTGGCACAAGTTTGTTCTATGCAACTGGCACTAGTTTCTTTGATGCAACTGGCACAAGTTTGTTCGACGCAACTGGCCCAAGTTTGTTTGAAGCAACTGGCACAAGTTTGTTAGACGCAACTGCCACAATTTGTTCGACGCAACTGGCACAAGTTTTTCGACTAAATTGGCATAAGTTTGTTTGACACAACTGGCACATGTTTGTTTCACGCCACTGGCACAAGTTTGTTTGACGTAACTGGCACAAGTTTGTTCTACGCAACTGGCACAAGTTTGTTTGACGCAACTGGCACAAGTTTGTTCTATGCAACTGGCACAAGTTTGTTCTATGCAACTGGCACAAGTTTGTTCTACGCAACTGGCACAAGTTTTCTCAATGCAAGTGGCACAAGTTTTCTCAATGCAAGTGGCACAAGTTTGTTCGACGCAACTGGCACAAGTTTGTTCGACGCAACTGGCACAAGTTTGTTTGACGCAACTGGCAAAAGTTTGTTTGACGCAACTGGCACAAGTTTGTTCGACGCAACTGGCACAAGTTCATTTGACGCAACTGGCAAAAGTTTGTTTGACGCAACTGGCACAAGTTTGTTCTACGCAACATGCACAAGTTTGTTCTACGCAACTGGCACAAGTTTGTTTGACGCAACTGGCACAAGTTTGTTCTATGCAACTGGCACTAGTTTGTTTGATGCAACTGCCACAAGTTTGTTTGACGCAACTGGCCCAAGTTTGTTTGACGTAACTGCCACAAGTTTGTTCGACGCAACTGGCACAAGTTTTTTCGACTCAATTGCCACAGGTTTGTTTGACACAACTGGCACAAGTTTGTTTGACGCCACTGGAACAAGTTTGTTTGACGTAACTGGCACAAGTTTGTTTGAAGCAACTGGCACAAGTTTGTTTGACGCAACTGGCACAAGGTTGTTCTACGTAACTGGCACAAGTTTGTTCTATGCAACTGGCACAAGTTTGTTCTACGCAACTGGCACAAGTTTGTTCTATGCAACTGGCACAAGTTTGTTCGATGCAACTGGCACAAGTTTGTTCGACGCAACTGGCACAAGTTTGATCGACGCAACTGGCACAAGTTTGTTCGACGCAACTGGCACAAGTTTTTTCTACATAACTGGCACAAGTTTGTTCTATGCAACTGGCACAAGTTTGTTCTACGCAACTGGCACAAGTTCGTTTGACGCAACTGGCACAAGGTTCATCTACGCAACTGGCACAAGTTTCTTTGACGCAACTGGCACAAGTTTGTTCTACGCAACTGGCACAAGTTTGTTTGACGCAACTGGCACAAGTTTGTTTGACGCAACTGGCACAAGTTTGTTTGACGCAACTGGCACAAGTTTCTTTGAAGCAACTGGCACAAGTTTGTTCGGCGCAACTGGCAGAAGTTTGTTTGACAAAACTGGCACAAGTTTGTTTGACGCAACTGGCACAAGTTTGTTTGACGCAACTGGCAAAAGTTTGTTTGACGCAACTGGCACAAGTTTGTTAGACGCAACTGGCACTAGTTTGTTCGACGTAACAGGCACAAGTTTTTTCGACGCAACTGGTACAAGTTAGTTTGACGCAACTGGCACAAGTTTTTTTGATGCAAGAGGCACAAGTTTGTTTGACGCAACTGGCACAAGTTTGTTTGACGCAACCGGCACAAGTTTTTTTTTACGCAACTGGCACAAGTTTTCTCGAAGCAACTGGCACAAGTTTGTTCGCCATATCTGGCACAAGTTTGTTCGACGCAACTGGCACAAGTTTGTTCGACGCAAATGGCACAAGTTTGTTTGACGCAACTGGCACAAGTTTCTTCGACGCAACTGGCACAAGTTTGTTCGACGCAACTGGCACAAGTTTGTTTGACGCAACTGGCACAAGTTTGTTCTACGCAACTGGCACAAGTTTGTTTTATGCAACTGGCACTAGTTTGTTCTATGCAACTGGCATAAGTTTGTTTGACGCAACTGGTACAAGTTTGTTCTACGCAACTGGCACAAGTTTGTTCGACGCAACTGGCACAAGTTTGTTCTACGCAACTCTTACTAGTTTGTTGTACACAACTGGCACAAGTTTTTTTGACACAACTGGCACAAGTGTGTTCTACGCAAATGGCAAATGTTTGTTCTACGTATCTGGCACAAGTTTGTTCTATGCAACTGGCACTAGTGTGTTCTACGCAACTGGCACAAATTTGTTTGACACAACTGGCACATGTTTGTTCTACCCAACTGGCACAAGTTTGTTCGACGCAACTGGCACAAGTTTGTTGTACACAACTGGCACAAGTTTGTTTGACACAACTGGCACAAGTTCGTTCTAAGCAACTGGCACAAGTTTGTTCGACGGAACTGACCCAAGTTTGTTCGACGCAACTGGCACACGTTTATTCGACGCAACTGGCGCAAGTTTGTTCAACGCAACTAGAACAAGTTTGTTTAACGTAACTGGCACAAGTTTGTTCGACACAACTGGCACAAGTTCGTTTGACACAACTGGCACAAGTTTGTTTGACGCAACTGGCACAAGGTTGTTCTACGCAACATGTACAAGTTTGTTCTACGCAACTGGCACAAGTTTTTTTGATGCAACTGGCACAAGTTTGTTCTATGCAACTGGCACTAGTTTGTTCGATGCCAGTGGCACAAGTTTGTTCGACGCAACTGGCACCAGTTTGTTTGACGCAACTGGCACAAGTTTGTTAGACGCAACTGGCACAAGTTTGTTCAACGCAACTGGCACAAGTTTTTTTTAATCAATTGGCACAAGTTTGTTTGACGCAACTGGCACAAGTTTGTTTGACGCAACTGGCACAAGTTTGTTTGACGCAACTGGCACAAGTTTATTTGACGCAACTGGCACAACTTTTCTCGACGCTACTGGCACAAGTTTGTTCGCCGTAACTGGCACAAGTTTGTTTGACGCAACTGGCACAAGTTTATTTGACGCAACTGGCACAAGTTTTCTCGACGCAAGTGGCACAAGTTGGTTCGCCGTAACTGGCACAAGTTTGTTCGACGCAACTGGCACAAGTTTGTTCGACGCAACTGGCACAAGTTTGTTTGACGCAACTGGCACAAGTTTCTTCGACGCAACTGGCACAAGTTTGTTCGACGAACTGGCACAAGTTTGATTGACGCAAGTGGCACAAGTTTGTTCTACTCAACTGGCACAAGTTTGTTCTATGCAACTGGCACTAGTTTGTTTTACGCAACTGGCATAAGTTTGTTCTACAAACTAGCACAAGTTTGTTCGACGCAACTGGCACAAGGTTGTTCTACGCAACTGGCACAAGTTTGTTTTACGCAACTGGCACAAGTTTGTTTCACGCAACTGGCACAAGGTTGTTCTACGCAACTGGCACAAGTTTGTCAGACGCAACTGGCACAAGTTTGTTGACGCAACTGGCACAATTTTTTTCGACTCAATTGGCACAAGTTTGTTTGACGCAACTGGAACAAGTTTGTTTGATGCAACTGGCACAAGTTTGTTTGACGCAACTGGCACAAGTTTGTTTGACGCAACTGGCACAAGTTTATTTGACGCAACTGGCACAAGTTTTCTTGACGAAACTGACACAAGTTTGTTCGCCGTAACTGGCACAAGTTTGTTTGACGTAACTGGCACAAGTTTGTTTGACGCAACTGGCACAAGTTTGTTCTACATAACTGGCACAAGTTTGTTCTATGCAACTGGCACAAATTTGTTCTACGCAACTGGCACAAGTTTGTTCTACGCATCTGGCACAAGTTTGTTCTATGCAACTGGCACTAGTTTGTTCTACGCAACTGGCACAAGTTTGTTTGACGCAAGTGGCACAAATTTGTTCTACCCAATTGACACAAGTTTGTTCGACGCAACTGGCACAAGTTTGTTCTACGCAACTGACACAAGTTTGTTTGAGACAATTGGCAGAAGTTTGTTGAACGTAACTGGCACAAGTTTGTTCGACGCAACTGGCGCAAGTTTGTTCGACACAACTGGCACAAGTTTGTTCGACGCAACTGACAAAAGTTTGTTCGATGCAACTAGCACAAGTTTGTTTAACGCAACAGGCACAAGTTTGTTCGACCCAACTGGCACAAGTTTGTTTGACGCAACTGGCACAAGTTTGTTTGACGCAACTGGCACAAGTTTGTTTGACGCAACTGGCACAAGTTTCTTCTACTCAACTAACACAAGTTTGTTCTACGCAAATGGCACAAGTTTGTTTGACGCAACTGGCACAAGTTTCTTCGACGCAACTTGCACAAGTTTGTTAGACGCAACTGGCACAAGTTTGTTCGACGTAACAGGCACAAGTTTTTTCTACTCAATTGGTACAAGTTTGTTTGACGCAACTGGCACAAGTTTGTTTCACGCAAGAGGCACAAGTTTGTTTGACGCAACTGGCACAAGTTTGTTTGACGCAACTGGCACAAGTTTTTTTTGACGCAACTGGCACAAGTTTTCTAGACGCAACCGGCACAAGTTTGTTCGCCATATCTGGCACAAGTTTGTTCGACGCAACTGGCACAAGTTTGTTCGACGCAACTGGCACATGTTTGTTTGACGCAACTGGCACAGGTTTCTTCGACACAACTGGCACAAGTTTGTTCGACGCAACTGGCACAATTTTGTTCTATGCAACTGGCACAAGTTTGTTCTATGCAACTGGCACTAGTTTGTTCTATGGAACTGGCATAAGTTTGTTTGACGCAATTGGCACAAGTTTGTTCTACGCAACTGGCACAAGTTTGTTCTATGCATCTGGCACAAGTTTGTTTGACGCAACTGGTAGAAGTTTGTTGGACGCAACTCTCACAAGTTTGTTCGAACCAACTGGCACAAGTTTGTTTTACACAACTGGCACAAGTTTGTTCGACGCAACTGGCACAAGTTTGTTTTGACGCAACTGGCACAAGTTTGTTCTACCCAACTGACGCAAGTTTGTTCTATGCAACTGACACAAGTTTGTTTGACAAACTGGCAGAAGTTTGTTCAACGCAACTGGCACAAGTTTGTTTGACGCAACTGGCACAAGTTTGTTCGACGCAACTGGCACAAGTTTGTTCGATGCAACTGACACAAGTTTGTTTGACACAACTGGCAGAAGTTTGTTCAACGCAACTGGCACAAGTTTGTTTGACGCAACTGGCGCAAGTTTGTTCGACGCAACTGGCACAAGTTTGTTCGATGCAACTGGCACAAGTTTGTTCGATGCAACTGGCACAAGTTTGTTTAACGCAACTGGCACAATTTTGTTCGACCCAACTGGCACAAGTTTGTTTGACGCAACTGGCACAAGTTTGTTTAACGCAACTGGCACAAGCTTTTTTGACACAACTATCACAAGTTTGTTTGACGCAACTGGCACAAGGTTGTTCTACGAAACTGGCAAAAGTTTGTTCTACGCAACTGGCACAAGTTTGTTTGACGCAACTGGCACAAGTTTGTTTGATGCAACTGGCAGAAGTTTGTTTGACGCAACTGGCACAAGTTTGTTCGGCGCAACTGGCCCAAGTTTGTTTGAAGCAACTAGCACAAGTTTGTTCTACGCAACTGGTACAAGTTTGTTCTACATAACTGGCACAAGTTTGTTCTACGCAACTGGCACAAGTTTGTTCTACGCAACCGGCACAAGTTTGTTTGACACAACTGGCACAAGTTTGTTCTACGCAACTGGCAAAAGTTTGTTCTACGCAACTGGCACAAGTTTGTTCGACGCAACTGGCACAAGTTTGTTTGACGCAACTGGCACAAGTTTGTTTGACACAACTGGCACAGTTTGTTCTACGCAACTGGCACAAGTTTGTTTGAAGCAACTGGCACAAGCTTGTTCTCTACAACTGGCACAAGTTTGTTCAATGCAAATGGCACAAGTTTGTTCGACGCAACTGGCACAAGTTTGTTTAACGCAACTTGCACAAGTTTATTCAACCCAACTGGCAAAAGTTTGTTTGACGCAACTGGCACAAGTTTTTTTGACGCATCTGGCACAAGTTTGTTTGACGCAACTGGCACAAGGTTGTTTGACGCAACTGGCACAAGGTTGTTCTACACAAATGGCACAAGTTCTTTCTATGCAACTGACACAAGTTTGTTTGACGCAACTGGCACAAGTTTGTTCTACGTAACTGGCACAAGTTTGTTTGACACAACTGGCACAAGGTTGTTCTACACTAATGGCACAAGTTTGTTCGACGCAACTGGCCCAAGTTTGTTTGACGCAACTGGCACAAGTTTGTTTGACAAAACTGGCACAAGTTTGTTCTACACAACTGGCACAAGTTTCTTTGACGCAACTGGCACAAGTTTGTACGACGCAACTAGCACAAGTTTGTTCGACGCAACTGGCACAAGTTTGTTCTATGCAACTTGTACAAATTTGTTCTACGCAATTGGCACAAGTTTGTTTGACGCAACTGACACATGTTTGTTTGACGCAACTGGCACAAGTTTGTTTGACGCAACTGGCACAAGGTTGTTTGATGCAACTGGCACAGAGGTTATTCTACACAACTGGCACAAGTTTGTTCTATGCAACTGGCACAAGTTTGTTTGACGCAACTGGCACAAGTTTGTTCTATGCAACTGGCACAAGTTTCTTCGACACAACTGGCACAAGTTTGTTCGACGCAACTGGCCTAAGTTTGTTTGACGCAACTGGCACAAGTTTGTTTGACACAACTGGCACAAGTTTGTTCTACGCAACTGGCACAAGTTTGTTCGACGAAACTGGCACAAGATTGTTCGACGCAACTGGCACAAGTTTGTTCGGCGCAACTGGCACAAGTTTGTTCTTCGCAACTGGCACAAGTTTGTTCTACGCAACTGGCACAAGTTTGTTCTACGCAACTGGCACAAGTTTGTTCTACGCAACTGGCACAAGTTTGTTCTACGCAACTGGCACAAGTTTGTCTGACACAACTGGCACAAGTTTGTTCTACGTAACTGGCACAAGTTTGTTCTACGCAACTGCCACAAGTTTGTTCGACGCAACTTGCACAAGTTTGTTTTATGCAACTGGCACAAGTTTGTTTGACACAACTGGCACAAGTTTGTTCGACGCAATTGGCACAAGTTTGTCCGACGCAACTTGCACAAGTGTGTTCGACGCAACTGGCACAAGTTTGTTTGATGCAACTGGCACAAGTTAGTTCTATGCAACTGGCACAAGTTTGTTTGAAGCAACTGGCGCAAGTCTGTTTGACTTAACTGGCACAAGTTTGTTCTGCGCAACTGGCACAAGTTTGTTCAATGCAACTGGCGCCAGTTTGTTCGATGCAACTGGCACAAGTTTGTTCTACGCAACTGGCTCAAGTTTGTTCTACGCAACTGGCACAAGTTTGTTTGACGCAACTGGCACAAGTTTGTCCTACGCATCTGGCACAAGTTTGTTTGACACAACTGGCACAAGTTTGTTCTACGCAACTGGCACAAGTTTGTTCTAAGCAACTGGCACAAGTTTGTTTGACGCAACAGGCCCAAGTTTGTTTGACGAAACTGGCAAAAGTTTGTTTGAAACAACTGGCACAAGTTTTTTCTACGCAACTGTCACAAGTTTGTTCGACGCAACTGGCACAAGTTTGTCCAACACAACTGGCACAAGTTTGTTCGATGCAACTGGCACAAGTCTGTTCGACGCAACTGGCACAAGTTTGTTCTAAGCAACTGGCACAAGTTTGTTCGACGCAACTGGCACAGGTTTGTTTGACGCAATTGGCACAAGTTTGTTCTTCGCAACTGGCACAAGTTTGTTCTATGCAACTGGCCTAAGTTTGTTCTACGCAACTGGCACAAGTTTGTTCTATGCAACTGGAAGAAGTTTGTTTGACGCAACTCGCACAAGTTTGTTCTACGCAACTGGCACAAGTTTGTTCAACGCAACAGTCACAGGTCTGTTAGACGCAACTGGCACAAGTTTGTTCTACTCAACTGGCTCAAGTTTGATCTACGCAACTGGCACAAGTTTGTTTGACGCAACTGGCACAAGTTTGTTTGACGCAACTGGCACAAGTTTGTTCTATGCAACTGGCCCAAGTTTGTTTGACGCAACTAGCACAAGTTTGTTCTTCGCAACTGGCACAAGTTTGTTCTACGTAACTGGCACAAGTTTATTCAATGCAACTGGCACAAGTTTGTTCTACGCAACCGGCACAAGTTTGTTTGACACAACTGGCACAAGTTTGTTCTACGCAACTGGCAAAAGTTTGTTCTACGCAACTGGCACAAGTTTGTTCGACGCAAGTGGCACAAGTTTGTTCTATGCAACTGGCACAAGTTTGTTCGATGCAAATGGCACAAGTTTGTTCTACGCAACGGGCACAAGTTTGTTCGATGCAACTGGCACAAGTTTGTTTGACGCAACTGGCACAAGCTGGTTCGACACAACTGGCACAAGATTGTTCGATGCAAATGGCACAAGTTTGTTCGACGCAACTGGCACAAGTTTGTTTAACGCAACTGGCACAAGTTTATTCGACCCAACTGGCAAAAGTTTGTTTGACGCAACTGGCACAAGTTTTTTTGACGCAACTGGCACAAGTTTGTTTGACGCAACTGGCACAAGGTTGTTTGACGCAACTGGCACAAGGTTGTTCTACACAACTGGCACAAGATTGTTCTATGCAACTGACACAAGTTTGTTTGACGCAACTGGCACAAGTTTGTTCTACGCAACTGGCACAAGTTTTTTTGACGAAACTGGCACAAGTTTGTTCGACGCAACTGGCCCAAGTTTATTTGACGCAACTGGCACAAGTTTGTTTGACAAAACTGGCACAAGTTTGTTCTACACAACTGGCACAAGTTTGTTCGACGAGACTGGCACAAGTTTGTTCGACGCAACTGGCACTAGTTTGTTCGACGCAACTTGCACAAGTTTGTTTGAAGCAACTGGCACAAGTCTGTTCGACGCAACTGGCACAAGTTTGTTCGCCCCTCGAGTAGGACGCCTTGACGAGGTGAGGGGCTAAGGGACCCTGGCCTTTGGGCCCAGGTCCTGACAAATCATCCTACATAGTTTTTGGTTTAAATGGCGTGGACATTTCCACATTCGCAAAATTTTACTGCTTAGGTGAGTCTGAGAAGGGATCGTTTTTTGGAAGGGGTTCACATTCGAAGCTAATTGTGGGAGTTGTGGTGGTTGAGTCACCACCCGAGATAGTTTGGACCTAAGAGATGGTGATGGGATTTTTCCCACTGCTATCTTGAGGGCGGAACCATCTCTGGGGATCAGCCCATCGGAATCCAGGGGGGGCTGGTTTTTGGAGGTGGGACTCCTGGCTTTTGTCCGGAAGCCCACGAGTACGGTTGGAGTGGGGAGTCAGTCCCCATTAGTGGGGGCAGAACTCCCAGCAGGCGGATTGGCTTATATCTGGGCCACTGCAAGCGTACTGGTGCTATCCTGAAAGGGTAGGGTATGGGGTGGACTGTTGGGAGTCAACTCTCACTTGTGCCATTGGTGGAGAATGCGAATACCTGACTGATCTACGATACTTTCTTGATATGACCAAGCAGTTTTGGGTGGGTGGATGAACCAGTTTGTGTGTGGTGGTCTGATGTGTGCATGCTTGGCATCTTGGGGTCTCTTTGTGGGCTTTGGGAGTGTGTTGGGGTGGGGAAGCTGAGCAGTAGAGCTGCCCAGTTTGTCCTTTTTGATATGCTGTCGGGGTCTCTGCGGGGGGCTCTTGGGTGTCGGGTGTGCACTTTTTGGACCTTTGCATGTGGACTAGTTTAAACTTATGGATTTGGTTTTTAGTTCTCCCTCCCCTGGATCCGACGACTTAACGGCACTGGCAACGACTTCTGGCGTGAACATGGATACGGGCTTGGCTGTTGGACAGAACCAAACACTGAGACACCAGGGTGTTAATAAATCTGGTGGATTTGATTCAAATAATAGGGTCCTTTATTGCACTAATGTAAACTTATCATTAGATTACGAATGTTTATACAGTGTAGTGAAGCAATTCGGCAAAGTGGAGAGAATTAAATTAGTTCTAGAAAAAGATAAGCAGTCATTTTGTGCTTTTATCAAATTTTCCTCTCCCTTGGAAGCTAGTGAGGCACAACAAAGACTCCATGGCCACATTCTAAATGACTCAGTTGTCAGCACGAAAGTGTTTTCAGTGAAAAACTTGAATGATGAGCCATTTGACTTTGTTCCAAAGGCTGAAGAACATGGACCAGTCCCATGTACCAGAGCTCTTCCTCCCCCTCTATGGCATGTTGCTATCTACAAGGAGGGAGGGAAAAATTTGATAAAAGCTGCTGACTGCATTGAGAGCAAGGTTGGTTCCATTCCCATTGGAAATTTGAAACGGTATGGAAAGAATCTTCTAATAAAAGCTGGAAATGAGACTCAAGCAGTTCTGTTAGCTAACTTTAAACCTCCTGAAAGTGGAAATATTGAATCTATTTCATCTCACAGATTCTTTAATACACTGAAAGGAGTAGTTTACTCAAAAGATCTGCATGTTTTTAAAGAGGAGGAGATTCTCCATCGATGCCCTCCTTGTGTATCTCATGTAAAAAAACTGGGTGGTGATGCAGCTATCCTTTTAACCTTCTCCTCCAATTACCTACCTGATACCATCATTGTTGGCCATGAGAGGATGCAGGTTAAAAAATATAAAAGAAGTCCTAGACAGTGTCGCAAATGCTTTGAATATGGCCACATTCAAAACTCTTGCGATAACAATAAAAGATGTCCTGTGTGCTCTGCAGAGCACGATAATTTTGATGATTGCAAAGCAGCCCGATACTGTTTTCTTTGCAAGGGTGATCACACACCAAACTCTAGGGCTTGTCCCAGATATAAATTTGAACAAGACGTGTTGGCAGTGGCAGATAATGAACATATTAGCATTAGTGAAGCAAAGCGCACGGTAATGGGGGCAAACAAAAGTGCCAACACTACGTATGCTTCTGTAATAAAACTTATGAAAACTTCCAACAATGTAAGGCCACCAATAACTGTGTCTGATGGAAGATATCACAAACCTGGTATTTCTCGAACCATAAATAATAATGAAAATCTCCAAACTGGTGAGAAACTTTCGTCGGCAAGTGCTTTGAAGTCCAGTAGCAAAAATTGTACTTCCAAAAGCACAGAAAATTTATCTTCCACCACATCCACAGCTGTCGATTCATCTCCAAAAATAAGGGTGCCAAAATCGGCCAATAATTCAGGAAAATATTCTGAAAATACTTCAAACCAAAATAAGCTAAAGGAACAATCCCAATTAGATAGAGCTAGTTCAGAGCCATCAATCGCCACAGCCACAAACAAAAATAATAATAAAACTACGGTTGCAACTACCAAGAAACGCACAAGAAATAGTTCCCCAAATAATGATAATTTTATAATAAAAACTTCAAATGGGTTCAGTGTTTTGGAAGACATCTCTCCTCCTAGAAAGGTGGTTCCAAAAGTAGTTTCAGAACAAAAACATCTGAGTTCAATTCAGTCTTGCCGCCCTAAGACAAATAGGATTAGTGGTGCACAGAACCACAGCAATAATTCTGAACATCAGGTTCATAATAAAAAATATGAAGATCAACCAAAGACCCTGAACACCAATTCAGATGAAAAGGGATTAAGAAAACAATCTCTTATAAAGGAGAATTTCCCACTCCACCCTAGGAACAGTACTTCCCCTCCAAGGAGTGGGAAGTAGCACATTTTACCACCTTAGCATTCTTGCTCGATATTCTTCAGTGGAACTGTAAAGGTCTCAGAGCCCGTACAGAAGACCTTAAAGTTTTAATGCATGAAGTTAATCCAGGGATTATATGCCTACAGGAAACAATGTTAGGCAACTCTGTTTATAATCCTGGACTAAATTATTCAATATTTAAATCATATCCCCCAATTGGTGATCGTGCCCATGGAGGTGCTGCAATTATTATTAATAAATCTCTACAGCACTCCACAATACAATTAAATACAACACTACAAGCTATCGCTATTTCAGTCATTTTGGAAAAGAGGATAACAATCTGCTCCTTATACCTTCCACCAGACCTTGATTTTAACATTGGAGATATTCAGTCGTTAATTGACCAACTTCCAGCTCCTTTACTTTTGCTAGGTGATTTTAATGCCCACAATCCCCTTTGGGGAAGTCGGTTTTTAGATAGTAAAGGGAAATTAATCGAAGACCTTATTGACAGGAATGATGTTACCCTGTATAATAATGGGTCAATGACTTTCCACAACATTCACGATAATCATTTCTCTGCACTGGACCTTAGTATTTCTTCAACTAGTATCCACCTTGATTTTAATTGGTCTGTTAATGAAGATTTAAATGGAAGTGATCACTACCCGATCCATTTGAAATATGCTCTGAATGCTCCATCTGAAGTTTTACCTAAGTGGAAGGTAGAGGACGCAGACTGGGATAAATTTAGTAAGGGTGTCAATCTAGATAGGGAGTTTGAGTCCTTTCATTCTCATCTAGATGCCTATGATTACTTTATTGAATCTACTTTGAAGAGTGCTGAAAGCTCGATTCCAAAAACAAAAGGCAAACCTCGTAGACCTGCAGTTCCCTGGTGGAATAAGACATGTGGTATTCTGAGAAAAGTGACTAGGAAATGCTACAGACGTTACAAAACTAGTGGCTCCCCTCAGTCTAAATTAATCTACAAACGTGCTTTAGCCAAGCAGCGGCGCTTTTATAAGAAAGCCAAAAGAGAATGTTGGCTTTACTATATTAATGGAATAAACTCCAAGACCCCACTAAGAGTGGTGTGGCGCAAAATAAGGAAACTGAGTGGAAAATTTGTAGCGTCACCATTGCCCTCGTTAAAAATAAATGACACTCTAATCACAGAGCCCACTGAAGTTGCCAATGAGCTAGGAAAACACTTTTCTAAAGTTTCCAGCCCTAACAATTATTCTCCAGAATTTCAAAGAATTAGGAATTCTGAAATGTGTCTGAAGTTTGATTCGGGAAAATCTGAACCATACAACTACAAATTTTCCCTAAGAGAACTTCGTGAGGCGCTCTCCTCAAGTGAATCCACAGCTCCAGGTGAGGATACAATCATATATGAAATGCTGAAACACCTCCCAGATGATGCCAAAAAATATTTACTGAAGATTATAAACAAAATATGGGAAACTGGAATTTTACCCAAGGACTGGAAAATATCCATAATTGTCCCAGTTAAAAAGCCTAATAAAGATGCTTCCCAAGCCACCAGCTATAGACCAATAGCTCTTACCAGCTGTGTATGTAAGCTGATGGAGAAAATGATAAATACTAGACTGGTTTGGCACCTGGAGACCAAAGGATTACTATCGCCATTTCAATTTGGTTTCAGAAAAAACCGCTCCACCCTTGATCCCTTGCTGAGGCTGACCAACCAAATCCAGCAAGGATTCGCCAAAAAGTGTCAGACCATTGGCATATTTTTTGACTTGGAGAAAGCATATGACACTACCTGGAGAATTGGCATCATGAAACAATTGCACAAGATGGGCATATGTGGAAGAATGGTCAGGTTTATATATTCCTTTTTATCAGACAGACTTTTTAAGGTAAGAGTGGGAAACTCCTTCTCCCAACCTTTTATGCAGGAGGAAGGAGTTCCCCAAGGAAGCGTTTTAAGTGTAACACTTTTTTCAGTGGCAATAAATAGCGTGATTGAAAAAATCTCGCCCCCTGTTAAATGCTCGCTTTTTGTCGATGACCTTGCAATATACTGCACAGGATATGATTCCTTGTCCGTATGTAAACATTTGCAAAGGTCTATTAATGCTATTACTAAGTGGGCTGATGAGAATGGTTTCAAATTCTCCTCTTCCAAAACAGTTGCAGTAAGATTCACCAGGTGCCGGCGTGTGGAAGAGGTTCCCACACTTAGTTTAAAAGGGTCCATCCTTCCTTACGAGAGTGAAGTTAAATTTCTGGGGATGACTATTGACCATAAATTAACATGGGCTAGCCACATAAATGCCCTAAAGTTTAATGTTAAACAATCTATGAATATTTTAAAGGTTGTCTCTGGATTTAGTTGGGGGGCTGATAAGAAATCCCTTCTGAGGCTATATGACTCTCTGTGTCGATCTAAGTTAGACTATGGCTGTCAGATTTATTCCTCAGCCTGTAAAACCAAGCTAAAGGAACTGGATGTTGTACACAACATGGGGTTGAGAATATGCTCAGGGGCTTTTAGAACTTCGCCTGTTGAAAGCATTTATGTCGACACAGATCATTTACCCCTTGATCTAAGAAGGCAAGAGCTAGGGTTGCGATACATGGCTAGAATGAAAAGTGCTCCCAAAAATCCCTCCTTTCAAGCACTAAAGGAAACAGACTCTCGAAGTTTTTCTGGTACAAGAGCTTCTAAACCATTCCAAATTCGACTGAATGAGGATGTTAGGAATAATCACCTTAAATCCCAGAAAGTCCTGGAAGTAGAATATCCTGTAAATCCTCCATGGCTTATCCCAGAAGCATCAATATGTAAGAAACTGTTTAACAAAAAGGACTGCACTGTAGAAGAGATTAGGGGAAAATTCTTAGAGCACGATGTTACCCATACTAATTTTACAAAAATTTATACAGATGGATCTAAGTCAGATAGTGGTGTTGGTTGCGCTGTTATCCTTGGTGATACAGCGTACACAGCTAAATTACCTGACTCTGCATCAATATTTACTGCCGAATTAACAGCCGTAGTGTCTGCCCTAGATTTAGTTTTTCAAAGTAGTGACTCTAATTTTGTCATATACTTAGACTCTAGAAGCACCTTAGAAGCTATTAAAAAATTTAATAGCTTTCATCCATTAATTGAAAAAGTTCAGGAGTGGCTTTTTCGTATATATTGTCGACGTAAATCAGTCTCTTTCTGTTGGGTCCCTTCTCACGTGGGGATTCGCGGAAACGAGATGGCAGACAGGGAAGCGAAAGCTGCTAGTATTTTATCAGAAACCTCTTTTAGAAAAGTGCCTCATACAGATCTAAAAGGTCCCATTAGATCTTATGTTTTAAGTAAATGGCAAGAAAGGTGGACTTCTCCCCTTCTTGCCAATAATAAGAAATATAGAAATATTAGGGATAATGTACTACCGTGGTCTTCGTCATTCCAGCTTGACAGACGAACAGAGGTTATTTTAACGAGATTAAGGATTGGGCACACTCGTCTAACCCATCAGTTTATTTTAGAAGGAAGCAGCCCTCCAGAGTGTGCTTACTGTGACGAGACACTAACAGTGGAGCACATTCTGGTGGTCTGCCCCAGATATTTTAACCAAAGAGAGAGATATTTTCAGGGTAAATCCCTGTCTGATATTTTGGGAGATGAAGCAGATATTTCTGCTATCATCTCTTTTTTAAAGTGTATTAAAATTTTTAACGATATTTAATTTTATTTAATTTATTACATCACGTAGAATTTTAATGACATTAATTTTTTTTTTTTTTGTATATAGCACATCATTCATTAAACTTCATACCCTTATTTATTGGTCACATCACTTCATTTTATTTATTAATCATTTCCTTCATGAATTCATAACTTTAACATAATTTATTTTCTTTCCATTACGGCGCTGAATGGCCTTGTTGGCCCCAGTGCCTGGGCTTTTGCCCTAAATATCATACATCCATCCATCCATCCTTCCTGACAATCTTTAAGATTATATGAATGTATTCTCAATATCTGAGTGCACCCTCTCTCTCTCTCTCTCTCTCTCTCTCTCTCTCTCTCTCTCTCTCTCTCTCTCGGTTACTAGAGTCTAACCTGAGCAAGTACAAGTCTATCCATAAAATGCTACACCATTTACGTAGCCGGTCACTGAATAAACAGCAAGGGTTGGACAAAGCATAATTAACCACGCTGGTTAATTCCAGGAGCGGCAGGAATGGGTAGCCTGGTTAATCGTCTCTGCAGGATATTAAAGGAGAGACGAAACGTAATCAAAAGAAGCAGTACATAACAAGGCTTCATAAAAGTTTCACAAAGGCTTCATAAAAAGGTGATGTCCGTAGGGCGAAAGCGAAGGCCTTACGAACTAAAGACTTGTAATCAGGCGAGGAATTTCTCGCCAGAGGAGGTTGTTGGGTTGGGGGAGACCTATAACCCCCCAATTTTGATGCGGATTTGCCTCAGGGAAAATTGACACCCAGGTTAGCGGGGGGTGGGGGTGGAATAATTACGGAATTGGTTACTTTTGAACGTACGGAGTTTTTCTGGTTTTTGTTCATTTTTTTATCAGTTTATCTACAATTTTTTTATATATACACATTTTCTTTATTTTTAAATTTAACTATATATTTATTTATATATTTTTATTTATTTATTTATCTATACATTCTTATTTATTTATTTATACGTTTTTATTTATTTATCAATTGATTTAGTTATTTATTGCTAGATTTATTTGTTTTTTATGTATGAGTTTATTTCTTTATATATTTATTTATATTTAATTTTTTTGGTTTGTTTATAGATTAGGAAGTTCATACATTTATTTATTTATTTAACATTTTTTATGTAATAATAACTTTATTTATTTAATTTTTCATTTATAAATTTATTTAATCATTCAATTGTCTTCTGAGTAATTGAAAAAGAAATTATTCGTCCTTTATTCACGTGGTTTCATCAGTGCTAACAGCGTTTTAATGCTTGAACTTGACATTTAAATATATATATATATATATATATATATATATATATATATATATATATATATATATATATATATATATATATATATATATATATATATATATATATATATATATATATATGTATATGTATATATATATATGTATGTAGCGAGGTGTACTAACTGCTCTACTCCCCTCCGTGGTGGAAAAACGTGGACAAGAGATATTTGTAAGAGGACTGTTTTAAATGAATCCAAAGTTTGTACAAATGGCTACTGGAAAAACTTATCGTGTAGGAGGACAATCCAAGAGCATGAATTAAAAAATAAAGACAGCCGAAAATGTGAAGCCAAGATTGTTTAAATATAAACAATCTTGTTATGTTTAACAAGCGTCTGTACAAATGGCTACTGGAAAAACTTCTTGTGAAAAACAATCCTAGATCATAAATTAAATTATACAGACAGTCGAAAATGCAAACCAAGATTGTTTATGTTTAATTAACATTTGTACAAAAGGCTTTTGGGAAAAATTATGAAGTACAAATCAAGAGAATAAATTAGATTATGAACAGAATCGAAAATGTTAAAAAGCGTAAAACCGAGACTATTTATATTTAACAAAGGAAACAGACTGCCTTGTTGTTAAACATTCAAGCGAAATTATCTTCAGTTCACTGAAGCGAATCACCTTAGATTAAACATCTGCCTTTCCTTCGTTCCGAATAAAACTGATGATTAGTTCAGAAAGTTATTTTTCTTCACTGCAGTGTTTTAAACACTTCAAAGTGCTTGTCGGAAGGGGAGTGAATTGGTGTGCGTGATCTGAAGTTACCGTTGCGATAATATTTAGGAAAAACGAAGAAGAAGAAAAATCAAGTCGTTCATTTCTACCCAGATGAAACTACATTAAACGCTATGGTTCTGTCTTGATCCCCGCGACATTTTGGATGAAAAGTGATTGGAATGTGGAGAGAGAGAGAGAGAGAGAGAGAGAGAGAGGAAGCATTATCCATGAAAACATAACAAAAAGATGTATAAACGGTGAAATGACACCAGTCAGAGTAATTTCCTAATTGTCAAAGAAGGGCCGAGCGATTCAAAAGAGCTCGGCGAAGTTGAATGAGGATACATTAATGAAACATAAGAAATAGGGATGATGGATGAATGTATATATATATATATATATATATATATATATATATATATACATACATATATATATATATGTATATATATATATATATATATATATATATATATATATATATATAGAGAGAGAGAGAGAGAGAGAGAGAGAGAGAGAGAGAGAGAGATACATATATAAATATATATAAATATTATACTCTCAACCGAAATACATTACTGGAAAATAAGAAAAGTTAAGTATTCCTTAGTTTAACCAGACCACTGAGCTGATTAACAGCTCTCCTAGGGCTGGCCCGAAAATGAGGATATGGATGAATATACTGTATATATATATATATATATATATATATATATATATATATATATATATATATATATATATATATATATATATATATATATATATATATATGTATATATATATATATATATATATATAAAGAAATGGCTAAACGTCCAGACGGCAGAGAGTGAACTTTCTTCCAAGTCAATAGCCAGTGACATCGGGGACAAGAAAAGTAGACTCTCGTATACCTCCTGTTTTTGTTTTCTGTAAAAGAAAACTATTGTGCCGGCTTTGTCTGTCCGTCAGCACTTTATTCTGTCCGTACTTTTTTCTGTTCGCTCTCAGGTCTTAAAAACTACTGGGGCTAGAGGGCTGCAAATTGGTATGTTGATCATCCACCCTCTAATCATCAAACATACCAAATTGCAGCCCTCTAGCCTCAGTAGTTTTTATTTTATTTAAGGTTAAATTTAGCCATAATCGTGCATCTGGCAACGATATAGGCCAGGCCACCACCGGGCCGTGGTTAAAGTTTCATGGGCCGCGGCTCGTACAGCGTTATACCGAGACCACCGAAAGATAGATCTATTTTCAGTGGCCTTGATTATAAGATGTACAGAAAATTCGATTGCGCCGAAGAAACTTCGGCGCATTTTTTACTTTTGTTGCATACCGACCCTTGCTAACTGGATACAAGCCAACGTTGGACACTCAAAAATCATAGGTGGAGAGAGAGAGAGAGAGAGAGAGAGAGAGAGAGAGAGAGAGAGAGAGAGAGAGAGAGAGAGAGAGAGAGAGAGTATGTCATTCGCACTTCTGGTCAGAGATAAGAAATTTTGAGGAGAGAGAAAAAGACGGACAGACAGGTAGGGTATATATCCCCATTCAGATTATTAGTCAGATATAAATATTTGGAGATAGAGAGAGAGAGAGAGAGAGAGAGAGAGAGAGAGAGAGAGAGAGAGAGAGAGAGAGAGAGAGAGAGAGAAGGTTGAATTCGTTTCTGTTGTAAACAAGAAATGAAAGTAAGATTTTAGTTCAGGTATAAAAAACTTTCAAAAAATGTTTTGAAAACGTTTGCGCTCGTGAAATATTTTCCGATTTGGTTTTATATATACATAGCTTTCCATTGTGTATTTTGACAAACAAAATAAATCTCGGAATTACTGCATGACGTAAGACGCAGACAGACAGAAAGTTAGACAGTTTGAGGAAAAACAAATAACTCCATTTATAATCGGCATACGATACAGTCTTTCAGTAAAGCCCAGTGTCCCACAATTCTAGTATAAAGCTTCAGAAACCTAATACAACTTGTCCCCCATAGGGTGGTAGCGCCGTCAGTGCACCTCATGTGGTGCACTGTAGGCATTACTTAAGGTTCTTTGCAGCGTGGGTTCGGCCCCTATCTGCAACCCCCTTCATTACTTTTGCTGTACCTCCTTTCATATTCTCCTTCTTCCACCTTACTTTCCACGTTCTTCTAAAAATTGATTCATTGTGCAACTGTGAGGTTTTCCTCCTGTTACACCTTACAAACCTTCTCCTGTCAGTTTCCGTTTCATTGCTGAATGACTTCATAGGTCCCAGAGCTTGGCCTTTGGCCTAAATTTTATATTCAATTCGATTCAAGAAACGTCTTGAATACAAAAACTTTAAAACTGAATTATATTCTGAAACGTCAAACGATCCTTGCCACAAGTTCGAATATTTCTCTCTCTCTCTACTTCTTAAAAAAAAAACTCATCTCATTATCAGTGGAGGTAAAACTCGAGGATTCACTGAAAAAAAAGAAGGTTTTAACCTGTTCCTTGAAAAGGCAAAGCTGAGGAAAGGGAGCAAGTGAAAGTGAGAGGAAGACAAGTGGTTAAAGGTAGGAGGAAATAGATTACTGAAGAATGGTTCCTCGTTTAAGTATAAAAAGATGTCGCAACCAAACACTAATACATAGAGACATAGACATAAGACAGACACAGACACACACACATACACACACACACATACATATATATATATATATATATATATATATATATATATATATATATATATATTGTTAAGGATATACATTCCTCCCTCCGGTTCAGCTCCTATCTAGCTAACTTATTCAGCGAACTTTATTTTCCGTTAGCGTATAGCTGGCGCCAATATGGCGGAACGCAGTTTTTTTCACTCATAGGGACAGAGAACGCATGCTTTCCCGGCCTACAGAAACTGTCCACGCCGGGTAAGACAATGAGCCTCCCTCTTAAAAAACCGCCCGGCTACCAGAACACACCTAGATTTTCCCCCCTTTAAGATCGTAGATGCAGGGGAGCAATTAGTGTTCAGAGAGCCCAATGGGCATATCGAGCTTAAGGGATGCGGTAGGATTTTAGTCTGTAAGGCCTTAGTTCTCAGGTCTCCTTTCCTCTGAGATTTTGCTGGCCTTTTGACATGCTTGCAGGTACAGCTGGGACCCCACCCTTCCCCTACACCAAGCCATGTTGGGGAAAACAGAAGCAGACTCTTCGTTCAGACATCTTCTGCGCCGGACGTGCGATATTTCTCTGCTCTGCTGGTGTGGCGATCGCCGATGGACAGCCACTCATATTGTGGGCGCCTGTAACAGTTATGAGAGGAGAACGAGACCTGGCACGATTGCACCCATTCCTTGCTTCCATTCGGCCTGCCCCAAGTTCCTGGTCGTAGTTGTGCCAACCATTTTTATGAAGTAATTCCTCCATCCTGGAACCCCATCATAGACATTATTATTCCACGTAGTCAGGGCAGATTGAAGGTGATCACTATCATTGACTGATTATTGCAAACTGAATGTAATTAGTATCACTGAACTGATTATTGCAGATTGGCCCCGTTTTATCCACTCATTTGTTTGCCAATTCATGTCATTATCATTATTGTGCCTATTCTGAATCTGTCCCTCAGTGATCATGTCGTATGGTGTCTAACTGTTAATTTACTAATGTTAATTTGTTAAGTTTCTATAAATAAATCACTGTAAATTGGCAACGAACTCTAAATTCCAACATGGCGACCTTCCACCTTAAATCATAACTCCAGGAAAAGTCTGAGGTAAGTCTTAATTAACTCCCTTTTTTGCTTACAAACTGGACTCCCTTGGTCTCGTGGCAGCATAAATTATAATGTTGTATGTAAATTCTCATCAAAACCAGTCCAGACTGTAACAATATATATATATATATATATATATATATATATATATATATATATATATATATATATATATATATATAATATATATATATATACAGTCTCCTCCTTCTGATTTATTTATATATATATATATATATATATATATATATATATATATATATATATATATATATATTATTCATATATTTATATATACAGTATATAAATATATACATATTATATATATTTATATATATATATATGTGTGTGTGTGTGTGTGTCAGAAAGAGGAGACTGAACTGACTCTTGAAAATTAAGAAAAAAGTTTAAGAAGCAGAAAATATCTCAACTTTAAGAATATATCGATGCATTCAGGTAATAAAAAAAATATGAGCGGAAATATGCCACCTTAATACCTATTTCCACCAGGTAAATGTGGGAATATATATATTCCATAAATTTTGTTTTTGCTTTACATAAATCTGGTTACTTTAAAGTCAAAGGCGATAATTTCACACGCATGCGCGATATACTCTCTCTCTCTCTCTCTCTCTCTCTCTCTCTCTCTCTCTCTCTCTCTCTCTCTCTCTCTCTCTCTCTCTCTCTCTCAGTGGAATATCCTCATTAATGTTTTTCTTTCAGTCTCTCCCTTTGGCGGTTATTTTCACAGCCAAGGAAATTCCCACCTTCTTTGTTAATCAATCTTAAGGTCTATTTAACTGCACTTGGAGTTCTTCTGCGTTGAACGGATTTTAACCTTTATAGAAAGTCGAAGAGGACGAAAAGAATTTGGTGAAATCGGACTCCTTAGGAGAAAATTGGTTCAATACTGTGTCCAGCTGATGACACATTGTATAGGGATGGTGTACTGTGCCTTACTGTAGAAAGATTCTCAAATTCTTGTTGTCACACTAATTCTCATAAATGTGGTAGTCATATAAGAACAATAGTATTAACACAAACCT
Source organism: Macrobrachium rosenbergii (assembly GCA_039081455.1). Taxonomy (NCBI): domain Eukaryota; kingdom Metazoa; phylum Arthropoda; class Malacostraca; order Decapoda; family Palaemonidae; genus Macrobrachium; species Macrobrachium rosenbergii. The sequence continues at coordinate 53,627 of JANJGK010000240.1, read as the reverse complement.
GGTGTTATGGGTTTTTTTTTCTCCACATTATTTCTTCAAGGGCTAAATTTGATCTTCACAGTTTCGAGGGCTGGAAATTATGTATAAAATTTATTAAGTTTAGGTTGCCAAACCAAGCATTGGGGTACTTTCGCCCATTCAGCGCTTAAGATACTGAAAAGAGGGAGTTGGAGTGGTTGGACAGCAAGATAAAGACATGAAATGCAACTATCTATAGGTAGAACTGGGAAAACGCCCCACAGTTGCGCTAAGAAGTAAGATTAAGAGGAGTTGGAAAGCAAGACTGAAGAAAGGAAGTAGGAATGGATGGAAAGTCTTAACCAGCCTAGCAACTATAACCTGTACATTAGTATGTTTTTATAATAAAAAAATCTTCCAAATAATTCATTTATTATTTGGGTTTTCCGGCATCACATCGATCTCCTAATTAGTGCAGAAGTGAGTTGATCGTTGGAAGTTTGGGTAACTTTCATAAAAAACAGTCGTTTTTCAAAAGCATTGCCTTCCTCATATATATAGAGTAAATATTTTTCATTCAGTATATTTATAGGAAGTAGGAGGAGGGTAGGAGGTAGTTCTAATCACGCTCTCAAAGGTATTCAGAGAGTATATTAGAATAATGAGTACAAAGACACAATAATGTCAATGAGAGACTGTATTTTTCAAAATACAAAGCTCCCCTGTTATATCCTTTTTGTATTTTGAAAAATACAGTCTCTCATTTACATTATTGTGGCTTTTTACTCATTATTTCCGATCACAATATAGTGATGCACCACAGATAATATATTGGAATCTCCTGGTCACTTTTTACCGGATACATATTCGAAGTAGCGAAGGCTAGTAAATGTTTTGAAACTCTTCATCACTCGGGGGTAATCTGACGGCCTTCCAGAATATTACTTTCCTCTCTGCAACGTAGTTTTCTTCTGTTTTCTTTATTCTTCTTCGTTTTAACGTGCTTTTTCCCTTTTTTATATGGGGTAAGCACGATGCCTTCTTATTGAAGGACTTTGATTTGGCGTTGGGGTAGGCCGTAGCCTCGATCGGCTGCCCTGCCTGACATCGCTTAGACCCCAGTAACGAATGTGTACACGTGTCGTACCAAATCCCCAGCTCCCTTTCTCCTAGCAGCCAGGAGAACTGGGCGGTTGGGTCGACAGTTCGAGACCTGTGAGGTGTCTGTTATGTTTTTAGAAGATGTTGGAGTGGCTTTGTTTAAGTGTGTATTAGTCTGTAACACCTATTTGCTTTCAGCAAACCTATCCGTTGATTACATACATAATCCCTGGGTGTCTACACGGATAGCAAAGTGTCCGCCTCTCTGACACCGTTCGGCTGCGGATTTGAACCCGCGCCACAGACCTCTATGTAGTCCTAGGCTGCTGCTCTACCGACCAAGCCATCGAGGCTCTTTCTGTTTTCTTTATATCCTCTTTTTTTTTTTTGGCAATTATGGAAATCTGTTTCATGTTCCTTTCCAACTGAAAACATTGATTCTTCAGAAGTAAGACTTTTTTTTATTCATTTCTTTTCCTTTTTCTTCTTCAGTTATCTTTCGTTCCATATTTCGTAATGTGCGTGCAGTGGTCCCACGAAACATTAATTTAGGAGTATCACATCACATGAGAGCTAGGAACTTGAATTATAGTGTTCTTTAAAAATGCATAGGCGTAGCTGAACATATTCATTATATCTCGCAGGCGTTTTATTTTGGAATCTGTTTATGATAACAGGTGTAAACTTATATTAAGGTTGCTACTTCCTCTCTCTCTCTCTCTCTCTCTCTCAATCTGTGTGCGAGTGTTTGCGCGCGCGCGCGCGTTAACGCGTTCGACTCGCAAATTAAGGACCACTCTTATCCCAGACCTGGTAAGATGGGCTGGCGTTCCTTGAAAATACAGTATGCATTTTATTAACCTGGTCCTAGTCGACTGTTATTATTATTATTATTATTATTATTATTATTATTATTATTATTATTATTATTATTATTATTATTATTATTATTATTATTATACAGCACACAGGGGCCACTGACTTGAAATTCAAGCATCCAAAGAATGTCGGTTTCAACCTCCCACCGCAGACCCCACACTGCAGCAGTAACTGATCATGATACAGAGCCAGTGATATTTCATAGCCCACGTGGGGACGCGAAACCGCGACATCTGAGTGGCATGCCACGACACTAACCACTACACATGGTCATTGCTGGTAAAGACAGAGACAGAGAGAAAGAGGAGGAGGCGGCTTGAGGTGGGTATTAACAAACGTGATTGGTACTCGGCCAAAATGCTTTCTATGACGTCATTCAAAATACGAAATGGACCAGCCTAGGTAATTCTCGCCCTTACAGTCGTAAAACAATTCGTATGACGCTTCATTCATACACGAAGGAGAATACAATATTGTATATTTTGTACGTAATGAGGCAGTAACTGATAGACCACATGAAATATCACTGAGAAATCAGTGCGTTATATCATCAATTATATAGATTCTTGTTCACGAAAGGGATGATTCAAGAATTCGTGACTGTCGACGAATTCACGCGGTAACATCAGAGAGCGAGAAATGAGCTCTCTCTTCTCTCTCTCTCTCTCTCTCTCTCTCTCTCTCTCTCTCTCTCTCTCTCTCTCTCTCAGTGTTAGTTATGGATAATTAAACCTTCTCCCCAACCTCTCTCTCTCTCTCTCTCTCTCTCTCTCTCTCTCTCTCTCTCTCCTCTCTTCTCTCTCTCTCTCTCTCTCTCTTCCAGATTTGGATGTGGATAATTAAACTTTCTCCCCCAACCTCCCACGCCGCCCCGTCTCTCTCTCTCTCTCTCTCTTTCAGGTTCAGTTATGGATAATTAAACTTTCTCCCAACCTCTCTCTCTCTCTCTCTCTCTCTCTCTCTCTCTCTCTCTCTCTCTCTCTCTCTCTCTCTTTTCCAGATTTGGATGTGGATAATTAAACTTTCTCCCCCAACCTCCCACGCCGCCCCGTCTCTCTCTCTCTCTCTCTCTCTCTCTCTCTCTCTCTCTCTCTCTCTCTCTCTCTCTCTCTCTCTCTCTCTGTTCCAGATTTAGTTATGGATAATTAAACTTTCCCCTCTCTCTCTCTCTCTCTCTCTCTCTCTCTCTCTCTCTCTCTCTCTCTCTCTCTCTCTCTCTCTCTCTCCTGTAATTCATTGGTCTTTCGTCTTTCCCCTGTTACCCAAGTCCTTCCCTTCCTCGTCACTATCCGAATTCCCTTGTTGAGCATTTCACAATTCTTCCCTTCTTGTCGTCTCTCTTGCGCTTTTTAATCTTCCCTTAGAGACCTCTGTTCCTCCCTCTTCCTTTATGCTTAACAGGTTGATTTTTGTGGCGTTTACTCTCTGACCTACATCGGCAAGGATTAATTTCATGCTGGGACTTCATTAAGAAGTAGGATTTGTGAGAGAGACAGAGAGAGAGAGAGAGAGAGAGAGAGAGAGAGAGAGAGAGAGAGAGAGAGAGAGAGAGAGACTGGGTGTAGGAGGCTGGGGGAGAAAGCTTAATTATCCATAACTAAATCTGGAAAAGAGAGAGAGAGAGAGAGAGAGAGAGAGAGAGAGACGGGGCGTGGGAGATTGGGGGAGAAAGTTTAATTATCCACAACTAGATCTGGAAAAGGGAGAGAGGAGAGAGAGAGAGAGAGAGAGAGAGAGAGAAAGAAAGAGAGAGAGAGAGAGGAGAGAGAGAGAGAGAGAGAGAGAGAGAGAGAGAGAGAGAGAGAGAGACGGGGCGGGAAGGAGTTTAAAAATGACAATATTATCTCATAAGGTCATCATATTTTTCTTTCGATAAGATTTAAACAAAAAAATACTAAAGTTAACATTATGATAGTTTCCTCTTCCGGTAATTTTCAGATTATTTTGAACAGAGACTGATTTTGAGTCATTTCGTAAATTTAAATAATTACATAATTAAACAATTTAATAATTAAGATAGCAGGACATTGCAGAATGTATTTCAGTTGATTGGTATCTTATTCTGGCGTTGTCACATTGACCCAAATATCTGTTAGTTACTAATAATGGCATTTAATCTCAGGACTAATTCTATTTTACATTATGCATAGAAAGTTTAATCATATTTTCTTTCTTTTTTGTGTCTGTTTTTTGTTTCACTTTTGTAAAATGGGCGTGAACTTTCCACTGTAATTATAACATTTTTTCCTGGCTTTGCTGAACTGGAATCTTTGAAAACTCCGATGGGATTATAATAAGAATCTCTCAGCTCTTTTTCCAACATTCCATGAGAATCCTGAATCTCTTGGGTCGTGTTTATTATATGGTTCTACTGTGATAATATTTATTTGTCATTCATACGCTTTTTGTATTTCGGCATCTGGCCAGTAGAGGGCAGTCTTGTAACCGGTTTTTTTTTTAGCTGAAGTGTCCGTCCTTCTTTTGTTTATATTTAGGTTACCTCGAGGGAGGGTCAATAGAACGGGAATAAGTGTGTCCCTTGGAAATGTTAGTGTAACAAGTGCCTCTGGATTTACGTAACACCCAATTTATTACCGACCTCACGGTAAGTCTCTTAAATAGCATTTCATTTCAACTGTGGTGTATTATATTGTTATTATATCAGTTTTAAGCGGTTTTGGTTAATGGCATTTGTGATTGGCTGAGGGTTCGTTGTTAGCAGCAAAGTACATTTTGTGTATTGGTGCTGTGCTGTTTATGGTCTCGTGATACATTGTTGGGAGGCCGTGAACTTCTGTGTTCAGTTGTAAATGACTGTTGCTTTTTTTTTTTAGCTTATTTCTCTCATTGACTCGCGTCATTCAATTTTCGTAATGACTCGGACGTTATTGGGTTTTAGAAAATACTGTAAGGTGTAAAGAATAAATGGGATATAATATTATAATTTTAGTGGGTTTTATATCGCGTATCAGTCAAACCCATTATTGTTTTGCCCGTTAGGACAGCGATTAACAAGGTCCATCCATAACAGAATTTACGCCTGAGAGTCTCGTCACTTTCATCTTGTTGCGATTTTGAGAGACGAAGATGACCATTCCTAGCTTCTTCGTGTTAAAATATTAGCACTATGCATAGCTTTATCATTTCTACATTTAATAAAGATAAAACTCCATTACTCCTGAGCCCTTTTCAAGGAGAATATTGGCCGTTTACCAAGAGGAAAATGGCCTTTATAAGATGAAGGGGATATAGACATAACATCTAAGAATACAGCGTAATGGGAATTTTAATTGGCATGTCTCCTGCTCTTCTTCACGTCAGCAGTTACAGATTTTGTTATTGAAACTGTTTTGCAGAGGATGTACAAATAGAACTTCATCATAAATAGAAAACTGGTTTCAACTGGAAAATGCAACGAGACGAGAAACCAGTGCTTGAAATACCGGAGATCAGAAAGTCCTGGAAAGCGCATCTTTCTTCGGAAAGTCGTGTCTTTAAAAGAAAGAAGAAGAAGTAATAATCGAGTTTTCTGTACAGCGTATAATGCTGTATGGAACTCTCAGCCACGGCCCATGAAACTCTCAGCCGCGGCCCATGAAACTCTCACCCACGGCCCGGTGGTGGCCTGTGTTATTGGCACCATAGCGGTGCCACACGCACGATCATGGCTAACTTTAACCTTAAATAAAATAAATAACTACTGAGGCTAGAGGGCTGCAATTTGTTATGTTTGATGATTGGAGGGTGGACGATCAACATACCAATTTGCAGCCCTCTAGCCTCAGTAGTTTTTAAGGTCTGAGGGCGGACAGAAAAAGTGCGGACGGACATACAAATAGCCATCTCAATATTTTTCTTTTACAGAAAACTAAAACTAGTAAAATCGTCTTTGTACAACGGGTGACATGGCCGAAGTTTAGCTGGGAGTTGCTATGAAAACAACCTTTAAAAATATAAGTCTTTGACTGATGGACAAACTCCAGAGTGTCACTAAGTACCTGACTGGGGTAATGTTTGTTTTATTCAGAGGGGAGGTTCAGGCAGAATGAATTATCAGACCGATTCTGCGCTCTAATAATTGTGGAAATTTGGTGAAACGAGTTTAGGAACTACAAAAGCTTATGGCATATCAAAAAGTGAAAGTCCCCGTAGGGGGGTAGCGCCGTTATTGCACCTCATGGGGTGCACTGTAGCCATTACTTAAAGTTCTTTGCGGCCTGCCTTCGGCCCCTAGCTGCAACCCCCTTTCGTTCCTTTTACTGTACCTCCTTTCATATTCTCTTTTCCATCTGACTTTCCACTCTCTCCTAGCAATTGATTCTTTGTGCAACTTTGAGGTTTTCCTTCTGTTAAGCCTTTCAAACCTTTTACTTTCAATTTCCGTTTAAGCGCTAAATGATCTCATAGGTCCCAGTGCTTGGCCTTTGGCCCAAATTCTATATTCAGTTCAATTCTCTATTCAAAGAGGTGAAAGTGCAATGTGTCAGTTTGGAAAGATTAACAGATGAAATTAGAAGGTGGAAAGATTAACAGATGAAATTAGAAGGCATTAGAGTAGGAACGATATTCTTTGTCGTAAATTTGTTACTTCTTGTAAAGCTTCAGCGTTATAAAAGGAAATTAAAGCCAGAGATGAACTTTAGATGGGTTATAAAGTTACGTTTTAGGTGGGTTATAAAGGTACTGAGGCACTATACTCCTGGTATAGACAGACAGCTTAGTTGGTCCTGAGATACTATACTCATGGGATATACAACTAAGGTGATACTGAGACACTATACACCAGGGATATACAGCTAAGTTGATATGGGGACACTGTACGCTTGGGATATAATGCTAAGCTAGTATTGAGATATTTATACACCTGGGATATACTGTTAAAATGATATTGAGACACTTTACACTTGGGATAGACTGCTAAACTGGTATTCAGATATTATACACTTTGGATATACTGCTAAGATGATACTGAGATTCTCTCTCTCTCTCTCTCTCTCTCTCTCTCTCTCTCTCTCTCTCTCTCTCTCTCTCTCTCTCTCTCTCTCTCTTCAATAGTAAATGACTTAACCTATTTTGACCCCTCATAGTTCGTCTCTTTAACCAATCACTCTTCCCTACCAACTCATCTTCCGTTCCCCCTTCCACGAAAACACTTTTGAATCTTTTGCAACCGAGTTGCTTTCGCCTGGGGGCTGAAATCTATTTTTCTTATAAGTGGTCTTCTTGACCCTCTCAGTATTTGTTTTGGTTCCTGAGCAAAGGCTACAATTTACTTTTCCCCCTTCTGTTCTTCTGCTTCTGTGTTTATTTTTATTCGTATTTTTACTGTGTTCCTTTTTACTCATTCTCTTTGTGCAATATATTTTCGTGGTGCTTCTCGTCAAATAAGTCTTTTAAAAGAATGAGTTGTATAAATATATGTATATTTGGACTTCCGTGTGGTTTGTTTATTTGATCTCAGGGATTCCTAGTTTATATATATATATATATATATATATATATATATATATATATATATATATATATATATATATATATATATATATATTATATATATTATATATATCATATATATATATATATATATATATATATATATATATATATATATATATATATATATATATTATATATATATATATATATACATACATACATATATATATATACATATACATATATATATATGTATGTATGTATGTATGTATATACACTCATTATATATATATATATATATATATATATATATATATATATATATATATATATATAGATATATATATATATATATATAGATATATATATATATATATATATATATATATATATATATGTATATATACACATATATACTGTATTTACAGTATATATATTTTTCTTCTTTCTCTGCATCTTTTCCCACTTGTATGTGGGGTCGATGCTTTCTTTTCAAACCAGGTGCTGACAATAGCCAAATCAAATGACACTGCGCAGTCCACAACTCTCTCTCTCCCTCGTCATTTCTCTCCCCAACTCCCCAGCCACCATGCACCCTCTCAGTGACCTCTCTGGTCCTTCCAACACGTCCATTCATGTCACCACTAATAATTCATCTCTCTTCTGCTGGTATTTCGCTCAACTGTGGGTCCATTTCCTCCCAAAATGCCTCTTTCTCAACTTCATCACACCCTTCTCGAGGGGCTTAAGCACTCACGATGTTAACTATTTTTCCATCTAGGCGCAGTTCCACAACCACTGCTCTGTCACTTGTCCTCTTCACGCTTATTATGCTGTCTTTTAAGCTTCTTGATAGAATTATTCCCAGTCCCTTTCTACCTTCCATATTTGTTCCGCTGTATAGCAGTTTACATCCACATCCCAGCTCTCTCGCTTTATTTCCCCTCCATCTAGTCTCCTGCACACACTTAAATGTTTATCCTTCTTCTCTCCGTCAGATCTGCTCTCTCTCTAATATCAGCTCTTCGTTAGGTGAGTCGGTAGAGCTGCGGACTGTCACACGATAGGCCGGAGTTCAATTCCCCGGCCGGCGGATGAAGAGTTAGAGGAATTTATTTCTGGTGATAGAAATTCATTTCTCGCTATACTGTGATTCGGATTCCACAATAAGCTGTAGGTCCCGTTGCTAAGTAACCAATTGGTTCTTAGCCACGTAAAATAAGTAATCCTTCGGGCCAGCCCTAGGAGAGCTGTTAATCAGCTCAGTGGTCTGGTAAAACTAAGGTATACTTTTTTTTCTCTCTCTTCTATTTCCAGTCATCGTCCCCACGTTAAAGTTCCAACTCTCAAAGCTACTACCATCTTCCTTCTCCTCGTTCTTCTTCTCATTTTTTGGACTCGCTTCTTTAAGCGGGGCCCCCACTACCCAATAGCCCTTGCCCATTTATCACAGGGGGCAGGCGAGGCCCCCGCGCGTCGTCTACGGGGAACGCCGTAGCACTATCCGATTTCTGATGAAAGTCAACTGTCACATTGGGTTTTGGCTGGATTTTATGGTCGGATGCCCTTCCTGACACATACCCTCCCCATTTATCCGGGCTTGGGACAGGCACTGTGCTGGATCGGCTTGTCCACCCTAGTGGTTGGGTTATACAGTGTATATATATATATATATATATATATATATATATATATATATATATATATATATATATATATATATATATATATATATATATACACATTTATATAGACATTATATATTTTTTTTCATATATATACATTTGTGTATACATATATATATGTATAAGAAAACAAAACATGTCAATAAACGTAAGTTATTCGTAAAAATGAATTTATTTATATCTCTATTAGGAATAAAATTGAAATGGCGTGTTGTAGAGAGAGAGGGAGATAGATGGATAGATAGACAGATAGATAGATTTAAATTATTTTTAATCTGCTCCCTTATCCTAATTGTCTGTGTATAATGTTTTTTTACTTATTTCTCACTTGACAATAATTGTTTTTTATATGAAGTAATTATTATCTGTTCTCTGTATGATAAATGATCTTTGAAATTATATTTGTGGTGTGGTAGGCGAGATATTAGGAAATACTTTTTTTTAAGACTGCAAATATGATTATTTTTTGCTTGAAAATCTCTGTGGCATTAAAATGCTGATGCTGAGAAATACATTTAGTTTTTTTTTTTTTTTTTCTTCTTTTTTTTGATGATCATTCAGATGTTAGCTCCAGTTCGAAACTTAATCATGCATGCGTACACACACACAGATGTTTATACCAAATTTTTCCCTGCAAAGAGTATACAGTTTTAGTTTTCTGTAAAAGAAAACTATTGTGCCGGCTTTGTCTGTCCGTCCGCACTTTAGACTGTCTGCGCTTTTTCTGTCCGCACTTTTTCTGTCCGCCCTCAGATCTTAAAAAATTACTGAGGCTAGAGGGCTGCAAACTGGTATGTTGATCATCCACCCTCCAATCATCAAACATATCAAATTGCAGCCCTCTAGCCATAGTAGTTTTTATTTTATTTAAGGTTAAAGTTATCCATAATCGTGCTTCTGGCAACGATATTAGATAGGCCACCACCGGCCGTGGTTAAAGTTTCATGGGCCGTGGGTCATACAGCATTATAACGAGACCACCGAAAGATAGGTACGTTTTCGGTGGCCTTGATTATACGCTGTACAGAAAACTCGATTGCTCCGAAGAAACTCCGGCGCATTTATTACTTGTTTTGATAATAATTATATCAACCACTAACCAAAATAAATTTCACCTAAAACCGGATCAAAACCAATACTCCTTAGGCAAATAGTTTTCCTGTTTGGACCAGCCCGTTATTAATTTTACACCTGATTAAGAAACATTTGGAGCAGAGGGAAACCTTTTACAAAACTCCTCAGGAATTTTAGGAAGGTTAAATGACGTTCCTCTGGGGATCAAGAGGTTCTGACTATCCTTTATTAAAAGGAGGAGAAGAGAATTCGTTCATTTTCATGGAAATTTAACCGGGTGGGGAGAATGGGAAAAAATGTTAATTGAAGGTTGTGTTGAGAGAGAGAGAGAGAGAGAGAGAGAGAGAGAGAGAGAGAGAGAGAGAGAGAGAGACATCCAGCAACTCAAAGAGCGAGAGTGAGAGAGACGAAGCAGTAACTCAAAGAGAGAGAGAGAGAGAGACGAACCAGTAACTCAGAGAGAGAGAGAGAGAGAGAGAGAGAGAGAGACGAACCAGTAACTCAAAGAGAGAGGGAGAGAGAGAGAGAGAGAGAGAGAGACGAACCAGTAACTCAAAGAGAGAGAGAGACGAACCAGTAACTCAGAGAGGGGGAGAGGGAGAGAGAGAGAGACGAACCAGTAACTCAAAGAGAGAGAGAGAGAGAGAGAGAGAGAGAGAGAGGAACCAGTAACTCAGAGAGCAAAAATTGAGTACTTTGAATAATTTATTGGATATACATAAGGCATAACGTGTGTCAGGGAGAGAGAGAGAGAGGGACAGACAGACAGACAGACAGACAGACGAACCAGTCACTCAAAGAGCAAAAATTGATAGGATTAGAGAGTACTTTGAATAATATATTGGTTATATATAAGACATAATGTGTGTGTGTGAGAGAGAGAGAGAGAGAGAAAGTGGAATCAGTAACTCAGAGAACAGAGGCTGTTAGAATCAGACCGTTACTTTGAATAATCTGTTGGTTATATATAAGATATAGTGTGACAGAGAGAGAGAGAGAGATAGTGTGACAGAGAGAGAGAGAGAGAGAGAGAGAGAGAGAGAGAGAGAGAGAATGGAACCAGTAACTCAGAGAATTGAAATTGATAGAATTAGGGCGATGCTGTGGTTATAGACAAGAGATAATTTGTGTCTATTGTTTGGATAAAACAAACATCCTTCAAAATCATTGCCTAAAATCTCATTCAGAAGTGATTCTTTGCCCAATGTGCTGATAACATATGCGAAAAATTTTATAGGAATATCTAAATGACAGTTCGTCACTTATAGAAAGATTAGCATAATAAAAAAAAACAGATAAATATATAAGTAAAAAATTTAATATATCGCAAAAGAAAATCAGACTGCATGACCATTAAGTCAAATTACGACCAAAGCGAAGCTTCTGCTGAAGGAGCCTTATGCCAGAATGTGACATATGCCTCACAGATACTGTTTGGTTCGTTGGTCAAATGATATCACAGGATTTCCTGGAGTCAAAGGGAGAGGATGGCAAAGAACCTCGATGGCTCGGTCGGTAGAGCAGCAGCCTCGGACTTCATAGGTCTGTGGCGCGGGTTCAAATCCTCAGCCGACCGGTCAGAGAGGCGGACACTTTGCTATCCGTGTAGACACCCCGGGATTATGTATGTAATCAACGGATAGGTTTGCAGAAAGCAAATGGGTGTTACTGACTAATACACACATAAACAAAGCCACTCCAACATCTAAAAACATAACAGACACCTCACACGTCTCGAACTGTCGACCTAACCGCTCAGTTCTCCTCGCTGCTGGGAGAAAGGGAGCTGGGGATTTGGTACGATACATGTACACATTCGCTACCGGGGTCTAAGCGATGTCAGGCAGGGCAGCCGATCGAGGCTACGGCCTACCCCAACGCCAAATGAAAGTTCTTCAAAGGAAGGCACAGTGCTTACCCCATATAAAAATGGGAAAAAGCAGTTAAAACGAAGAAGAAGAAGAAGAAAGGGAGAGGATGGCAAACCTACGTTGGCCATGCTAGTTACCAAAATATACCAAATGAAAGAAGATCGTAGTTATTTTAAATTCTTCAGCGCAACCGCAGGGAAATTCAGTTATAGTCTTTTCCTTTCAATTGTCTGCAAAGGTATTTTCTAATTAAAGGGATGTTTAGGTAAAGAATATTTGGGGAAATGTTTAGTTAATTAATAACAAAAAGGAAGCATTATTATTATTATTATTATTATAAAAAATGTTTGGGTGTTATCTTTATCAACGTTACGTTTTATCTCGTGTGTCTAAATTTTGTGTACTTAATTTTATCTACCATATCTGTCTCTATAGAAAGCCCTTTGCTAAACTAAAGGATGATATTATTATTATTATTATTATTATTATTATTATTATTATTATTATTATTATTATTATTATTATACCTTTAGTAAAATTTTATTTTTATCCTAGAATTTTAAGTATTTCTTCAATTTAGGTAGCGTGGGACTATGTCAATAAACTCTACCATATTTCAAAATGTAGCAGAGTAGGCCTATTGAATATATATATATATATATATATATATATATATATATATATATATATATATATATATATATACACATATATACATAATATATATACAAATATATATTTATATATAATATACGTATATATAAATGTATATGTATACACATATACATACACATATGTATGTATGTATGTATGTATGTATGAATGTATGTGCATATATATAATATATATAGTTATATATATATATACATGTATATCTAATATATATACATATATGTTTTTAAATTTTTTATATATGTATGTATATAATATACATATATATAATATATATATATATATATATATATATATATATATATATATATATATATTTATATATATCTTGATAATAAATAATATTGCCAAGACCAAGTAGAGCCCTTTATTTAGGGAGCTTTCAAGGTTTATAACCTAATCAGGATGAAAATTATTGACAACGCATAAAAATGATTGAAATCAAATGCAAATACAGACCAAGATTAAAAAGGTAACAAAACATAACAAAAGAACAGAAATTACAAACTAAAAATGCCTCGTAAAAGTACAAACAAAAACACGCAAACATAGAAAGAGGAGAATATGTAAACTAAAACTACCATACGCAATGTAAAATGCCTGTCGACCTGTTAAGCGTACCTTCTAAGAAATCATATAATTGCTAGTTGTATACCGGATACGTTGTTGCTCAGTTTCGGGTTTTCCCTTTTTACAAACAATGAACTGGAAATTTGAAGGTCCAGTCTATTTGAGCAAAAAGGCAGTACTCTAAAATCCAGGTCAGTGAATGGATGGTCTTGTGCCAAACTGTGCTCTCTTATGGCTGAAAAGGGTGGTTTTGAAAGAGGGCACCTTGTTCTAACAGAAAGAGAGGCTTCTGTGTTCCAAATTCTGTGTCTGAACTAGCGAGACAGAACTGGATCCCACGTATAGAAGACCACCCTGAGAGGTGAACGAGTAAACGACACAGGAAGTGTGGGGGTCTCCCTCAATCGCGATCTTACAGTAAAACGGTTAGTAATAACAAATTGGAACTTAGAGGAAAACTGTATTTAAGTATTTCTTGTAACTATTTTCAGACCAAATAGCTACTATAAACAAGGCAGGGTAACTTAATGTACTTTACATCTTACTAGCAGTAATGCACACCGGTCTGGGACAAAACTAGTTCCTCGTTAGGCGAGTCGATAGAGTTGTGGACTAGCACTCGCTAGGCCCGAGTTCGAGTCTCAAGCCGTCTAATGAAGAATTAGAGGAATTTATTTCCGGTGATAGAAATTCATTTCTCGCTATAATGTGGTTCGGATTCCACAATAAACTGTAGCTCCTCACAATAAGCTGTAGGTCCTGTTGCTAAGTAACCAGTTGGTTCTTAGCCACGTAAAATAAGCCTAATCCTTCGGGCCAGCCCTAGGAGAGCTGTTAATCAGCTCAGTGGTCTGGTAAAACTAAGGTATACTCTAACTTGGGACAAAACTTCTCATTTTAAACATTTCCAGAATTTAGTAAAATACAAATATGGGGCAAGAGTTCTCAGTAAAATAATTCTGGAGGAAAACCATATTTTGATGAAAAAGTTTACAGTCACAACAAACGTTCTAAGCTCTAATTATCCTATCACGTACTGAGTTCAGTTTATATAACTTTTGAGAAAAACTTGAGGTAATTTAATCTAAAGCCAGTAAATATAATTTTCCTGTAAACAGGAGTTTTAAAGCTGCCTCCAATTGGTATATCTGAGCATCCAAAAATGACAACGTCTGATCTTGCTCTGTTTCCCAAGTAAAGAAATGGGATCATGTCAAGATTAGCGAACCCACTCACAGCAGGGTTCGCTATTCTTTACAAGAAGATTATTGGGTTCGTTATTCTTTACATGGGAATAATCGGGTTCGCTGTTATAGACATGAACACTTCGGTACCAGACATTTCATCCCCCAGAGGCTAGTCCCAAACAAGGCGAAGTTAAGTATACCTTAGTTTACCCAGACCACTGAGCTGATTAACAGCTCTCCTAGGGCTAAGAACCAATTGGTTACCTAGCAACGGGACCTACGGCTTATTGTGGAATCCGAACCACATTATAGCGAGAAATGAATTTCTATCACCAGAAATAAATTTCTCTTATTCTTCATTGCCCGGTCGGAGATTCGAACTCGTGGCCAGCAGAGTTAGCTGAGAACGGAACCCACTCGCCCAACGAGGAACTCTAAACAAGGCGAAATACACTTGACCCCCCAAGGGGCTAGTACGTACTAAACACGGCGAAACAGTGTAGATGAATCGTTGTTTCGCCGTATTTAGTACTAGCCGTCATGTGGAATTAGAGTTCGGACCGGAAAGGGTTTGCCATTCTTGACATGGGGATCATTGGGTTCGCTGTTCTTGGCATGAAGATTTTGGGTTCGCTAAGCTTGACATGATCCGAAAGTTCCTTAAATGCAAGGAAAGCGTCATCCGCGTACCTACGATAAAACTAAGTTTGAAAGCACTAGGGCATTCAGATATCCGAATCTTTTCATGTTAACCCATCAAACAATCTGCATATGCAGGTCCGAGGGAATTTCACATTGTAACTCCATCTATTTGATCATATGGTTTGCCATCAAAAGTAAATATGCCAACAGCATTTGCCGGTTGCAGTAATTTTTGTAAGTTGGTTTTTTAAGCCCAAATCTTGATATATGGTTTTCACAAATATTATTAAGAATAATGTAAGTTGTTTCTTTTAATAAGATATTCATGAAAAGAGAGGTTACATCAAAACTAGCCGTTGTAACCTCTCGGTTAAAATCGAAAGAACGTAATTCTTTGACAAATTTAGAAGAATTAGAAATGATAAACTCGGTGAAAGTTAAGGAGTTTAAAATTGGATTTTAAAAATTCGAGAGATTATATATACTTGCAGGTTATATATATATATATATATATATATATATATATATATATATATATATATATATATATATATATATATATATACATATTATATATATATATATATATATATATATATATATATACATATTATATATATATATATATATATACATACATATATATATATATATATATATATATATATATATATATATATATATATATATATATATATATATATATATATATATATATATATATTATATAATGTACATATAAATATTTTAGATATTATTTATATATATGTATGTATATGTATCTATACATATATATATATACATACATACATACATACATACATACATACATACATACATACATACATACATACATACATACACGTGCTTAACAAAAATCACTGTTGGTGTTCCACACCTGAATTATTGACTTCTTTTCAGGCTCCCAAATTGATCATCAACCATTGTCGATCCCCACCATATTTGAAGAGGACCTTTTTATCCCAGTTGTGAGTAGAGATTTTTTTATTGTTTCTTTTCCATTCTCTTTTAGTTGCTCTGTCCCGACTTTGCTTACGAAAATATTAATGAGGTAAATCCGTCTATTCTTCGATTATTCTTTGCTTTGTATCATCCGCTGAAAATGGGATGGAGAAAGTTTTTTGAAGGAAGCTGTTGTTAGTTAGGACTGGACTACAGAGTTTAGGCCAAAGGCCAAGCACTGGGCCCTATAAGGTCATTCAGCGCTGGAAACGAAAATGAGAGTAGGTAGGTCTGAAAGGTGTAACAGGAGGAAAACCTCGCAGTTGCACTATGAAATAATTGTTAGGAGAGGGTGGATAGCAAGATGGAAGAAAGATAATACGAATGGAGGTACAGTAAAAGGAATGAAAGGGGATGCACCTAGGGGTCGAAGGGACGCTGCAAAGAACCTTTACTTATTAATGCCTACAGTGCACCCTGTGAGGTGCACTGACGGCACTAACTCCCTAAAGGGTTTGTCAGTTAGGGGGGAAGATATTACGTAGGGGGTAAGTTATTCCCTAGGCCCTAGGCGGTAAGTTATTCCCTCGTAGGAAAGCGTTCTTTTGAAGAAGAGAAAGTTATCCTGTAACCCGTAGAGGGAGAGTTGTCCCCTAGGAGACAAGTTATCTGTATGGGAAGTTATCCTCAGGGACGTACAAACCCCCTTGGTTATCCTATAGGAGAAGGTTATCCTTTTAGAGGAAAATTATCCCGTAAAAGGAAAATTTATCCTAGAGGGAAAAGTTACCTTTGGTGGGTAAGTTATTCTTTAGTGGGAAAGTTATCCTTTGGGGTGAAATTATCCTTTAGGGGGTAAAGTTATCCTTTGGGGAAGTTATTCTTCAGGGGAAAGTTATCCTTCAAGAAGAAATTTAACCTTTAGAAGGAATGTTTTCACTAGTTATCCGCTAGGGAAAGTTCTCCTTTTAGGGGAGGATAGTTATTATTAGGAAGGATGTTATCCTTTAGAGGAGAATTAAGGGGGGAGTTATTCTCAAGGTGGAAAAGTTACCCTGTAGTTGATATACAGGGATGTCATGTGCTTAAGCCTTAAGGTCTTAGTCTAGCTGACATACAAGGTGTGTCAAAAGCATTGCTACAGAAGTAACCGTTGCCATTGGCTTCAGACTTAAAACTTACAAATCTGAAATTCTAAACATTCTGATTTTCTGTTTGTGTGTGCGTGCGTGTGTGTGTGTGTCTGAGAGAGAGAGAGAGAGAGAGAGAGAGAGAGAGAGAGAGAGAGAGAGAGAGAGAGAGAAGAGAGAGAATCATTTTCAGCTTAATATATTACATGATACCTACCCATTACCTAATGAATAAGTTACGTTCTTTGTCCATTAAACACACAGCTTGAGATCTAAGATATAATAATAATAATAATAATAATAATAATAATAATAATAATAATAATAATAATAATAATAATTGAGAAATAAAAATCCACAATTATATAGTAAATATATTACTATGTAAAAAACCAAAGACTTTCGAACACCTGAACGGTGTTCCTCATCAGTGTTAACGTTAAAATGCAAAGTGAGGGTAGTTTTCTTATGAAATAGTTTTTAAAAATTGGGGGCGGGGCGAGAAGATAACAGCCCATCACGGAAGTGCTGGTTCGGGTGTTATGTAATACCAAATTCAACAGGCAGTTGCGCCAATCTCCTTGATCTTCGTACTTGCGATGTTGCATCTGCCTGCGCTGCGTAGGTGCCATAGTCGGAACCATCCACAGGGACGTCGGCTATCTGGAGAGAGAGAGAGAGGGGAAGAGGAAGCAGAGCATCAGGGTTCACACGGTCAACGTCAGTTTTGAAATTAAAATGTTTAACGTAGTGTTTGGCAATAAACCAGTTGATGAAAGGGTCTTCATTAGTAAATGACTTATTATCTTCAAACGATATTCCCATGTTTATGGCAGCACCTTCAACTAATCTTCTCACGTGAGAATCGTCGCTTTTAAAAATAGTTCGTGCACCACCCCAATTAATTTTGTGGTCTAAATTAAAACTATGAGCTACCAAAGCGCTCCCCTGTGCATGAAGATCATAGGCCCTTCTATGTTCCCTTAATCTTACATCCAGTCCCCTACCACTCTCCCCGTAGTAACAACCATTGCAATCATAGCAGGGAACCTTGTAAACACCGCTGTTTCTCTTGGTGCTGTTATTATTCTTGGTAAGGGCTTTTGCCAAGGTGTTTTTATAGGTATAAACAATTTTTATATCCTTTTGGTATTTATTCATATAATCGCCCACTCTTGAGACTTCTTCTTCAAAGGGTAATGATACATGTTTCTTGTTACTTATTTCCTTATTAACATGGCCTATATAAAAGCTCCTTTTAGCACGGCTGATGGCGTCAGAAATAAAATGTTCCGGGTATTTTAAAGACCCAAAGGTATCCACGACATGGGAGAGTTCTTCATCTAGAAATTGGGGGTCGCATATACGGAGTGCTCTTAAAACAAAGCTAATGATAACATTCCTTTTAACTTGCTGTGAGTGGTGGGAAAAATAATGAATATAATTTTCTTTGTTAGTAGCTTTTCTAAAAACTGAAAATTTGAAAGAGTTACTGTTTACATCCCTATGAATTAAGACATCTAAGAAAGAAATCTTGCCATCAACCTCTTTTTCAACTGTAAATTTTATAGAATCGACAACGTTGTTGGCAGTATTCAGTAAGCAGTCTAAAGCTACGTCATCGCCGTAAAAAATAATAAATATATCGTCTACATATCTCACCCACAGAGCAGGCTTGCAGGTTGGGTTACATCTCTTTAATATTTCAACTTCAATGAACTCCATGCACAGGTTAGCTAAAACTGGTGACATTGGTGAACCCATAGAAACACCAGATTTTTGCTGGAAATATTCATCATTAAAAGTGAAAAGAGTACAATCAACACAGATTCTAACCAAGTCGAGAAATTGGTCACATGGAATAGGAAAGCTGATAATCCCTTCTTCGTGTCTTTTCTTTAAATTTTGCAAAACAAAATCAAGCGGAACATTCGTAAATAAAGAGGTGACATCGAGGCTAATCATCCTACCATCGGAACGGTTAAAATTCCTTAGTCTATCAATGAAATGGGAGGAGTGTATTAGGTGAGCATCAGATATGGTGCCGAGTAATTGACTAAGGGACTTAGCCAACCAAGAGGCAAGAACACTCTGCGGGGCATTACAAGTGGCAACTATTGGACGGAGGGGAGTACCTACTTTGTGTATTTTAGGCAAACCATAGAAATATGGCCAACTGGGGATTTTCTGACGCCATCAGCCGTGCTAAAAGGAGCTTTTATATAGGCCATGTTAATAAGGAAATAAGTAACAAGAAACATGTATCATTACCCTTTGAAGAAGAAGTCTCAAGAGTGGGCGATTATATGAATAAATACCAAAAGGATATAAAAATTGTTTATACCTATAAAAACACCTTGGCAAAAGCCCTTACCAAGAATAATAACAGCACCAAGAGAAACAGCGGTGTTTACATGATTCCCTGCTATGATTGCAATGGTTGTTACTACGGGGAGAGTGGTAGGGGACTGGATGTAAGATTAAGGGAACATAGAAGGGCCTATGATCTTCATGCACAGGGGAGCGCTTTGGTAGCTCATAGTTTTAATTTAGACCACAAAATTAATTGGGGTGGTGCACGAACTATTTTTAAAAGCGACGATTCTCACGTGAGAAGATTAGTTGAAGGTGCTGCCATAAACATGGGAATATCGTTTGAAGATAATAAGTCATTTACTAATGAAGACCCTTTCATCAACTGGTTTATTGCCAAACACTACGTTAAATTTCTAAACTGACGTTGACCGTGTGAACCCTGATGCTCTGCTTCCTCTTCCCCTCTCTCTCTCTCTCCAGATAGCCGACGTCCCTGTGGATGGTTCCGACTATGGCACCTATGCAGCGCAGGCAGATGCAACATCGCAAGTACGAAGATCAAGGAGATTGGCGCAACTGCCTGTTGAATTTGGTATTACATAACACCCGAACCAGCACTTCCGTGATGGGCTGTTATCTTCTCGCCCCGCCCCCAATTTTTAAAAACTATTTCATAAAAAACTACCCTCAGGTGTTCGAAAGTCTTTGGTTTTTTACATAGTAATATATTTACTATATAATTGTGGATTTTTATTTCTCAGATTGTTTTTCACGAAATTGTGAATAATAATAATAATAATAATAATAATAATAATAATAATAATAATGCATAAAAGAGTAAAGTCAAAAGGCTTTTTCTAATTTCATAGAAGGGGATATTTCGTATAATGCAGTTCTTTCTCTCTCTCTCTCTCTCTCTCTCTCTCTCTCTCTCTCTCTCTCTCTCTCTCTCTCTCTGACCTCGTAACTTGGTGGAAGCGTGTCTCGCTCATAACTGGAGTCGCGCGGCGCCGCAGTAACAATACCTATTCTGCGAACCCAAAAAAACTCGAAATCCTGCTCACCAAGTGTGAGTGCTGACACGAACTTTCGCATCCGCAAGGGAGGTTTGTATAAAGTTCGCACTATACAAATTTACTTGTGAAGGAAATTTTAAAACTAGTTGAATATTTGAAAATATATTGTTTTGGGAAGATATAATTTCCAAGTATTGAATAAAACACTTTTAATTGCATGGATTCTTGCATGTCTCTCTAGACAGAATTATTAATTAACCTGAAATTTATTCACGTACATATTTGACTACTCTATGCCTGCAAATTTGTATTGGTGGGTATAAAAATGATCGTGCTTTTCATTACGGTCATAAACTTCAATGTCAGAAGCGCATATCCTATACGATCTTTAAAATTTGCATTGTAGGACCATGCACCTTCTCGTCTCGCACATCTGTTGCAACGAGCATAGGGCATCGTTCTTAGGCAAATAACAAGACAGCTATTTTAATGTATAAAAAAAAATCAGCTCTGGAAGCGTAAAATTTACATAAACTGTATAAACTGTAGGCCTATATGCTTTATACACACCATACTCGTTAATATTTTTCCCAATGAATATCGAAATGTAATGCTTCATCATGATTAAATTCAATATAGTTCGCTCCATTCAATAATTGCTAAAGGATATGCTGCCGGATTTACTTATAAAAAAAATAAGATACAACTTTGGGCCTCAAACAATTCCAGAATTATTTTTATTGTTTATTTATTTTTTGTTTTATAATTGTGATTTAGGAAATCAGTCATTTATAATTACGTTTATTAGATAGACGATTTATAGGGATGTATAATATTTATTATAAATGTCCGTGTGTAACTAACCTGTAGTTGAATCGTGGAAGAAACTTAACAATCGTTTGCCAGTTTGTCATCTGCTTCTGGGTATGCGATGATTGCCGCAATTGTTTTTGCTCTTTAACTATATTTACGATCAATTCCAGATAAAATGAAATATTGAGATGCAAATTTAAAACAATTTCTATGAATCTAGAAAGCCAATTACTGTCTGACAGAAGTATCATTCAGTGGTTTTACTAGCCTAACTATTATTAATACTACAGAAAATTCTTAATAACAATGAAAAGACAGTATATTTTTATATAGCCTAATTAAATGCCCTACATTTTTATTTCATTATACTTATCAGTATATACAATTTTCACTTGATTTTAATATTTTTTTTATTCCTATCCGATTTAACAGTGATTACTGTTGCTGTAGTAGCTTATACCATTTAAGGGGCTTAGTGTGTCATTAAAAAAAAAAAAAAAAAAAATATATATATATATATATATATATATATATATATATATATATATATATATATATATATATATATATATATATATATATATATATATATATATATATACTAGATGGTTTTATTGAAATGGGTGAGGGAGGGGGGCATTGCTTGATATAGATTTGGTCGTCTCTTTCAGACCACTTTCGAAGATGCCACCAAAGCGTAAATTTCGGGATGCCTGGCTTCAAGATGACGATTTTTAGGGTTGGTTAAGCACGCAAGAGGACAACCCAGAACGATGTTTTTGCAAAGTCTGTGGAACAAATTTGAGAGCTGATATAACATGGATTAAAATGTATAAAAATAGTGAATGCCATAAGACCAAGATAGCAAGGATAGCGAATCAGCCAGATATTCCATCAACGAGTCGTGGAAATATAGATGATGAGGTCACAAGGGCTGAAATTAAGTTAGCGACGTTCTTTGCTGAGCATAACATTGCAGTGAACTGTGCCGACCACCTTATAGATTTATTAAAGGACGTCTTTTCCAATCCTCAAGTGTTGCAGAGAATTGAGCTAAAGAGATAAAAAAACAACTCATTTGATCAATGAAACTGGAAACATTGCTCATCAGGAATTGATAAACACCCTTAAGACGTCTAAATTTTCTATTATTATTGACGAGACCACGGACGTAAGCACATCAAAAACTTGTGCTGTTCTTGTTAGATATTTTGATAAAGAAAAATCATTTATTCAGACAAGGCTACTAAATTTATTAGAAACATATGGAGCGAAAACACTACGAATGTAGGATCTACAGAGCAAAATCTCTTTGTTCTTATAGAGAAACTATTTAAGGATTATGAGATCCCTTTTGATAACTTGGTTGGATTCGCTTCTGATGGAGCTAGTAATATTATGGGGAATTCAATTCACTAAACAGCCGCCTAAAAACAGTTGCACCCGAAGTTAAAGTCAAGTATACCTTAGTTTTATTATCATATGCGCATCTACTGCACCTAAAACCCTACCTCGGAAAAGTGAAGAGCTAGCTCGATCTGTATATAGTTATTTCTCCCACAGCGCCAAAAGAAAAAGTGAATTTGTTATGTTTCAAGATTTTTGTGAGGTGGAACCTCACCAACTGTTGCACATATCACAAACAAGATGGCTTTCCCTCCGCTCTGCTGTCTCTAGAATCTTGGAGCAATGGCGGCCATTGAAACTTTATTTTAGCGAGAAACATTTAGAGGATAGACTGCCTGCATCTACAAATATATATGATGGATTACAAGCCCCTTCAGTCCACATCTATTATACTTTCCTTGACTTTATTCTTCCAAAATTTAAGAACTTTAATAAACTTTTTCAGAGCAACGAACCCACAATTCGTCTCCTTTACAATGCTTGTAAAATTTTGTATTTGGATGTATTAAGATTTTATTGCAAACCTCAATGTTTAGATGTGCCAGATATATCAACAATAGAACCAGATAATGAGCAAAACTTTTTACCCCTGCAAAATATCTACCTTGGCAGCAAAATTCACTCGTTGTTACAAACCCCTGAAATTAAAGACAGAAACACCATGATTGCAGATGTCAGAAGTAGATGCAGGCAATTTGTGATAACATCTTGTTTAGAAATGAAAAAGAGATTTCCTCTAAATTCTGAATTATTTCAGCTTTGTGGTGAGCTTTCTGTTACTAAGTGTTTAAGTCCTAATATAATAGTGAATACTCCCACTCTAACAGATTTAGTGCAGAAAGTTCGACGTATATTCGACTCTAACCAATTACAATGTTTAGGCGACGAGTGGAGATATATCCCAAATGTGACAATCTCAGAGGAACTAAAGAAGTGCAAGAATCCTGAAACATTTTTTGTTGGGCTGTCTAAACTTCGGGATGACCAGGACGAACTTATCTTTAAGATTTTGCCCTATTTCGCACTAAATATTCTGGCACTACCAACATCAAACGCTGATGCGGAAAGAATATTTTCCAAATTAAATTTAACCACAACCAAAATAAGAAATAAGTTACTTACAAAAGCGGAGACAGCACTAGTACGAGTGTCAGAATGTGTTAAACATGCTGGAGAGTGCGTTAAGTTTGAGCCATCGGTCAAATTGATAAGGGAAATTCAAGGAAAAAGAGACCAAAACTTAGATGATACGGTAGATGAAGATGCATCTTTATTGTAAATAAAATTTAGGTATTAAGCTGTATTATGTATGTATGTATACTTCATAATTTTTTTACAACATTTACAATACAATATATACGTTACTGTTATATATATGTTGTTATATGTTTAAAAATTAGATCCTTTAGTTATAACTTTTCAGAAATAATAATTTAATTGTATGTAATTAGCTTCTTAATCATAATTTCTCGCATATAGTATCTAAAGTTATTTTCATACTTTGAAAATGGATATAATCTAGCCTTGTAACACTAATAGCTATGATTAGGTTAAGAATTCTTAAAACTCAAGTATGTTTTCTGCTTTTATTTATTGTATAGCCTAATAATGTATTTTGTACATTATATGATAATTGTCAAATAAAAATGCTACCATATGTGGTGCATAAAAAAATTCAATATACATCTATGCAAAATAATGTTTCTGTAAATTATGGACATGGATATGCCCATAATTTCAGGGACAGCAAAAGAGACCAAAGGGTGTTACTGGATGAGTAATAAAGATACTGCAGTCTCCCATTGAAAGAGTTTACCTGTAATTTTCTCTCGTCTCCTCTCGTTTTCTATACCATGCGAACTTCAGTTTGCAAACCTAAAGGGAACGCTTTACTGGACGAGTCCGAATCTCAGACTAGACGAATTGGGAGTTGGGGACGATTGGGCTCCTTCCCTAAAGTCCAGTATGCCTGCGTTGTCTCAAGCAGTGAATTTTGTATCTACTAATGGATTCAGAGCCGATGAAACACGGTTTTTCGGCAACAACTTTTTACCAAAGCATCGGATAAAGGTGAAAGTTGGCAAGTGTATGTTTTATAATCCCACCTAATATTTGCAAGTGTTATTTAGTACCTAAGTTTGATAGTTTTGGTATTGCTAGAGTAAAATGAAGTCGCCGATGCTGGAACCGAGAAAATCACAGACAAGGATCCTAAAACAGTTCGTAACGTAAACGTAATATGACGTTATGAGGTTCCACCCATCCACCAGTTAGGCGGTGAATGGATATGCATAATGCTTACACAGTTTAGGCTTCAACAAATTCGATAATGGCCAGCAGGATATGGAATTGTCCCCGTGGTTGCAAAACTGCATTTGTGCTACAGCTTGCCTTGAGCCCTTTGTTGGCCGAGTTGGTTGAGCTTCAGACCGTCATTCGATGGGCCGGAGTTCGATTCCCGCCGCCGGCTGATGAAGAGTTAGAGGAATTTATTTCTGGTGATAGAAATTCATTTCTCGCTATAATGTGGTTCGGATTCCACAATAAGTAACCAATTGGTTCTTGGCCACGTAAAATAAGTCTAATCCTTCGGGCTCAGCCCTAGTGAGAGCTGTTAATCAGCTCAGTGGTCTGGTAAAACTAAGCTATACTTAATTATTTGCTACAGCTTGCCACTTTGTATACAAGCGAGAAGACCCGTGGCAAGATTTACTATGACGTGAATAGGTAATTATTTCTATAGTTGGTAATTGAGTAGTTACTTGGCCACCCCAGAAGTGTGGGCAGAAGCTGTTGTTAGACAGTCCCGACCTCTTCCTCGAGAGTGACGATGAAGACATTTTGTAATTAAATTATGTATTGTGTTAGACTTTTTTTTGTATGTCTAAAACATATTTATTAAAACACAATGTTTATTACAATATGTTCCTCATTCAAACTAATTCCAATATATTTTCCTTTCCATGCATATCAGTATAAATTGTGTTACATTTGATTGATATTAAGTAGTTCAATAATAGCTTGCCCTCAAAATCTTGACTCCTGCCATTACCTTTTATTTGCAGCGAGTAGGGCCAAGGCTATACGACCGTTGTTTAGGGTGCCGTATGATATAAACAAAACAAAAAATTAGCAATGGGTTACATTAACTGAAATAAAACAATGACGTTGACCTTTACACCTCTAACAATTGAGGAAAATGAGGTATCATTGCTTTTCATTTGAATTCTACTTCTAGTGACCGCTCTTGACTTGCTGCAAATAGAAGGCTATAGTGTCGAAACCTGAGGAAAAACAAAACGGATTGTCTTTTTGTATTCCCGCCCTGAATAGATGTAGATCTCACAAATGAACTATAGACTGGAATATTAAGAAAATGGAACAATTCCAAGCTAACAACTTAGTCCCAACAACTGCTGTGGAAGTTGCGATGAAACCTCCACAAAATAATAATAATAATAATAATAATAATAATAATAATAATAATAATAATAATAATAATAATAATAATAAAATTATTGAGAATGCTCGACATCAATGATATCGCTGAAACCTAGGATGGGTACTAATATTTGTTAGTGAATATATCTTCAGCAAGAGCCACAGTGAAGAGACATTTTCTCCATATGTAAACTTCTCTTAACTGTGGGTGGAGCCTCAGGACGTCATAGGTTAACGTCATTATTGTGTTCAAAACCCTTACCTGCGATTTTGGTGGCTCTGGCACAGGAAACACACTTTTACTCTGACAAGAACCGGAACTACTGAACTTAGGTACTAAATGATACCTGTAAAAATTAGGTAGGGTTATAAAATACACACTTGCCAACTTTCACCTTTATCCGATGCTTTGATAAAAAGGTGTTGCCGAAAAACTGTTTCATCGGCTCTGAATCCCTTAGTAGTTGTTAATCGACTATTGTCTGTCAGAGAGAGAGAGAGAGAGAGAGAGAGAGAGAGAGAGAGAGAGAGAGAGAGAGAGAGAGAGAGGACTGACCATTGCCCTGTCAAAATGTATACCCTCAAAACGGGAGGGCCTCGTCGAGGTAATCCTCACCCCACAGCTCAGTGGTGAAATCATTCATGAGATATACGAGATTCTCTCTCTCTCTCTCTCTCTCTCTCTCTCTCTCTCTCTCTCTCTCTCTCTCTCTCTCTCTCTCTCTCTCTCTCTCCTATAAATCTGTGACGAAAAGTTTATTCTTGAGAGAATCTGCGTCCATTCTGAACACAGTTAATAATGTGCGGCTGAATTCGTGACCAAAAACAAAATAGTTAACGCGTCGGGATGGAGTGAAATATAGGCAGCAAGCGCAGCAGAGGAGAGACGAAGCTTCATAAACAAAAAGGGAAAATGTGGAGGAAGCAGCTCACAACAGACAGCCAAGAGCCTAAGACCAGTAATCAAGGGAGGTGATTCTCGACCGCTCGGCGGTGAGCTATGCCTCAGTTTAGCCGAAGCTTCCACGGGAGGAAATTTGTGCCTCAGGGAAAGCTAATTATGGAGTCATCTTCCCCTGATTATATGTTGTTCTTTAGGTTTTCTTAGTCAGGTGATGTTTTGCTGTTTTTCTGGGCTTTTATGAAATGGATGGTTTTTTTTTTTTTTTCTGCGGTTTACGCGAGACAAAAAGGCTGAAATTTTTTGGTGACCTGACGATTTTGATGCAAGGTGGGGGAGAAGGAAGTTGGGTTGGTGGAAGGGGGGGGGAAAGAATGGGAGAGGGGAGAAGGGGAATGGTGGGGGAAGAGGTTTGTGACATTGTTATAGTAAGAGTTCATTTCAAATTTTTCTTGAATTATTTTTAATATTTATACTTTACTTTTTCGTAGCTTTTTCGAATGCTAAACGTTTGATACATAACATCGTAATCTTTATCCTGAAAAATAATCTAAATCTTATGTTCTGGTATTAGAATAAAGTCAAATTCATTAATGCAAAGTTTTGAGTCTTCAGAAACTTGGCGTAACCATTCCTCTTAATTCAAGTTACGTGATGGGGGGTGGGGGGGGTTAGTGCCGTCAGTGCTCAGATGCGAGTGCGCTTAATCAGATTTAAGATGAAATAACAGACTGAGTAATTCTGTTACCTTTTTCCCCCTCTCTAGATATCTCATTTAACCATTCCGATTTCCTTTGTCAGTGAGAATAATACAGGTAATTAGATAGTGTTACATAATGAGATATTGTAAGTGAAATGTATCATTTCTTTTTGTATTGTTTTTCTCTCCAAGCGTTGTTTTAGTTTAGTAACTTGAATTGTGCTCTTGAATCAAACCATCGGTGCACACAAACGGTTTCTCAAATTTTAAACACTTGTCTTCTGACATAAAAAATTAATTTTCCTTATGTAGATAAAGGATGCATTTGTGGACTGCTATTATCGACTGTATTATGCAAAAAACTAACTAGATTTCCAGGAAAATTGCTCTTGTTATATATTAGACGATATTGAAAAAAATTGCTCTCTTTATTATAACTTAATATTTACCTCAGATGTTCATTTTTGTAAGAGCAGTACATTGATAATATTGTATTACTTCCTTGAAATTAAGCACTTACATGAAACCATACTTAAAATAGTACTTAAGCATTGCGCAGGATACTTAAATGAGTTCCTGCGCAATGCTTAAGTACTATTTTAAGTACGGTTTCATGTAAGTGCTTAATTTCAAGGAAGTAATATTATCAGTATACTTGCTTTTATAAAATGAACATCTGAGGTAAATATTAACAGTTATAGTAAAGAAAGCAGTTTTTTTCAATATCGTCTAATATATAACAGCAATTTCCCTGAAAATCTAGTTAGTTTTTTGCATAATACAGTCGATAATAGCAGTCCACGTATGCATCGTTTATTTACACAAGGAAAATTAATTTCGTATCTTTTATTTACATACCGGTAAGTAAATTAATTTTGTGTGGCAGAAGACAAGTGTTTAAAATTTGAGGAACCGCTTGTGTACACTGACGGTCTTATCACTCTTTGATATTCTTACGAGAAGCAATACCCTAGAAGCACTGAAGTACAGAGCTTTGTTCATCTGAAGTTTTATGCTTCAATTACTGTGCTCAGTGAGGCAAAAATTAACGAACATTTTAAAGGCTGTAGCATCTTAGATGACTGAGATTATGTCAGTTACCACAGGGAATATCTGACAGTGAATAATGTTCAACAGTGTAAGCTCCTTCTGGTTGGTAAAACTAAACTACCAAGAAACCAGGTATTTTCTCTGAACTTTTCGATTAAACCGTTTCCACTTCCTTTCTTCAGTAAATATGCCTTGCTGTCGAACCTCTCAGTTCAGAGGTCCTTTATTCCTCACACCACTGGACTGTGGAACAGTCTCTCTGAGGCTGCTGTGCAACTGGAACCTCAAACGTTTAAGTGACGATGCAATGCATTACTACCCTAAATCAATCCTCCTTGTATTTTATAATTTACTGTTGTTATCTATTCATTTACTAATGTGTTAATTTACGTTTTCTTTTCCGATAACTGATCTCATCTTTCTCTGTTCCTTTTTACCTTCTGTTACTGCTTTGAAATGAACACCATATCCTTTGGAAGCCTGAATTTCAAGTCGATGGCCCCTGTGGGCTTGTTCCATATGAATAGGTTTCATATTCTGCACAACAATAATGATGATAATGATACCTCCCAGTTTCAGAAAGCACATATATTAATTTAGTAATATGCTTTCTTGAAAATAAAAAAAGCATTAATGCGTGAGATTTGATGAAAATGTCTGTAACTTTGTTTGCGAATTGTCCCACTTCGCTTGAATTACGAGACAATCCTTTTTCCATTACCCAAATACCTGACGCATTTTGATGCATTTTGTATTCTTGCGTCTCTTAATTCCCAATAAATGTTTTAGCCAATACCTCCTGACGTTTTTCGGAATCAAGCATATTGCAAGATTTGCTTTGCATGATGATGTTGATCATTGTTTGACAACATTTATTTTCATAGATGAAAATCCGTAGCCGCTTTTTGGTTTATATTTGTTTTCTGTCGGCACTATTCTGTCCGCACTTTTTCATGTCCGCCCTCAGATCTTAAAAATTACTGAGGACTGCAAATTGGTATGTTGATTATCCACCCTCCAATCGTCAAACACTCCAAATTGCAGCCCTCTAGCCTCAGTAGTTTTTATGTTATTTAAAGTTGAATTTAGCCATAATCGTGCTTCTGGCAACGATATAGGGTAGGCCACCACCGGGTCGTGGTTAAAGTTTCATGGGCCGTGTCTCATACAGCATTACACCGAGACCACCGAGAGATAATCTATTTTCTGCGGCCGTGATTATACGCTGTAGCGGCTGTATAGAAAACTCGATTGCGCCGAAGAAACTTCGGCGCATTTTTTACTTTTTTTGTTTATATTTGCATATTGGCACTGCTGTACGGAAGATTGTATTTTTCTGTATTTTGTGTCAGTTGTTACAGCTCTCATACAAAGTAACCTATCATATAATGCAGTGTATCCTGTCAGTGACTGCTCATTTGGAGTGATTTTCAAAAGTGGTGCCATGCAAATAGTGCATTTTAATTCATTGCATTATGGCGTCACAGACTTTATGAGATAAATTCAGGACTGACGCTTATATCATCATCGTCAACAGCTTGATGTTGATTGATTTACCTTATTTCAATAACAATGCTGTCGAAAATGCATAAATATTTTTTAGTGGCTTTTATTCGGGACAGAGAATCGGATAATCTGTATAACGTTTACAATAAGCTAATTATGAAGACTGTTAACACGTTGATTAATTACTTTGTTTGCATTGTTTTAGGTTTTTATGAAGTTAAAATCACATACATGCTAACACATATATATATAAAAATAGCCAGACTAGTTCATTCTATATATATATTATATATATACATATATATATATATATATATATATATATATATATATATATATATATATATATATATATATATATATACACATTCATATTTATATTCATTCATATTATTTGTGTTAGGCTTCAATACGACGGGACAGTTTAGATTCCAGATTCTTTAATTTACAAAGTACAAGATTTCGAAGACAAAGTCTTCTTGATCGGGTACCTGATGAAGAAGACTGTATGACTCTGAAAGCTTGTAATTTGTAAAGTCAAGAATCTGGAATCTAAACCGTCCCGTCTTAATGAAGCATAACACGAGTAATATGAATATATATACATGTATGTATATACTGTGTAAATATATATATATATATATATATATATATATATATATATATATATATATATATATATATATATATATATATATATGTATATAAATTATAATTTTTATTATCTATATATATATATCTATAGATAGATAGATATATAGATAGATATTACATATTTATATAGATATATATATATAAAATGTAACTTTTATTTATATATAAAATATATATATGTATATAAGTAAGTAAGTATAGCTTAGTTTTACCAGACCACTGAGCTGATTAACAGCTCTCCTAGGGCTGGCCCGAAGGATTAGACTTATTTTTACGTGGCTAAGAACCAATTGGTTACTTTAGCAACGGGACCTACAGCTTATTGTGGAATCCGAACCACATTATAGCGAGAAATGAATTTCTATCACCAGAAATAAATTCCTCTAACTCTTCATCAGCCGGCGGCGGGAATCGAACTCCGGCCCATCGAATGACGGTCTGAAGCTCAACCAACTCGGCCAACAAAGGGCTACATTTATATGTATACGGTATATATACATTTATATAAATATATGTATATATACATATATTTCTGACTCACATCAGGATCGAACCCAGGTCTTTCAATTGAAAGGCAAGGGCGCTGCCCATTAGGCCATACAAGTTTAAAGAAGTTGGAACCTGAGAGCAACTGCACCCAAGGAATTACCTGATGTGAGTCAGAAATTTATTTCTGTTCCGCACGTGATTGTGTGTTGATTACTTCTATCTTATTGACTTAAAAGGGATAATTCGAATGAAATGCTGTCAATTGGGTCATTGCTGAGTCGGGAAGTTGGGGAAAACTCGCTGGGATGCAAGCAGTTAGCTTGCCCAGGTAATTCCTTGGGTGCAGTTGCTCTCAGGTTCCAACTTCTTGTATACTTGTATGGCCTAGTGGGCAGCGCCCTTGCCTTTCAATTGAAAGACCTGGGTTCGATCCTGATGTGAGTCGGAAATTTATTTCTGTTCCACATGTGATTGTGTTGATTATTTCTATATATATATTTATATATATGCTTAAATACATACATATATATAGACATCAATACACACACATATATATATATATATATATATATATATATATATATATATATATATATATATATATATACATACATATACAGGATATATACTTTACATTTATGAATATATGTATTTCATTTGGTAGAGTAATTAACAATTTAATAGGACAACGGAAATTTTTATAGAGTGTACATTACTTGTAAGTATATAATATATATATATATATATATATATATATATATATATATATATATATATATATATATATATATTATATACTTACAAGTAATGTGCACTCTATAAAAATTTCCATGTTTTCCGATTAAATTGTCAATTACTCAAGCAAATGAAATAACTCCATACAATGAATTATTTAATTAACCATAATTACCAGCCAGATTTAATTACACAGAACACTCATTATCTCTTTTTTTCCCCTTCTCGGCTGGAAATTGTAATATTCCTCTGGAATATTGTAAAAAGCACGGAGTTAATTAAATACTTAATTAGCCACTTAAATGGCCACCGGATTTTAATGAATGGAGGCTGACCTTAGCCCTGTTGAAGAGTGAAGTCTCATTAATTTGTAGAAGTTTGTTATTGCACCTTCTATATATGCTGTGTTTACTTTTGTTACTATTCTTCTTCTTCTTCTTGTAACGTGCATTTGTCCCATTTTTTGTATGGGGTAAGCACGATGCCTTCTTTTGAAGGACTTTGATTTGGCTTTGGGGTAGACCGTAGTCTCGATCGGGTGCCCTGCCTGACATCGCTTAGACCCCGGTAGCGTATGTACTTGTATCGTAACCAAATCCCCAGCCCCCTTTCTCCCAGCAGCGAGGAGATTGAGCGGTTAGGTTGACAGTTCGAGACGTGTGAGGTGTATGTTATGTTTTTAGGAGATGTTGGAGTGGCTTTGTTTGTGTGTGTATTAGTCTGTAACACCCATTTGCTTTAGCAAACCTATCCGTTGATTACATACATAATCCCGGGGTGTTGTTACTATTGTATTATTGTTATTCAGAAGATGAAACCTATTCACACGGAACAAGCACACAGGGACCATTGACTTGAAATTCAAGCTTCTAAAGAATGTTGGTTTCAACCTCCCACCGCAGACCCCACACTGCAGCAGTAACTGATCATGGTACAGAGCCAGTGATTTTTCTTCGCCCTGGGGGAGACACGAAACCTCGATATCTGAGTGGCATGCCACGACACTACCCACTATACCAGCGGACAATCTTAGTTATTATTAGGAAAATTATATATCCTGCCATAATATTCCTTAATATTACAGCAATCGAAAGGAATACTTTCATTGGTCAGGAGAAAGTTTGCTTTTTTCTTTTGCGTATGACAACTAGTAGTCTGAACTGAAATTAAATTACGCTTGTAACATCCATCAGAGAGAGAGAGAGAGAGAGAGAGAGAGAGAGAGAGAGAGAGAGAGAGAGAGAGAGATGAGAATACTTTTATTGCTCAGAAAAAAATCGTATATTTTTTTTTACAATTCGTAGTCTAATTAGAAATGAAGTACGCATATAGTCATTATCAAAGAGAGAGAGATTATTATTATTATTATTATTATTATTATTATTATTATTATTATTATTATTATTATTCAGACCATGAACCGTGTTCGTATGGAACACGCTATATATTTTTAAAAAAAGTAAGTAGATTATTAAAATACAAGGAGAAATATTTTATGGTAGTGATGCGCTGCTTCTATCTTGAGTTTTTGAAGTTCCATTTGAACAACATCCTCAGGGAGACTGTTACACAGTTAACTGTTCAGCAAATTTCATTATTCTCGGCAGGAAGAGAGAA
The DNA here is from genome assembly GCA_039081455.1 of Macrobrachium rosenbergii. Classification (NCBI taxonomy): domain Eukaryota; kingdom Metazoa; phylum Arthropoda; class Malacostraca; order Decapoda; family Palaemonidae; genus Macrobrachium; species Macrobrachium rosenbergii. The sequence continues at coordinate 19,814 of JANJGK010000240.1, read as the reverse complement.
TCATGGATCAGTTGTGAATGCCAAAGATCGCCGTTAAAATACAGCTTATGGAAAATTGACAAGAGAACACCCTTCGGTAATACAAGTCATAACTGCTAATGTTAGGGAACAGAAACTTACCAGTACGAACCGCTCTGTCATAAGGAGACCAATTTTTGGCAGAACCAGACACCCACACCAGAGAACAGCATTCTGGTAAAGGAGGGGCGAATGGCCTAAAGCAGGTTGCATTGATTTTATCACTGTTTGAAATATAGGAGGCCTTACGTACAATGCCTGACTTTCATGCGGCATTTGCTGTCACTTCCATGAGAAGTTTCTCAAAAATGTGAGTCAAAAGTTACACTTCATACAGTTAAAGCTCCAGACTCATTCAGCAGAGTCCCATCAACCTGAAAGGAAGGGAAATCTGTACGAGATCTGCCAATCAGTTGTGTTTTCGTTGTAGTGGAGTTCAGCCTCATACCCAAGTTAAGTATACCTTAGTTTAACCAGACCACTGAGCTGATTGACAGCGCTCCTAGGGCTGGCCCGAAGGATTAGACTTATTTTACGTGGCTAAGAACCAGTTGGTTACCTAGCAACGGAATCCGAACCATATTATACCGAGAAATGAATTTCTGTCAGCAGAAATAAATTCCTCTAATTCTTCATTGGCCGGTCGGAGACTCGAACTCGGGCCTAGCAGAGTGCTAGCCGGCAACTCTACCGACTCGTCCAACGAGGAACTGCCTCATACCGAACCGACTACGCCATTCACTAATCCGTTTTCACCACGCCCATCATCGGCATACTGAACAGTCTTGTTTTTCAGGCCAACAGCCATATCACTTGTAAACACGACTGGGCCAAGAACAGTACCTTGGGGAACTCCAGACACAATAGGTTTTGGTTTGTTAAAGATCCCATCAACAGCAAGTCGATGCTGCCTCCCTTTACGGGAATCTTGAAGTGATCCTAAAATGTATCTTTACCTACTCCAAGATTCTGGAGCTTATAAATTAGCACCTCGTGATTTCCAAATCGAAAACATCGATAAAATCTATTTGAATTACTCGTCACTCAATACCTTTATGAAGGTTCTCTTGCAAATGGCATGTCAAATTTAAAAGACAACAGTTACCTAACTGCTTTTATATGCATATTGACTATCAGCTAACCCCGTAGATTCCACATATTTATATAAGGGCTCAAAAATAAGTTTTTCTGCTACTTTGGATAACACAGGAAAATAGTAATTGGCCTGTAGTTACTGCAGTCTGCAGATATGCCACTTTTTGGAACATGTACTTTATTATTACTAGGCTTGCGCTCATCCACAAAGATACTACACCGACATAAAAATATACAATCTACTAATCTTGGGAGACAACACACTAGAAACCTTTTTAAAAACAAAGGGAAAAAGCCATCAGGATCTTCTCCCGGCTACCAAGAGTATCAAGAATTTTCTTATCATCCCTGGAGCGAAATGCAATTTGTAAGAATAGGTTCAGGATGTCAGTTATCAAGGAGAGGGACATCCTCATCTGATTGCTTACCCTCAAAAGCTCGATGAAGCAATTCAGCTTTTTCCTGAGGACCAGTAACCAATCTACCATCATTTGTTAGTAGTGTGGTGGAAGACGAGCCTGACCCAAAGATAGACGATGCTAATTTGGGCCACCACAGATGAGGCTGAGTGATTCCGTCCAGTTTCCTATTTAAATTATTATAATTTCTCACCCTCGTAGTCGGGTAACGGCGTCGGTGCATCTTGCGCGGTTCACTTTAAGCATTACTTAAAGGTCTTTGCAGCGTCCCTTCGGCCCCTAGCTGCAACCCCTTTTATTCATTTTACTGTACCTTCTTTCATATTCTTTCTTCCATTTTACTTTCCACCCTCTCCTAACAATTGTTTCATTGTGCAACTGCGAGGTTTTCCTTCAGTTACACCTTTAAACCCTTCCTTACTCTCAGTTCCCTTTTCAGCACTGAAGGACCTCATACGTCCCAGCGTTTAGCCTTCGGCCTAAATTTGATATTACAGTTATAATTTCTCACATCTATATAGTAAATTTTAGTCACAGCACGGCGAGAATCTACAAAATCGGTATAATTTTCATTTGAACGATTTCGCCTCCATTTGTTGAATTTGGTCTGTTTGTCGTGTAAGCTCGTTTATAAGTATCAAGAAACCATGGCTGGTCATTTGTCTGAGTTTGATAACCTTTCTAGGGACATACCTTACTAATAAAATAACCACCTACATTCATTTAACTCCTTGGGATCTGGATCTGACAAGGCATCTGAAATATTAAGTGCCTGACAAGCTTCAAGAATGCGATCGCAGTTGGCCCTGGATTTCAGACAGACCGTTTTTCCAGTGTGGCATTAGGAAAATATACTGATTGACAGGAAAATATACTGATTGACAGGAAAATATACTGATTGACAGATATGTCCATGTCAAAGGTACAGTGGTTGGAAGTGCCTATATACTCACAGACCTTGAACACGACAACAGCTGGAACTTCAGTGAATATGAGGTCTAATCTATTCCTCCGTTCGCTAGACAAAATCAGAGGATACGCAGAAATCAAGAGCAGACCAGCCATGTTGATCTGTGGAACTGGAATTAAGCCACTCGCTGTGCTCTGCATTGCAGTCTCCACAAATAACAAGTGAGCTTTTGAATTTTGTGACTGAGCCACACTAATCCTCTCCAAGAGACATTCATATATAGAATCGTCAATATTTGGATTGCGGTAAACAGCATATACGTACAAATTGTAAAACTTACTGAACATCTTAAAGAACTGCATGGCAACTACACTCCAAGTTTTTCTGACCTTAAATAGTTAGTCCTGACTTTGTGGATACGTGGAATGTTACGACTATAAATAAAATCAGGGTTGTCAAACGCTGGGGTTGAGAACTCAGCCTTTGACTTGTTACAGACACAACACTGAAAATCAAGAAAATTTGACCTTAAGCCTCGAATATTTAAGTGAAGTTCTCTGCAATTTTTCCTACGGTAATGAGCAGCAGGGCCAGGGTTCAACTCAGTCTCCCGAAAGAATTAAAATTAAAATAAGATTAGAAGGAGAACTAATAAATAGTTATTAAAACAGCAACATAGTAAAAATCAGCAGAACAACAAACAATAAAATCAACTGGTCAAAAAGGTGGAGCCGGAACCCTCTGTAAGACAATAAAAAAACACCCGCCAGGTTTGCCACAACTGGGGGAGGGCAGTCAGGATAGGTTTAAGAATTATCAAAAGCTTAGAAGGAACAGATTAGGTAAACAAGGTGCTTTTCTGATAATCCACCAAGTAATTTGTGCTTTTTCAATAGCCTGTCCTTCACACTGTTACAAAAAACAGGAAAGTGAGCAAAAAAGAGGAAAAATGCCTGGCTGTACCCTCAAGCAACGGAACTCAGACCCAAGACCTGGAAGGCCACGGTACAATGACTGTGGCACAGTCCAGTGTTGGAGAAAGTGGTTTGTATTCAAAGCAACCTTTTCTTAGGGGGGTTGCCTACCAAAACGGGGGGTCCCTTCCACCCACTGGTTTGATTTCGGAGTGTCCTTCTCTTAGAAGAGTTGCCTGCCAAGGCTAAAGAACCTCTTCTACCCTAACTCGAGTAGGCAGGGACGTCACACCTTAAAGTGAATGTTGCTAGGGAAAAGCCACATTAACCCACGAGAGAGAGAGAGAGAGAGAGAGAGAGAGAGAGAAAGAGAGAGAGAGAGAAAGAGATGAGAGAGAGAGAGAGAGAGAGAGAGAGAGAGAGAGAGAGAGAGAGAGAGAGAGAAGAGAGATGAGAGAGAGGGAGAGAGAGAGAGAGAGACGAGAATAAGATTATTGTTCTGGAAAGCTTAAAATCGTTATCAGAGAGAGAGAGAGAGAGAGAGAGAGAGAGAGAGAGAGAGATAAAATGAACATTAAATACTGGTGCCAAGTTCTCATATGATTCTAAGACTGACAAGAGACACTTGAAATTAATTATTGACTCTGGCAACTAATAAATAAACATTTTGCCGGTAATATAAGAGAGGGTCTGGACGATGGTCTTCAGTTAATTGATCTGACGTAATTAATCTGACGTCATAGGGCAGTGGTACTGGCTTTGGTGGGAGTTACAGAAAAAATATATATAAACACATTTATTTTCATATTATAGGATAATTTGTATTTATATGTTTTCTTTTTATGATGGATATCTTCGTAGACTAATAATAATAATAATAATAATAATAATAATAATAATAATAATAATGATAATAATAATAATAATAATAATAATAATAATAATAATAATAATAATAATAATCTTTACGAAGGAGTAGACCCTACTTTAAGCATGTTTTGTTAAAAGGAAAAGCAGCTGCCATTCTTTTTAACTGAATGATGTTCTTTCTGATAACTGCTTTTTCTCTGTTACTGTATTCCACCTGTAGCTCTCCTTTAAAAATTCGTTGAGGGAAATGCGTGTGATTAAAAATGAATATAGAACATAATTTGCCAAGTACCTTCGAAGTTTACAGATGTTTTGAACCGGTATTGAAATACGGTGTGGATTATCCGTAGACTTTTACTCCCAAAGGGTGGGAAAAAAATAGTTGCGTTGCAGGCCTCGTTCTGTTCATTTTTTCTTCCTTTTAATCTTCAGCTGAAAGCCCTTAAGGACAGAATCAACAGACTATAATAAACCCAAGATAGCTTTAAAGGGAAATCAGCTTGGAGAGAGAGACAAATTATGTTAAAATGTTATAAATAAAGACATGAAATTCAGGTCCATAAAAGGTATGGGAGACTTACTCTAGAATGCAGTTACAGATAAAAGGCAGCCATAAAAAAGATTTAAATAACTTTAAACTCCATTTAACTCCAATATTTTATTATTATTATTATTATTATTATTATTATTATTATTATTATTATTATTATTATTATTATTATTATTATTATTATTATTATTATTGAAAAATACTCATAGTAGCATCAGTCTTGAAATGGAGAAACTAATCCACAGTTATGTATATGTACATATATTTAAGGATAAATCTGTACAGAAAGCTTTCGGGAAACTGTCTGATTCCCCTTTTCAAACTTTCTGTACAGATTTATCTTTAAATACATGTACAGTACATATACATAACTAAGGATTTGTTTCTCCATTATTATTATTATTATTATTATTATTATTATTATTATTATTATTATTATTATTATTATTATTATTATTATTATTATAGACTGGAGACTATTAGTGTTTGGGTATTCGATTGAAACAAGGTAAAATGTCCTGATTCCTCACGTCTGTTCTGATGAACAAGTATAATATTCTGCTTGTGAAAAATGCCGCTTTCATGCTCTAATTCTTCAGCTATTGCCCCAGTTCTGTCCATCCCTTCTTTTTCTGTCTTCCTTTACTTCCTCTTTCTTCTTTCTAATGAACACCATATTCTTTGTTTCTTCTTCCTAATGAACACCATATTCTTTGGAAGCTTGAATTTCAAGTCAATGGTCCCTGTGGGTTTGTTCCATATGAATAGGGTTCATCTTCTGAATAATAATAATAATAATAATAATAATAATAATAATAATAATAATAATAATAATAATAATAATAATAATAATAATAATAATAATCATAATAATAATAACCTGCCTTATACTCCATGTTTATAAAATCCGTAAAGTTCTTGCTCTCTTGAAAAATCAGATAAGGCATGTGATCTTAATTGCACTTTCTGATGGCTCTTTTTGGGAATTTCAAGCAACCCTTCTATTGTTTTTTTTCGTTTTATTTATTTACTGAGCGATCAGGGTCGTGTTTTTAGTTTTCTGTAAAAGAAAACTTTGTCTGTCCGTCCGCACCTTTTCTGTCCGCCCTCAGATCTTAAAAGCTACTAAGGCTAGAGGGCTGCAAATTGGGATGTTGATCATTCACCCTCTAATCATCAAACATACCAAATTGCAGCCCTCTAGCCTCAGTAGTTTTTATTTTATTTAAGGTTAAAGTTAGCCATAATCGTGCTTCTGGCAGCGATGTAAGATAGGCCACCACCGGGCCGTGGTTAAAGTTTCATGGGCCGCGGCTCATACAGCATTATGCCGAGACCACTGAAAGATAGATATATTTTCGGTGGCCTTGATTATATGTTGTAGCAGGTGTACAGAAAACTCGATTGCTCTGAAGAAACTTCGGCGCATTTTTTACTTGTTTTTTTACTTTACGTAGTTTCTAAGGCTTTCATTAGTCAGATTTCTTGTTCAGTTTTAAGTAATAAAAAAAATATTGTCCTTTGAATTAACGTACTATTTCTTCAGTTCCCATTATTGTATGTAAACTTCGCTGATTTAAAATTGATCTAGATACTTTTGTGTTTTCTAAATCACCGTTTTCCAGAAAACCATGATTTTTTTTATTTGAGATGTACTAGGAATGTTGGCAAGTACCTCCACAACGCGCATAATCAGGGAAATATACAAAACGAGAGCTTTCGCCAGTTTGCCTAAAATCCCATTTATCTCTATCATTACCTGACAGAATACAATTTAAATTACATATCACAATCATTTATATACTTCCCACTCCCTGCTTCCTGATAAACTTTGTTACCATTAAACGTCTGAAGAAGTAAAGATGAGATAAACGATAAGGTAAATTGCAAGGCAGCTCTGTCCAATTCTTGGCCCTTTTATAAAAACAAAGATCACACAGATTACCTGTCTCCTGAAAAGAAACAGTTATCACCAAATCTCCCTCACGAGATGCAAAGGGACAGGAGCCAGTGAAAGAGATGAGAAGAAGATAGTGGTGATGGTAGTATCGGAATTCATTTCCCTTTCTGTGTGTGTGTGTGTGTAGTGTCCTTTGTACGTAGTTCAAAGAAGAGCCGGCAACGCTCCATCAAAGAACTAACGATGCGATCTTTGGACTGCGAGACAGAAACGCTGGTGTTCAAAGACTCTTTTGTGAGATCTGGAATTGGATCCTGATTTCATAAACTCGCTTGTTTGTAGAGGGATGTGCATATTGCTACTACTCGTTATGTTTTCGCGAAAAGGAACTTGTAAGCGTATGTTTGTATGTTTGTGATATGGAGGTAACGTGATAACAAGCTTACATGGAATATCTCCGAGACTTGCTTTATGTAAAGTCGTAACTTCTGTATACCTGATGGGCAGGCATATACTTCATTCATTTTCGTGGGATACTATCCATTTGTTATCCTGGTATGCATTTGTAATCCTGAAGTTTTGTCCTGCTAAACAAAGTTTCGACTCTGTCCACCAAATTTGTATTCATACAAGATGACTACGCGTACAAGACGAGACCTCAAAACAGACAGAACCAAATACAAGACGAGATTTTATACAAGACGAGACCTTATACAAGTCGAGACCTCATATAAGACGAGACCTCATGCAAGACCTCATACAAGTCTAGACCTCATACAAGACAGGATCTCATACAAGACAATACCTTATACAGGATGATGCCTCATACAAGACAAGACCTGATAAAAGAAAAGGTCTCTTACAAGACGAGACTTCATGCAAAACAGGACCTGATACAAGGTAAGACCTCACACAAGACAAGGCTTCTTACAAGACAGCGCCTCACACAAGACGAGACGTCGTACAAGATACGTCATACAAGCTGAGACCTCATACAAGACGAGACCTCATTCATTGAACCTAATACAAGATGACTTCTCATACAGAACAAGACCTCATACAAGACGAGACCTCACACGAGACAATACCTTACACAGGATGACTCCTTTTACAAAACAAGACTTCATACAAGACGAGACTCAGACAAAACGAGACTTCATATAAGACTAATCCTCATATAAGAAAAAACTTCATACAAGACGCTGGCTCATATAAGACAAGCCCTCACACAAGACGAGACCTCGCACAAAACGTCGCCTCATACAAGACGACGCGTAACGCAGCCTTAGTTTTCCAGCACGATCTTTCCTGATGTCTGCTTCTCTCGTCTTTCTTGCCTCCCTTCCTTCCTTTCTTTCTCTCTCTCTCCTCTGATTTGAGTTATGAACTGAGTCGTGGGAATTCTGCCACCGGGAAAGAATTTTCTTATTGGAAGTCTCAGGTCTCGTTGGAAATTCCCTTTATGGAATGCTTTATTTATGCTTCCCGCTACTCCCAGATTTTCGTCCTTGGGGACTCGAGGCGGAGCTATTTTATTTGTCTTTCGAGCGATGCACGTCAGGAATATATATACATGCATATTTTTTTCCCTTGCTCGGGAAAGGAGATTGACGCATATTTACATGAGTAATGCGTGAATATGCACGGATATTTTTGTGATCATAAGCACGAGTATACACAAGGCTGCTCTGAAGCAACTTCTTCTAGTGAACAAAGTTGTGTGGATGGAAGCAAATACCCAAATATATAAGTATACACACAGACACACACACATACAAACATATATGTATATATATCACACATTACCACAGGTGAAAAATAAGAGGCGGGGTGTAGGTCCTGACCGGTTTCGACTTTATTTCCAAGCCATTGATGAAGGACTGATACAGAGTATAAGAAGTCACAAATATATATACCACAGGAACGGTACTGACGAACATACACAACCGTTAGAGACTACATATCCACACCACAGGCCGGTGTCGAGGTAGGAGTGGCCTTCAAAACTCATTTGGCTAAAAATCACAATATACTCTCAGGGGACAATACTGATAAACATACCGACCATAGGCGACCTCAGATCCACACCTGACAGGTGTCAGGGAGGCGGAGTTTGGAAACTCATTAGCACTGCTGCCCCTGTACTGTGTTTACAAATATGATAATCCTATTTTCATACATCTCTACTGTCTGCCTTAAAATTTAAACAATTTACAAATTTCTTTTGATATTAAAGGATCAAGTTTATACATCCCTTGACTGATATTCATATTATGGTTGTAACTTTCTTTTATAAAGCTAGATTCAGTGATATTCCTTTCCAGTGCATTATTAGAATATGCAATCCTTTTTGCCCCTTCCCAGTTGATAGCATGATTGTTCTCTCTAACATGTACAAAAATACCACTGTTCCCCTGTGCATATCTCACACATTTCTTATGCTGTTCAATTCTTTTTTCCAGTGCTTTCCCCGTTTGGCCAATATAAAAGTTGTTACAAGAACTTACATGGAATTTTATATACACACCCTTTAGTATTGTCAGGGGAGTTCTTGATAAGTACATTTTTCATTGTTTTATTGTTCTTAAATGCGACATTAACACCAAAATTCTTAAGAAGATGGGGGATATCTTTCATATTATTATTGTAAGACAGTAGAGGCAAATTTTTTGTGTTGTACTGCCTTATAATAATAATAATAATAATATGAAAGATATCCCCCATCTTCTTAAGAATTTTGGTGTTAATGTCGCATTTAAGAACAATAAAACAATGAAAAATGTACTTAACAAGAACTCCCTGACAATACTAAAGGGTGTGTATATAAAATTCCATGTAAGTTCTTGTAACAACTTTTATATTGGCCAAACGGGGAAAGCACGGGAAAAAAGAATTGAACAGCATAAGAAATGTGTGAGATATGCACAGGGGAACAGTGGTATTTTTGTACATGTTAGTGAGAACAATCATGCTATCAACTGGAAAGGGGCAAAAAGGATTGTGGTGTGGATATGTAGTCTCTAACGGTTGTGTATGTTCGTCAGTACTGTTCCTGTAGTATATATATTTATGACTTCTTATACTTTGTATCAGTCCTTCGTCAATGGCTTGGAAATAAAGTCGAACCCGGTCAGGACCTACACCCCGTCTCTTATTTTTCACCTGTGGTAATGTGTGATAAATGAATCACGTACAAAAGTGATAATAATCATATATATATATATATATATATATATATATATATATATATATATATATATATATATATATATATATATATATATATATATATACTCTGTATATTCAGGGTGTAACTTCGGTTTATGAAAATATTTCGGGAAATGAGAGAAAATACAATTCTGAGCAGAAAATTATCTATACAGATACGCATTTTAAGGCTTCATTTATCAGTTCAGGCAAGCAAAGTTGTTTATTGGAGGCTGGAGTAGCCTGGGATGTGTTTGGGGGGGGGTGGGGGAGATGATTGCAGTCCTTTCAGGTAGTAAATCATCAGCGAACGACTTTGTGTAATATGATGCTAATGATTAGCTCATTGTGGTACCATATGTCTTTAGTATCAAGAAATTATTGTGAACGTTACTTGGCAACAATTATTTGTGATCGTTGAATTCTAGCGTGCTCTGACCTGCCGCCTCGTGGTCACGGAATTGTTGAATTAGGAATCAGGACTAGGCTTACGATCCTGCGCTGACATGAGTGATGGTGACAGTGGTCATGATGACAAGGGAAAGCAGGGAAGGAGGATACTATATTTTGAATAATGTCAGCTTTTGTACCTCTGTCGATTACTGTACGAATAGGTTACATTTGACAGGAAGGAAGGAAGGCAGGAATGGAAATTTCGGAAATATTCCTGTTCTTTTTTTCATTTGATGGAGACGAAAGCATTTCCATTGGTGTGTTTTCCCCTTTTGACTGGTCTCTGATGAGTACTTTTGATGGGAAGGGAGAGATTTTTAATAATACAACTTAAATTTTTGATCTGTGTCTAATAAATAAGCCTAGCTTTGTTGGAGGGAAGATTCAATTGGGTTTGCTTTTCTTGGATTTCAGAACAGTGTCATCTAAAAATTGGCTATTGCTGAAGTAAGTTTGGAACATTTATTATCCTTATCATTTTAAATTTTCAAGGTGGCCACCATTGGCATTGATACGTAATGCTGCAATACGGATTCGTAATCTCAGAATTTCTGGCTCATTTTGGATATGCAGTGAAGCTTCCATTATTTTATGCAGATGCAGACACGCCCACTTGTCTTGGCTTTTGGAAAAGCAAATCTGTTGAAAGTGACAAGTGAACCAATCAGTTGATTACTTGCATCACATTATCCCCCTCCCCCGCATATCCCAGACCATTCTGTTACCCCATACACCATCTTACTCGCCTGAGAGCAGTGTTATTGACGAGCGGATATTTTAAAAATTCACCTCACTGACATACGAAGCCTTTTACCAGATACATATGTAATTGTGATAACCACAATACCCACTTAACTTCTCGAATTTTTCGCGCTCTTTTGGATACACTTGTCACTACAAACCCTTAGATCCAAGTGCAAGATATTTAAAGCAGTTATGATGTCCAGCAGCGGGAAACGAACCGCTTCAAATTTCTTGCACTTGGGTCTAGGGTTTTGTATTGAAAAGCGTATCCAAAAAAGCAAGAAGAATTCGAGAAGTTAAGAGGGCATTGTGGCTACTACAATTACATAGATAGATAGATAGATAGATAGATAGATAGATAGATAGAGAGGTAGATGTATATACCTGTGTGTGTATGAAGGATTGTTGTTTGCACACACTGAACTTACACATACATATTTTCATTTGCAAGAGATCTGCATTTTTCTGTTAGTGATAACCTTTCTGTGTCGTTATGGAGTTTTTGCTGCGAGTTTGATTGTGAAATCCTGTAAACTGGACAAATGTCTGTCTGTCACTTTAAAGGATTTTTATTTCCTGCTGCTTTGTTTCATTTGCTCAGCCATTCAAGGAAAGTTTACATCACCAGTTCCATGAAAGTTAATTCAACTTAAAAATGCTAATCGTTTTGATGATTCAGTTGTAAGGGGCTCATGAAGCACAGTTAAGTTATAATCTCTCTCTCTCTCTCTCTCTCTCTCTCTCTCTCTCTCCGACCGGTCCATCTCCTATTTATGTTTTAATGAGTTCTTACTTGAAAATCTGTTTCTTAATTCGCAAGAAAATAAACTCCAGCTGTATGATCAGAAAACGTCTGGGATTTAAAAAAAACATTTATATGGATATTTAAAAACCATTTATATGGCCCTCTAAAAGCCATTTAAAATGGCCATTTAAAAGTCATTTAAAATGACCATTTAAAAGCCATTTAAAATGGCCATTTAAAAACATTTAAATGTCCATTTAAAAAGTATTCACATGAGCCCTTAAAAACCATTTATTTGGACATTTAAAAACCATTTATGTGGTCCTTTAAAAACCATATATATATGGCCATTTAAAAACATTTATATGGTCCTTTAAAACCATTTATATGGCCATTTAAAAACTATTTACATGGCCCCATAAAAACCATTCGTATTGCCCTTTAAAAACATTTTATGGCCATTTAAAAACATTTATATGGCCACTTAAAAACCATTTACATGGTCCCTTAAAAACCATTTATATGGCCATTTAAAAACCATTTATATGACCCTTTAAAAACATTTGTATGGCAATTTAAAAAATATTTGTATGGCAATTTAAAAACCATTTACATGACCCTTTAAAAACATTTGTATGTTAATTTAAAAAAAAAAAACATTTATATGGCCATTTAAAACCATTTATATGGCCCCTTAAAAACCATTTATATGGCCATTTAAAGACCATTTATATTGCCCTTTAAAAAGCATTTATATGGCTATTCAAAAAACATTTACATGGCCATTTAAAAACCACTTATATCGACCCTTGAAAACCATTTATGTGGTCATTCAGAGGCCATTTAAATGACCTTTTAAAAACTATTTAACATTCGAGTACGCTACATTTTGAGTAGTAAGATGGCATTGGGTTAAAAATAAAATTTAAAACGAAAATGAAGTACATGAAATATATTAAATATGTAGAAATGAAGAATGAAAAGCAATTGAAGAAAATTTTTTTTCATTTAATTTTTTATTTTTAATTATACAGAATTATTATTATGCATTTGCTTCATTCTCGTATTCTATTTTATTCTGCAGTCAATGCCATTTTGTTACTCAACAGGTAGTCGTATCCTCAATGTTAAATGGCTAATAAATGGCCGTATATACACTTTTTTAAACGGCCACATGAATGGGTTTTAAAGGGCCAATCGTCTTCTGACAATGTAGTTTTTTTCATATATCTGTACTAACAGAAGTCACCATTTTTTATACAATACATAAAATTTTTTTGTTGAAATAAGAATCACAATTATGAATCTGGCGACTTCTATAAAAACATTCAGTATATATATATATATATATATATATATATATATATATATATATATATATATATATATATATGTGTGTGTGTGTGTGTGTGTATCTATAACTGAATCACGAAAATATATAACGTGATGAATATATAAGTAAAGGCAATGGGCAATGCACGAATGAAAGAGAAACGACGGAGTGTGCTAGGCCTTTCGACTTACTGTCCTTTACTTAGCTAAGTAAAGGACAGATAAGTCGAAAGGCCTAGTACCACTCCGTCGTTTCTCTTCCCTTCGTGGCATTGCCTCTCTCTCTCTCTCTCTCTCTCTCTCTCTCTCTCTCTCTATATATATATATATATATATATATATATATATATATATATATATATATATATATATATATATAATTATATATATATAATTATATATATATATATATATATATATATATATATATATTATATATATATATATATATATATATATATATATATATATATATATATATATATATATATATATATATATATATAATGTTTTTCACCAGTTCCGACAAATGCCTGCGCGTTATTTGATGTGATCAGAGCAAAGGATTAAAGATGACGGTTCCGTGAATATTTTAATGGAAGCGTTCATTATGCAAAACGCTTTGTAAGGACTCTCACATATGGCTGCTGCAAATTGTCACTCTTTTCATCAGCATTTTATTATTTGCGGCTTACGGGTTGAATTCCCACCAGCAGGTAAACAAAAATATTTGTCCCTTTGTTTTCGTGGAATGCTGACGGATCAACTGAATGGCGGATTTGTAAAACATCATAATGATTTTCTGTCAGTAATGAAGATACTGTGAGTATAGGTAGAATTGTATTTTCAGTTGAAATATCCTGACTAAAGCTTTACTGAAATATCGTAATTATAGATTTAACTATAGATCTAAATATTTGTCCTATTTTAGAAATGTTTTTGTAATCGAACTAATCTTATTATTATGCATTAAAACCGGGTGAGCATTTTAGTTAGTTGCTACAATAAATGCATATTTCATATATAGAATGATATCCAGAGTTCATCCCATTCAACTGAAATAGAATTCATTTTTCTAAACCGTTCGAGCCTTGTCCTGATTCATATCTGAAATTCGCGTAAGTTGGCCTAGCAACCAATTTTGTTTCTTAAACAGATGGTATGAAGAGTTAGAGGAATTTATTTCTGGTGATAGAAATTCATTTCTCGCTATAATGTGGTTCGGATTCCACAATAAGCTGTAGGTCCCGTTACTAAGTAACCAATTGGTTCTTAGCCACGTAAAATAAGTCTAATCCTTCGGGCCAGCCCTAGGAGAGCTGTTAATCAGCTCAGTGGTCACACAGATCCCATCTCCTGAGTGCAGACTTGTGGTTACTGAGTTTCTTGGCAAATATATAGCTAAAATAAGTGGATGGTGTAAACTACAGAGTGATGTTGAGTTTGGCAAAATTCAAATCATATTTGTCAGCAGTTCTACGACACTGCCTCTCCACCATCTGGGTCTTTTCAATAAAAATGTTTCATGAACCACATGAAGTTCTTTTAAAATTGTGGTTGCCGTTTCAGACTACAGATTTGCTTTTCAGAAACATATTTAACCTGTCTCTTGACTTGTACAAAAAAGTCCGTTTAATAACAGGCTATAATATTTTTG